>CM032456.1:70458363-70528363 GCA_019049505.1 Pachyrhynchus sulphureomaculatus
GGAAAAAGAAGTTTCGGTTACCATCAAGTAACATAAACTCCAATACCACGGCCACATTATAAGGAATGAGAGCAGATTCCGTCTTTTACAGTTTATACTGCAAGGTAAAGTGTGTGGAAAGCAAAGTGTGTTGAGAAGAAGTATTTCGTGGCTCAAAAATCTTCGCACTTGGTTTTCAGTGACCACCACGCAACTAATTAGGGCCGCAGTTAACAAGGTGATGATAGCCAATATGGTTGCTAATATCCGGAACGGATAGGAACCGAGAGAAGAAGAAGAAGAAGGGATTTTAAATTATAATTGTTTCCACGAAACCAATTTTTTAATGATATTTATTTCGTAAATTTATGGCATTATTTCGTATGCTGTATCATTCTAATTATGTGAGTAGTAAAAAGATTCTTCTGTTGCATAGAAAAGGGGACAAAACTGATATTACTAACTACTAATTAATTAGTCTTTCCTTTTTTGGAACTTTCACAGTCTTGGTTAGATAACAAATGGTGGATTCTCAAAATAATACAGTAATAATTTGGAGTGACTTTCCAACGTTGAGCCTACGATTGCGCTAGATATCTTTAGAGATCTTAGTTCTCAAGATTAGAAGACTGAATGTAGTCTTTGTTTAGTTTTCTGACCTCGAAGCGTAAAGGTTTCTGAAGGTTGCTCATGCAATCATAAGGCGAAACGTCTGAAAGTTATTCTAAGTTGACAGTCTAATCCCAATAACTACGATTTCTGTTCTTTTATCATATTTCTATAAACCGTTCACCAATATAATTGTCAAACATTAGGATGTAAATAGGGTTTCTAGAAATTAGACCTTTTCGAATTGAAGTAACTGTCCAACATTTCATTTACGATTGCATAAGGTAACTTCGATGATCGTTCCTCTTCGAAAATACTGCATGAACTACAAGGAGCTTACTAATTCGTTGATCTTCTTCGTATATTTGTCCCTGATTTTTACAATGCCTTTGTTAGCTGAAGCAACCAATATCACCTTAATAGATTGCCTAACATACAAAATGGATAAATGTCTTGCAACGCTCCTAAAACCTGAAGTTCAAAACTTTTAAGTTGAACCTGATGCTTTGACGTTGAATCACTATATACAAATATAATATAAGCCATATTTTTGCATAATAATCGTGATTCAATTTGGTAGATTTAGTGGAAATATGTCTGACATCTATATATATCATTTTTTAAGGAACATTAGATAAACACACTTAAAGAACAGTCATAGGTTCTTGACTACCTCTTGTATTGGCAGATATTTTCAGGGAAGCCCTTGAAGAAAATTCTATAACCTAAGTTCATATAAAATCCAAATTTTGGTGCCGATATGTTGACGATACATTTTTTTTTTTTGGCTACATGGTGAAGGAAACGTGTGCTTATTTGAATCATCTCAATCAAAAACACCCAATCATAGATTTGCTATAGAAGCTGAATCATATATCTAGATGTACTAATACAAAGAAATTGTAACGACGTCTTGCAATATTCGGTTTACACAAAGCCAACTCATATTGATGGATAGATGAATGCTAACTCATATCATCATCGTTCTCAGAAATTATCCGTCATCAACCCATTAGTGTTTAGAGCTTTATCAATATGTGAACGTCAGAAACAGATCAAGTGCTCTAAGAACTAATGGATACTACACTGACGCTAATAAACGCTTGTTTAACTGTTTTAAAATCTAGCTTTCAGACAAGATAGTGGGTAGCAATTTTACCTTACATAAGCGGTACTATAGACAACATAGCCAAATTACTTAAAACTGGACAGAGATTCACATCACCAAAAGACATAATTTGTTTACAAACTAAAGCTATCTACAAAATTCCCAATTAGCTTGTGTTTTGACCAATTTGAATAATTTTTTTTTAAACACTCGTGAAGGCTTCTAGTTTACTCTCCAACTGCAGAATTTTAAATACATTGACTTATTATGATTATATTTGATCATACTCGTATATCGGTAATATGAAGAATACATATTTACCCCATATTAGAAATAGTATGATTCGACTAAATTTGGTATTTTAACGTATATGCTTAGATATGTTAACCTTCTCAATGCGAATTCGAAGATAATTAAAAAAAATGTGATACTCTAACCTCAAAAAATAGCATCTAGTTGCAAACATTCATTATCGTAAAAATGGAACAGCTCTTTATTACACAAATCTATCTGAATATGATAACTTTGTGCATTTTGATCCAGCTCATAAAGGACTAACATCAAAATTATCCCTACAAATAACTTTCTAACCTCAAAAATGCTTAAAAACATCATTATTCTTGGTTATAAGTAGGACATTTCTTTTATATAGTTCATAAAAGTATCCAAAATACAATAGCTTTTTATACGTAGATTGACTGGCAGGCGAACAAAACGTTACGTATGGTAAGTTTAAACTTAACATAACCTAATAGGTCGAGTCATTAACGAGCAGAAAGGCATATACTATAAGCTTTAAACCTAACATAACCTAATGCATCAAGTCATAAGTGAGCCGAGAGGCATATACTACAAGCCTTGGAGGTGACATAACCTAATTCATCAAGTCATAGGCGAATAGATCTATAATATATATATATATATATATATATATATATATATATATATATATATATATATATATATATATATATATATATATATAAAATGCAACGTCTCTCTGTTTGTCTGTCCTTTAGTGCGCTTAGCACTGGAGAACCCTTATCTGATTTACGTGTCTTTTTTTTTAAACATACATTTGTTCTCTGGCCAGGTTATAGGATATATTTTATTACGTTAGGTAACATAAAAAGTAAGCAGTGACGATAATAGTGAATCAAGTCGTAAAAAAGCTTGCCGTTAGCGCGTTCTCTTGCAATACACTGCCTAAACCATTAAATATGGAACAATATCATGTAGCAAAGAATAATAATATCTATAAAATGCAATCTCTCTCTGTCTGACTGTTTGTCCTTTAATGCACTTATCAGTCGAGAACCACTTATCCGATTTACGTGTTTTTCTTAATTCAATCTATGTTCTCTGACCAGGTTATCTACAACATATATAAAATACTCTGTCTGTCTGTCTATCCATTAGTACACTTATCACTCGAGAAGTACTTATCCGATTTACATGTTTTTCTTTAATTCATACATATGTTCTCTGGCCAGGTTATCTATAATCTAACGTCTCTCTATCTCTCTGTCTGCCTGTCTGTCTGTCCATTAGTGCGCTTATCACTCGAGAACCACTTATCTGATTTATGTGTTTTTTTTTTTAATTTATACATATGTTCTCTGGCCAGATTATCTATAATATATATAAAATACAACGCCTCTCTGTTCTGTCTGTCCGTTAGTATGCTTATCACTCGAGAACCACTTATCTGATTTACGTGCTTTTTTTAAAAAAAAAACATATGTATGTTCTCTGGCCAGGCTATAGGATACATTTTATTACGTTAGGTAACATAAGGAATAAGCAGTGACGATAATAGTGAATTAATACGCTGCCTAAACCATTAAATATGGAACAATATCATGTAGTAAAAAATATAACATATATAAAATGCTACGTCTTTCTGTATGTCTGTCTGTCAGTTAATGTGCTTATCACTCGAGAACCCCTTATCCGATTTTTTTTAATCCATACATATGGTCTCTGGCCAGGTTATATAATAATAAGCTATTTTTTGAGGTTAAAGTAATACATTTTTTTAAAAATTATCTTTGAATTCAAATTGAGACAGTTAATATAGCTAAGTACAGATTTTAAAACACCAACTTTATTGGAATGTGTACTATTCCTAAGATGGGCTAAATATGTATTTTTCATATAACCAGTATATGATCAAATATAATCATACGTCAATTTATTTAAAATTATGCAGTTGAAGAGTAAACTAAAAGTGTTCACGAGTTTAATATATATATATATATATATATATATATATATATATATATATATATATATATATATATATATATATATTCAAATTGGTCAAAACATAAGCTACGTCTCGATTTTTGTCCCAATGTGCGATGTATATAGAAGAAACTGGGACATCAATATTAATTGGAATTAAGAAACATATCAAAAAGAAATAAATTTTACAATTAGCTGTAGCTAAGCAGCAATACTATAGAAGTCATACTATCAATGTAAGAAAAATCGAGAGTTCTTGCTTTTACTTCCTATGACTATAAATGAAAGTTTAGAGGATGAATCGAAATTTACAAACACTCTTACAACATTAATGCAAACACGGGTTACGGTCTTCACCAGGCGCACAGTGTCTCGACTAGTACAAGCTAGCGGGACAATATTATTTCTTCACTTATTTCAATTGTTTATGTATATTCCAGGTATCTTTAGCTATTTTAAGAAAAAAAAAAGTTGAAAAATGTGTACTGTATGTGTATTAATCGAAATATGTAGCTGCAAGACGGAAGTGGTTTACTAATGTGTCTCATTTGTTCACTATTGTCGCTAATTGCTACATACGTCTACCTACTCATTATGTGTGAAAAGCACACTCATGTTTGTTTACAAAGAAATTTCTAGGAAAAAAATAAAAATCATAATGATAGTACCCACATTTATTAATTTACAAAATATTATTTCTTTTAAAATAAATTAGTGCAATAACAGTATCTATATATCAATTATTTACAATAACAAGGTGTATAAGTAAAAGAAATATAATATTAAATAACTTATATACTAAGGCATGAATTATAAGCAACTACAACACACACATAAAATAAGAATAATAATTACAATAAAAAAATACTTAAACTTACTAATCACCATCAGATGAGTCGTCATCACCGCTCTCCCCATTCAGTAGAATATTCAGAGAGTAAATAATCCTCCTTATTTAATTCGTGATGATGACTTACTGATGGTGTTTCGGATGGCAATGAAGGTGGGATAATCAACTGCAGAACCTCCGATGGCAAAGAAGTAAATTTTCTTCACGGTAATTCTCTATACGAGTTGATAACAGGATCAGACGTAATTAAAAGCATTCTCAAAAGATCTGTATTTGTGGCAATACGTGACCGCTTCCTGGTGTGCCGTTCACGGAATCTACGACTGTCTTTATTTCTTGCCTCCTGGGCTTCTTCGGAGAGTTGTCCAATGGGAAGAAGAAAAGACTTTATAACTTCCGCGCTGTGTACAAGAATTTTATGCACAGTAACGGGCATGAAATACCACGAATACAGATCAAGGTATAATTTTCTAGTATCAACACAAAACTTTTCGAATACTATATAATTTATGTCATATCCCGATGACAAATTTCTTAAAATTACATGAAATCTACGAATAAGGTTTACGTCTAATCCTGTAATTTCGCTGTTCAATTCAGCTTTGGAAAAAAATCTACGTGCTGTGTTTCCATCGTTTGTGTTACCATACCCAGGTTTTGGTTTATCTACAATGAGACCCATACGATCTTTAAACACTTTTTGTATCTCTTGTGAGCGTTGCTTCACAATAGCTTTGTCGTTATCTCCCCTGACTTGCCACTTTTTTATTTCTAAACGATAGCTGATGTGAAGCAAACATTCAAACGTGCGGATCCATGCACGTAAAGTAGATAAACCAAATGCAAGGCGTTCTTCGTTGCTGGGATATTTCTTTGACTCCTCGTTCATAGTAGACGGGGTGGCAGCGCAAAATAACACTTTTGTGTTGAACTTGTGTCTGTTAAGGCATTGCACACTTTGCCCTCAGTCATTGTCAACAACAAATCGTGTTTAACAGAGATTTGAGATCCAGCAACGTTACATAATGTTGGAAGAAGCTGACTTACTTCATCTAAAATTTTAGAAGTTTCTTCTTTCGTAAACTCTTTTGTCTCCTTGGCAAAAATAAACTTAATAGGACGGCAATATAAAGTAGAGGATTTTGCCAGATCACAGTTTCGCCATCAAGCAGTCTCAAAGGGACAAATGAGTATACGAACAAAAATTCGTCTGTAGCGTTAGTGTTCTCAAATTTCTGCTTATACGTGCTATGCCTCGAACTCCCATCACAGCCCCATTTGCTTACCAACGTATAATATGAACGAGGTAACACACTTCTAATGACTTCCGTCTGAGCTTTAACTAATCGTTCAGCCGTTTTATCCAAAATCGCGTGAAGTTTAATTTCAGCTCGAGATTCAGTCACAGAAATATATTTGTCAGAAGGACAACAAGAAACTTTGGACTTACCTAAACTATAAAACGATGGATACACTTGATGTCCCGCTTTCATTGACCATTTTCTTGATGTTTATATGAGTGAGAAGTCGATTTCGAGTCCACATAATAAGCTAAAGCTTCGTCTGGTGTTAACTGCCGACTTTGTTCAGAACACTTATTCTTTTATCTAGTTTCACTGACCGCGACGTTATGGATCTGTTTAGCAACACTTCGATGCCCTTCTTTTCGAGTAGCTAACTCAGCTGCTGTAATAAGCTTACTTGCACTTCGCGATTCCAAAAGATCTTCTACTCTCCGTCTCTTCGTTTTCGTTGATGAGTCTTCAAATGATTTTCTGGGTCGCCCTACGGAAAGAGCCGCTGATGATGTTGAAGTGCACGGCTGGTTAACACACATCTTTATTTCGATTCCGGATCTCTCTAACCAATCTTTATGTTTGATTAGAAACATTTCTTTGTTACACTTTAAAGAAGTCCACTTTTGATTGAATTTTGCTGAAAGGCTTGATATTTTCATTTTGAGTCGTTGAGTTGTATTAATCGAAATATGTAGCTGCAAGACGGAAGTGGTTTACTAATGTGTCTCATTTGTTCACTATTGTCGCTAATTGCTACATACGTCTACCTACTCATTATGTGTGAAAAGCACACTCATGTTTGTTTACAAAGAAATTTCTAGGAAAAAAATAAAAATCATAATGATAGTACCCACATTTATTAATTTACAAAATATTATTTCTTTTAAAATAAATTAGTGCAATAACAGTATCTATATATCAATTATTTACAATAACAAGGTGTATAAGTAAAAGAAATATAATATTAAATGACTTATATACTAAGGCATGAATTATAAGCAACTACAACACACAATAAAATAAGAATAATAATTACAATAAAAAAATACTTAAACTTACTAATCACCATCAGATGAGTCGTCATCACCGCTCTCCCATTCAGTAGAATATTCAGAGAGTAAATAATCCTCCTTATTTAATTCGTGATGATGACTTACTGATGGTGTTTCGGATGGCAATGAAGGTGGGATAATCAACTGCAGAACCTCCGATGGCAAAGAAGTAAATTTTCTTCACGGTAATTCTCTATACGAGTTGATAACAGGATCAGACGTAATTAAAAGCATTCTCAAAAGATCTGTATTTGTGGCAATACGTGACCGCTTCCTGGTGTGCCGTTCACGGAATCTACGACTGTCTTTATTTCTTGCCTCCTGGGCTTCTTCGGAGAGTTGTCCAATGGGAAGAAGAAAAGACTTTATAACTTCCGCGCTGTGTACAAGAATTTTATGCACAGTAACGGGCATGAAATACCACGAATACAGATCAAGGTATAATTTTCTAGTATCAACACAAAACTTTTCGAATACTATATAATTTATGTCATATCCCGATGACAAATTTCTTAAAATTACATGAAATCTACGAATAAGGTTTACGTCTAATCCTGTAATTTCGCTGTTCAATTCAGCTTTGGAAAAAAATCTACGTGCTGTGTTTCCATCGTTTGTGTTACCATACCCAGGTTTTGGTTTATCTACAATGAGACCCATACGATCTTTAAACACTTTTTGTATCTCTTGTGAGCGTTGCTTCACAATAGCTTTGTCGTTATCTCCCCTGACTTGCCACTTTTTTATTTCTAAACGATAGCTGATGTGAAGCAAACATTCAAACGTGCGGATCCATGCACGTAAAGTAGATAAACCAAATGCAAGGCGTTCTTCGTTGCTGGGATATTTCTTTGACTCCTCGTTCATAGTAGACGGGGTGGCAGCGCAAAATAACACTTTTGTGTTGAACTTGTGTCTGTTAAGGCATTGCACACTTTGCCCTCAGTCATTGTCAACAACAAATCGTGTTTAACAGAGATTTGAGATCCAGCAACGTTACATAATGTTGGAAGAAGCTGACTTACTTCATCTAAAATTTTAGAAGTTTCTTCTTTCGTAAACTCTTTTGTCTCCTTGGCAAAAATAAACTTAATAGGACGGCAATATAAAGTAGAGGATTTTGCCAGATCACAGTTTCGCCATCAAGCAGTCTCAAAGGGACAAATGAGTATACGAACAAAAATTCGTCTGTAGCGTTAGTGTTCTCAAATTTCTGCTTATACGTGCTATGCCTCGAACTCCCATCACAGCCCCATTTGCTTACCAACGTATAATATGAACGAGGTAACACACTTCTAATGACTTCCGTCTGAGCTTTAACTAATCGTTCAGCCGTTTTATCCAAAATCGCGTGAAGTTTAATTTCAGCTCGAGATTCAGTCACAGAAATATATTTGTCAGAAGGACAACAAGAAACTTTGGACTTACCTAAACTATAAAACGATGGATACACTTGATGTCCCGCTTTCATTGACCATTTTCTTGATGTTTATATGAGTGAGAAGTCGATTTCGAGTCCACATAATAAGCTAAAGCTTCGTCTGGTGTTAACTGCCGACTTTGTTCAGAACACTTATTCTTTTATCTAGTTTCACTGACCGCGACGTTATGGATCTGTTTAGCAACACTTCGATGCCCTTCTTTTCGAGTAGCTAACTCAGCTGCTGTAATAAGCTTACTTGCACTTCGCGATTCCAAAAGATCTTCTACTCTCCGTCTCTTCGTTTTCGTTGATGAGTCTTCAAATGATTTTCTGGGTCGCCCTACGGAAAGAGCCGCTGATGATGTTGAAGTGCACGGCTGGTTAACACACATCTTTATTTCGATTCCGGATCTCTCTAACCAATCTTTATGTTTGATTAGAAACATTTCTTTGTTACACTTTAAAGAAGTCCACTTTTGATTGAATTTTGCTGAAAGGCTTGATATTTTCATTTTGAGTCGTTTTAGAGAATCGTCAGAAACATCAGACATATTGAATTTTTCACTTATATAATAAAAAATGCCACTGTTTCGTTCAGTTTTGTCATGTTTTAGCCATTCTTCAAAAAACTCCATTTTCGTCATAGTCACGACTCGTTCTGAAAAAAATAAAATAATTTTACTTTCGGGCCTTTTCGGGGTCTATAATATATATGAATCTGTGCCTGAATGTTGTAGGTATTACATATAGAAAAATCTAGGTGGATATATGTGCTTGCTGGATTTATCTATACATTTACAAATTGATATTACACCAAAAGTATACATATTTTTTATAAAAAATATAAGTCATAATAGAGTACATACCTTCAACAGAATATTCCATCACAAAAAACTCGTTTCACTTTGCTACCAATTTTAAAATATGTTATCACAAGTGTGCATAAAATGCAACTGATTTGCAAATGAAAATGACCTCTCTTATAAGGGTTACTTTGACCCCCTGATAAGATACCTTTATGAGGTGATAAACAAATTAATTCTTGGAATTCGTTAAATGGGGGGGGGGGTTGTTTACAAGTCGTTATCAGTGGTTCCTGGAAATTACGTCATGAATATTGTCCCGCTAGCATGTTCTTGCCGAATCACTGTGAGACGTGGAAAACGGCCATTACACTAGGTACTGGTCATCTATAGATATTTAAGTGAGGATCATGAAAAATGCCCCGTGTAACCGTAAACGAAATGTCGAAAAGTTAGACTAATTTGACACGTTTAGTCCAAAGAACCAAAATTTCTAATCTAAGCCTAAATTGTGAACGCCTTCGTTTTCTATTATCAAGAAGTACGAGTAAGATTAAATATTTTTGAATCCCAAAGGCGGGTTAATATTGGATAAGAAACAAAATATAATTCAAGTTATATTCTTATAAAAAATTCTTAAAAGGGATTATTGATAAGCGTATTTACTACCTGACTGAACTTAAGGGTTGTGTACCGTTAAAAAGCTTGTTTATTGTTATTTTTACACTGAAATTTTTGGATTAATCACCCTTTAAATCATTTTGATACGAATTTTATACTATTTCAGTGGAAATAGACTAAAATATTGGGAAACAAAGTATCGTAGATTAGAAATATTCAGAACTGCATTATCTTCGATTTGCTAGTTATATTGAATTAATTATAAATAATTTTAATAAAGCTTAAAAGAAGTTGGCCAAACTACAAGAAACTCCTTAAAGAATTATCGCTCCAAACAAATAGGGAAAACATAAATTTTTTTTGAACATTTCCTTCTTGGTAAATGATAGTAACTGAGAAAGGTCGAATAGATAAAGTTAATAAAATAAATATTTGGATTTGGAAATCTGGACAGAAAAGGATTTGCGGTCGAGCGGAATATAAAAGCTTAGAAATACGTTTCTACGCCAGTTTTTCGGGTCTTTTAAGAGTAAATACAGTACTTAGATCTTCCGAGGTTTCTTTTTAATTTTTCGTAAATAAGTAAGCTAAAACTACGCATATTTACTATCCATCTTAAATTAGAGTCTCTTCAAAAAAAAAAGTTCCTTTTTTCAAATACAGTTATAACCATAATACTCCAGTCAAGTTATACATAATTCCTCGAATATATTGTGGGGACCAAGACTGCTAGTTAAAAACCCAGTTTGCGGAAACCAAACCCCTATGCAAGCAAAGTGGTGAAATGACTTCGAAATTTTTGTCGGTTTTTGCTCAATTTCTCTGTTCCTAGACGTCGGAGAGCAAAAGTTGTTGTTATCAATATTATCAGTATTATAGAGCATAAAACGTGCGACAACTTTTGTATTTATGATTTTTTCTAGGTTTAGCAGTTATCGAATTACAGAGTAGTGAACGTGTCAGAAGTTTTGGAAAATTCTAAATCCGCATTTATTATGTAGGGAAATACAAATAAAAACAAATATAAATTGTTATTACATAATATATGATCTTTTATACATTATTTATTATTATATTTATACAATTACTAACTTATGATACGTACATTATTGTTGTAATTTTTAAAATCTAGCTCTTTGTTGAAATCTGGTACAATTTTTTGTGGCACATGTGGTGGTATCTTCCATCGGCTGCCACTAAATCCGTTACACTTTCAAGACGCTTGATTATTTTCTGGGCCCATTCATCACCTCGTTCTTTAAAAGCTGTTAGTACCATATAGTTTCCTTCATATACAGTTTCTCTACAGTTTGAACATGATTTTGCCGTAAAAGCGGCAATTGTTGCTGCAGTTTAAGAAATTCTTCAGTTATTTCATCCCCGTACAAGAAACAAATGTTCACTTAACGATCTGAGGGACAATTTTACAGTGAGTTCTGGAACAATGCAACGACCCCGACAGTGGGACGCCGAAATAATATTTTCGTCAGTGTATTTCTTTCTACACTTATTATGAACTGACACTTGTTCCAAACCGTTTAGGAAATCATAATTTTCGTGAAGGCTCCGTTTTACACTCGCCGTTTTCAGAGTATCTATACACTTTTCTTTCATCACAATCACTTCGCCTTCCTCTAAAGTATTCCGACGTATAAAACATATCTCAGGTGGAACCGACATTTCGGAAGAGAAACGAGACCAAACTACCGAAACACAACTTAACCACAGTAGGGTTGAACGCGGGTCAGAGTAATACAATAAACTAAATCTGAACTGAAGTTGAGGTGAGGAATGAGTAAGAAATAACGATGGTTCCTCCTTTCTCTTCAATTTCCATTCAGAGACCACCTGCCACAAATTGATTCTAAGGCTTGGGATGGGTAAAAAAAAGGCGTTACCTGAAGACTCTTTTCTCTGTCAGCCTATGGCCTATATAATACTAAAGCTAGGTTTTTTGTTATATACTGCCATTATAGTCAACAAAATGCGTGACGAAGAGAATTAGTCAAAACCAGAACCTTCAAAGCGGGATAGATTTTAAAAATTTCGTCAATAATTCATGTGTCAGTTAATAATTGCATAAATATAATAATACATAATGTATAAAAGATAATATATTATGTAATAACAATTAATATTTGTTTTTATTTGTATTTCCCTACGTAATATGTGCGGGTTTTGTAATTCTGACACTTCCACTGCTGTGGTTCTGTAACTGTTGCCCGTAGAAAAAAAAATCGTAAATACAAAAAATGTAGCACATTTCATGCTCTACAATATTAATAATAACAACTTTGTTCGGATATCGGATATCTAGGAATAGAGAAATTGAACAAAAACCAAAAAAAGTTGGAAAATTTCGAAGTTATTTCAATACAGCTTTGCTTGCACAGGTGTTTCGTTTTCGCAAACTGGCTTTCTAACTAGTGGCCTTGGTCCCTACAAGATATCCAAAAATTATAGATACCCGACCTTTTGCAAGAAAACCGATTTGTTGGGTCCATATTAACTGGATTAAAGTTAGATTCCTACTTTAGAAAAATAACACTTATTTGTGATCCTCACAGGTGTGTCTTATTGATTTTGACCATGCTTATTTAGTTTAAAATTTTTCAAATTAAAATGAAACAAATAGAATCGTTAATTATTGGTTTACAGAACCTATTTAAAGCGACGGAAAATAAGTATCGATTAATTTTTGTATTATGAAAAATTTTCCAGGTTTTTTGATCAGCGAATGGGTAAACCTTATGCATAATCATTTGTAATCAAACATCTAAGGTATCAAAGGGGTGGAAAAAGGGGATAGAAGAGTGATTTCGTATTTGTCTTGTTATAGATTTTTTTCGGAGTTCTTTCAGTCAAGGAATTGAAACATTACATTTTTTTCATTATTTTCATTGGTAACATGGGAAGGAATTGTAAGGGGTGGAGGTCATTGCATATTTTCAAAAGTATTATGCGAATTTTTTCTGGTTTCTGAATGGGATATTAGATATTTAATATAAAATAATTTTTCAATATTTTTTATATATATATATATATATATATATATATATATATATATATATATATATATATATATATATATATATATATATATATATATATATATATATATATATATACAGTCCCTGGCCAAATTATTAGACGCACTGTATTTTTTTTAGTAATTTTATGTTTCTTAAGAGTTTTTATGCAATAATGGTATATTTAAACTACGATATTATTGATTTTTTATTTAAAAGAATTGTTGTAGACTACATATTTGTATTTATTTTTAACATATGGTAACAATGTGTTGACAAAGTGATACATGAACGTAAATAAGTACAAACCTATATCAGTCGCGATCGGAATCGAGTCAGGTAAGGACGTGTTTCTGTGGCTTTATGGACTGTGATTGTTTGTTTAACAGTTTTATACTACTCAGTTATTAGTTTATTTTGTATGCAGTGTTTTAAAAAAGTAATTGGACTATTTTCATTATGGGTAAAAAAGGCGATCTTTCACCACGTAAAAAAGCTGAAGTGAAGGCCCTTGTGATTGCGAAAACATTTACAAACCGAGAAATATCACGACGATTGGAGGTTTCTGAAGCTAGTGTACGACGCATAAAAAAGAAAATTGAGTCAGGGAAGGAATTAAGCCCGAAAAGAAAGAAAAGATGCGGTAGAAAACCAATTTTCACTCCATGGTCAAAGAGATGTTTGAAGAAAATTTGTGTAAAAAACAGATTTGCTACCACAAAGGTAATAAAATCACAACTCCAGGATGCTAGCGTAAATGCTTCTAAGCGCACTGTTCGAAGAAAATTGAAAGAATTAGATTTTAAGGCCTGTCGCCCCGCCAGGAAGCCCAAGTTAACAGCTGCAATGAAAGCAAAGTGCCTGAAGTGGGCCAAACAATGGCAAGACAAAGATGTGGACTTCTGGAGATCGGTAAGATACAGCAATTTAATTAATAATTGATACATTATTATTATTTTCAGTTAAATAAAGCAAATAAACATGGAAGTTTATATATTTTTCCTATTTTTGACAGGTCTGCTTCAGTGACGAAAGCACATTCGAAATTTTGCAGAATAAAGCTCAGTATGTGCGTCGTCGTCATGGAGAAAAATTTCATCCTGATTGTGTCGTCCCGACGGTTAAACATCCCACCAAAGTGATGATTTGGTCAGTCATCAGCGGCAAGGGCACTGGACGTCTGTACGTCGTCAAAGGAATAATGAGGCAAGATCAGTACAAAGAAGTATTACAAAATCGGTTGATTCCGCAGCTCAGAGAATGGTTTCCAAATGGGGAACCATTCACTTTCATGCAAGATGGAGCTCCCTGCCACACTGCTCGGTCTGTTAAAGCTTTTTTGGCAGAAAAAAATATCCCTCTGTTGGATTGGCCGGGTAATAGCCCTGATATGAACCCCGTGGGAGCTGATGAAAAGAGAAGTGGCTAAAAATGTGATTACCAACAAAACCCAGCTCCTAGAAAAGATTATTCATGTGTGGAATCATCATCCTCAAATGCAGGAGACAGTACAATCTTGCACTGATAGCATGCCGCGCAGAATTAAAGCTTTGATAGCGGCTAAAGGTGGCTCAACTAAATATTGACTTTTACTAACATTAATTTCACTTTTCTTTAAAACTTAATAAACTTATGCTTTTCTAAATTAATGCTGTTTTATTTATGTCAAATAAATAGGTAATTGATTGGATAATATAAAAATAAAAAACAAATCAATTTAAAATAATAAAACGGTACAATATCACTCGGTAATTAATATTTTACATGAAATCTTGCAGTGCGTCTAATAATTTGGCCAGGGACTGTATATATATATATATATATATATATATATATATATATATATATATGTATATATACATATATACATATATATATATATATATATATATATATATATATATATATATATATATATATATATATATGTATATATACTAAAAGACTTATACTAGAAGAAAAATGGTCCAAGACCATGACATAATTCATTATAAAATGTATCAAAAAATACATAGGAGAGTGATTAGACACGCAAGAGTAATGCATAACAGTAACATGTATTTCGAATCGGATAATAAATCTAAAGATGCTTGGGTAATTGTTAATAATAACATTCAGAATCCTAAAAAATTAAAAACAAATATCGAAACCATAAGAAATGAAGAGGGGAAAATTATAAAAAACAAAAATGACATTGCAAACTGTTTCAATCAATATTTTATCAATCTTAATACAAAATATCCTTTAGCTAGCATAACTTCAGCTGCAGTTCATAAACAAACTGTACTTTAAAATACGATGATCTTGAGATCGGTAAGCGAATATGAAATTATGGAAACGATTTCTAAGTTGAAAAAATCGAAAGCAGTAGGAGTTGATAAGATACTTTCATTTCTAAGAAAAAAAACAGCTGGCTTATTGTTGCTTCCCCTAGCATATCTGGTGAACTGGTCTCTGGAAAGTGGCATCTTTCCCAAAGTTTTGGCACATGCAAAAATTGTTCCTCTTTTTAAAAGAGCAGATTCACTTCTTATGAAAAATTACAGACCTATAGCTTTATTACCTGCTGTAGCTAAAATACTTGAGAGACTTGTTTATGATCAAATTGTCTCTTTCCTACAACGTTTTGACATCCTAAAACCTTCCCAACATGGTTTTTGTCGTGGACGATCTACTCATTCTGTCATTTGTCAATTTTTAAATAGTGTTTATGAATCACTCAACGAACGGTCTAAATGTTTCGGCATTTTCATGGACTTAAGTAAAGCATTTGATTTGGTGAATCATGCGTTGTTAATAAGGAAACTTGAAAATAATGCTCCAAGAGGAAAGATTGGTGAATGGATAGGATCTTACCTGGCTAATAGATGTCAATCTGTAGAGATCGACGACATAAAATCAGAAAAATTGTCAATTTTTTGTAGGGTGCCCCAGGGTTGCATCCTGGGTCCTCTTTTATTCCTGTTATTTATAAACGATTTACCGGATATTTGTAATAATCGAAATATAATAATGTTTGCTGATGATAGTAGTACTTACCTAGTCACGTCTGAAAATGTTGAAGGAACAACCCACTTAGCGCAAGTAATGGTTAATAAATTTGATGATTGGTTTCTAGGTAGTAAACTACATTTAAATGTAGATAAAACTGTTTTCAAAAATTTTACACCTAGGATTCATAATTTGGATAAATCCTATCTTCTTAAGATCAAAAAACGTTCAATACGAGAAGCATCAAATACGAAATTTTTGGGTGTCTATACTGATAATCGGCTTAGTTGGGACATACATGTTGATGAATTATGCAAAAGGCTTGCAGTTAATACATATACTTTATTCAGGTTAAAATAAGTAAGCAATATTGAAGTTCTGTTTTCGTACTACTACGCTAATTTTTTTAGTCGTGTAAAATATGGATTGATTTTCTGGTGTAATACAAGATATTTAAATAGAGTATTTAAAATACAAAAGCGTATAATTAGAATGATTTCTGGGGCACATAGGTTGGCTTCATGGCGACCTATTTTCAAAAAATGGGGAATCATGACATTACCCTCGCTGTATATATTTGAAGTAATCCTATTTGTGAGAAAGCATATTCATAAGTTTAAACAATATTCTCAATACCATAATTATAATACTAGGGGCTATAACAATATGGTGTATCAGATTCATTCACTTAGTATTACTGAAAACAATGTATATTATGTTGGTGCCAAGATTTACAATAAATTATCGGATAGATTTAAATATATCTCCAATGAGAAAGAATTTAAAAACACCATTAGGACATTTCTAATATATAACAGCTTTTATAGCTTGGATGAATATTTGAATTGTTTAATTGATTGAACATCTCCAAACTTTACCGTTTCACATATTATAATTCATTAAATTACGCTTGTGTATCTTTTGTTTTCTATTTATTTTTTAGTTGCTTTAAGTTTACTTTTATAATTTAATTTAAAAGTAGGGTAGAAATAAATGTATTAAAGTATAGTGTCATAAAGGCTTTATACATTGATCTGATCCGTACAGATTTTGTACTGTCCAACGGATTTAATAAAACTTATTTAACTTATATATATATATATATATATATATATATATATATATATATATATATATATATATATATATATATATATATATATATATATATATATATATATATATATATATATATATATATATACATATACATATATATATATATATATATATATATATATATATATATATATATATATATATATATATATATATATATATATATATATATATATATATATATACATATACGAGTCAAAGGGATGAGGTAGAGGGCTAAAATGATGATTACGTGTAAGTCGTAATATATTTCTATTCCAGGGTTCTTGTTTTACCATTATTTCCAATTTTAACAGAAATACTGCAAAGTTTCATAAATACAGAACAGTTTAGTTAGCAAAAATGTATACGAGGCTGGTTTGGAAAGTCTGTGCAAAGTCCGAGAGATGGCACCACCGGCGCGTATCGAGGTCATGTTTAGTTAGTAGCATCTCTTGAAGTTTCAGCCATATTGGTCTATTTCTTTGTGTTTGGCATTCGTGTGAATCAAGGAAGTCGACTGATTTTCAAGAAATGGACGAAAAAGAATTTCGTGTGGTGATTAAACATTACTTTATGAAAGGCAAAACGCCTCAAGAGACTAAAGAGAAGCTTGATAAACATTATGGTGACTCTGCACCTTTGATTAGAACAGTTTATAAGTGGTTTCAAAATTTTCGGACTGGCCATATGGGCACAAGTGACGCTGAACGTTCTGGACAGCCTGTGGAGGTTACGACTCCAGAAATCATTGATCAAATCCATGATATGGTGATGGATGACAGAAGAGTTAAGGTGCGTGATATTGCTAGTGCTGTGGGCATCTCGACTGAACGGGTACATAATATTTTGCATAAACATTTGGACATGAGAAAGCTATCCGCAAGATGGGTGCCGCGATTGCTCACGCTTGACCAAAAACGGAATCGTGTGAAGTGTTGCAAGAATGGTTTGTAGCTGTTCCAGAAGAATCCGGAGGACTTTAAGCGTCGTTTCGTCACTGTGGATGAAACATGGATACATTACTATACTCCTGAGACCAAACAACAATCTAAACAATGGGTTACCAAGGGGGAATCTGCACCAAAAAAGGCGAAGACCGTTCCTTCGGCCGGAAAGGTTATGGCGACTGTCTTTTGGGATTCGCAAGGGATAATTCTCATCGACTATCTGGAAAAGGGTAAAACTATTACAGGTGAATATTATTCATCGTTATTGGACCGTTTGAAAACCGAGCTGCAAGAAAAACGCCCGCGATTGGCCCACAAGAAAGTCATTTTCCATCACGACAACGCACCAGCACACACCTCAGCAGTTGTGGTCGCAAAATTAATGGAAATAGGATTCCAACTCGTTTCACATCCCCCCTATTCTCCAGACTTGACTCCCTCGGACTACTATTTGTTCCCCAATTTGAAGAAATGGCTGGCGGGACAAAGATTTTATTCAAACGAGGAGGTGATTGCAGACACTAATGGATATTTTGCAGACTTGGACAAATCCTATTATTCGGAAGGGATCAACAAACTAGAACATCGTTGGACGAAGTATATAAGCCTAAAAGGAGACTATGTCAAAAAATAAAAAAGGTTTACCCCAAACACATAAGTAGTTTTTATTTTCGCACGGACTTTTCAAACCAGCCTCGTATATGGAACAGTAAATTATTGTACTTACTATCGTTGCTATTAGGAAGTATTGTCTTTGTGAAAAAATAACCCACCGAATTTTTTTTTTCAGGTATTAGGGTTTTTGGATTACAGAAAAGATATCTTTTAATTTCCAATTTCCTAATAAATAATAACCTAATCCGACATCACCAGAAAGATTTGTTTACAGTCTGTCAGGTAAGAACGTGTCCGCGATAATTAATTTTTGGTAGATGCGATTTTAGCAATTCAACACAAAATCGGTAAAGGAAACCTTCGTCTACGATGCATTTTAGGAAAAGCATCAGTCGATTCCGAACTTTCATCGAAATTCCGTAAAATCCAAAATGTGCGCCAATTTGTTTGGCGTCGGTTCGAGGCAGTCTTTCTTTGTTCCCATTCAAAGGGGCCTAAAATGTCACATTCCGCGGCCGCTAAATGTATTAAAAAGTCGGTACGTTTGTGAAGAAGTGGGTAAATCGTTTTAACGAGACGAAAAATGTCGACGACTTGCTAAAATGTGGATCGGTAGGCAAAGTCACTCCGAAAGTCGAAAAAATAAATAGTGTCTTTCTTTTCTCGGGATCCGAAATTGACGCTGCGTCAAGAAGCGGCAAAATTAAGAAAATCAGGTTGGAATGTGTCCCATGAGACCATTCGAGATCTTCGTGCTCATGATGTCAAATTCCGAAGCACGTTGAAGAAATCTTTGCTGGGCGAAAATCACGTCGCGAAGTGGCTCGCTTAAGCCCACGATAAGATCCTAGAGTGGCTTTCACAATAGCCGGACGCCAATCCTATTGAAAACGTTTGGTTCCTTGTACAGAGAAAGGTCAGAGGAAAGACTCTGAGGACTTTGACTCAGTTGTCTCGCGAAATTCGAAAAATTTGGAAATCATTGCCCAAGTATGCAGAAAATCTCGTCGACAGCATGCCTCGATGATGCTAGGCGATTATTGATGTAGGAGGGGATTGGAAAACTACCAAAGAATATATTGATGGAAAAAATTTTTCTCGAAACACATTTTCTCAAATTGTAATGCTTGATGATTAATTAATGAAATATGTTAAAAAAATATAGCGATTTGATGCCGTTTCTCACTTGGTATTCTGTGTAACCTTCCTAACTCGCTTCGTCCTCTTGAGCTGATACTTCGTAAGTTTTTGTTATATTAACGGAATTAATAAATAGTGAAAAATAATTTTGTCTCTGTATAAACTACAACTTTTCCATTTTAAATGAGTAATCAAGCCTAAATTGCACACCGTCTAACTTAGGTGCTTCTGTAAAACAAAACGAACTCATTATGTCAGGTTTAGTCGTAGCCGAAGGCTAACAGTTTCACGTTATGACAATAATACCGGGCCGGTCTCACCAACGACTGTATTTACTTAGGCCAGGCTCGTTTAGTGCTATACCTCCTCGGTTAACTGCTTTTATCTAAGATCAGGTCTTTTTACGCCAGTTTAAGCTATACCGGTTTCTGAACGCACTTACACTTATGGGCTTTTAACCAGATTTATTTGAATATTTGGAGAAATTAAATAGCCTCAACGAGAGCCTGAGATCGAGGTAGAAGGACGATTAAGTTCCTTTTGTGGAATAAACGGGTTTATTAGTCTTGTCTTTTAAGATTTTGTGTCTAAACATAATCGATTTGAAGAATTTTATTTTGTTTGCTTATTGATTAGCTGTCGATCTATCTGATGTTATAAAAATAAGTCTTGATTTAATCTGTAAGCAATAAACTCTTATGGAGTTGTTTACTTTTATATACAGATCTTTTTTCGACGGTTAAATAACTGTATAAGGTTTATAAAGATTAAAATTAATATAAATTAATTCTGATTTAAATACAGTCTTCATTATATCTTCAGACCATATGTGAAAATTAAATCACAGATGTCGTAACAATATTGTGAAGCAATTAACATATTATAGACGATATTTGCAATCAAATAAACATAAAACAGGTAATGATTAATTATATTTTAATGATAAAAGTAAAAGTTTAGGTTTAATAGCAGACTTGTAACTACGGTTTAAAGATCATATTACATATATAATAAAAAGAAATGGTAAAATGATTTACCCAGTACTTTCCTGGCAAACATACAGTTCTAAAATCTCACACTAAAGAATACAGTCCACTTTATGGTGAAATATTAATAAAAAAAATTACAAAGGACCCCGCACATTGCTTATGGAAAGTGGCCTTCGGTGAAATTGTCTGAAATCGATATATATTATTCGTCTCGAGCTCCTGATCAAATTCCCATGAGCACAAAGTCGGAAAATCAGATCAGTCAGATATCAGGGGTAGAAAATGACATTTGACAGTTGCCAGCTGTCAAAAAACTTTCAACTCGCCTTATTTCTAATAAAATGTCCATCAGAATATACATCGGGAAGTTTTTACGGTCACTGATTTCAATTCCGGCGTCAAAAATAACATTTGAAACTTGACAGCTACCAACAAAATGTCAACTTACGCCACTTGTTAACAAAATGTTCATCAGAATATATATCAGATGGTTTTTTTTATCTACTTTTAGCATTAGCATCTGATATATATTCTGATGAACATTTTATTGTTGTTACAAGTGAGGTGAGTTGAGTTGACATTTTGTTGGTAGCTGCCAAATTCTGAAAATCATTTTTGCATCAGCATTGAAATCAGCGACCGTAAAAACATCCCGATATATATTCTGATGGGTATTTTATTAGAAATAAGACGAGTTGACTGTTTATTTAGAGCTGCCAACTGTCGAATGTCATTTTTGGCACCAGAATTGGAATCAGCGACCGAAAAAATCCCCGTATACCCTGAAGAACGGCGCATAAACAATCTCACGGCTGTACGGTGTTGTCGACAAGATCTCCCAAAATCGCCTTTCTACGCTCTATATCTAAAAAACTGTACATTTTCCGACTTTGAGCCCATGGGAACTTTTGATCAGGAGCTCGAAAGGAATAAAATATATCGATTTCAGACAATTTCACCCAGGGCCACTTCCCCTTTACTCTGATTATATAATCAAAAAAAGTATTTAATAATTCAAAAACTACAATCCTCGGTTTTGAAATCACATCAAACTACGTAGTCTCTGTCAAAGTATATTAAAAAATAAAATTTAAATATGGATGATACAGATAAAAAATTGTCAGGTATGCCAAAAAATAGAAATTGAAAATTAAAAAATTAGTTTTTCGTCTTCCAAAAACTTTAAGCCTGAAAAAAGGCAAAATTTCCGAGAGTTGTTTTTTCACGAATGTAATACTTCCTGTTAGCAGGGATAGTAAATGCAATAATTTACTCGCTGTCCATAGGTACATTTTTGCTAACCAACTATAGAAAAACTATTTCATATTAAATATCTAATATCTCAATCTAATACCAAGAAAAATACTATTGAAAAGATACAATGTCCTCCACCCCTTATAATTCTTTCCTATGTTCCTATTGGGAATAATGAAAAAATGTAATGTTTTAATTTTTTGACTGAAAGAACTTCCAAAAAAATCTATAACAAGACAAATACGAAGTCCCTCTTCTGTCCCCTTTTTCCACCCTTTTGATACCGTAAAGGTTTGATTACAAGGTTTGTCCATTCTGTGATCAAAAAACCTGGAAAATTTCTGATAATTCTATTAAAACTATACAAGATTTTCCCCCTTCTCCTATTAAAATTTATAGTAATAAAAAAACATACATATAGATGGCTATATGGTATGTACGAAACAACACCTCTTATCAAAAGATTTGTTTATTATCTCAATCAAATTGCCATATTACTACCAAGACCATACAAAATTTATCGACCAACTCCACCCTAAGCTCAAAAACTGTAAGCTTCACCCCCTCATAAGGTTTGAATTGTTGTGGCTGTTACTTGATGGAAATTCATAACGAATGTAATGAAAGACTGATTTTGTCAAATTTCCACTTTATTTAGTTTCACTGAAACTGTATAAATAAAAATCATTTTTTTTGTATCAGACGAAGCTATAGTATAGCGAAACGCGTCATACAGTTTCAGTGAAACTAAATAAAGTGGAAATTTGACAAAATCAGTCTTTCATTACATTCCCTCATATATATATATATATATATATATATATATATATATATATATATATATATATATATATATATATATATATATATATATATATATATATATATATATATATATATATATATATATATATATATATATATATATATATATATATATATATATATATCTATATATATATATATATATATATATATATATATATATATATATATATATATATATATATATATATATATATATATATATATATATTTCTTTTTTCCTGACCGTTAATGAATAAATTTAGGATAGTTTTTTGTTCTTGGTCTTGCGGTGAATTTTTAATGAAACAAGTTTACTTTTGGTCAACGTTTCGGTTTATTTTATTTTCATCTTCAGAACTAAAGAAAGAAAAAGAAATGTTTAAGATGTAAAATTGATGATTAGTGTTGTTTTATATAGAAATATATATAAAGAATAAATATTAGTGTTTAATTATAGTTTTCCTTATATCTAGTTGGATCTTTTGGTTTACATGTTTACAGTTTCACAGTTTTCATAATACTAAATTTAAAAGGTTCACAAATAGTGAAATAAAATATGTGAACCTTTTAAATTTAGTATTATGAAAAGTGTGAAACTGTAAACATGTAAACCAAAAGATCCAACTAGATATAAGGTAGGAAAACTATAATTAAACACTAATATTTATTCTTTATATATATTTCTATATAAAACAACACTAATCATCAATTTTACATCTTAAACATTATTTTTTTTAAATTTTTTTTTCTTTCTTGTAGTTCTGGAGATGGTTTAAATAAAATAAACCGAAACGTTAACCAAAAGTAAACTTGTTTCATTAAAAATTGACCGCAAGACCAAGAACAAAAAACTATCCTAAATTTATATACATATATATATATATATATATATATATATATATATATATATATATATATATATATATACCAAGTTTGAAATTAATATATTATTTTGTTCTAGAGTCGTGGCGACAGACAGACAGATCGACGGAAATGAGTTGTGATTTTTTCACGAATACAATACTTTCTTTCAGCAAAGAACATGCTTTTTAGTGTTCCGTACGGAACACTTATACGATCACTTCGGTGTCATGTAGTTTTGAAAGTTAAATTTTGACTTAAAGGGTTGGTTTTGGGGGGTGAAATCGGAAGTGAAAAAAAATTTTTTTTACTAAGTAATCGAGTGTGGTGTCAAATGAAAGCTTGTGAAAACACGAGTAAAAAATATATATAATGTAATACTTGCGCGCACTTTTCTTTGTATTATTTTTAAAAAATCGCGAAAAATCGCTGTCCACCCGCATTATCTCGAAAAGTACTGAATTTTGAAAAAATTCTGGAATATTCTCCAGGGGGTGTAGATTGAACGAAAATTATCACGAGTGCATTACCTTTAATAATTTATCTGGTATATAAAAAAAGCAAAAATTTCAAGGTCATCAATTTTCAGTAAAGATGGTAAACAAACTTTGTTGAAAACTCATTTGGGGTGTGTTTTGTGAAGTCGCTGATCATTTTATACCACCGTAACAACATTTTTTATTTTAAAAACAATCAACGTACGGAACACTAATTGTGCAAGTTCAACTTGCACTTGACCGGTTATTTTTTTTTTACTGGTGGTTCTTTTTTGTTAAACGTTTTCACCCACCAGTCATCGATTTCAAAGTTTTTAAAACATTAGTAAATAGTTAGGAGTCTGTCCCCTCAAAAATTTGACCGAGGCTTGAAACGTATAAAAGGATGAATTGTATTTTATCTTCCATTTCCTTGACTAAAAAGTCGTTGGTGGCTGTTTCAAAATATATATAAGAATAATTGTGAATAATGAAAATGTTTATCATAGTTTGGCAAATCATGAATGGCATTAATCTGCAATATAGTAGCTGTATAAAAAAAAAATATTGTTGTGAAAATGCACCCTACTTGGTATCAGATGTAAAAAATTTAGAAAAACAAAATATTTTGTTTCGTTAAAACACTGAACAGAATCTATGAGGCGAAAGCAAGTCAAAGTCGCGGTATCCAGCAGGTAATAATCAAACAAACGTTAAATTTTAAGTAAATAATCACTTCGTTATTTGAAGATAGCTATCGAAATGGTTAAAAAGGGAGTTCTTAGACCTTTTATGTTTTTGTGAATGAAAGTACAGTCTGTCAAGTAAGAACGTGTCCGTTCGTATTCTTAAAAAAATGTGTTTCGAGAACATCTTTGCCATCAATGTTTCTTTGACGTGCTAACAACGGCATAATTACCTTGAAAGTTGCCTAATAGCCTCCTGCATCAGTAGTCGCCCGACATATTCGCGGCATGCTGCTGACGAGATTTTCTGCATACTCTGCAAATTTTTCGTATCTCGCGAGACAAGTGAGTCTTTCCTCTGAGCTTTTTCTTTACAAAGAACCAAGAGTTTTCAATAGGGTTGGCGTTCGATGATTGTAAGGGTCACTCTAGTATCTTATCGTGAGTCTAAGCAAACCGCTTTGCGACGTGATTTTCGCCCAGCAAAGGTGCAACGTGCTTCAGAATTTGACATCATGAGCACGAAGATGTCAAATGGTCTCCTATGATACATTCAAATCCGATTTTCTCCTTGGCTGCAGCGTCAATTTCGGGTTCCGTGAAAACAAAGACACGATTCGTTTTTCGACTTTCGGCGCGTCTTTGTCTACAGAGCTACGTTTTGGGAAGTTGTCGACATTTTTCGTCTCGTTAAAATGATTTGCCCACTTTTTTCAAACGACACCGACTTTTTAATATATTTAGCTGCCGCGAAATGTCATTGGATGTGAGCAAAGAAAGACTGCCTCGAACCGACGCGCAAACAAATGACTCATTTTGGATTTTATGTGATTTCGACGAAAGCTCGGAATCTACTACTACTTACTAAAATGTGTCGTAGACAAAGGTTCCCTCTACCGAGGGAATTGCTAGAATTGCATCTACCAAAAATAAATTATCGCGAACACGTTCTTACTTGACAAACTGTATATGCTCTAATTATGACAGCCAGGTTCACTAATCTCTGAAACCTAGTCTTGATCTAATTACCACTGAATTTAAAACTTAGTTGTACGGGGTGAGTCAACGATAAAGTAAAGTTTATTATCTCATTTGTTTCGGAAATGCCGAAAAAATGTTAAATACAATAGTTTTAGGGAATGTTAAGGTGCACAGTTTAAAATTATTTTTGAGTATACAGGGTACTTCAAAAAAGTGTGGCCGATATAACATACGTTTTTTTTAAATGGAAAATCCTATTTTCTAATTGATTTTTAAATTCTGCGTAAAATTTTATAACTTTTTTATTAATAATGTTATATACCTAAACCTAGTAGTTTTTTTAATATTTCAATTTTAAAAAAAAATACTAATTTTCAGTTTTGTAAAAAATTGCCAGTAGCGCCATTGTTTCTGAAGGTGGAATACTCATAATTGGTACGAGCATTCTATAGAAATGAAAAAAATATATACGTAAAGAAATTTGAGTTAGTTGCTACAGAGTGTTCAAAATAAATTTAAGCATTTCGACTATTTTAAATTGAACAATATCAACTTTTTTCAACGGCACCCCCTCTATATTATTATTTTTTTCCGATAGATTTTCCAAACCCCTCCATCTTTTAGCAAGTATGTCATATACCTATTTCTAATAGTTTTCGATTTATTTTGAATTTTTCAATTTTTACCCTTGTTTTTAATACACTTACGCTATTGTGAAAACATATACAAATAGTTAATAATAATTTTAATATAGTTTAATTTATCTAATGATTAATTATTATAGCGTAATAAATGTTCAAAAATATGCCCTTGAATACACATGTTTAGTCGCTTTACCATATTTTCCTTCACTTTCCTTAGTATAAAGGGCGTTATTCTCCTGCACGCAACCCGTATCCTATTTTCCATATCTATTAGTGTTGTAGGGGGATTCATATAAACACGATCTTTAATGTAGCCCCACAAAAAGAAGTCTAAAGGTGTTAAGTCGCATGATCGAGGGGGCCGCTGAGTGAATCCATCCCTACCGATCCATTTTTGTGGGTAACGATCGTTTAAAAATTTCTTCCCGGTGGTAATGAGCAGGAGCTCCGTCTTGTTGAATCCACATTTGTTCCCTTTCAAAGTTATTAACTTCTTCAAGAAGCTGCGGTAATTCGTTTTGCAAAAAAATTTAGATATCTAGGCCCGTCAAGCGGTTCGCGGACAAAATATGGACCAACAATTCGAAAATTTAATATTCCACACTATACATTAAGCGACCAGTGGTTTTGGTTTTGAACTTCCCGGACCCAAAATGGATTAACTGTTGAATAATATTGCATGTTATGGCTGTTCACTGCTCCATTTTGGATAAAAAATTTGGATCGGCTTCTATTGCTCCATTCATGGTGGTACAAAAGTTTACTCGTCGTTCAAAATCACGGTCTTGAAGTTCTTGGTGTAGTTCCGTATGAAAGGGAAGATACTTGTATTTTCTCGTGGTGCGATTAGCCGTAGACTGGGATGTGTCAGATAAATCAACTAGATGACGGCTGTTGACCTGGGGATTATCTTCGACATGAAGTAAAATCGCCATTTCTTTTTCCTCATTGGTGGCATAAATTAAAAAACAGGATGTTCCATTTAAAAAAAACATATTTTATATCGGCCACACTTTCTTAAAGTACCCTGTATACTCAAAAATAATTTTAAACTATGCGCCTTAACATTCCCTAAAACTATTGTAACATTTTTTCGTCATTTTCGAAACAAATGAGATAATGAACTTTACTCTATAGTTGACTCACCCTGTTTAATCGACTTTTGTTGTTGACACTGGTATATTTTATATGGTAAGGGTTATTAAAGAAAGATTTTTATAATAAAATTTAAAACAAGTAGGAAACATTTTTTATAATTTTAAAATATTTTTTTCTGTTTTGTTGGTGCATTCAAATAAAATTGAATTATTTTCTGATTGGGTACTGCTGAGCTCCATAACTGCGGTTGGTTTACTGATACCTTTGTCAATTTAAACACTAATTACCAAATTAGACTAGTTTTATAGTAAAACCTTTTTAGTAATTAAGGCAATTACTATCTCATTACCTGATAGAATACAGTGAAACGTTTAACATAAATCACAGACATGAGTAGTTGGGTAATCAAAAGCAGCGAGATTACTCGAGATTAGTTTCAGAATGTCGAGGTTTGTATTAAAACATTTTTTAAAGCCAAAATGCATATCAAGAATTGAGCCACTATGGAAGAAATACATCTATCAAATGTCTTAGAGAATATGGGTAGATTATTGAGACGCCATGTGGATCAGCCCTTTTAAAAATTGAAATAACTAGAAGTTTTGGAGCTTCTGGGAACATTGTGTCCTGAAATAAAGTTATTAATTATTTAATGGACTTCCAATAAAATTCTTGATATATTGACTCAAAGAAACATAAAAACCATCCGGATCCTTGCTGGCTTATTTTATTAAGAAGTTACGCACCTCATCCAAGGTAACCTCCATAAAAGTGAAAACTGGATGT
Organism: Pachyrhynchus sulphureomaculatus; assembly: GCA_019049505.1. Classification (NCBI taxonomy): domain Eukaryota; kingdom Metazoa; phylum Arthropoda; class Insecta; order Coleoptera; family Curculionidae; genus Pachyrhynchus; species Pachyrhynchus sulphureomaculatus. Next base: position 70,486,759 of record CM032456.1, read on the forward strand.
ACAGTGCCATACATAGTATATTATGTATGGGATTGAAGGAATTTGGGCCAACTCTGCTTTGTAGTTCATGGGCGATACCTGTGAAGAATTTATTAAATTTGTCAGGAAGTATATTGATTTTCACTTTCCTCTCCTTTCGAACTCTTTTGCGATGTTTATTTAGTCATTTTACAGCACTTGACGAGATCTGAATTAAGTTGTCCTTAGTTGTTTTTTTTTTGCATTATTAATTGCTATTTTCTAATGTTCTTTATAATTGCTTCTACTTATTTTATTTTTTTTCAAATTCGGATACAATTGTCTACTACTTAGTTTAAACAAAAGATAAACATGCACCCACATGGGTCAAAGAATCAGTTGATTGATATGTTTCAATATATTCGTTTATGATATGTTTTTTAGGTGATGAGTCAATAAGAGTAACTGACATACATGTATCTGTTTCAATCCATTGGCTACTGTAATAGTCTAATCGGAATTAAAACAGAAAAGATACACAAAACATAAAAATTCTTTTTACATTACATTTGTTTAAAATAAGATATTCCCTAATTTTCTTTAGCAGTTTATATTACTCATGTTTTATGTTTCACGTTTCGGGTATTTACGCTGAGTTTAGAGTTTTTAATATTGTTTGGCTTTCTACATTTTTCATATCAATTCCCTTTATTGTCAACTTATTATCTTTAAGTGCTTCTTAAATATTATATTATTTCCTGAAACTAGTAGAGTATTGGACAGTGCGAATCAGTAATTTTGCTAGCTCTGCAATAATCTCCGATCATGATGGGTATAACTTATTTTTATTTTTACATTTGTATAATTTAAAGAAATGTGGACGAGACGAAGTAGTGCGGCAGAAGCGAAAACTCACTTTAAAAATAGAATGCGCCTGCAGAGTTATCCTCTGCTGAATGTGATTTTCCTGTTATTTCAGTTGTTGTTGCAACCACTGGTTAATACATATTTGGTTGGGTGTTATTAAAATAGCTTATTATATTCTGTAGTCAACGGAGCTATAATAATAGCTCAAACTAACTTAAAGATGTCTCAAACTTGTAATCTAGGATTATCGCCGCCAATGTCTAACTTGGCAAATAGTCCCACATACATACTTGCACAATATAATTAGCTAACTGGTATTTTATTATTTTTGTGCGCCACAAAAAGTAACAAAGAAAGAGATTCATTTTAGCAATTAAAAACTTTATAGTCACAAATGTATTAAATAGGTCAGGTACAGGTTAGAAATTAGACATGACAAACAACATAAAAAGCATCAATACGTTCGTTTAATTAAGTAAACTATAATAAAAACTAATCGTTACATAATTTCTGACAACATTAATAAAAAATATACGCCACTTGTACAGGGTGAGTCAACGATAAAGTAAAGTTCATTATCTCATTTGTTTCGGGAATGATGAAAAAATGTCAAACACAATAATTTTAGAGAATGTTAAGGTGCACAGTTTAAAATTATTTTTGAGTGTACAGGGTACTTCAAAAAAGTGTGGCCGATATAACATATCTTTTTTTAAATGGAACATCCTATTTTCTAATTCATTTTTAAATTCTTCGTAAAATTTTATAATTTTTTTATTAATAATGTTATATACCTAATATTTCATTTTTTAAAAAAAAAATACTAGTTTTCAGTTTTGTAAAAAATTGCCAGTAGCGCCATAGTTTCTGAAGGTGGAATACTCATAATTCGTACGAGCGTTTTATAGAGATGCAAAAAAGATATATGTAAAGAAATTTGAGTTAGATGATACAGGGTGTTCAAAATAAATTTATACATTTCGACTATTTTAAATTGAAAAATCTCAAATTTTTTAAATGGCATACCCTGTATATTATTATTTTTTCTGATAGATTTTACAAAACCCTCCAACTTTTATTAAGTATTACCAGAGTAATTATACAATGTAAAGAAACGTGTGAAGAAAACGCATTTGCGAATTTGACAATGGAATTAAAAAATCGAGACCAACATTCCACTATTTCAGAAACTGCTGCTCGGAGCAACATTTACTAAGAGAGCTTTTTTAGACAGAAAAAGGTGGAGAATACGAATATTTAATCAAAAATATCATAAAGGGTGGTATAAAAAATTTATGACAATTTAAAAATATACACAGTGGCACCCCCTACAATGTACAACAAAACCGTGAGCTGATTTCGATTTCTCATCTCAGAAAACTCCTTAGCACCGAATCTTGTACAAATAGTGCAGTTATTAAGAAAGCTACTTAAGAAAAACTAAAATAAAAGTATAACTTTGACACCCTGTATCTCAAAAATTACGAATTTTTGGACTAACGTAAGTTGGGTTAAATACTGGGACACCCTGTATATATATATATATATATATATATATATATATATATATATATATATATATATATATATATATATATATATATATATATATATATATATATATATATATATATATATATATATATATTTGAGCAAGTAGATATATTTAATTTTTTTTATAAAAATCTATAACGTACTGCTAAACTTAGGGAGGTGGGATATAATGTGTTCTGGCTAGGTTAACGGCTTTTAGTGTCTGTTGGGAGATCTAAGAGTGCTGATATAATAGAGCCTTTTGTTTCATGAAGGGTTTTGTACCTCGGTTGTCGTCTAACGCTCTCCTATTTGTTGATTCTCGCCCCCTCTTTAAGCAACTCCATTTTTAGTGTCCTATTTTGTTTCTTAAAGAAACACTTTTCCATCTCCTATGCTCACCGCCGCCTCTTGAATCAGGTTGCGCTGCTATTTCCACACATCATATGTTTATTTTACTAGATGATGTCTCTTAGTAAAACTAAAGTTGCGGAAACCATTGTTGCTTGCTTACGAACTTCTTCCTTTAAATGCCTATTGCTGGTAACTTTGGCGCTAAGATACTTGGAGTTTCTTACTTACTCTATGCCAATTTACATACCCAAGGTTCTTCAGTGTTTTGATTAGCTGCTGTTTTAAATTTAAAATTTTAAAATCAACTGTACATAAAACATTTTGACCGGGACTTTGTGCCTTTGTAAATTGATTCGCCGAGTCTTTCCCTACAATTTTGCAGAACATTGGTCATTGTGAAAGACAGTTTTCGAAGAAAAAAACAAATTAGCGTGTTAAATTACTCGCCGTATCCACCTAATGCATTTTGTAATTTTCTTTCTGTTCCTCCAACTTTCTTTGCAAAGGAAAACAAAGCAATAATACGAGGGCTACCTTTTAAGTTTTTACAAAAACAATGAAAGAAAAAAAAAAATTGGTACAAATCGTTTCATGGTTTCCCAAAATATTTGCCTTTAAGATTTATACACTTTTGCATGGGTTCGAACCAATTCTCGAAACATTTTTTCCACTCTGAAGTTGGTACCTCAAAAACATGGTTTTGGAGGGATTCAACAGATTCTTGAGGTGATGGAAATCGCTGTCCACGTATATCTTTTTGACATTTGGGAACAAAAAGTCGTTAGGCGATAAATCAGGTGAATATGGGCAATGAGGCATTAATTTTTCTCCATCAAATAATCAATTGTTTGACATGCTGGCATTGTCATGATGAAGAATGATGCGCCGTTTTCGTTTTTTTCTTTCCTGATTTCGTCGATAACTTCTGGCATACAAATTGTTGTATACCATTCAGCATTAACTGCTCTTCGATCCTCTAAAGCAATGGTTGCAACATGTCCAGTATAACCAAAGAAACAAGCGAACATTTTCTTGGAAGTGCTTCTCGAACGAACCAGTTTTTGTTTATTTGGTTCATCTTGGAACACTCAAATAGTTGATTGTTGCTTAATTTCCGGCTCGTACGAATATATCCAAGTTTCGTCTTCTATTACTATGTTGTATACGGATTTTGTACGTCCTCGGTCGAGTTTTTTGAGCATTTCCTTACACCAGTTGACACGAGCCTGTTTTTGAATTTTGTTCAAATTATGCGGAATCCATCGGGAACAGATCTTTTTCACAGCTAAATGTTCATACAAAATCGAAGGTACTGCACTCTTCAATATGCCTAAGGATGCTTCTATCTCACGGTAAGTCATATTGCCGAGGATCGTCATCATATTGCGCACAGCATCGATGTATTTTGGAACAACAACCGATTTTAGTCAACTTTCACGAAATTCCTCGCTGACGGAAGCACCATCATGACGAAATTCTGCAAACCAATTGTAAATACTACTCAATATATATCACCACTAAACCAAATACTTTATTTTTGCATCATCGCTCCTGATGAAACTTACATGGTTAGCGACACGCGAGCGAGTGCAAAATTAAAGTGTTTGATGTAGTGGAGATACATACTAGTAGTGTCATTGTGCCAAAGATTCCACGTTTCCAACATAGTAAATTGTAAATAGTCTTTTCTGATGGTGATTCATTACCAGTTGTTGAACGAATCGATTCGAGACATTGTTGTTGACTTAGGCCTTTACTAAAATTGCAAAAACTCAACCAGCGAAAACCTTCATGTGAAATACCCATTTGTTCACAAAACTGTTTTTTTTTAAACGCTCACTTTAAACAAACTACTCTGCCAATATCTGAGCTACCACTGTTTTAACAATAACAAATGTCAAATTTTACAACAACCGTAATGTCACATCTCAATAGCGCCATCTATTGATCATTTGTCAACTTAAAAGGCGGCTCTCGTACCCTGTTAATACTGTTCAAGCGTCAGCGATCAAGAACCTTAATAGTATCCCAAAATCCGATATTAACAAGTCATTTAGTGAATCAATTGACCCTGTCAAATGATGCAACCAGGGTGAGGGCCAGTAAATCTATTGAAATAATTAATTTGAATACCTAAAATTAGCTCCGGCTTTGTTTTCTATTAAAGATTCCATTTCTTTTCGGATAGAAAGTGTATGCATACATTTCGAAATATTTTGTGAGATGTGTAAAATTTATGGGCATGTGGGTAACCAAGCTTTTAATTTTATTGATTTATAATTTTTAAAACCTGATCAATAATCAAACTGTTACGCGTGAAACTGAATTTATTACATATCCGACCGTTTTATGCTGGACCCCCTAACCGATACGAATATCTACATTTAATTCCTAGATACCTTCAAAAGGAAATCAAACCAAATTAATACGTCGTAAAAAACTTTTTAAACTCACAATCTCTGGCAATAAACGTTACGAGGATTATGAATATTATAATTCTTTGATTTATTTCAATTTATGTGGGAAGTTTGAAAACGTACTACCAGTAATATAAAACTTAGTTTTTTCTTTCTGTTTGAATATGTTAATGACTGTGAAATAAATTTAATGCTGGAGATTTAAAAGCTGATCAAATATCACCATATTTTACATAATTCTGTTAGTTAGGATAATTTAACTATTGAAAATAAAATTATATTGAAAACGGGTTTAGTTTCTATGATCAGGTTGAGAAGTACAGTCTGTCAAGTAAGAATGGATCCACGATAATTCATTTTTGGTAGATGCGATTCTAGCGATTCAACAAAAGTAGTAAAAGTATCAGTCGATTTCCAACTTTCGTCGAAATCACTTAAAGTCCAAACTGAATTGAAACGAGTTTACGCATCGGTTCAAGGCAGTCTTTCTTTGTTGTCATCTAAAGGGGACTAAAATGACACATTCTGCGGCCGCTAAATGTAGTAAAAAGTCGGTGTCGTTTGTGAAGAAGTGGGTAAATCATTTTAACGAGGCCAAAAATGTCGACGATTTGCGAAAATATGGCTCGGTAGGTAAAGCTACTTCAAAAGTCGAAAAACGAATCGTGTCTTTGTTTTCACGGGACCCGAAATTGACACTGCATCAAGGAGCGGCAAGATTAAGAAAATTAGGTTTGAATGTGCCCCATAATTTGATAACATCTTCGTGCTCATGATGTCAAATTCCGAAGCACGTAGAACAAACCTGCAGAGTGTGTAGAAAATCTCGTCGACAGCATGCGATTATTGATGCAGGAAGCGATTAGATAACGTACTAAGATAATTGCTCTGTTGTTAGCACTCCAAAGAGTACATTGCCGACAAAAAATGTTCTCGAAACACATTTTTTCAGGAATACCAGTGGTCATGTTCTTAATTGACAGACTGTATGTTCAGTTTTTTAAAAACCAAACTGAGTGTAATTGAAAGTCTTTAAATTAATTTATTAAGGAAATGCTGAATTCGTTCCGTTTTACGACCATCGGTATATAGAAGGTTATTGGTTATAAATAGACCACTCCTTTAAGTTGTTTGTTTAGAGTTGGTAGCGTTTTTAAAGGTTTTTACGATGTTAAAACATAAAAAATCGCGTATTGCGTTTTCGGGATAAGAGAAGAACTTAATATTTGTTAAATGGAACACCCTGTATCTTATTTTTCCGTTTAATAACACTTTAATACTGACAACTGACAATGGTATTTGTTTATGTTAAGAATTTTGATACCATTAAGTTAAAACTGTTAGAGAGAAAAACGGGATATATATTCGAAAAAAGCAAGCACAACGGGAATACACAAGACTTTATGGAAAGCAAGGCATAATCACATTTCAAACAATGTTTAAATAAAAGAAAACGATTGCACGACAAGGAGTTTGCTTCAAATAATTCTTATACATCCCGCTTTTCACTCTTAGTAAAAACTATTTGTGTACTAATTCTTTTTAGTTTCAACTTACTACTATCAAAATTCTGAACATAAACAAATGCCATTGTCGTTATTGTCGAAGGTGCTTTACCAACGTTGGCAAAGTTAGAAAAAGTGTTTTTTTTCCTTATATATTGGCGTTGCTAGATTTACTTACTTACTTACTTACTTAATTCTTATGCCTTTCTACCCCTTGTTAGGAGTGTAAGGCCCGTGAAGTTGAGAAATTCTATATCCGTCTTTTCCATATTTCCTTCTATATCCTTCATCCTATTCAAATTGCCGATTGCCTCTTTTGTTTCTTCTGTATTAGTTTCTTCTGTTTGTACGAGTTCTGTATCTTGTTCCAGTATTATGTCTCTATGTTGATTTTTGTATGCTTTTTCTTCTAATTTTTTGCATATATTTCCTTTCCTTTGTTTCAGTGATTCCTACATAGTGTATTCGTTGTTCCTCTGTCAGTTCATCTTCTTTTCTGTTTATACCCCTATTATTCCGTGTTATCAATCTAAAAATTCGATAATTATTTCCCATTTCTTTCTTCCTATCTATTTCTTTGATTATTTTCTTATTTCTATTCATTTTACTAGTCCTCTCTTCTGTATTCTTTATCTTTGCCGGGGTCGTCGTCAAACTACCTATCTCTCTTCTTTTTCTCAGTTTTTTGACTTGATGGTCGTAGTATTCTTTGTTTGTTTTTTCAGTTTTTCTTCCTCAATGTCCCATTTATATTCTCTTCCTTCGATTACGATTTTTTGATATCCTATTTTCACCCTTTTTCTATTCTTTCTCTCGTTCTCTGCTATATACTTCAATTTCTTTTGAATTTCGCGTTCATCTTTTGTTAAATCGTTGTTTATATAAACTCTCTGTCTTAGGTTTCTCTGTTTGTTTTTATTTTTCATTACAGCTTCCTTATCTTCCGTGTTTCCAAGTTCTATCTTGTATATAGTGGCTCCCATTTTTATCACATCTTTAATCTGTACTTTTGTGTTCATACTCCTCTCCAAAAAAAGTTCTACACCCATTTTCCGATCTGGTTGGCTATTCGCTTCAAAACTCATTCCCGATATTACAGTATTATTCCTTACGTTGTCTTTTTCCAGACTACTCATCTTCAAATCCATACTTCTCATGTTTTCTCTAATTATCTTATTTTCCTCTTTCAGTACTTCGTTCTCCTTTTTAGTTCCTTCAACTCTTGTTGGTATCTCTTCTGATCTTGTTTTATATCCTTTATATCTGACATTAGCTCTCTGATCATTTTAATCAAATTGTCTGTCTTATCCACTCTTTCGTTTTTCTCTCTCTATGATGTTCTTATCAGCTTTTTACTCTTCTTGAATAATCCCATTGGCTCCTCTTTTTCTTCGACTCTTCCTCTTTTCGAGTCTCCTGAGGTATAATCATCGCTATCCATTGTTCTTTCTGTTATAAGAACTTTACATGTGTTCCTCGTATATTCCGTTTTCAAACACGGGAGAAAAAGAAAAAACATTGTTGTTTATATTTCTTATCATCGTAAACAGAAAAATGATCAAGGTCGTCGCTTATCGTTTCGTGAGCTTGATACAATTTCATAAAATTATTCTCATAAGTTTCCAAATTTTTTACTTATTTCGTAATCTAACACTACACTCTGCTTTATTTCTAGTCCCTCTCGTTTGCAATCGACAAAATAATTAAATAGATCGAAACACTACCGTAATAATGCTCGTTGAACGAGTTGACTACTGCCGGGCCTTCGATTCACGTGTACACATATCGCGATCCAAAACTCGACTCTGATTTAAGAGTTTTATAAACCTGGGAAACTATATACGGAGTGTTCATTTAAAAAATATAAAGTCTGTGTGATCGCGATACGCGATTGTTTCTGTAATAATCAATAACCTAACAATTGCATAAATGTAATTTTTTGTTTTCCTGTGTTAAATGCTGCACTGGTAAAACTTTATATGGGTGATAACCATGTTTCTGTAACGTATTTTCAACCATACACGATTTGGAAAACATGATATATTTCCTCAACACAATATATTAAAAAAGCATCTAGGTTCTTCAGTTGGAAAAGAGTAAATATTGATTTTAGTTTAGTTTTCATACAAGTATGGTAATTTGAAAATGCAAAAGAATTTCTGATTCTTAATTTTCGTAGTTTTGTTATTTTTTCTGTAGTCCTTTCCTTTCATTTAAACTTTGTTGTAGTTAAAATGTGGTCATATACTCTTGGCAATGTGTTTAAACTAGGGATTCTTCTTTACTTTCCGCAGAATCGTGTATATTCCAGAATGTGCTTACAACAAATAATTTTGATAAATATTTTATATGTGTGTCTTTCATTTTACAAAAAAAAATATTTTTATACTAACACCTAATTGTAACTTACTACTATTAAAATTCTTAACGTAAACAAATATCACTGCCAATTTGCATTATTGCCAACTTCGGGAAAGTTAGAAAATTCGTTTTTTCCCTTATTTTACACAATAACACTATAAAAATATATATTGTCGTTTCTAGAATTACGAGTTCTATAGAATTGAAAATAATATACTGGGTGATCCATTTAAACAATATAAAGTTTATGTCATAAATTAAAAATGTTAGGCGCGATTGCTTCTGTTATAATAATAATAATCATCTTTATTGTCTAACAGATAGAATATCCATTTACAAGATAAATGTGTAAATTACAAAAAAATTACAAAAATTAAAGAGGAAAAAAAGAGAAAACTACAATAATTGCATATAATAAGTATAACAACATGTATAACTAGTACAAACCTAATCAAAGATGTGGACACGTCCACCGATCAAGAAAAATCTTCATCTTCATCAATTTAGTAATTTGAGCATGAGTTAAGTTGTGCATATCCAAATCGCTACAAACCATATTGAAAATATTCATAAATTGATACAAAGGAGTCTTCATTAAAATATTAGTTCTTGGTGTACTGAAACAGAAAACATGAGGAAATCTGGTAAGTCGAAAAGGCACAAGTTGATCTGGGAAAGCAGGTCTGGGCAGTCAATAAAGGATTTATATATCTTGAACAAATATTGAACCAGCAAGTAAATCCTGCGATTCATCAACGACGGCATGTTGAAACGCGCTAACAAGATATTGTTTTCTATACCTCTAGGAGGGTAAGTACCGCTATCTCTGAAGCACAGAAACTTAAGGAACTTTCTCTGTGTGTTCTATATTCTATCAATGTATCTGTGATAGATTGGGTGCCAAATCACTGCGCCATATTTCAACTTAGATCGCACATAGCAAAAGTAGAGCACTTTGAGCGACCCTATATCTGCCAACCCCCTTGAATTGCGAAAAATAAACCCAAGCATTTTCAACGCATCTCCACAAACCCTGTCAATGTGATTGGCAAATGACAATCGGGTATCAAACATCACTCCCAGGTCCCTGAAAGTATGGCGACGATTCATAATTGCTTTATCCAAGACATACTCATAATGAGTGGGGTTCAGTTGGTTGGAGAACGACATAACAAAACACTTCCCGAGATTCAAGGTCAACTTATTGATAGCACACCAATTTTCGATAGTACGTATGTCTTTCTGAAGTATAATACAATCATTATTGTCATGAATTACTCGAAACAGTTTAAGATCATCAGCAAATAAGAGTGTGCCACTGACAATGGACTCTACAATGTCATTTATAAAAATTGAAAACAACAATGGTGAGAGTTTACTGCCCTATTGAGCGCCGCTAGTAGCCACGAATTGAAATGAATGATGGCCTCGGATATTAACATATTGAATACGATTATGAAGATATGACCGAAGGAATGATATCAAATCATCGTGGAACCCCATACTAGCCAGTTTACGTACTAGAATGGAATGATCAATACGATCAAATGCCCTCGTGAAGTCCGTGTAGATAGCGTCTACCTGCTGACGATCTTCAAGGGAACCCGCATGAATTGCGCAAAGGAAGCCAAATTGCTGACCGTGCTGCAGTTACCAAAGAAACCATGTTGAGCCTGCGTCAAACGTCCCTTAATTTGCTTAAACAATGAGTCGTATATTGCCATCTCGAAAACTTTAGCAAATGGTGACAGTATTGACATAGGCCTGTAGTTGGAAATGATAATAGTATCGCCCTTCTTGAATACAGATGTAATTCTTGTCGTTTTCCAGATTTCAGGAAAAGTATTAGATTTCAGGGATAAATTATAGATGAAAGACAAGGGCCTCAACAAGGCTCAAGCACAATCCTTGATAATAAAACAAGGGACCTTATCAGGGCCTTGAGTGAATTTATTCTTTGACTTCGCCAGAGCCGTCAAGATCATATTATCAGTGAGGCAGGGAAGAAAGACAAGAGGAATTAAATCGGCACAATACATGCCACAAAAAAAGTGTGCAAAGCTTCTGCAATCTTTTTCGGATCCGTATAAGAGCATTGGAGGTAATTTTCCGTGAAAGTCTCCGGCAACAAGGTCGTCGATTTTTTAAGTTTGATAAATGACCAGAAAGATCGGGAGTCCTTACATATGGAAGCCTCAGCCCTCCTCAAATAATTATTGTAAGCAAGAAGGATTCTCCTTTTGATTTCCCTTCTCAGGTCATTGTATTCGTTAAGGTGCCAATTCGAGTTAGATCCCTTCAACCTCCCAAACACTCTCTGTTTTCGTTTCACCAACTTAATTATATCTGAAGTAAACCACACGGGAAATGTTCTATTACGCAGTAAGGATCTCGGTACATGCTCATCAAATATTTTATATATAATGTCATAGAAATTTCTGCATGCATCATTAGCATCCCGAGTTGTATACAAATTAGACCAATGAGCCCAAAATAACACCGTTTTTTTTTATGGGTCTAGCACACGTGCTGTAGGGAAGAAGTCCCTAAAGCGCTACAGGAGCGACACGTGTGCGGAAAAAGCGATTCACGTTGTTCTTGAATCGCTGTAAATTGTACTCGGTGGGAAACACAGTCCTGGGCAAATTATTCCAAAGGGATGCTGTTCTCCATATAAAAGACTGCTTGAAAAGCGTTGTACGGGGAGTAACAAGCTGAACCTTATACGGATGTGAAGTATTAGCGTGACGTGTACTTCTAACATGCACCGCTCTGGGAGGAATTAAGCGGGCCACATCCTTCGAACACTTTCCATGGAAATACTTGTAGAATAGGCTCAAGATGCCAACCGTTCTTCGATGTTCCAGCGAATCAAGGCCTCCGGTCAGTTCCGGGTCTCCAATCAGACGAACAGCTCTTCTCTGAACAGAATCCAACAAACGCAGTGTATGTTTCGGAGCGGAGCCCCAAACATGGGAGCAGTACTCCATAATTGGTCGAATTTGAGCTTTGTAAAGAATTAACAGTTGTTGTGGAGTGTAAAGCTTTCTGGTTCGAAATAATATTCTCAACTTTTGAGAAGCTCTCCTTGCTAGGCCTTCAACGTGTTCATGCCAGGACATATTTGCTCCCAAATTAACGCCCAACAGATAGTGACGATGTCAGAGGAATGGAGTGCCCCGACATAACTATGTCGGGTTCAGCAACGTTAACTTTTTTAGAAAAAACTGCCGCCTGGGTTTTTGTAGCGTTAAATTCACTTGGTTACTGTCACCCCAAGATAAAATTTCATCCAGGTCTTTGTTAAGTTGAATAACTTCCTGCTGTCTGCGGATATTCGCCTGAGTAGCCGATGTCCGAGCGTTCAAAGTGAATGAAGAGATAAGCGTAATGTCATCTGCAAAGCTGTAGATTGGATTCTCGGTCTTTTCCAGCAAATCGTTAATGTAAATGAGGAAAAGAGTATGAGACAGTATGGAGCCTTGAGGTACACCGACGTTGATAGTGAAGGTGTTAGAAAGAAATCCGTCGACTGCCACTCGCAAAGAACGCTCTCTGAGGAAACATGAGAGCCACAAACAGAACTTTTCAGACATACCATAAGAGCGTAGCTTAGCCAACAGCCCATCGTGCCAAACACGGTCGAATGCCTAGGATATGTCAAGAGCAACCGCTCGAGATTCTCCAAAGTGTTCAATTGCGTTGTTCCAAACGTGAGTTACATAAGTCAGAAGATCTCCTGTTGATCTATTTTTACGAAAGCCATATTGATGATCGCTAATAATGTTGAATCCTTCAAGATATTTTAGAAGATGCTGATTGATAGTCTTTTCCATGACTTTCGATATTATTGAAAGCAGTGCGATTGGTTGGTAGTTATTTGGCTGAACTGTGGAACATTTCCTGCAGGAAGGAAATATTCTCTTTCTGTAGGATAGGTTGAAAAGTCTACAGAAAACTGGTGTTAGTTCCCTTGCACAGTTTTTGAGAACTATGGTAGGTATTCCGTCAGCGCCAGAAGCCTTCTTGGTGTCTAGCTTCATTAAAAATACGCTTTATGATGCGCTGTCTGAAGACAACATCGGGCATCCTTGACTGCACTATGGAAATAGTAGGTGGTGTTTTTCCTTGGAAATCGACAGTAGAATGTGACGCAAAGAGTTCAGCCAACAAGTTCGCTTTCTCAACAGGTGTCGTTGCAATATAATTATCTGGCCGTGTGAGTGGTGGTATGGTGGATTTGGTGAAATTTTGACTGACTGCCTTAGCGACTGACCAAGAGGACCTGGAATTGTTGGGACAAGCGAGAAGTTTGTTTCTAATTCGTTGATTGTGTGCCTCCTTGGTTTCGTCGATAATTTCTTTGCATCTGTTCCTGGCACGAACAAAGGTGTTACGGTTTATGGTGTTGGGATTTTCACGCCATTGTCGGTAGGCAAGATGTTTAGAAGCAACAGCTTCTTTGCATTTTCGGTTAAACAAAGGCTTGTCGTTGGAAGGGCATTTCTTCGAAAAAGGGATGTAAGCCTCCATACTGGCCAAAATAACATCGGAAACCTCCCTGGCGCAGTCAGATGGGTCTTCGGATCGAAAACAAACGTCTAACCAAGGGAAAGTTTGAAAATATTCCATGAGATCTTCCCATTTAGCAGATTTGTAGTGCCAAATCTTGCGCGGTTTAGGCGCCTCTCTTTCTCTGATTGGTAGGATACTCGATGTTGAAAGTAGTTTATGGTCAGAAGAACCTAACGTAGCATATTCTATTATTTTTTTATTTTCCCTTGTAACATAACTAACCGTTAATTTTATTCTTTGATTTATCTTACCAAGTAATTCATTGACGCCCATAAACTTGCATGTTACGTTTAGAATAATAGACATAACTTTTTTATTGTAATGATTAACATTCTTTATGTCATAAAATAATATTTATTCTATTCGTGATAAAATATTGTAATTGTGTAGGTAACTGATTTATGAATAATAGCAGTGCTTCGAGATTATTCCGCGTTCAATTTATTGATATTGGTAATGTCAATCAAACGATAACGGGAATATTTTATTTGTTACGTTACGGCGGTTTTACCATAAAATGGATAAAAATACTTGTTTTCTGCTATACTTTATCAGGCTTGCAAACGTCGAACAAATTAAAATAAAATAATTTATTACGTATAATGTTTGAACTAATGCGGGCGTGAATATTAAATTTTTAGTAATGACATCAGCTCTAAATATAAATTAAGGATGGCGTCTCCGCATGGGAGGGGGAAATATGGTAACTGTATTTATATAAAATCTTAAATATAGCTTGGCGTTTTAGAGCCGATAATATAGTAACCAGTATGGTAAAAAATTCGCTATCGAAATTTCACACAAAATTGTGTACCATACAACACTCGATATCCCCAAAGCTGTTCATGTTGACTCTAGAAGACATTTTCAAATCGTTAAAGTGGGAAAATAAAGGAATACCAATGAAATTATATAAAAACAACACTATGTTTTAATTTTCAATATATTTATAGTCACTTGACAATTGTTTCACCATACAATGGCTTCTTCAGAAGTAAATAAGAAAGAAAAATATTTGGTAGTAACCCTGGTTATATAGTGCTTAAAACTATCCTTAATTACCTAAGATTATACTAATCATTTTATTATATTATTTACAGACAGAATTATTTTAAGAATGCAAATCTGTGATACTATTTCAGAGAACTAATAAAGATTAAGTAAGGGTGAAATAGTACCACAGATTTGCATTCTTAAAATAATTCTGTCTGCAAATAATATAATAAAATGATTAGCATAATCTTAAGTAATTAAGGATAGTTTTAAGCACTATATAACCAGGATTACTACCAAATATTTTTCTTTCTTATTTACTTCTGAAGAAGCCATTGTATGGTGAAACAATTGTCAAGTGACTTTAAATATAATGGAAATTAAAACATAGTGTTGTTTTTATATAATTTTATTATGAATTTCCAACAAGTATCGGCTAACACAATCAAAGATGAAATACTAATGGACAGTGAAGGATTAAATCACTTAAGGTTCGCAGATGATTTCACTCTGATCGTCACCACAAAAGAAGAATTACAAGAAATGCCGATGCAATTAAATAACCAGTCTCGAGAAATATGTCTAAAAATGAACTTCAAAAAAAAAACAAATATTTGAACGACAAAAGTGAAAATAACAGCCAGGAACTATTAATAGAAGGTGAAAGAATAGGAAAGGTACAAATAAGGACAAAAAATCGAAATGTCAAAAAATAATAAGGCTAACATGGATAGAAGAGTCTCTTTAGTTTGGTCTGCGTTCGGAAGGTTACAATCTACCTTTAAATTGGACATTCCAAAGCCAGAGTATTCGATCAATTTCTACTGTCAATATCAAAATATGGCATTAAAACGTGGGCTTTAAATAAAATAATAATAAATAAATTCCAGATAATCCAAAGAGCATTGGAGAGGAGAATGCTAAATATTTGACTACAAGATCGTATTCCTAACATCGAGATACGAAGAAGATCAAAAATGACCGATATACTACAACGAATGTATATTAAGGTGGAATTGGGCGGAAGGACGAATGATAACAGATGTACACGCCGTATAGTTGAATGGAGGCTTAGAGAACATAAAAGGTGCAGAGATAGACCACAGACAAGATGGACGGACGACATAAAAAGATTAGAGGGACACGATTGCATATTAATTGAAAAATAGGTTCTTGTGTATAGCTCTAGAAGTTTAAATAGTTTGAGTTTCTGAACATCAAGGGGTACAGGGCAATAAGATCTTGATCAAACTCGAGTGGCTGCTTCAGAGAAATACACATGTTCTAAAATCCCTAATCAGTATTCTTACAGGCTACTCTAGGTTGAACCAGCGTATAACATGGTTTCGTTTAGAGAACGATCCGATTGCCAGGATTATCTGGATGTTGAAGACATTATGTTCTTGCTTGTGACCTAAGAGAACGAGAAAAAGAGTGTTTTCATCATCAGTTCTTTCTGATCCAAGTAGTCCCCACCAACAATATGCTTAAGGCAGTTTTTCTTGGGGATGGCACATTTGTTCTATTCAGTCTTAAGACATGGGTGCTATTGGGGAGCGAGAAATACACCCTTTAC
This sequence comes from Pachyrhynchus sulphureomaculatus, assembly GCA_019049505.1. Classification (NCBI taxonomy): domain Eukaryota; kingdom Metazoa; phylum Arthropoda; class Insecta; order Coleoptera; family Curculionidae; genus Pachyrhynchus; species Pachyrhynchus sulphureomaculatus. Next base: position 70,502,898 of record CM032456.1, read on the forward strand.
ATCGTCAGTCTTTTCTTATGCACCGGGCGACTTTTTACTAACAACTTCCAGTTACAGTAAGGCTGATGTGTGTTTTGTGTCAGAACAACATTTGGTCAAATACGTTTAAGTAAATATAAAGGAACTGACCGATTGAGGATCGAAATTGACACACCACGCACATTAAGCTGAAATTATACCGTCTGTCTATGTAAGGTTCAAGAATACCTTACGTCTTTTTAAATTTTTATTTTAAACAGTAGTAAAAAGAAGTATAAAAATTTCTGTCCGCCAGATTTGGATTAGGTAAACTACATATTTAACAATAAATAACAATTTTATTTGAAAAAGATGATGAAGAAAATATACTAAAAAAACGCCAAAAAAGGGCAAACTTTGATGGCTCGTTAAAAATATTCATGTTTATTATTATTTTTTAAGTATTCCGCACGGAACATTTATGGGATCACTTCGGTGTCTGTCCGTCTGACACACCCAATTTTCACCGAAAATATTTGACATAGAAAGTTGCAATCTGGCACAAATAGGAGATTGACGGCTCAGTCGGAACCGTGCAGTTTTGAAAGTTAAATTTTGACTTAGGGGGTTAGTTTTGGGGTGTGAATTCGAAAGGGAAAAAAAATCCCAGGTCATAGAGTGAGCTGTTAAATGAAAGCCTGTGAAAACACGGGTTCAAAAATATATCTGATGTAATATCTGCGCACACTTTCTTTTGTTTTATTTAAAAAAAATTGACTTATTGGTTATTAGTTAGCTAAGAGGCTATAACTATATTATACATTATTGACTAAGAAAAAAACGTGAAAATACATATTGGATCTTAAGATGTCAGGGACCTAATTAACTTAGCCTAAATAAGGATTTTATTTTATTTTAAAGGCAAACAAGTTCAACTTGCACTCGACCGTTTTTTTTTCATTGAATTTAACTTTGTGATTGACGTACAAGATTAATTCTCACAAAGAAAATTTACTCAAGGACAAAACCAATAAAGTTGGCAAACTATTTGTTAGTAATATAATAATCTTAAGTCCTCACTAACATTTAACACTACTTAAAATGTTTATACTTTACATAAATGACATCATGAAAGCTTCTGTTTGAAAATTATTTTAAATGAATCATTTTTATGTGCTCTCCTTGGTGACAGACGACTAAAAGCACCCTGTCACAAACATATAGATTTATAGACTATATACATATTTTTTATGAGTGATGAAATTAGGCGACATGTTATAAATAGGTTTGTTAACCAGAATGTATATATATGTACATATCTAATGGTTTTATAAATGTGCGTAATCATAAAAATACTCTAAATATTTTGGGCTGATGAACACAAAGGCATCGTTAAATAACAAAGGGTTTTATCTTAAGTGAGGCTTAGAATACGTCATTTAATGTTATAAAATAATTCTAGAAGCATTTTTACTAACTGAGGATTTTACAGCTATATTTTCGAAATATAACACCACTACATTATTTAATTTATTTCGAACAGAATACTAGGGTTTTGAACGTAACGAATAATTTGATATACTACAAATAAATAAGAGGTGTCCTATAAAAATCTTTAATTTTAAAATATTTATAGTAAAACGAGCATTGATTTTCATAAGGCATTTGATACCGTTGAAATCTGGTCCGTTTTAAAGTCCCTGGCGAATGCAAGAATAGATTTCAGATATATGAAAGTAATAGAGAACATCTGTAAAGAAGATGCTTCTTCTTACATATTAAAATTGACGAAACAACTGTCACTAACAACATACCATTAAAAAGTGAAGTGCGACAAGGAGATACTATCTCACCTAAATTATTTATGCTGGCCCTTGAAGACGTCTTTAAAGAGTTAAATTGGGATGAGAAGGGCATACACATCGACGGTCACCTTAGATTTGCAGACGGCATAGTCGTGATAGCTAATAATACCAATAAGCTACAGGAAATATTAAACCAGCTGAATGTGGTCTCTGTAAGGATAGGTTTTAAAATAAACTAACCTGAACTAATAGGTGTTTCGGTTAATAATGTCGATTTTGCTAAGAGATGGCGTTATTAATACACTTGTTGGTATATTGTTGTTGTTTTAGTTGGTCAGAGCGCATCGACAGCTAAGGTCATTTAGCGCCCCACATTAGATATGTTTAACTGTTATATAGATATTTTTGGGTCTTTTAGGTATTTGTGAATATTTTCTTTAATTGATGAGAATTGATCAATGTTCTTTTTAATTGAATATGGGATGTTATATTTGTTCCTCAGTGGTTTGCCTCAAAGATGTGCTTGACCGTCAGGCTGGAATTGCATACATCACACTTTGGTACTGGTTCTTTTTTTAGGAGATATGAGTGTGTGTGGTAAGTATGACGTATGGCCAATCTTCGCAGTAATACAACTTTTATCGTTTGGGTTATGAAGAAATGGGAATACTTGAAGCTTTATAGGCCATAATTTGTTTTCATTATACTCCCACTCCAGTTGGAATAAATCTTTTTTTATTGAGAGAAACATCTTGATAAAATCATAACTGTTGTTTCCCCCCGTGAAAATAGTTCCGCTAGTTACTGCCCGTTTAGCCTCTCGTTAGCGTTAGGTAAAAATACGCCATCAAAAACCAGTTCGTTATTAATTGTCATTGTGCGAAAAACATACTGCTTCATAACTTTGAATATGTCGTGTTTCGTACCAGAAAAAGACCTTCTTTCAGTTGAAGAAAACGGCTGCTGAAAGTTTGTTGTCTGTTGAAGCTTATGGTGAACATGCTCCAACCCAAAAAACTTGGGTAGACCCAGGCCAGCCTTCAACATCACAACCAGTGCGCAATATACAGGAAAAGAAAGCTTTGGTGTGTATTTGGTGGGATAGTAAAGGAGTTGCGTATTACGAACTGCTGAAACCTGGTGAAACGATTTCTAACTATCGATACTGATAACAATTGATAAAGTTGAACCGAGTATTGAAGGAAAAAAGACCAGAATATGCCCAAAGACACGACAAAGTCATTTTTCAACATGAATGCTCGGCTCCATGTTGCAAAATGTGTTAAAAACTATTGGGAAAACATCAAATGGGACGTTCTATCCCACCCGCCGTATTCACCGGACTTAGCCCCTTTAGACTACCACTTATTTTGATTGATGCAGCACGGACTTTCAGAACAACACATTCTTACGAAGAAGTGAAAATTTGGCTTAATGAATGGTTGGTCTCAAAAGATGAAAAGTTCTTCTGGTGCGGAGTCCATTCTTTGACAGAAAGATGAGAAAAAGTCATAGCTAACTATGGCCAATACTTTGATTATTAAGGTAATTCATTTTGTGCTTAAATGTTGCGAAAAAATCGACACTATTAACCGAAGCACCTATTAAATTAACTAGCCCCGAAGATACCAACATACGGATAGGAAATAACTTCATAGAAAGCGTCGACGAGTATATCTACCTAGGTCACACTATTAAGATTGGAAAGGAGAACCTTTTGGAAAACTAAGATATATCTTAAAAAATACAACAATACCCATAAACCTAAAAACTAAAGTTTACAATACCTGTGTCCTACCTAACAGCACATATGGACTGGAAACGATGTGCCTAAAGCATTTGCTGAAAAGCTTGTAACTTCACAGAGAGCTATGGAAAGAAGTATGCTTGGTATCTCATTTAGAGATAGAATTCATAACGAGCAGATAAGGAGACGAACCAAAGTCACTGACATAACTGGGCGGGTCATGTGGCTAGGTCATCCCGAGACAGATGAGTATATAGGGTTACCGTGTGGAATCCCAGAGAAAGAGTCGTGGGACTTCCACAGAAACGGTGGGTCGATGATATAAGAGTAGTAGCAAGCAAGCAGTGGTTAAAGGTGGCAAAAGATAGGGAAGCATGAAAGAGATTAGAAGAGACCTACGTTCATGAGTGGATAAACTTGGGTTGACAAGACAGAAAGAAAATAGTAAAACGACTAATTCATAAGTGAATCATAGTATATCGAAGTACACACTTTGGAAACTATTTTATAAAAATAATGTCATCTAAATGTGTGCGTATGTCCCCCAACATTCTTTTAACCCAGCGGTGAAATTATTTATCACTCCTCAGCACACCGTTTAGAATTGTTTAAGTATGTGAATACCTTAACCATTGACGAAGTCGCGAGACTTGAAGATGAACTTGAGTAGTTGTTGTGAGCATTTGACATTGTTTGATACAGAGGACAAGCTGACTTGCCTGAGTTGTCTGGATGTTGAAGAAAATCATAACACGAGAAGGGCCCTGTTTACATCGCTAATCCTTTTTGCCCCAAGTGTTCTCCATTAATATGCTGTAGGCAGTTTCACACTTCCTCCATTAAGTCTGTCTTGAAACATGTGTGCTATTCAAGAGCGAGGAGAACGTCCTTTACGTCATCAGCTTCTTCTTCTGCTTTGAGCGGTGAAATTATTCATCACTGCTTTACACATCGCGCTTTTCTTAATGTATATTTTTTGTTAATTGTTCTAGGGAGCACGAATTGTTACTCTGAAATATGGCAATCAAATATCCCCACAAAAAAAATCAATCGGCTTCGAATGAAACCTATATGGAGGCCATCTTATATTACTTCTTTTAAGGGAAAATTTCGCGAATGACTGTCATTCTTAAAGAAGTACAGACAATTTATTACTTACCTACATTGTAGCCCAAATCAACATAAGAATGTAAAGGTTTTTAAGGCTTTGATTTTGTTTTTGTCTGATTATTTATTTCTTGCACCACCTGTATCTCATAGGGATGTAGCGATAAATCTTTATAACATTGCTGTATAATCATGTAATGCCAATGTCATAGTATAGTTCTAGGTCAGGAGTCTTGTTCCATACTACTAAGTTTAAGCATTTCTAACCATTTTACGGTTCGAGTACCTTATTTGATGATGGCTTTTCTATAACCAATCTGCATTAGAACTAACGGTCGTTTTGCAAGAGATCACAAACTTTCACAATGTTTCGCTCTTGCATCATCCTCGAGTGTCTCCCGTTTTACTGGAAACTTCTAAACCACTCAAACACCTCTGAAATAAATAAAAAATTCACCACAAGTATTTTTTATAGACTCGAGTGTCTCCTTAGCTGTTTTATCGAGATCAACATGAAATCTGACCGTCGACATAACAAGGTAGCACGCTTAGTACTCAGCACTGACTGATTAAAACTGGCAAACAGAATGAGCATGCTTTGGCTACTGTTGTTAGTTCAAGCTTCCACTACAATGCAACAGATGTATCCGGAGAAATGCCCTATAGCAACTAAATTTCCAAAAAACTGAACGTATTTGGGCTTATGTTGCTATTTTCTACAGTGTATTAAAATATTCTTTGAAATATCTGATGGATAACAAAACCACAGCCTCAATCGCCATAAGCAGTAATATATTAACCACATATTTTTTTCCTTACGTAAAATTGAAGAATGTTATTCCATAACCTCGATACCTCATAAATCTTGTTAATAAGCACGGAATATTTCACCTTTTTAAATATATATTCCCATTATTTCTTGTGTTACGTTACGATAAATATTATCCTGTCAAGAACTTAAACATATTTATTGGTGGTTCTTGCATACGTTTTAGCTTGCTAAATCTTTTTAATATTCATTATTTTATAATTGATTTTATGATAATTATTTTTAATTATAAATTAAGCTTATTGTTCTTAGGCAAAGAAAGTAAGATGCAATGAAATAAAATACTGTAGAGGTTTTGCATATCGTTAAATCCTTCATGTTGCGGTAACATACATTCTACGGGCGCAGGTAATTTCCACACCACTAATCCGTTTATGACCTAAACATATTTAAGGGATTGTAATTGCAGAAGTAAATTCCAGACCGAGTACTTTCAGGTAGAGGATGAGGGTTGATGAATGGGTGGTGGTACGCACCGGCCTGTTCAATTAAATCATTATTAAACCCTTCTACTTATCAGTTTAGTACATATTATTAATTTGTAATTATTACTTGGTTGTGCGTATATTTTTTAAAGTGTTGCTAATATGGAAGCAAAGTTAATAAAAAGTAATCGAGGAAAGGACATGTTATGTGTGAATTACTACACTTACTTTCGACTAAAGGTGCTAAAATGTGGAGAAACATTTTGGAGATGTTCAAAAAAAGATTGCAAATCAAAAGTCTTCACCGTTGGGCCCGAGAATTTAGTTACCAGAAGTGAAGGACTCCATACGCACGTAGCCGACACCAAGAAGCTGAATCGGCAAATAATTAGTAATTCGTGCAAAAGAAAAGCCGGGGAGCATATGAGTGAAAGGTCATCTAAAATTATCCTACAAACTACGAAACACGCTGCCTGAAACAGTAACAGAAAAAGATGTCGAATATATTAGAAAAAACGTTTATAACCATAGACGAAAATTTTTACCAGGACGTAATCCAAGAAGTGCTGAGGAGGTGCATAGTGTTTTAGAGACACTTGAAATCAAAACTAGCAAGGGTGAGAATTTTCTATATATCAATGAACTCGAAAGTGGCATTATTGTTTTTTCTTGCATTACAAAAGTCAATATGTTGTGTAAAATAATCAATATATATATGGATGGCATCTTTTCATACTGCACTAAATATTTTACACAGTTATTTACAGTGCATGGTTTTGCAAACGGTCATTACATTCCATTATTATTTTGCTTATTGCGTGATAAGAGAGCTGAAACATAAAAAAACCTCTTCACATTATTAAAATGTAAGATTTATTCAACATTTCAATCCAGAGAAAATTACTATTGACTTCGAAAAATCTCTTCATAAGGCAGTATCTGAAATTTGGCCAAATGCTAAAGTGTTAGGATGTAGATTTCATTTACACCAATCTTGGTTTCGCAAGATACAGAATCTAGGTCTAGCTAAAGAATATTGCGACAAAAATTCTGAAATTGCTCGTTGGTTAAAGTATTGTTTCGGCTTGTCCTATGTAGCACCCGAAGCATTAGGTGACAGTTTTGCATACGTTTTATATTCTATAAAACCTGAGGAAGAACGTTTAAATAAATTTTGTGATTACCTACTAGAAACGTATATAGAGGAAGGAGCCGATTTTCCAGTTGAAATATGGGCAGAATCGAGTCCATCTTTAACTCGAACGACTAACAGTTGTGAGTCCTTCCATTCCCATCTAAATAATTTTTTTTATTTTACACATCCGTCTCTGTATACTTTTATCGATATGCTGAAAGAATTTCAGATTAACGTATATATAAAAATACACAGTGTCGACGAGTCTAAAATAAGTAATAATCATAATAATCAAAAATTAAAACATTTAAAAAATCTTTATGAACAAAGACAATTAGGAAATATTAATCGTTTCCATTTTTTAAAATGCATTTTTCTCAACCTGTTTTCTGAATATATATAAATAGATATGTATAGGTTTGTAGCATTATCTAGTATATGTAAGGAAATTTATCCAGTTGTATTTTATGTATTTAGCAAAAACTTCATGTTTTATCAATATTATTCTACTATGAAATAAAAACATATTTTTGCAAATATCTAAAATTTTCAATAAAAACTGATTTAAAAGAAATCCGTCCAATCTTATTTAGATGAATAAATAAGGTTAGTGTGGAATTTACCTGTTGTATTAAGGGCGCAGGTAGTCTTGGCGTGACATTTACTAACGCCGCATTCTACAAGCTGTCTCAAATGTAGTAAAACATTTTGAAGAAACCAAAAAGTTCAAGGTTTAATTTTTTGAACTGCGAAATTTTGACCACCATATATAGAGATATATTATATCCATCATCAATAACGTATTCCATCCATAGTCGGATGTAAGCCTTCTCAAGTTGTCTCCAATGAGCTCTGTTGTTTGCCTTTTGCATCCAGTCGTGTCCCGCTAATCTTTTTATGTCGGCCGTCTATCTTGTCTGTGGTCTACCTCTGCATCTCTTGAGAAAATAAAAAAATTTGAATCACGCTGGACCAAATGTATTGAGATTATGTTGAGAAATTATTTTTTTGCAACCAAATATTATTTATATTATTTTTACAAGACTTATAAAACTTTGCAATCCATCTTCGTATATATATATATATATATATATATATATATATATATATATATATATATATATATATATATATATTTGAGGTTAGTAAATAAAAAAGTCACTTGGAGCCAAATCTGGGGGTGAGTAAGGAACTATGTCGAAGTCCAGCTCGTATACTTTCTCCATTACAACGGCCGATATGTAAGCAGGCGTTCTGTGCTGGTGAAGGAGCACTTTCTTGCGCACTAACCTTGGTCACTTCTGCTTCAACTGACTGTACGAACAGTCCAGCAACGTTGTATAATAAGAGCTAGTCACTGTGTTATCCTTTTCCAAATAGTTAATTATGACGATATCCTATGAGTCCCAAAAAACAGTTGCCATAACTAACCAAAAGGCGGTGGTAATTCTTGGGGCAGGCCAGTAGTTTGTTTTTACCTTCTTGATTGTGTATCTCCTTCCTTTCGTCTTAATATTCAAAATATTTTCGACGTATTTTTAATTTCCATATCTTGTAAAGTTGTAAAATGTGCCGTATTTAATCAAGTAGCAAGTTTTAGAGTAAACAGTACTGTGAAACATGATGCATATTTACTGAACTTAAGTTTGTTAAATTGGAATCAGAATCACATTCTAATTTTTGGTTCCTTATAAACGTATAGAATTGTTAATATTATTATTCTTTTAGTTATTATATAGTTTGTTTGAGAATTCGTTATTGTTATTGGCGTAAATGAAATTTTCTATTATTGTTATTGTAGTAGTTATGTTTAATCAGTTTTACGTGTGTTTTTAAGCAATTTAACTAATAATATTGAGAGGCCCTGTATCAAATGTAAATGATGCTGATTACCTTAAAACATATATCCATCTAAGAAGGAATAATTGTAATCTACACCTAGTTGCCTATTAATGCAAATCTATTCATTCATTACCATTAGAATCTGCCAGCAGCATATGTCTCAGGCTAATTTACTGCTAGTCTTAGGGATGTGGAAACGTCAACAAATCATTCACGCAAGAAGACGGACAAACGGACGTACTTACGGACATTAAATCAGTCACACCTGTGACAGGAACATTGTGAGAACGTCTTAATGCTAATTAAGACATAGAGATTGATTAGTAATTGGTAGGGTAGTTGTTATTGATAGGAATTATGGCAAAGATGAAATCACATGTATTACAGTTCGTGAAGTAAGCTGGTAATAAGCCAAAGGGGAAACAGGGTTAACCTGTGTTGAACACTTCAATGGCGATATGAAACTAAGGAACTATTTTTATTGTGGATTGATACCGATCTATATATATTTAACTTTAGATTCAAAATTTTAGAAATCACTGATAATTAGGTAAAAATAGTAATATCCAAAAATGATGTTGAAGTTTGTGTGTACACGATTTGCTTGACATGTAGGTTCTGTCAGAAGAGACACACCCGCAGAACGAGACTTGGGTCTTAAATCATAAAAAAAAATTTCACTCTGTAAAATTGAAATTATGAATTTTGACAAATTATTAATTCCTAAAATTATTATTTTTTTGAAACTAATGTAATAAGCACGCATAGAAAGTGCCGCTTTATGATTTAGAACAAGGGTATAATATCTCATTCCAAACCATAGAAATCCAATAGAGAAACTACTTATACTAGACTGAAAAATGGCGTTTTGTGATAAACACAATAATAAACTTTGTTAATTATTTACCTTAGCGAAAAGCTCAACACACGCAACAACCGATTCCCCAAAATCTCATTTGTCATTATGCCTACAGGTTGTTGGTGTGGTGCTACTTGCCAGTCAAAACAACAGTGACCAATAGACATATCAGATTCCTCCATTTCTACGTATTAGATACTATGTATATATAGATTATACAAACATATATATATATATATATATATATATATATATATATATATATATACATATATATATATATATATATATATATATATATATATATATATATTGTATGTATGTATGTATATATGTATGTATGTATATATGTATGTATGTATATATGTATGTATGTATATCTGTATGTATATATATATATATATATATATATATATATATATATATATATATATATATATATATATATATATATGTATATATATGTATATATATGTATATATATATATATATATATATATATATATATATATATATATATATATATATATATATATGTATACTTACTTACTTACTTTACTTACTATACTACCTTCAATACCAAAAATCTCCAAAGGGGGAAGGAGTGAAATACTAAAGAAATCTCTACAGCTAGGTCAGTAATGTTTCTGTTTATATCGATCTTTATTTTTTACCGAGTTACCACCAAACATGTCATAGTACTTTATTTTTACAGTTACTGTTATTTATTTAATAGCTGTGTTTGAACCCTATTTGCGTTAATATATCAAATCTTATTACTTACGCGTTTTGCTTTTGAACTAAAAGTTTGTATGGTTTCCCACTGGATGGCGGAAAGGTTTGTTGGCTGTTGACACTTTTAGCTATATGCCTTATCACCTAAGCTGACTGATGCGTTCTGATATGGCGTAAAACATGCATATCCTGGTTTTGTAATATGTCGTGGATAAAGGCAGGTTTTTGTAAAGATATAAATAAAGATAGTGGTATTAATTAAGAAATTTTTAGAAAGTGGAGAATATAGCAGCAAGTCTAATAGACTGTGTCGTTCGGTACAGTTGGTTTAGTTATAAGTATGTCACGGACAACTTAGGATATTTTTTACGAAGTTCAATTGCACATTTAAGGTACATTTATTTATTTATTTCATATGGATGTAACTTACACACAGTCAAATTGAAGTTTATTACCTAGATGACTTATCCAAAAATAGTAGTAATGATATAACACGTTACCAATAAGGTATTAAAAAAATATTAAACAAATATGTTTTTTTACTTTAACACTAAAAAAATCTTAAATTTCTTACAAGAAAATCGTTTACAATTTCGGTATGATTCTTAGAAAAGTTAATAGAAAAACCTATTTGAAATTCTGTTTTTATTTTGCCTAAATCCAGCTGTTAACATAAAAGTCCAAATCAGCTGTTAAAAGGCATTGATCCAGTTGTTCTCGCACTTTACCAAGGAATTATTTCTTTTCAAATAATAGATGAAATAATTTCCTAATTATGGTTAAATAAAATTTTTATTAGGTGATTTCAATTATTATTTTCATTTTTTATTAGATTAATTTTACCCGAAATTTGAAAATCTGTATTTGTTGAAGAAAATTGTATGTTTGGCAACATAGCCCTGCGCCTCAGCTAGTTCGTACAATGGCGGCATTTCATGAGCGGGTTAATTTTGTAAATGGTTTGGTTTTGCCCCTTTTTTAAATTTCGAATATATATATATATATATATATATATATATATATATATATATATATATATATATATATATATATATACCCAGTGACTTTCCTCTTCACGCCATGACAGAACCTCCTCTGACCGTTTCAGTAATGCAGCACTACACATAGCGCTCCCCAAGCCTCATATAGACTCGTCTTCTTCCATCATTGCCATGAGGAACATTCGGGACTCGTCGGAGAATAAAATGGAGTGTTATTGTTCTAAGATCCAGTCAACATGTTTTCGGGCAAATCTGAGTCGCGCCTATCGATGGGCTGCTGTCAATTTAGGTCCGTTAGCTGGTTTCTTCGGAGTTAGATTAGCTTCTTTAAGTTTTTTTTTGACCGTCCAATGACTGACAGCCCAACTACGAACTTATCGGAGCTTCTGCTGGACCTCAACGACGGTCAAGTGACGATTTCTTAAAGTTGTGTTGACAATGAAGCGGTCGTCTCGCTCCGAGGTACATCTTCTTCTTCCTGATTCTGGTCTCCGTGTAAAGGCCCCAGCCTCTTAATAACGCCTGTAGACTCTGGAGACAGCAGTTGGATGTAGTTTCGAAGCGACTACACGTTGGCTATGCCCTTCTTGTAGTAGAACACTGATTTGTGCTGTTTCTTCTGGAATAATATCCATATGTATGTTTGTATATGTTGTAACATTCATTTTTTCCTAGATTTTAAGACCATATAATGTTACTGATTTTTCTCTTAATAATGTACTTCTTTTCATTTTTGTATCGAGCGGTATATTAATCAGAAATTCTCAGCCGCTCGTTATATAGAGTGCTGTGCTGGTTTGCGACCGAATCTATCGATACGCCGGGATTGGTCAAATGTTTGTATCCGGAGTTTTGGTTCCGGCGTCGCCATATTACAGACAGAGTGCCCACGGCTTATTTAAGGGTCCGGAGAACATGCATCTAGGCTAATTTCCACCAAGCCGCCGAAGGGTGAGTACCATCAAGCCGCAGCCAGGCTTAGAACACCGAGCCGCCGCCAGGCAGTAACATCAAGCCGCAGCAGGCTAATTTCCACCGAGCCGCAGTAGAGGCTTACGAGAATATCTACGAGAGCCAAGTTAAGCACGAGTTTTTTTTATCATAAAGCCGTAGTGGGCGTTGTGTGTTTTCTAAATGGAGTAGCTAAAGTAGGCTCTCCTCAAAAGTGTGAAATCGGTTTTGTGTAGCATTGAAGGCCTAGAAGCCCCTAGGAAAACCGTAAGTTACCAGAACATACATCAATAAATATATTCCCCGCAAATAAGTGTTTCAACAGCAATTTGAACTGAAAGATCGCGAAGTGAAAATCACGACTCTTCGATTTCGGGTGTAGTCAAAATTTAGAAGTAAAATCTCTGATTTAGGGACTCTAATTTATAAAAACTACATTTAGGCTAGAACTTTTATAATTTTTTATAACAGCAAAGGTTGGAACTTTTATTTTAAATCATGAATAAATTTTTTTTTTTTGTTGATTAAAGCTAGTGTCTCACTGAATACCTATTTTCCTTTCAGGATAAGAAAAGTTGTACTAGTATAATTCTTTTTAGTAATATCCAAAAAACACTTCAGTATTTTTTTCATTTTTTTAACTGAAGTTAGATCCTTTCTATTTTAAAATGAATGGTGCCCAAAAAATTTGTACGACTGAAGCTTTTTTAAAAAATAGAAAATAATTCCAAAAAGACGTATAACAATTATCTCTTACCCATATATCTCTACCAAGGAAAACTGAGCTAGTGTTTGTTTAATTTCTTTAGTTCTTTTAAAATCATTATTCACTCAATTCATTCTCAGAAATTAAAAAGAGGTTGCAAGAAAATTGTGCCCAAGCGTGGGAAAAAAACAATTTTCACAGGGTACAAAATGACGCCGCAAAAAGCGACCAATTAATATACACGGTACAAAATAACGCCTCAAAAAGCGGGCAAGTGTTAAGAGTACAAAATAGCGCTGTCAACGCGGGGCTTTTGGAATTTTATTTTTTAAAGGGTTCAGTGTACTAGCTTTCGAACAAAGTAAAAGCTCTAACTTTTCAGATATTTTTATTTCATAATATTTAATTAAACGAAACTACACTATAGCAATAAGACAAAAGCAGGAAATTTGTAGAATTATTTATTTCAATTTATCTGATGGTGGTATAGATATTTGAATTTTGTTAATCGACTCTAAGATAAGAGATTCCTACTTTTTTCTTAAAAGCTACTTTTATAGTTCAGATTAGCAGATGTGCTGGTTTACTTTAATTTTTGCAGTGTTAGATTTATTTTGCGGTTAACCGAAGAAAAAACTGTACTTTTTTCTCACCGATGTTTTGCATGAATATTAAAAATACTTTGCTGATATGAAACGATATTTGGAGATTTTTTTGTTGAAAATTCTTAACATATTTGGTAAAAGAATTTTAATACAAGGCAATACTTAGAAATTTTTTTGAAATTGTTGAAGATTTTTTAAATGTTTGGTAAAGAAGTTTACATATTTTAAGTGCCTTTACATATTTTTTATTTTGACTATTGGGAGCACAGGAGAAATATTTTCACGACCTTTTAAACAATTCTTTTAAATTGTATTCATTTATCATGGAAGCCTTCAATTTTAAAGTCAATCACCTACTAGAATATGAATTAGACTAAGAACTGAAAATCCGTCGTACTTTCTCAGAACGTCCGGTCGCGGAAAAAAGAAAGATTCTAACGAGGATCTTAAGTAAAGAAATATTCCAATAGATCAGATTGGACTAAATAGTTACAAAAAGTTTCAGATTTTTTTAAAGTCTAATAAAAGTTCTCCTTCTCAAGTGAAAACTCCTGTTTCTCCAAATGGTCACATGTCTCCTTTATTCGTGCATAAATATTTAGATAATAGACCGCATATAAAGATAGATCTATTAGGTGCCCATTTCTCGGCTTTATTTGACTCTGGTGCAAATGCCTCCGTTGTAGGTCGGAATGGTATTAAAATTTTAAGTCGTTTAAATATAAAAATATGCCACGTCAAAAATAGAAGTGTTACCACTGCAGATGGCAGCCGTCTAAAAGTTTTAGGTACGGTTGAGTTGCCGCTAGTCTGCAATGGTCATTGTTTAGTAATCTCTGCTCTAGTAGTACCTTCTCTATCACATACTTTGGTTTTAGGATGTGATTTTGCACAAAAATTCGGAATTTTAGTAAATTTTAAAAATAATTCGTGGTATCCACAGTCCCTAGAAGTCAATTCTCAAACAAGTTTTAAAGATTGTTATTCAGAAAGTTCTTTAGAAAGCCTTTTCTCGCGTCTATGTACCCTAGATGATCTCTCGCGGACGGAACGCTTAAACGCAGAAAACGTAATAAGCTCTTTCAAAGAAATAAGTAGTAAAGATAGGTTAGGCCGAACGAATAAGATCACCATGTCTATAGATACGGCTGATGCCAGTCCGGTAAAGACAAGGCCCTTCGCCATGTCTCCGTATATGTCAAAAGTATTAAATAAAGAGTTAGACGAAATGTTGAAACTCGGAGTGATTGAAGAATCAAACAGTCCTTGGTGTTCTCCAATCTTATTGGTGAAAAAGGCCGATGGACAGTATCGTCTGTGCTTTGACGGAAGAAAGCTCAACGAGGTCAGCAAATTTGATAACTATCCATTACCGAACATCGATAGAATTTTGACATCACTCAGGAATGCTAAGTATGTATCCTCGATAGATCTTAGAAAGGCATTCTGGCAAATTCCTATGGACAAATCCTCTAAGGAAAAGACCGCTTTTGCAGTAGTAGGCCGAGGTCTATTTCAGTTCGTCACTATGCCGTTTGGTCTAAAGAACGCTGCTCAAACTCAGCAACGTTTAGTGGACGCTATATTTGGTCCGAAATATGAGCCACATATTTTTACCTATCTCGATGATATTTTAGTAACATCGGAAGACTTCGAATCGCATATACGCTTACTTAAAGAAGTAAAAAATAAATTGAAAGAGGCCGGACTGACGATAAATTTGAGCAAATGCGATTTTTTTTTTTTTTATATTTTTCAAAACTTCTCTAAAGTTTTTAGGCTATATTGTAGGCTCAAATTCCTTGCGTACCGATCCGGATAAAGTAGCAAGCATGGTTAATTATGCGAGACCTACTAATACTACGGAAGTTAAGCGCTTCGTAGGAATGTGTTCTTGGTACAGACATTTTATCGAGAATTTTTCTACCCTGTTGTCGCCTATTAATGATCTTTTGAAAGGACGAAAAAAAGGACAATCGATAGATTGGACAAAGGCAGCCGAAGAATCTTTTATAAAGATTAAAGAGCTATTGGTTTCAGCTCCCATTTTATCCCAACCAGATTTTTCCCAACAGTTTTATATTTCTAGTGATGCTTCTAATACCGGTTTAGGGGGCGTCCTAACACAGAAAATCAATGGTGAGGAAAGAGTGATAGCGTATGCCAGTAGAACTTTATCAAAGGCTGAACGTAACTATTCGGTTGTTGAAAAAGAATGTTTAGCAGTACTCTTTAACATCGAAAAGTTTCGACCTTACATAGAAGGTGTTCCTTTCACGGTCATAACAGATCATTATAGTTTATTGTGGCTTAATTCTATTAAAAACCCTAGTGGCAAACTAGCGCGTTGGGCGATTAGGCTGAGACAACATACGTTTAATTTAATTCATAGAAAAGGAGTCCACAATGTTATTCCTGACGCTTTGTCAAGAATCCCAGATCATACAGTGGACGAAAACAGTCTTAATGCACAGATTGGCGTAAGAATTGATACAGTAGACATAGATCGTATAGATCCATGGTACGATAATTTACGGCAGCAAATTAAAGAATTTCCTCAAAATTTTCCGCAGTGGAAGGTGGAAAATGATTTCGTGTACAAATTTATCCCAAACCAGTTGCCTTTAAAAGTTAATGTACCCGAGTGGAAAATACTAGTTCCTAAACCACAGAGAGAGGAAATTATAGACATGTGTCACACTCCTCCTACTTCTGGTCATTTTGGTTTTTATAAAAACTCTTCACAGGGTTCAGGAACAGTATTATTGGCCAAAAATGCGCTCTGATATCTTAAAGTTTGTGAGGACTTGTGAAGTATGTGGAGCGCAGAAATCTCCAAATACACTACCTATGGGACTGATGGGAAAAGAGAAAACGGTTAATTACCCTTTTCAAGTCATAGCAGCTGATCTAGTAGGCCCATTCCCACGTTCAAAAAGGGGAAATAAATGGCTTCTCGTGGTTTCTTGCTGGTTTACAAAGTATACCATGCTATTTCCTTTGAAAAGCTCTAAAGCTGAATATATAGAGAGAATTTTGGAAAATGATGTCTTTCTAATCCACGGTGTTCCATCGCTCTTGATATGCGATAACGGTACTCAGTTTACCTCTAAGAGTTTTAAGAGCTTAAGTGAAACTTATGGTTTTTAACATCCGTTTTAATCCCGTGTACACCGCAAGACACGAAGTAACAGGGTTTACACGTCCGTCTTTCTTCGTTTTTACGGCAGACATATACCTCTATCTGGATCGTATTATAAAAATTTGGATTTGGATGTCAATGTTGACAGCGAAATAATTCCGGGTAACAGGGGTGAGTATGCCGAAAATTTAAAGGGTTTAAAAGATATTTTCACTGACGTGCGTAGTAGGATACATAAGGCTTATGAACGGAACAGTAAGTCTTACAACCTTAGGAAAAGGGATTTTGCCTTTAATATAGGAGATCACGTTTGGCGAAAAAAATAAAATTCTTTCCAGTGCAGCTGATAAATTCACATCTAAGTTGGTACCTAAGTATGTGCATTGCGTGATAAGAGAGAAAAGATTTCAGACTTAGTTTATGGTTTAGTTAATTTAGATGGGACTAAAGTAGGACGATGGCATATTAAAGACTTAAAACCATTCACGGGACCTAATCCTAATGAAAGTTTGTCAGAAGAAGAATAATTTATATTTACATTATCTTAATTGCTTTACTTTACTTTTTTGATGTTGCTCTGTAGAGGTGACGACCTCGTTTTTTTGACTGTTATAAAAGTTGAGCAGAGTATAGCTTACTTTTATTATTTTTGCTAAGGTTTTTTTGGGTACTGATCATATCCAAACTTAGGTTGATTGTAGTTGATGTTTAGCATCGACTCAGCTGTTGCGAGCTTGCGAAAGAGTCACACTCAGGATTTATCATAAGACTGGTATGTCGGTGGTCGCGGGATTTTGATTTGCTTATGACCCCAAATAATATCCAGTTCTTGACACTTGGAAGCGAAATTTTGATTAGAGGCAATCCAAAGTGATCTTGAGTTTGGACAAGCGCAAGATGGAGCTCGCGTGGTATGATGTAGAGTCAAAATTTTTATGAGCAATTTCAAAGTTTGTTACCCGAGTGGGTGTATTTCTATTACCTTAGTGGTATAATGTTGGGTGCAATTAAGAGTAAATTGATTTTGGTTTATCCAGTGAGTCTAAGACTTGGATTATTTTGATTTAGATCTTCTTCTGAATTGACAAACTGAGGGTATACTCTATTCTTTTCAGGGCCGTTTAAACGTTACCTTTGAGTCACAAATTTTTTAAAAATTTTTTTTGCATAGACTCATAGGCGTCTGATGAGTTTTTTCGGTCTACTATCAGATTGATAGGAAATTGAAGTCCTGCAGGAGAACTAAAGGCTGATCATTTACAAGAGATGAGAGCAGAGTAAGACAGTCGTTTCAAAAAGAAATGATCAAAATCTGATACCGAGATGAGAACCTTGTCAAGAGAGGCTAAGCGCAGTGAAGGAAGATTCCTAACCGAATTTTTAGATTTTCACAAGATAATCTAGAAGTTTGGGCTGACAGAAAACGGTTATGCCTGATACCTGTAGCAGTTTCTTCTAGAGGCTATTGTCTAGGAAGACGATTAACACGGTCCGGTAAAGACAAGGCCCTTCGCCATGTCTCCGTATATGTCAAAAGTATTAAATAAAGAGTTAGACGAAATGTTGAAACTCGGAGTGATTGAAGAATCAAACAGTCCTTGGTGTTCTCCAATCTTATTGGTGAAAAAGGCCGATGGACAGTATCGTCTATGCTTTGACGGAAGAAAGCTCAACGAGGTCAGCAAATTTGATAACTATCCATTACCGAACATCGATAGAATTTTGACATCACTCAGGAATGCTAAGTATGTATCCTCGATAGATCTTAGAAAGGCATTCTGGCAAATTCCTATGGACAAATCCTCTAAGGAAAAGACCGCTTTTGCAGTAGTAGGCCGAGGTCTATTTCAGTTCGTCACTATGCCGTTTGGTCTAAAGAACGCTGCTCAAACTCAGCAACGTTTAGTGGACGCTATATTTGGTCCGAAATATGAGCCACATATTTTTACCTATCTCGATGATATTTTTAGTAACATCGGAAGACTTCGAATCGCATATACGCTTACTTAAAGAAGTAAAAAATAAATTGAAAGAGGCCGGACTGACGATAAATTTGAGCAAATGCGATTTTTTCAAAACTTCTCTAAAGTTTTTAGGCTATATTGTAGGCTCTCAAATTCCTTGCGTACCGATCCGGATAAAGTAGCAAGCATGGTTAATTATGCGAGACCTACTAATACTACGGAAGTTAAGCGCTTCGTAGGAATGTGTTCTTGGTACAGACGTTTTATCGAGAATTTTTCTACCCTGTTGTCGCCTATTAATGATCTTTTGAAAGGACGAAAAAAAGGACAATCGATAGATTGGACAAAGGCAGCCGAAGAATCTTTTATAAAGATTAAAGAGCTATTGGTTTCAGCTCCCATTTTATCCCAACCAGATTTTTCCCAACAGTTTTATATTTCTAGTGATGCTTCTAATACCGGTTTAGGGGGCGTCCTAACACAGAAAATCAATGGTGAGGAAAGAGTGATAGCGTATGCCAGTAGAACTTTATCAAAGGCTGAACGTAACTATTCGGTTGTTGAAAAAGAATGTTTAGCAGTACTCTTTAACATCGAAAAGTTTCGACCTTACATAGAAGGTGTTCCTTTCACGGTCATAACAGATCATTATAGTTTATTGTGGCTTAATTCTATTAAAAACCCTAGTGGCAAACTAGCGCGTTGGGCGATTAGGCTGAGACAACATAGGTTTAATTTAATTCATAGAAAAGGAGTCCACAATGTTATTCCTGACGCTTTGTCAAGAATCCCAGATCATACAGTGGACGAAAACAGTCTTAATGCACAGATTGTCGTAAGAATTGATACAGTAGACATAGATCGTATAGATCCATGGTACGATAAATTTACGGCAGCAAATTAAAGAATTTCCTCAAAATTTTCCGCAGTGGAAGGTGGAAAATGATTTCGTGTACAAATTTATCCCAAACCAGTTGCCTTTAAAAGTTAATGTACCCGAGTGGAAAATACTAGTTCCTAAACCACAGAGAGAGGAAATTATAGACATGTGTCACACTCCTCCTACTTCTGGTCATTTTGGTTTTTATAAAACTCTTCACAGGGTTCAGGAACAGTATTATTGGCCAAAAATGCGCTCTGATATCTTAAAGTTTGTGAGGACTTGTGAAGTATGTGGAGCGCAGAAATCTCCAAATACACTACCTATGGGACTGATGGGAAAAGAGAAAACGGTTAATTACCCTTTTCAAGTCATAGCAGCTGATCTAGTAGGCCCATTCCCACGTTCAAAAAGGGGAAATAAATGGCTTCTCGTGGTTTCTTGCTGGTTTACAAAGTATACCATGCTATTTCCTTTGAAAAGCTCTAAAGCTGAATATATAGAGAGAATTTTGGAAAATGATGTCTTTCTAATCCACGGTGTTCCATCGCTCTTGATATGCGATAACGGTACTCAGTTTACCTCTAAGAGTTTTAAGAGCTTAAGCGAAACTTATGGTTTTTAACATCCGTTTTAATCCCGTGTACACCGCAAGACACGAAGTAACAGGGTTTACACCGTCTTCTTTCGTTTACGGCAGACATATACCTCTATCTGGATCGTATTATAAAAATTTGGATTTGGATGTCAATGTTGACAGCGAAATAATTCCGGGTAACAGGGGTGAGTATGCCGAAAATTTAAAGGGTTTAAAAGATATTTTCACTGACGTGCGTAGTAGGATACATAAGGCTTATGAACGGAACAGTAAGTCTTACAACCTTAGGAAAAGGGATTTTGCCTTTAATATAGGAGATCACGTTTGGCGAAAAAATAAAATTCTTTCCAGTGCAGCTGATAAATTCACATCTAAGTTGGTACCTAAGTATGTGCATTGCGTGATAAGAGAGAAAAGATTTCAGACTTAGTTTTTATGGTTTAGTTAATTTAGATGGGACTAAAGTAGGACGATGGCATATAAAGACTTAAAAACCATTCACGGGACCTAATCCTAATGAAAGTTTGTCAGAAGAAGAATAATTTATATTTACATTATCTTAATTGCTTTACTTTTACTTTTTTGATGTTGCTCTGTAGAGGTGACGACCTCGTTTTTTTGACTGTTATAAAAGTTGAGCAGAGTAATAGCTTACTTTTATTATTTTTGCTAAGGTTTTGGGTACTGATCATATCCAAACTTAGGTTGATTGTAGTTGATGTTTAGCATCGACTCAGCTGTTGCGAGCTTGCGAAAGAGTCACACTCAGGATTTATCATAAGACTGGTATGTCGGTGGTCGCGGGATTTGATTTGCTTATGACCCCCAAATAATATCCAGTTCTTGACACTTGGAAGCGAAATTTTGATTAGAGGCAATCCAAAGTGATCTTGAGTTTGGACAAGCGCAAGATGGAGCTCGCGTGGTAATGATGTAGAGTCAAAATTTTTATGAGCAATTTCAAAGTTTGTTACCCGAGTGGGTGTATTTCTATTACCTTAGTGGTATATGTTGGGTGCAATTAAGAGTAAATTGATTTTGGTTTATCCAGTGAGTCTAAGACTTGGATTATTTTGATTTAGATCTTCTTCTGAATTGACAAACTGAGGGTATACTCTATTTTTTTCAGGGCCGTTTAAACGTTACCTTTGAGTCACAAATTTTTTAAAATTTTTTTTGCATAGACTCATAGGCGTCTGATGAGTTTTTTCGGTCTACTATCAGATTGATAGGAAATTGAAGTCCTGCAGGAGAACTAAAGGCTGATCATTTACAAGAGATGAGAGCAGAGTAAGACAGTCGTTTCAAAAAGAAATGATCAAAATCTGATACCGAGATGAGAACCTTGTCAAGAGAGGCTAAGCGCAGTGAAGGAAGATTCCTAACCGAATTTTTAGATTTTCACAAGATAATCTAGAAGTTTGGGCTGACAGAAAACGGTTATGCCTGATACCTGTAGCAGTTTTCTTCTAGAGGCTATTGTCTAGGAAGACGATTAACACCATGATCGAATATTTTAGCTGTCAACGATGTTTTCTTCTTGTTTCTGATTAAGCTGGAAAAGCTCTTGTCGTCTTCAACAGTTTTTGTTGCGTTGCCACCGAAAAATAGAGAAATTTTTGCTTCATGTAGCTTTTTTAAGCTCAATTTCGTTTTTTGGAAATTTCCGTTAGAAGCTTGGTTAAGCTAACCTTGTAAACCTTTTAGGTTGTATCCCATTCGTCTTTACAGGCTGTGATGCACCGGGTGCTAACAGATGCCGTTACGACGTTTGGCAGGGAGTTAATCTTCCTGAGGAACAGACTGATTGGAAGGGTAGTCTATGGAGGGGCGAACGTTTGACCTTTGGGACCTTTAAAGGTTTTGTTACTCAATGGTTATTACTATTTGAGCCAAAGGAGAGCCTAGCTACTGTAGTCGACCTCAGCTCCAATTAGCCTATTAGTGGTGACAGGCTGTTGGCAGTAGTGTGTGTTTCGGAACACCCTATTGATTAATTTTTTTGACTTATGGTGGTGTGGTAGACACCGTTTTAGTTTCAGTGGATGCTATAATCTACTCCCTTTTGTTGGTGGACTCCAGGGTCACCATTTCCGTATTTTATTGTCTCCACCTTTCAGTATATCGTGGTGAGGTGTTTGTCTCCTGTTATGTGGGATGGATTAGATTCTTTTCGTTGTTGTTCTAGGGCGAGACCAGTATACGAGGGTTCTTCATGCAACTTGAAGAAGCGCAATGCTGGTTAAGTTTTATATCTCTGTGTAGCCACCCTGAAGAATGATGGAGGGCGTTTCTTCTGGCTCATGTTCCTAGGCAGATTTGTCACTTTGGTGCGATGTGCCGAAGATTTGTTTAGCTTTTGCTAAGAGCTTTCACCAAGCTCGCTATGGAGTTACCATGACCAAGAGTTTAGGATTTGAACTCCTGTATATATTTCTGTATATAGTTCTGTATATATTTCTGTGTATTGGTTGCCTGAGGGCATGTGCTCAAAATGTGTGATTTTGAGTCGTTTTGTTTATGGACTCCTGTATATAAGATTATGATTTTAGGGAGGTCCTATTTCGAGACTTGCTGTCTCACATAGTTATATTGGGAATGTTTCCTTGAATGTTAGTTTGCGCGCGGACTAATCATTCTGTTCTTTGTGAACATTGCTTTTTGAAGCAGGATCATTCAGTTTGGTGAATTTTAGCTTTTATAGCTATTCACTGTGTTTAGAGTGAATTTTAGCTTTGGTAGCTATTCACTGTGCCTATAGTGATATTGTTAGCTTTTATAGCTGCTCACTATGTTAATGGCGAGATTGTTCTTTTAGAACGCAGACTTTGTGTAGTCGAGGACTATTTACAGAGTGTTTTCTTGGCGAGGAGCCGAGGCTTTTTTCTGGCGATGTACCAGAATGTTTTCTTGGCGAGGAGCCGAGGTTTTTCCTGGCGATATACCAGAGTGTTTAGTTGGCGATGAGCTGACGTGTTTTCTGGCGATCAACCAGAGCGTTTTCCCTGGCGATTTTAGCATGTCTAGATGTCTTAGGACGTCGACATTGCGCGATAGAGTTGCGATTATTTTCTGATGCGACTAGTAGTGATACTAGATTTAGAATGTTCTCTTAGCGGTGAGCTAGAGCATTGATGGCGATTTTTTCCGAGCGTTTGTCTGGATTTTCATCCAGATGTTTTTTTCTTAGCCTTGTGCTAAATGGTCTACAAGACTTTCTCCTTTTAGTGTTAGTGTTTGCACTAGAATCATTTATTTTTTTGTTTTTCTTTATTAAGAATTTTTATAAATTTCTTTTGCTGAAATAGAAAATTTTTCAGACAATCCTTAAAATATTTTAAGGGGGGTGTTCATACTTTGTTTCAGTTCATTTTTTTTTGATTTAGACAAGAGTCTAGACAAAGTTATATTTTTTTGTTTTGGTAACAATAACAGAGCTGATTCTTTTATATAAGAAGACCGCGACTGTTACTTTGAACAGGTATTTCTTATGTTCATGCAAGGATTTTTATTTACTTTTTTTGATGTACTTAACCTTAGTGCTTAACTAAGTCTAGTTATTCTTGTTCTTGTGTACATGCAAAGATTTTCATTTGGTTTTCATTGTACTTAATATTAGTGCTTAATTGAATTAAGTCTAGTAGTAAGGTCCAAAGTTTGTAATTTTGTTTTAAGTTCTGACCTTAGTATTAAGTGATAGTGTACCACTTTGTACCTTTTCATAAGTAGCCTTAGTTTAATAGACTAGTGTAGTATATTTCTTTTTGGAAGGGGGGTAATGTAACATTCATTTTTTTCCTAGATTTTAAGACCATATAATGTTACTGATTTTTCTCTTAATAATGTACTTCTTTTCATTTTTGTATCGAGCGGTATATTAATCAAAATTCTCAGCGCCGCTCGTTATATAGAGTGCTGTGCGGGTTTGCGACCGAATCTATCGATACGCCGGGATTGGTCAAATGTTTGTATCCGGAGTTTTGGTTCCGGCGTCGCCATATTACAGACAGAGTGCCCACGGCTTATTTAAGGGTCCGGAGAACATGCATCTAGGCTAATTTCCACCAAGCCGCCGAAGGGTGAGTACCATCAAGCCGCAGCCAGGCTTAGAACACCGAGCCGCCGCCAGGCAGTAACATCAAGCCGCAGCAGGCTAATTTTCCACCGAGCCGCAGTAGAGGCTTACGAGAATATCTACGAGAGCCAAGTTAAGCACGAGTTTTTTTATCATAAAGCCGTAGTGGGCGTTTGTGTGTTTTCTAAATGAGTAGCTAAAGTAGGCTCTCCTCAAAAGTGTGAAATCGGTTTTGTGTAGCATTG
Source organism: Pachyrhynchus sulphureomaculatus (assembly GCA_019049505.1). NCBI lineage: Eukaryota > Metazoa > Arthropoda > Insecta > Coleoptera > Curculionidae > Pachyrhynchus > Pachyrhynchus sulphureomaculatus. The sequence continues at coordinate 70,527,507 of CM032456.1, forward strand.
AAGGCCTAGAAGCCCTAGGAAAACCGTAAGTTACCAGAACATACATCAATAAATATATTCCCCGCAAATAAGTGTTTTCAACAGCAATTTGAACTGAAAGATCGCGAAGTGAAAATCACGACTCTTCGATTTCGGGTGTAGTCAAAATTTAGAAGTAAAATCTCTGATTTAGGGACTCTAATTTATAAAAACTACATTTAGGCTAGAACTTTTATAATTTTTATAACAGCAAAGGTTGGAACTTTTATTTTAAATCATGAATAAATTTTTTTTTTTGTTGATTAAAGCTAGTGTCTCACTGAATACCTATTTTCCTTTCAGGATAAGAAAAGTTGTACTAGTATAATTCTTTTTAGTAATATCCAAAAAACACTTCAGTATTTTTTCATTTTTTTAACTGAAGTTAGATCCTTTCTATTTTAAAATGAATGGTGCCCAAAATTTGTACGACTGAAGCTTTTTTAAAAAATAGAAAATAATTCCAAAAAGACGTATAACAATTATCTCTTACCCATATATCTCTACCAAGGAAAACTGAGCTAGTGTTTGTTTAATTTCTTAGTTCTTTTAAAATCATTATTCACTCAATTCATTCTCAGAATTTAAAAAGAGGTTGCAAGAAAATTGTGCCCAAGCGTGGGAAAAACAATTTTCATAGGGTACAAAATGACGCTGCAAAAAGCGACCAATTAATATACACGGTACAAAATAACGCCTCAAAAAGCGGGCAAGTTAAAAGGTTACAATGTATATATATATATATAGGTATATATATATATATATATATATATATATATATATATATATATATATAGATATATAGATATATAGTATATAGATATATAGATATATAGATA
>CM032456.1:70535863-70590863 GCA_019049505.1 Pachyrhynchus sulphureomaculatus
CTGTCTGTCTATTTGTCTGTCTGTTAGTGCGCTTATCAATCGAGAATAGCGTTGCCAGGTATCCCGATTTGCGCGATACGTCCCGACTTTCAGGAGTTTTGTGGACACGTCCCGATTCACCCTTGATCGGGACGCCGAATGCCTCGATATTGGGTCAATCGGTAATTATAAAAGGTTTAAACTTTGCGCGTATTGGTTTGCGACTGCGAATAGTCCTTCAAAGTGGCACGTTTTATAGTGTTACTACAGATACTTCTAATTACTGTGCAACAAAAATGTTTCCATTGCTGGTAAGATTTTATAGGCCTAAAACAAATTTAAAAACATCCGTGCTCGACTTTTACGAAGATGCAGATGAAACTACAGTAGCCATCTATAGAAATTTAGTAACACGACTCAAGGAACGTGATATTGATACTAAATTTCTTACCAGTTTTTGTGCGTACTTTTGAATGCCATAATTCAGTTTTTCAGATGCTGCACAATGCAAATAAGAATATTATTCTAGGGGAGAATTTTATTCTAAAGCTGCATAGTAATTTCTCATACTATGAGAAAAGAGAACAAGATTTAAAATATTTTATTAAATGCATAAATCTGAATTTGCTCCAGTCCTGTGACATGTAAAAACGTGATGGCTATCATTCCTCCCCGCTGTAGAACGTGCCATGAAATCTTTCGATATATTGAAGGATTATTTTGTCACTATGAGCGAAAACAAGTGTCTCTCTGCATTCTGGAACTTCTTTAATGGTGACCAAACAGAATCTTACTTTTCTTTCTTCCAAAATGCATGGAAAGTCCTACAAAATGAGCCTTGAAAATGAAACATTATTGTGTTTTGAAGGTTACGATATAATGATCAGACTCACTAACAAATTACAGCAAAGGATGGACGATGGATTTTTGGGCTTCACGTCAAGCAATTTATTCAAAAAGCTTGCAACTGAAACTGCCTCAATAATAAAAAACCGCTTATTGTTGCAGTAGAAGAAGAGTGGTTTAACATCCTCAAGAAACAATAGCAAACTTGATTAGATCTTTGCCTAATCGTATGAGAGATGTTATTAGGGCAAGAGGAGGTCATTACCCATTATTAAAAAATTAAGTTTTAAGTTTTAAATTGTCAATAACCCTATTTATGTTAATAATAAATAAAAAAACCGGTCAAGTGCAAGTTGAACTTGCACAATTAGTGTTCCGTACGTTGATTGTTTTTAAAATAAAAATTTTTGTTAGGGTGGTATAAAATGATCAGTGACTTCACAAAACACACCCCAAATGAGTTTTCAACAAAGTTTGTTTCCAATCTTTACTGAAAACTGGTTGACCTTGAAATTTTGTTTTTTTTTATATACCAGATAAATTATTAAAAGGTAATGTACTCGTGATAATTTTCGTTCAATCTCTACACCGTGGAGAATATTCCAGAATTTTTTCAAAATTTTTTGATCAGTACTTTTCGAGATAAGGTAGGGGACAGCGATTTTTTAAAAGTAATACGAAGAAAAGTACCCCCGTGCGCAGTATTACATTATACATATATATATATATATATATATTTATTATATATATAAATATATATATATAATATATATATATATATATATATATATATATATATATTTTTACTCGTGTTTTCACAAGCTTTCATTTGACACCACACTCGATGACCTAGTAAAAAAAATTTTTTTTCACTTCCGATTTCACCCCTCAAAATGAACCTTTTAAGTCAAAATTTATGTTACGGTGGTATAAAATGATCAGTGACTGCACAAAACACAGCCCAAATTTGTTTCCAACAAAGTTTGTTTCCAATCTTTACTGAAATCTGATGACCTTGAAATTTTTGTTTTTTTTATATACCATATAAATTATTAAAGGTAATGCACTCGTGATAATTTTCGTTCGATCTACACCCCGTGGAGAATATTCCAGAATTTTTTCTCGAAATTTTGTGATAAGTACTTTCGAGATAAGGCCCGGGACAGCGATTTTTCGCGATTTTTTAAAAAATAATACAAAGAAAAGTGCGCGCAAGTATAATATTATATATATATATTTTTTTACTCGTGTTTTCACAAGCTTTCATTTGACACCACACTCGATGACCTAGTAAAAAAAAATTTTTTTTTCACTTCCGACTTCACCCCCCAAAACTAACCCCTTAAGTCAAAATTTAATTCTCAAAACTACATGACTCTGATGAGGCCATCAATTCCTATATTATTACCAAATTTCACCTTTCTATGTCAATAGTTTCGGAGCAAATCGGGTGTGACAGACAGACAGACAGACAGACAGACAGACAGACACCGAAGTGATCTTATAAGTGTTCCGTACGGAACACTAAAAAAAAGCCTGTTGTACTTAGTATAAAAATGTTCTGAAGTAGTATGTAGAAACAAGGTATGAATTTAATGATGCTTTCATTATTTACATACATTACAGTACATTATTCAAGCCAGTTTCTCTACAAGATGATAATTTGACTTACGCATCAATTGTTAATATAATCGAAAAATTTAATATTGACATATTTTTTCAAATGAACGATCTTTATGAAGAACTTTCTAACAGTACAAAAATGGTACAATTTATTTGAAAAGAAAAATCTTTCCACACTGCAAAAGTTATTTTCTTTCACGGCATCCATACCGGTTTCAAATGCTGCAACAGAAAGGATTTTTTCTCAATCAAATATAGTTTGGCCCGAGAGATGAAACCGATTATCTCTGAAATATGTGAAAGCGGAGATACAAATAAAGACCAACTTTAATTTGTCGGATAGTGAATTTTATAATTAAAAAAACAAAGAGCTTCTTCAAGCAGTGAAATCTAACTCAAAATATAATTTTAATAAAAATTAGTTATTTTACAGCAACTGTATAATATAAGAAGATATTACTATTTATAAATTAGGTATTTTGAATTTTGTGTTTTGATGTGATATCTTGCAAAACACTGTTTGCGCTTGCAAGTAAGATCCAAAGATTATGATGACATTGTTATGTTAGACTTGTTCGTTTTCTAATAGCAAGTATTATTTTAAATTAGTTATAGCATTTTAATGTTTAAGATTTGTTTCCTTTAAAAAAAAGTTTATCGAAGTTACGAGTAGTTACCAAATAGGTACCGCCAATTGTACTACCGTACCAATATTTTCACCACCTAATAATAAAAATAAACGTTAAATGATAGAAACCTTGGTTTCTTTACTTGTCCCGATTTGAAAACCAAAATCCCGATTTTTTTAACCTTGTGCTCCGAAATTTGGCATACTGGACCTAGTAATACTACTCGAGAACCACTTATCCGATTTACTTTTTTTTTTTTTTTTAAATTCATACGTATGTTCTCTGGCTAGGTTTTAGTATATATTTTGTTACGTTAGGTAACATAAGGAATAACTAGTGACGATAATAGTGACTAAAGTCGGAAACAAATTTGCCACCGCGCTCTCTTGCAAAAAAACGTAAACAATAATTCCGTGGTCTACGCGAGCAGAGTCGCGAGCACAGCTAGTTTATCACATTTGATAATATTCACTAACTAAAGAATGAGAATAAACCTGGGAAGCTGAAAAAAAGTCATCTTTATCAAATTTTTTTGAAGTAAAAATTTGTAACTTAAGGCTGCAGCTACAATTTTGATAATAAAAATTTTATTTAAGAGTCCCTTTTTAAGCTTATTTATTAAATAATAACTGTTTGATATCAATTTATTAGTAATTTTCTGTAACCTACACCTATTCAACCATATTCAAATTATTGTTGACATTAACAATAGGATCTATCAATACCTATTGTTATAAAAAAAGCTTTTACAATTCTAATTTAAATGGTACTACACAGTACCTTATATTCATATTGAAAAGATGATGAAAGTAGAACAGTACCGTAACAATTCCTTGGCAGAAATCTGATATACATCTATGATATGCATGACTAATTCTTGTTGATTCTTGATGGTTTGATTGTATATTCGCCACGATAATATAGTGGCAACGTAAGACATTAGTTCCATTTTCCAAAATGAACGAACAAAATTCATTTTAGTATTTTTATTTTGAAAATATTATTTGTCAGACACTAATTTGTTGTTAAATGGCAGGGGAGCATGAGTTCTACTTGCTTTGCAAAATGTTTGGTTTTATGTGGGTTTTGTATTTTGTTTAATGAATAACCTAATACAGCTCCGAAATTTTGGGCTCTAATCGACTTACTCGGTTAGCGTTCTATGTATGTCTCCCACTGCACTCCCTAATAACTAAATAGTGAACTCGCTCCGTTATAGAAAGCAAATTCCATTAAACTTTTTCTGTTCCTTGATTTGTTTATGCGCACAGCACACACAGGGAATTAAAATTCCTAAATTTCTACAAGATAGCGCGTGGGCGAAAGTAGCAATTCAAGTGGGCTTAAATATCTGCAGGTTGTATTCGGTGGGAAACATGGTTTTGAATACTTCATTCGAAAGGGGTGAAATTCTTCATATAACTTCATGGAGCGGGTGGTACGGGGAGTGACATGTTGAAATTCATACGGATGTGTTCTAATAGAGCGACATGTATTCCTAGGAGAAATAATGAGATTTATATTAGTTGGATGCTTCGTGGGAAAGTATTTATAGGGAAGAGTCAAATCACCAATCTTTCTTTGATGCTCCGAAGAATTAAAATCCTCACTCACGGATTGAAGTGTTTAATATCACAAAAGAATTGGACGTTCTAGCACATGAAAATATCTACAGAATAAAAGACGTTGTAATAAATGCTCGTCAAATTACTATTAGAGAAGATGCTGAAAAGGTGAGGTATCGTATGAATTAATTTTGGTTGATATTATGGGTATGAAACAAGGAGTACCAAAATTTGTTCCCAAACTGTTGAATTTTCACCAAAAGTAACATCGTAGAAGCATTGCAGAAGAGTTTTTAGCAGCCATTGCCGGTGACTTAGAATTACTCATGTCATAACAGGTGTCAAACCTGAATGTATGGTTATGACATTGAAATGAAGGTTCATTGATCTCAATGCGCCAAGTTCGATAAAAATCAATCCGAAGAAAACCACAACAAACAGGGGCAAACAATTTTTAGATTTTAGACCCCGATAGCACTCCAGCTTATACTTTACTACTACTTCGTGATTGCTTAGTTAAAAATAATACCGCACTGATATGGCAGCCTCTGTATTTATTTTTGATAAAGATTAAAATCATGTTATTTTTAGTAAAATACTTTTATTATACATTCAATTGTTATAACGTGTAGGCTGAAAAGTTTTTGGTCTAGCTACTTAAAACACATTTTTTTTGCAAAATTCGACTTTATTCATCAATACAGTCTCCTTCAGGAGCGATATAATCAGTCCAATGCTTTTCTAACATTTCTATACCTTTCTTGTTCAAGGCTTTGTCTTTGCCTTCAAAATAGGCCAAATCTCTTTCCCTCGAGCATTTTTTTGAGGTCTGCGAATAAATAGATAATAGTCACTGGGGGAAATCTGAAGAATGCGGTCGCTGCAATTCGAACTTCAATTCATGCAATTATGCCATCGTAATCATTGACTTGCGGCACGGTGTATTGTCTTGATGAAAGAGCACATTTTTTTTGTCCATTTGGGGCCATTTCATTACGATTTCTGCCTTCAAACGCACCAATAACTTTATATAATATTTGCTATTGATGGTTTTCCCTTTCCAGCATAGTCGATGAAAATTATTCCATTCGCATCCCAACATACAAAGGCCAAAACCTTCGCAGTCGACTGTTGTGTCTTTGGTTGCTTCGGGCGGCTTTCACCAGTTGCTGTCCACTTAGCTGACTGCTGATTTGATTCCGGTGTGCAGTGGTGGATTCATGTTTCATGTATTGTCACATATCGCATGAAAAAAATCCTTTTTATTGCGCTTAAACAGGCTCAAATAGCTGTCAGAATTATCAACACGTTGTTGTTTTTTGTCCACTGTAAGCCAACGCGGTACCCATTTCAAATAGAGCTTTCTCTTGCCCAAATGTTCATGCAAAATCTGACCAACACGTTCTTTTGGTATCTTTAGGGTGTCAGCTATCTCACGCAATTTCATTTACGGTCATCCAAAAACAATTTCGTGGATTTTTTTTATGTTTTCCAGTGTAACCACCTCATTTGGGCGTTTAGAGCGCGTTTAGCATCATTTGTGATTGTACGACCGCGCTTAAATTCAACATACCAGTAAATGATGAGTGATTTTCCAGGGGCAGAGAGTCCCCGTAACAGTTATTAAGCCATTGCTTTACTTAAATGGTAGTTTTTACCATCAAAAAACAGTGTTTAATCAACACACGAAATTCGATTTTTTCATTGTTTTGAAAATATCAAAAGTAGCGTCACTAAAACCACTGTAAATTGTAAACTAATCGTCGTAATGTCATGAAATTTTGACCCGTATCGTTTGAACGTGTTAAACTCAAATTTTAATGTCATTAGTTTGTACAGAATTTTGTATAAAAAGTGCTTCTTGAACCAATTAAAAATTATTTTCTGAATTGTTCTTAAAGTTTCTATTTCAAACTCCATGGTTTCAAACTCCTGTATTAACTCCAGTAGTAGAAACGTAGAAACTGGTAATGAAGTCGAATAGGGCGCTTCTGAAAATATAACTGCAATCCCGTTACATCCAGACTTACCTTGAACTTTAGCGCTTTTTTTTTAAGTTTTTTAAACGATTGCTATCTGTAAGTTCGCAAAAATAATAGATTTCTATTTTTTATTCAAATTACACTTTTTCTCAATTGATATTGTGTTGAAAGCGGTACATGAAATAATTTAAAGCAGGCCGTTTGGATGTCCTGAACGGCATCTTTTCTACACTAATTTGAGTTTTGGGAACAGCAGAAGTTACACGATACCAAAGCTGGCGAATAAGGAGGATGATCCAGTCCCACGATACCTTGTCGTGTCAGAAAAGCGCGCACACCTTTGATCTCTCTTTCCTCGTTTTGGTCATCTATTAACATGTGAGGCACAAAGCCTCTCATTTTTCCTGATTCCCAGCTGAACTACGGTGAACAGTGATTTTGAGATTGTAAACTCTATAATGGGTACGCAGCTACACTGCGGAAGAATTTTGACCAGATTCGTAACATTTTTGTCAGTTCAGTTTGTCTTAGAAGGATATTTTCTACGCAAAAGTGGCACTTCCGCCAATTTTTAAAAATATTGCGAATTTTTCGACAGACTGTCAACAGAAATACCGTTTACTGACGAATCGGACACACTGACGCTTTGAAACTTGTGGTAGTGATAGTTAAGCACTACTGCTAACTATTGCATAAACTTATTTATAGATGGCGTTGCAGGCATTGCGGAGATAGAACCCATCACCTCCTGTGGGACACACCTTGTATGTTCATCCTTTTTTAAATATAATACTAAACAGTACTATTTTTTCACTTTAAATTAATTATGTAGTACTATTTTTTAATACTCAGTAGAGAATATTTTATAGTAAATACGAAAAAGGAATTTAAACAATAGTTGTAAAGAACTTGACGAAAATTTAAAAGCTAACCTAAAACTACTATTAAGAATTTTCAAGACTTTCAAGGCAGCTTTCTGGCTCAGAAGTGGCATTCAAGGCGTTACTTTTTGACTAAGAAACGAAAAACTTACCTGGAAATAAATTAAAGATCGAGAAGCTCCTTAAGCAGCGACTATGAATACGTGTACAAAAAAAGGAATACCTATTATAGTTTATAGTTCTAAAAACATATTTCTTTTTATTATACGAGGGCTATTTTTTAAGTTTATACAAAACCAATGAAAGAAAAAAATTTTTTCGGTACAGATCGTTTTATTGCTTCTCAAAATGCGCTGACGGAATATTTCCGTCCTGCAGGAAATGTGCCACGGTTCAGCCGATACCTAAAAAAGGCAAGAAGACCTTGTCAAATAACTACCGACCAGTCGCACTGCTTTCAATAATATCGAAAGTCATAGAAAAGGTTATCAATCAGCATCTTCTAAAATATCTTGAACGATTCAATATTATCTGCGATCACCAATATGGTTTTCGTAAACATAGATCAACAGGAGATCTTCTGACTTATGTAACACATGTTTGTAACAACGCAATTGAACACTTTGGAGAATCTCGAGCGGTTGCTCTTGACGTATCCAGGGCATTCAACCGTGTTTGGCACGATGGACTGTTGGCTAAGCTACGCTCTTGTGGTATGTCTGAAAGGTTCTGTTTGTGGCTCTCATGTTTCCTCAGAGAGCGTTCTTTACGAGTGGCGGTCGACGGATTTCTTTCTAACTGTCTCCTACTCTCTTTCTCATTTACATTAACGATCTGGAAAAGACCGGGGGAATCCAATCTACAGCTTTGCAGATGACAGTACGCTTGTCTGTTCATTCACCTTGAACGCTCGGACATCGGCTGCTCAGGCGAAATTTTTTTTTTTTTTTATTGGTCTAGCACACGTGCTGCAGGGAAGTCCCTAAAGCGCTCCAGGAGCGGCACGAGTGCGGAAAAAGCGATTCATGTTGTTCTTGAATCGCTGTAAATTGTACTCGGTGGGAAACACAGCGCTGGGCAAATTATTCCAAAGGGATGACGCCCTCCATACAAAAGATTGCTTGAAAAGCATCGTACGCGGAGTAACAAGCTGAACTCATACGGATGCGAAGCACCAGCGCGACGTGTATTTCTAACATGCACCGCTTTGGGAGGAATTAAGCGGGCTACATCCTTCGAACACTTTCCATGAAAATACTTGTAGAACAGACTCAAGTCGCCAACCGTTCTTCGATGTTCCAGCGAATCAAGGCCGCCGGTCAATTCCGGGTCCCTAATCAGACGGACCGCTCTTCTCTGAACAGAATCCAACAAATGCAGTGTATGTTTGGGAGCGGAGCCCCAAACGTGGGAGCAGTATTCCATAGTTGGTCGAATTTGGGCTTTGTAAAGAATTAACAGTTGCTGTGGGGTGTAAAGCTTTCTGGTTCTAAATAATATTCCCAACCTTTGAGAAGCTCTCCTTGCTATGCCTGCAACATGTTCATGCCAAGACATATTTGCTCCGAAACTAACGCCCAACAAATTGAGCGACGATGCTAGGGGAATGGAGTGCCCCGACATAGCTATGTCGGGTTCAGCAACGTTAACTTTTTAGAAAAAACTGCCGCTTGGGTTTTTGTAGCGTTAAATTCCACTTGGTTACTGTCACCCCAAGATAGAATTTCTTCCAGATCTTTGTTAAGTTGAACGACCTCCTGCTGTCTGCGCATATTCGCCTGAGCAGCCGATGTCCGAGCGTTCAAGGTGAATGAAGAGACAAGCGTACTGTCATCTGCAAAGCTATAGATTGGATTCCCGGTCTTTTCCAGCAGATCGTTAATGTAAATGAGAAAGAGAGTAGGAGACAGTATGGAGCCCTGGAGCACACGGCGTTGATAGTGAGGGTGTTAGAAAGAAATCCGTCAACCGCCACTCGTAAAGAACGCTCTCTGAGGAAACATGAGAGCCACAAACAGAACCTTTCAGACATACCATAAGAGCGCAACTTAGCCAACAGTCCATCGCGCCAAACACGGTCGAATGCCTTGGATATGTCAAGAGCAACCGCTCGAGATTCTCCAAAGTGTTCAATTGCGTTGTTCCAAACATGTGTTACATAAGTCAGAAGATCTCCTGTTGATCTATGTTTACGAAAACCATATTGGTGATCGCTAATAATATTGAATCGTTCAAGATATTTTAGAAGATGCTCATTGATAACCTTTTCCATGACTTTCGATATTATTGAAAAGCAGTGCAACTGGTCGGTAGTTATTTGGCAAGGTCTTACCTTTTTTAGGTATCGGCTGAACCGTGGCACATTTCCAGCAGGACGGAAATATTCCCTTTCTGTAGGATAGGTTAAAAAGTCTACAGAAAACTGGTGTTAGTTCCCTTGCACAGTTTTTGAGAACTATGGCAGGTATTCCGTCAGCGCCAGAAGCCTTCTTGGTGTCTAGCTTCATTAAAATACTCTTTATGATGCGCTGTCTGAAGACAACATCGGGCATCCTTGACTGCAATATGGGAATAGTAGGTGGTGTTTTTCCTTGGAAATCGACAGTAGAATGTGAAGCAAAGAGTTCAGCCAACAAGTTCGCTCTCTCAACAGGTGTGGTTGCAATGGAATTATCTGGCCGTGTGAGTGGTGGTATGGTGGATTTGGTAAAGTTTTGACTAACTGCCTTAGCGACTGCGCAAAAGGACCTGGAATTGTTGGGACAAGCGAGAAGTTTGTTTCTAATTCGTTGATTGTGTGCCTCCTTGGTTTCGTCGATAATTCCCTTGCATCTGTTCCGGGCATGAAACAAAGATGTTTCGATTTAAGGTGTTAGGATTTTCACGCCATTGTTGGTAGGCAATATGTTTTAGAAGCAACAGCTTCTTTGCATTTTCGGTCGAACCAAGGCTTGCCGTTGGAGGAGCATTTCTTCGAAAAAGGGATGTAAGCTTCCATACCAGCCAAAATAACATCGGAGACCTCCCTGGCGCAGTCAGATGGGTTATCGGATCGAAAACAAACGTCCATCCAAGGAAAGTTCGAAAGTATTCCATGAGATCTTCCCATTTAGCAGATTTGTAGTGCCAAATCTTGCGCGGCCTAGGCGCCCTCTCTGTCACTGATTGGCAGGATACTCGATGTCGAAAGCAGTTTATGGTCAGAAGAACCTAACGGCGGATTTACGGTGACCGTGTAAATCTCCGGATTGGTGGTTAAAAACAGATCAAGAAGACTGGCGAACTCCCCGTCTCGATCAGGGATCCGTGTTGGTTCGTCAATAAGCTGAGTTAAGCCATAACTGATTGAGAAAGATTCAGCTTCACGACCTTGTTCGTCGGTAGTATTTGAATATTTGAGCCAGTTGATATTGTGGACATTAAAGTCGCCCAGGATGGCAATTTCGGCACTTGGACAGTTACTTTGTAAATGATCGATGGTGTCTGCAAGAGAAGCGAAAAGTGTTCGAAAATTGGTATCACTTGGTGGTCGATACAGGATACAGATGAACCTTGTGGTTTGTCGAGTCGTTATTTTTAACCACATAACATCAAAGTTTGGGGGCTCCAGAGCTTCTTCTCGTTGACAAGAGAGGTCGCTTCTGACAAAAAGACAGATTCCAAAGTTACGCCTAAATCGAGAATAGAAAGTCGTACCCAGGATAAAGATAGTTGACCGTGCTGGTCGATGGACTGACCTTGGTTTCACATAGAGCGAGTACATGAGGTTTATCTGATTGCAGGTGTTGATGAACTGAATTTATGTTCGAGTTTATACCTCGTATGTTGCAAAAAATCTATCTTAAAATTATGATGTCTGCAAGTCGACGCCTCCGAACCAGCCCCTACCCGGAGATCCGAACGGGGGGGCCATTCTACCTCCGGAACTTCTTGCATCCAGGCGCCTCATTCATGCTCTTTGGTCCCACAGTAGTTAATGTGGAATTTTCCTGTTCTGTCACATGTTTATCTTTGCCTTCTTTGGCTTTGATCCAGTGGGTGTTATTATTGGGTAGTTTGGGTTCTGACCAGATACTTTTCCAATGATCTGTGAGTTCTTGTTTGTTTGATGGTTCGGTCACTGCTGTCTGTTTGCTGTGCATAGTTTTCCGGTAGAACTGTGTTTTGGCTTCTTCGGAAGAGGTTGTTGGTATCTTTCCTCTCATTTGGTTCTTTGTATCTACGAAGTCTTGCGGCATATACGGATAATTTTTGTTTCAGAGTATCCAGGATTTCTGGCAGTGTTCTGTCGGGAGACCCGGACTTGATCTTGTTTATACTCTGCGTGACTCGTTTGGACACGTTCCCGTTGATAACTGGGTAAGGTGTCCTAGATATCTCCTGATGTTGTTGATTTGGTTTTCTATTCTTATTTGCCGTTTGAATTTTGGTTTTGTGCTGTTGGGATTTCTTTGTCGTTGCGGGAGTTTTTGATTAAATACTTCGTCGGTTGCGTTTGGGATTGATGGTGGTGGGTCTAGGCGGCGAGTGATTCCCTTCTCAGTGGTTTCTTTGTCAGGACTTGTGCTTTTATCAAAGCAACGCATGGTGTGTTCGTTTATATATATATATATATATATATATATATATATATATATATATATATATATATATATATATATATATCCGCAGACAGCAGGAGGTCGTTCAACTTAACAAAGACCTGGAAGAAATTCTATCTTGGGGTGATAGTAACCAAGTGGAATTTAACGCTACAAAAACCCAGGTGGCAGTGTTTCCTAAAAAAGTTAACGTTGCTGAACGCGACATTGTTATGTCGGGGCACTCCATTCCCCTAGCATCGCCGCTCAATTTGTTGGGCGTTAGTTTGGGAGCAAATATGTCCTGGCACGAACATATTGTAGGCATAGCAAGAAAAGCTTCTCAAAAGTTGGGAATATTATTTCGAACCAGAAAGCTTTACACCCCACAACAACTGTTAATTCCTTACAAAGCTCAAATTCGACCAACTATGGAATACTGCTATCATGTTTGGGGCTCCGCTACCAAACGTACACGTTTGGATTCTGTTCAAAGAAGAGCTGTCCGTCTGATTGGAGACTCGGAACTGACCGGCGGCCTTGATTCGCTGGAACATCGAAGAACGGTTGGCGACTTAAGTCTGTTCTACAAGTATTTTCATGGAAAGTGTTCGAGGGATGTAGCCCGCTCAATTCCTCCCAAAGCGGTGCAGATTAGAAATACACGTCGCGGTGGTGCTTCACATCCGTATGAGGTTCAGCTTGTTACTACGCGTACAACGCTTTCCAAGCAGTCTTTTATATATGGAGAACGTCATCTCTCTTTGGAATAATTTGCCCAGCGCTGTGTTTCCCAAAGAGTACAATTTTACAGCGATTCAAGAACAGCTTGAATCGCTTTTTCCGCACACGTGCCACTCCTGGAGCGCTTTAGGAACTTCCCTGCAGCACGTGTGCTAGACCCATAAAAAAAAATATATTCGCCTTTAAGATTTATACACTTTTGCATGTGTTGGAATCCATTCTCGAAACATTTTTTCCACTCTGAAGTTAATATCTCAAAAACTTGGTCTTGGAAGGATTCAACAGCTTCTTAAGGTGATGAAAATTGCTGTCCATGCATTTTTTTTGACATTCGGGAACAAAAAGAAGTCGTTAGGCGATAAATCAGGCGAATACGGGCAATGAAATATTAATTCAGGGTTTTTCTCCATCAAATAATCAATTATTTGACGTGCTGTGTGAAAGCTGGCGTTGTCATGATGAAGAATGATGCGACGTTTTCGGTTGTTTTTCCTGATTTCATCGATAACTTCTGGCAACTAAATTGTTGTATACCATTCAGCATTAACAGTTCTTCGATCCTCTAAAGCAGTGGTTGCAACATGTCCAATATAATCGAAGAAACAAGCGACAATTTTTTTGGAACTGCTTTGCGAATGAACCACTTTTGTTAGATTCGGTTCATCTTGTAACACCCAAACAGTTGATTGTTGCTTAGTTTTCGGCTTGTACGAATATATCCAAGTTTCGTCAATTGTCACGATGCTGCATACGGATTTTGCATGTCCTCGATCCAATTTTTTAAGCATTTCCTTACACCAATTGACACGAGCCAATTTTTGAGTTTCGGCCAACTTATGCGGAATCCATTGGCAACAGATCCTTTTCACAGATACATGTTCCTGCAAAATTGAATGTACTGCAGCCTTCGATATGCTTAAGGATGCCTCTATTTCTCGGTAAGTCACATGCCGATCTTTTTCAATCATGTTGCGCACAACATCGATGTTTTTTGGAACAACAATAGATTTTGGTCGACCTTCATGAAATTTATCGTTGACGAAAGCACGACCATGACGAGATTCTGTACACCAATTGAAAACAGTTTTTTCTGATAATGTCAAGTCATTACCAAAAGTTGAACGAAGCGATTCGAGGCATTGTTGTTGAGTTAAGCCTTTACTAAAATCTTAAAAAATCATCTATGTTAAATTCTCAATAACTCTATCTAGTGGTGGTTTATAAAAACTTAAAAGGCGGCCCTTGTAAGTTAATTGTGGTTTTAAATATTCATTTCGATATAAAGTGCTCTATCGCCACCGCTGTAAAATAAATGTGTACTTCACAACTTCACATTTCAATAAACTTTATTCTGGTTATAACCGACAGGGCAGGACTGAAACTTTGACTCTGATGAATGATTGACGGCTTTGATGCATGCAAAGTGTGATTCATTTCGGCAATATAGTCATGGAAAATTTGCCATTGCGCTGCATTCGTCATGTCGTCCGGGGAATTTCGACACTATATTAAAAATCACTAGAAACTTTACGCTTTTCAAGTTAATTTTATGTATGTCGTTTAGTACTTTATCTAAATAATTGAGCCTTCATCGTTTCCTTCTCTCTGCCATTTCCTCCACAAACAACTCTTATGTGAGTTTTGTTTTATTAGATTAACAGCTAAATATGGTTAGCGTTCTATCTATGTCTCCGACTGCACTTAAATTCTCTGATATATTAATATTGAATTCGCTCTAGTCGGTGAATGATAGAAACCAAATTCGATTGTACTTTTTTCCAATTGGTCGATCTTTTTTTTTATGTATACACGTGTTTGCATTCCTAAATTTCTACAAGATTGGGTAATTCGTTCGAGAGCGATAAAATTTCTCTATATAACTTCTTCGGGTGGGTTCTACAGGGAGTGACAAGAAAAAGTTCATACAAAAGTGCTCTAATAAAGCAATTGTTTTCCTAATTTACACCCTTCTAGGAGGAATTACGCCGGCTATATTAATTAGATACTTCCAAGGAAAGTATTTAAGGAGGAGACTTAAGTCACCAATCTTTTCTTGATGTTCCAAAGAATCACGGTCCTCAATCTACTTCTTTTTATGGGCACAGTTGATATGCTGCAGCGAACAAGTTACAATAACAAGTACAAGGAAAGAACGACTCAAGTTTGTCTTCAATCGTTGCAGGTATTTGAGCAGTTCATTCGAAAGAGACAAGATGAAGAGTTCTTGAATATATATATATATATATATATATATATATATATATATATATATATATACATATATATATATTATATATATATTATATGTATATATATATATAATATATATATATATATATATATATATATATATATATATATATATATATATATATATACGAGGCTGGTTTGAAAATTCCGTGCAAAAATAAAAACTACTTATGTGTTTGGGGTAAACCTTTTTTATTTTCGACATAGTCTCCTTTTAGGCTTATACACTTTATCCAACGATGTTCTAGTTTGTTGATCCCTTCCGAATAATAGGATTTGTCCAAGTCTGCAAAATATCCATTAGTGTCTGCAATCACCTCCTCGTTTGAATAAAAATTCTTTGTCCCGCCAGCCATTTCTTCAAATTGGGAAACAAATAGTAGTCCGAGGGAGCCAAGTCTGGAGAATAGGGGGGATGTGAAACGAGTTGGAATCCTATTTCCATTAATTTTGCGACCACAACTGCTGAGGTGTGTGCTGGTGCGTTGTCGTGATGGAAAAGGACTTTCTTGTGGGCCAATCGCGGGCGTTTTTCTTGCAGCTCGGTTTTCAAACGGTCCAATAACGATGAATAATATTCACCTGTAATAGTTTTACCCTTTTCCAGATAGTCGATGAGGATTATCCCTTGCGAATCCCAAAGACAGTCGCCATAACCTTTCCGGCCGAAGGAACGGTCTTCGCCTTTTTTGGTGCAGATTTCCCCTTGGTAACCCATTGTTTAGATGGTTGTTTGATCTCAGAAGTATAGTAATGTATCCATGTTTCATCCACAGTGACGAAACGACGCGTAAAGTCCTCCGGATTCTTCTGGAACAGCTGCAAAACCATCCTTGCAACACTTCACACGATTCCGTTTTGGTCAAGCGTGAGCAATCGCGGCACCCATCTTGCGGATAGCTTTCTCATGTCCGTAATGTTTATGCAAAATATTATGTACCCGTTCAGTCGAGATGCCCACAGCACTAGCAATCTCATGCACCTTAACTCTTCTGTCATCCAAACACCATATCATGGATTTGATCAATGATTTCTGGAGTCGTAACCTCCACAGGCCGTCCAGAACGTTCAGCGTCACTTGTGCCCATATGGCCAGTCCGAAAATTTTGAAACCACTTTGTAAACTGTTCTAATCGAAGGTGCAGAGTCACCATAATGTTTATCAAGCTTCTCTTTAGTCTCCTGAGGTGTTTTGCCTTTCATAAAGTAATGTTTAATCACCACACGAAATTCTTTTTCGTCCATTTCTTGAAAATCACTCGACTTCCTTGATTCACACGAATGCCAAACACAAAGAAATAGACCAATATGGCTGAAACTTGGTGTGCGTTCATTCAAGAGATGCTACTAACTAAACATGACCTCGATACGCGCCGGTGGTGCCATCTCTCGGACTTTGCACGGACTTTTCAAACCAGCCTCGTATATATATATATATATACATATATACATATATATATATATATATATATATATATATATATATATATTATATATATATATATATATATATATATAGATCTTCTTTCTTCTTCTTTATAAACCACTGCTTCCCCACTGCAGGAGATAGGCCTCTTCAAGTTTCTTCCAATTGTCTATCCTGTGCAAGATGGAGCCAGTGTTTTCCGATACTTCATCTGCTTTTAAGTAATTTTGTTGTCCATCTACCATCATTCCTTCTAGTCACATGTTTCGTCCACTGCCACCTTAATTTTGCCACTCTTTCACTGATATCTGTAATTCTTGTTGTTCGTCTGATATCCTCGTTTTTAATGTGTTAAGTACGTTGGAGTCGACAAAAACTATTTTTTGTAAGGGTCATGGTTTTCAGCCCATACGTATTTACTGAAAGTACGCAGCTCTCGTACACTTTCCTTTTTAAGGTCATGGAGATATATCTGTTTCTTAGAATGAATCCCAATTTTTGAAATGTAGTCCAGCTGAAACCAATTCGCCTTCGTATTTCCGCTGTTTGATTGCCTTATCCAATCTTATCTTATGGCTCAAGTCCAACTTTCTGTGAAGCTTGATTCTGAGTTCGTCTAGATCTTCGCTAATCAGAACCACATCATCTGCGAAATCGCAAGTGATGTAAATATATATATATATATATATATATATATATATATATATATATATATATATATATATATATATATATATATATGTAATATATAGTCAACAGTGAAAGCACGAAAAAAATGTCTTTTCTTCTATATTTTACATAAAAAAACCATAGAAAACATATTGGCGTTTCTAAAATTAAGAGTTCCACAGAACTAAAAAATAATATGTTTGCATATATATCTCCTTCTCCCTCTCTCTCTCTCTCTCTAATAAAAAAAACAAAAAAATGCAATTGACATTAAATTGTAGAAAGTATGATATTGCTTCTGGCCAGTTGGTTATAGCGAGTGCCTAAACACTCCCTCACACACACACAAGTATTGCTTTTTTTGATCTATAAAAATTTCACATTTACAATTAAGATCTTTAAGATCAGAAATACAAAAATTCTAGATTGTTATCGGACGTAGAAATTATTTATCTTTGAACGTGAATTGGTGTTTTTTTTTCGAGACTGGCTAGAACCTGACCGATATCTTTCTACATAATAATTGCCAAAAATTCCTTTAAAAAAATTCAAGGAGTGTCGAAACTTCGTTCGGTAGATTATTTCGGCCTATGTCACTGCAAATATATTTCTATATTCTGCGAAATTTTTATGACTGTTGGTGAGTGCGTGCGAACTAAATTATTTTGAAGGTGAAATTAAATAAAAATTGCAATACGTTTTAAAACTGGTTATAATTAATATAATTAGCAAATACTGAGAATAAATGTTGAAAGTTAGGATGAGCTAGTAAATGTTCGTAAACACTGTAATTCTAAAAGAAGACACAGATCGTGTTTAAATTAATCTGAACTAATTTGTAAATTGTACGTGAAAAATTATGGTAAAATGGGTTTTCTTTACATTCTGTTATTTTTATTAAGCATTTTTTTTTATCCAACGAGATTCATTTGGTCGAAGTTAATAACAGGGTGTCCTCTTCAACAACAGTAAAATCAGAAGCTCCACAGTGCTCAATTTTGAGTTTCCTTCTTTGCCCTATGTATACCTTTCTGTGAATATTTCTGATACAATATTATACAGGGTGAGTCAACGATAGAATAAGCTCATTATTTCATTTGTTTCGGGAATGACGAAATAATGTTAAATACAATAGTTTTAGGGAATGTTAAGGTGCACAGTTTAAAATTATTTTGACTATACAGGGTACTTCAAAAAAGTGTGGCCGATATAATATCTTTTTTTCTAGGATCTTCTATTTTTAAATTCTGCGTAAAATTTTATAACTTTTTTATTATTAAATGTTATATACCTAAACGTAGTAGTTTTCCTAATATTTCATTTTTTTTTTAAATTCTAGTTTTCAGTCTTGTGAAAAATTGCCAGTAGCGCCATATGTAAAAAAAATTTAGTTAGATGCTACAGGGTGTTCAAAATAAATTTATGCTTTTCGACTATTTTAAATTGAAAAATCTCAAATTTTTTAAATGGCACACCCTGTATATTATTATTTTTTCTGATAGATTTTACAAAACTCTCCAACTTTTATTAAGTATGTCATATACCTATTTCTAATAGTTTTCGATTTATTTTGAATGTTTCAATTTTTACCCTTGTTTTTAATACACTTACGCTACAACATCATAGTTGCCAAGACAAAACACAAATGTAGGCATTGTCAAATTTTGACATGTCTGTTAAGCACGTAAAAATAGTTTAATTTGTTGTAGTAAGTGACGTATAAAGGTAATAGTTATGGATTTTCCTAAAAATGAATTAATTTATATGATTTATATACTAGGCGAGGTGGGAAAAATTGTCTTTTGGCAGTAACGCTTACGTATACCATCTAAAAAATCTTTTCAGTGCTTAATGGAACGGTTTGATGGTAGTGGTAGCGTTGAGTATACGGAACGGAAAGTAGTAAACCAGAATGCTACCAATGAGGAAAAAGAAATGGGAAGTTTACTTCATGTTGAAGATAATTCCCACGTCAGCAGCCCTCAACTAGCTGACTTATCTGATACATCCGAATCTGCGGCTAATCTCACCACGAGAAAATACAAGTAACATCCCTTTCATATGGAACTACACCAGGAACTTCAAGACCATGATTTTTAACGACGACTAAACTTTTGTATCATCATGAATGGAGCAATAGAGGCCGATTCAAATTTTTTATCCAAAATAATATTTTCTGATGAAGCTACTTTTCGCAGTAATGGAGCAGTTAATCCATTTTGGGTCCGGGAAGTTCAAAACCGCTTAATGTATTAAATTTTCGGATTATTGGTCCATATTTTTTCCGCAAACCGCTTAACGGGCCTAGATATCTAATTTTTTTGCAAAACGAATTATCCTAGCTTCTTGAAGATGTTGATAACTTTGAAAGGAAACAAATGTAGATTCAACAACTTCTGCTCATTACCACCGGGAAGTTCGGGAATTTTTTAAATGATCGTTACCGACAAAAATGGATCGGTAGGGATGGATTCATTTAGTGGCCTCCTCGATCATGTGACTTAACACCTTTAGATTTCTTTTTGTGGAGCTACATTAAAGATCGTGTTTATGTGAATCCCCTACAACACCAGTAGATATGGAAAATAGGATACGGGATGTGTGCAGGACAATAACGCCCTTTATGCTAAGGAAAGTGAAGGAAAATATAGTAAAACGACTAAACATGTGTATTCAAGTAGACGGGCATATTTTTGAACATTTATTACGTCATAATAATTAATCATTAGATAAGTTAAACCATATTAAAATTATTATTAACTATTTGTTTATGTTTTCACAATAGCGTAAGTGTATTAAAAAAAAGGGTAAAAATTGAAAAATTCAAAATAAATCGAAAACTATTAGAAATAGGTATATGACATACTTAATAATGAGGAGGGTTTTGTAAAATCTATCAGAAAAAAATAATAATATACAGGGTGTGCCATTTAAAAAATTTGAGATTTTTCAGTTTAAAATAGTCGAAATGTATAAATTTATTTTGAACACTCTGTAGCATCTAACTCAAATTTCTTTACATATATCTTTGTTTTTCATCCCTATAGAACGCTTGTATCAATTATGAGTATTCCACCCTCACAAACAATGGCAATTTTTTACAAAATTGAAAACTAGTATTTTTTTTTTAAATTGAAATATTAGTAAAACTACTAGATTTAGGTATATAACATTATTAATAAAAAGGTTATAAAATTTTACGCAGAATTTAAAAATAAATTAGAAAATAGGAGGTTCCATTTAAAAAAACATATGTTTATATCGGCCACATTTCTTTGAAGTACCCTGTATATTCAAAAATAATTTTAAATTGTGCACCTTAACATTCCCTAAAACTATTGTATTTAACATGTTTTCGTCATTCCCCGAAACAAATGAGATAATGAACTTTACTCTATCGTTGACTCATCCTGTATATAAGTATTTATTTATTTATTTTATGGGCATACGTGCTGTAGGAAAATCCCTAAAGCGCTACAAGAGCGACGCCTGTGCTCCATATAAAAGACTGCTTGAAAAGGGTTGTACGAGGGGGAATAAGCTCAACTTTATACGGATGTGAAGTATTAGCGCGACGGATATTCCTAGCATGCACCACTTTGGGAGTAATTAAGCGGGCTATATCCATCGACCACTTTCCCTGAAAATACTTCTAGAATAGATTCAAGTATCCAACTGTTCTTCGATGTTCCAAGGAATCAAGGTTGCCGGTCAGTTCTAGGTCTCCATTCAGGCGGCAATCTTCTGAACAGAATCTAACAAATGCAGTGTTGTTGGGAAGAAAAGCTCCAAACATGGGAGCAGTATTTTATCGTTGGTCGAATTTGAGATATGTACAGAATTAACAGTTATTCGGTAATGGTAACAGTGTAAAGCTTTCTAGTCATATATATTAGTATGTTATTAGTGAGAATAATGTATTTAATTTTATGTTTTTTAGCTTTTTTTTATTTTTTTTTTATGTTTAAATCAGATTGGAGCAAAAAGTAAATGGTAAAGGCCCAAGAGGAAGATCTTTTAATTGATGGGCAGACCAAGTGAAACCGCTCATAGGACATACTATGTACGAAGTCAGTCATGCCACATAGGACCGTGATTCAAGGGAAGCAACGATTCTTGCAATCGAAGCATAACATTACTGAACTCTTGCTAGAGTAAGAGGACTGAGGAGAAGGAAGCTAGATCGCCGAGGATTGCTCTTCATATTATTTATTTTATGGGCATAGTACAGAAGCGACGCCTGTCATTATATGAACACATTGTAACTTTCAGTCTAATAAATATTTGTTATGTGTGTGTGTTTGTATGTTGAACTTTTTTGAGCCGTTCTTAGAGTGAAGATTTTGAAAGAAATCCTCCAAGGTTATGTGAAAGATTAGTAGATTGGTTCAATAGCTTGATATGATTCCTTTCCTAGACGTATTTATTTTTGTAGTATGTAAATTATTATTCAATTTAATAAGGCCCATTTATTATTATTATTAAATACAGATGAAATATAGAATATCCTATATGGCTTGCAAGAGTATACTCTTAGTTTAGTTGTTTGACCTTTCACAGATAAATTTATATTGTTATTAATCATACATCTCACGCTGTGAAAGTTTACTTAAATCTACGTCAAGCCAAAATTGCATATTGTAATTTGAGCTAAGATGATAGAAAAATATTTATGAATTATTAATTACTTTTTTAAGTATAATTGGTGTCAAATAAACAATTTTAGTTTTGAGGGTTTCAAAAAATTAAATGAAAACGCTTGCGTTAGAGGTCTTTCTAAACTTGTCCGAAACGTGTAATATGAAAATTCATGCGATTTTAATTCAAGTACTTGAATATGTAGGCTTTAGAGGTTTAAAGTTTACGCCGTACCATATATTAAGACCGTCAGATCTAATTCGAATACTGTGTTTAGACGACTTTAGAACCAAATCTGTTTTTGATGAGTTATTTTTGGTTCTATTTTACGCTTTGCTCCTCATTCTGTTGTGTTATTTATTGGGAAAGACCTAAAAATGATTTATCTAGTTCCCTTGCAAATATATAGTTCTAAAATAAATACTAAATTTAACTTTCTTATGTCTTCGTCTAAATCGAATTTTATGGTAAAAGTTCGTAAAAAAGCTGAGCATAAAAAAGTGTTTTCAAGATATTTGCAACTAAAACGTAACATTCCTCTCTGCTAATTATTTCTGGTAAAATTGAAAAAAAATTAACACAATCTCTACATGCTCCTACTCAAAAATCCCAAACAAATATACGTATATATATATATATATATATATATATATATATATATATATATATATATATATATATATATATATATATATATATATATATATATATATATATATATATATATATATATAATGAATATATTTTCAATTTCTTGGGCTTTATGGTTCTTTTGTTTTAACGATAGAGAAATTACATAATGTTTTAGTTTGAAGTTTATTGAAAACGTTTCGCCTAATTTGTAAGCTTCATCTAAAAATTGAAATTATCAGTCAATGTACATTTTCCTCCCTTCTTTACTTTTCTTTATGACTTTAAATTTTGATTTTACAGGACTGTTTTGGATATTCAATAGGATGCACAATTTTTTAATTATGAATATATAAAATTCTTAAATTTATATAATATATATATATATATATATATATATATATATATATATATATATATATATATATATATATATATATATATAATATATATATATAATGTCCAACGTTAAATTTTAAGCTGTAAAAAGAAAAAGATGTCCAAAAGTTATTAACCTGACATCAAATTCACTAAAGTTGCTATTGCCTTTTCTAAATATGTTTACCATTAATTTAATAATACATATGTTTAAGTTGTCTGTTTTTTAAAATTTTTTTTGTCACTCTTATTAATATTGTGTTTAAATCTCAATATCTCCCAATTACACTTATCTTATATGTTTTTTTTTATTAATTCTATTAATAGTTCATTCAGCTGCTTACATTTGTCATATTAAATGGTTTTTTTTTAATGTTACCGATAACTGTCTCATTTTATTTCCTATTAAACCCCGAGAATTTTTTTAAGTGAATTCAAATCGTCAACTCATCTTTACCTACCTATTAAATATTTATTTTATCCTATAATTGTGAGTTTTTAAAGTATTATATTACAGTTTTTTTAATTCTTCTTTTTGTTTTTCTCTTATTTTTCATGCGGGCTTAGTATACATTTATAAGAAACAACTGTCATGATTTGTGAAAGTTAATTCAGTGAACTAATTCCTTATTCTTGATAATTTTTAAGTAAATTTCACGTTAGGATTTTAATATAATAGTAATAATAATAATAGAATATCTAATGCTGCACAAACTTTTGTGTAATGTAAATACAGATTACTGTTATTATTATTGTTGCTTTTTTTTGTTAATGTGCTAGTGATACGGCCAGGTTTCAATTGTATCCTTCGAAGATTCATTATCCTCATCCTCCTCTGCCTTATTACCCTTGGCAGGACGTGGTCATTACGCCCACCAGTTTCTCCATAGTGTCTCTTCTTCTGGCGATGTGACCCAAATAAGTGAGGTAGGCTTAGTTTAGACAGTTGAGTAACTTAGTTTTTACGTTCATCTACTCTAACACTGACGTGTTAGTCCGGTGCTCTGTCCAGGAGATCTGAAGAACTGTCTGTATATACTACATCTCGAAACTTTCGACTCTTTTTTTGTCAGTTTGCTTTAGATCCACACCACCATAAAAAAAAAAAACGTCTCTCATAAACTGAAAAAAATAATATGATAAATTGTAAAAAAATCTCTTCATCATCCATTCTTTATAGCGTTGTACGCCTTTTGGTCCCTTTTCTCCAGTCCTCTCTATTTTTTTGACATACTTCTTTCTATTCCTTCTATCCATGTTGTTTTTGGATGCCCTCTTTTTCTTTTTTCCCGTGGTGACCAGTTTGTGATCAGCTTCGGGAGTCTTTCGTCGCTCATCCTCTCCACGTGACCATACCATTCTAGTTGTTTCCTTTCAATTCCTTGTATTATATCCTCCTCCACTTCCATTATTTCTAGAATCGTTTTGTTTGGGACTTTGTCACGGCGTGATTTTCCTGCCGATCTGTGCCAGTAGTCCATTTCCAATACTCGTAGTTTCCGCTGTGTAGTTTGACTCATTTGCCATGCTTCACTGCCGTAGAGTACTATACTCCTTAGAATAGTGTTATACAAGAGTTTTTTGTTTTGTTTTGATATATGTTTTCCCACAGAATCGAGTTTAGACACCCAATGACCTTCTTCCCCTGTACAATACGGTGTTCAATTTCTGGTTCAGTCCGTCCGTTGCTTGTAATTTGTGTATCTAGATATGTATATTCTGTGCATGGTCCGATTTGAATGTGGTCTTCTATCTGGAGAACCGATGTTTCCTCCTTTCCTACACACAGGTACTTTGTCTTACTGGATTATTATCAGGCCCCATGTTTCGTATTCTTTTAGCAGTTTCCTTGTCATTAATTCCAGGTCTTCTTTATCTTGTGCGAGCACCACCTGATCGCCTGCGAAGTGTAGCGTATACAGCGTGATGTCGTCATTAAGCTCGATACCCATTCCTTCGCATGATCTCGTCCATTCTTTCAACGCTTTATTTAAGTAGATATTAAATAATGTAGGCGAGAGGCAACACTCTTGTCGTAGTCCTTTGTTAACTGGAAAGCTTTCTGACAACTGGTCTTTTAGTTTTATTTTTGCTCTTTGCTCTCTGTATAGCTGCTAGATGGCTTTTATTATTGTAATATTTATTCTAGTACCTTCTAGTACTTGGCATAGTCTATTTAGAGGAATTGTATCATATGCTTTGGATAGATCAACAAAGAGAAGGTGTGATTCCCTGTTTGTTGCTACCCTTTTTTTCGTGCAAAATCTGAGTAATTGTGAAAATTTGGTCTACACACGATCTGCCCGCCCAAAACTTGCTTGCTGTTCTAGTTCATATGGCGCATATTCTTCCTCTATTAGTTATTTGAGGAGTTTCCCGTAAGTTCGACTCATAGTGTTAGTTATGGCTATACAACGGTAGTTGGTGCATTCGTCTTTCTTCCCTTTTTTGTATATGGGCGTTATCCAGGTCTCTCTCTATGCTTTTGGGATGTCTTCTCCGTTCACCAATCTAGCAATCAACACAATTAGAAATGATATTAGCTAATTGAGTATATTCATATAGGATTCAGTTTGTCACTATCAGTATCACACTCTTCAAGAACTTATCTCTTTGAAAATACAAGATCAAGGGATTTCTTTCATACAGTAATGCAATGAACCCATAAAGAATAAAGAATATTTAAAAAAAAAGAATTTAATAAAAAAGTACTACTTATATCACATCTCAAACCGAGATTGTAGGTGAGTTGTAATAGGATACCGGTAATCTTAACATTCTAACCTTTCACAGATAATTCACAATATTATCAATCAACAATATCAGGGTGTGTAAACCAACTCTAGACTGTATCAAACACAGACGCAATGTTGTTTATGAATTTCTGGTTTTCTCATTTGCCATTATATATTTCAAGCCGCATAACTCTTTGAACAACAATCCCACCGACGTGTATAAATTGCGGCATTTGATGGTAATATACGGTTCTAGAGACTCTGGTGTAAAAAACAAGAAAATATTTGTTGTATCACTTAGGAATTGTTTTGTTTGATTTAAATACTAAATGGTTTTAATAAATATAATGTATACATTCCCGAATTATATGCTTTTACAAGTTGTGGACCGCCGAGAATTTTTTTTTAATAAAAATCCGCTAAATTCTAAAGGAGGAAATATTAAGGAGGCAGACTCACTTGAAAATTGGACTTCACCTGCACGTAAGCCGCATACTACAAAAGCCTTTCGTAGCAACGTATGCGCTTATACCACGTAACTCATACATGAATCCAAGAAATAAATTGATAATCTAATCTACAAAAAATTATACGACCAGCACTAATATATGCGGTACCATATGGGGTAGCTTATTCGACATACAAAGGAACAACTACAACGCACACAAAACCTCATACTTAGATGCGTTACATCTGCTTAACGATAGATTTAACGATATATAAGAATCCACGAGCTACACCAAATGACTAACATGCAAAACCGAAGACACTATATACAAGATATATTTAATAAATTCTACAAATATAAACCAGAAATAGATATTGTGGTTTATATTTGTAGAATTTACTACTTACTAATCAGTAACATCACAAAAACTAGATAACTAAATAAACTAAAACATAAAACCATTATACTTCAGATTACCAATTTATTTTGAGGATACATAATCCCAATAAAAGTTGATTAATTTACTTAAAATCATAAAAAATACAGAAAACAAGAACGTAAGTAAGTAAGTAAAAGAAAAGTACTAGCAGGTAAGCAGGTAACACCAGATTGAACGACTTATTAAGGTATAATTAGACTTAAATGTCTTCTTCTTCTTCTTCTTCCGTCTTCTATTTTCGGCTGTTGCCTGTTCTATCTTCGGAATTACCTCGTTCATCTTAGGTTGTCACTCCAACGTTTTCTTGGTCGGCCGGTGCTTCGTCTTCCTATGGGTGATTTATCTCGAACAACTTTTACGATTCTTTCATTGGGTATTCTGTTTATATGTTGGTTCCATTCTATTCTTCGTTTTTGTACCCATTCGTTGATTGGTTGTATTCTGCATATTTTTCTTATGTTTTTGTTTCTCTCTCTATCGTACATCGTTTTATTACTTATATTTCGGACAATTTTCATTTCTGTTGTTTCCAGAAGAAATTTTGTTACCCTAAATGAGTTTTCAACAAAGTTTGTTTCCGATCTATGTTAAAAACTGATGATGTTGAAATTTTTGTTTTATTATGTACCAAATTAATTATCAAAGTAATAATTTTCGTTCATTCTACACCGTGTGAAGAATATTCCAAAATTTTCTAAAAATTTTTTGGTCAGTACTTTTCGAAATAAAGGGGGAGACAGCGATTTTTGGCAGTTTTTTACAAATAATACAAGAAAAAGTATGCGCAAGTAGTACATCATATATAATTTTAAATTCGTGTTTTACAAGCTTTTATTTGACACCACACTCGATGACCTGGTAATTTTTTTTTTCACTTCCGGTTTCACCCCCAAAACTAACCCCTTAAGTCAAAATTTAACTTTCAAAACTACACGGCTCTAATGATTTTTTTTCACTTCCGGTTTCACCCCCAAACTAACCCCTTAAGTCAAAATTTAACTTTCAAAACTACACGGCTCTAATGAGTCCATCAATTCCTATATGAGTGCCCAATTTCAAGTTTCTATGTCGAATAGCTTCGGAGAAAATCGGGTGTGACAGACGGACAGACGCCGAAGTGATCTTATAAGTGTTTCGTACGGAACACTAATAATCATATTAAATTAATGCTTTATTCGAATCTTACTACATGGCACTAGAACGTGGATGATTACAAAAAAAACCATAAGCAAAATGCAAACTACCCAACGACAGATGGAGAGAGCAATCCTAAATAATACGTCAGAGGGCAAAAAATATATAGAGTGGAATGGAGAACGTACAAAAATGGAAGGTACCAAAAAAGTCACACTAAAGCTTAAACGGAGATGAGCAGCACTTGTAACAAGAATGGAAAAGACAAAATAGACTAGGAAAACGACGGAATGGAAACCATGGGGAGAAAAAAAAAGCCAGGACGGCTCATGCTATGGTGATATTAAGAAAGTGGTTAGAACGATGGAGTGACGGATAAACGTAGCCTAGGACAAAAAGTGTTGGAAGAAAATGGAGGACACTTGTCCACCCATAGACGATCAATACTGGATAGAGAAAAACAACTTTTTACGGATTCAAGATCTATATGAATCGCTTTTTCTGCACACGCCTTGCCCTTGTGGCTATTTTGGAATTCCCCTGTATCACGTTTCCTGTGCCCATCGAAAATTTAGGTAATATAGTGTTTTATTATTCTTTTTATTTCTAGACAGTCACTCTTTTGGTTAACATAGAGTTCTTTTGTACTTAAAGTGAGGTATGTTCCCATCCTCCCCACTTTTAGTTACGGTAGTGCTTATAATTATTACAGTTCTTACTGTTTCCAATAAATAGTCATATTTCTGTTTCTATATTTATAAAAAATACAATCCTACGCCCCTGTTATTCGAAACCGAACTTTATTGAGAATGAACAGCCGATATTGATTCTCCATTACAGGCTATACGGCGATTCGCACTATAGACACAAAGAATTGAACGAATAATTATAATCCGATTGTGTTCGGCCTAAAAATAATAAATTACCCTTATATTACGTGCTATTATAATACATAATGAGACTACTATTTCATAAAATTTTATTATCAACTGGGGAACAAAAAATTACGTGTATGAATGTACAATTCAGGGCGGTGTATTGAATCAATTAAATTAATATTACGAGTCATTTTATACCAAGATGTTGGTTTAGGTGATCCGATTTTCTGTCGATTATCTGGCTGGCGATTAAGTTATCCAACGGTTAAATCTCGAGTGTCATCCTTTGTATTAGCATTGTTACGAGCCCACCAGCCTTAGCCCCCTTTTTCACGCTCGAGGAACAATAAATCGGTGATCAATGCGCATGTTAGTTATTAACTTTAGGTGGCCTATCATAGATGATTCTTAAAAAGAGAGAGTAAATGAGATAAGATAAAGATATAAAACAAAGGAAGTAAGAAATATGTTGTTACTCTTACATTTAACAGCAATAAAAGTCAAGATGAAAAAAATCCTTGAACTGAATGTAGAGAAGGTCTATACATATTTAGGAATCAAATAAATACTCTTACGACAGGTATTTTAGTTATCAATTATGTTAAAGGAAAACGGTCAAAAATGGTACCGCTAACGGACGATGATAAATGTTAACAGTGACTAATATGAGTGAAAGATAACGCTAACTATCGACAGTCAATGGTAATGATGACATTAAACGATCACACTCATTGTTGACGGTAAATGGACACGTAATTGATGGTAAACAGTGATTTTGACTGAGGATAGATAACCATAACATTATACGACTCTGACATTGGCAGAAAGCTCTGAAGAATGGACCTCAGACGAAATTGGTTTCAGTTCCAACTCAACATCGAATATATTGGCAAAAAACCATGCGTCTAATAAGTCCGGCGTCATTTGGCAGGCGACGTGGGGTCTACAAGCTTGGAGCAGCTCTCCTCTTGGTCTACTCGGTGGCCTGATGCCTGGTTTGGTCGTCTCTCTGGTTTGGGTTCGAAGGATATTCTTTCTAAAGGATATCCGAAGTATACCTATTCGAGAAAAATTTTACCTGTTTTAATATCAATTTTGTAAGCTGTCGTATTTTTGGTATTTTCAACATTGTCAATGTTGATCTGGCAACCGGAATTTAAACCTAGAAAGCGAATAATCTCGGCTTGCTCATTTAGTGACGTTGGAGGAAAGTTCTTATATATCATATAAATATGGTTTCTCGAAACATTGTGTAATGTATTAAAAACAAGAATTGGAACGTTTAAAAAAAGTTCCTTGAATAAACCAATTGATTGAAAATTCTTGGGCTCCACCAATAAAACTTTGATAAGATAAGCAGGCCCAAGTGCCCCAGCTGGGAATTCTCTCTCACTGTACTGAGTCTTTCCGTTAAGACCCCACAAGAGACATAACACTAATCAAAGACCAATTACTATTATACTTATAAGAAAATCGTCTAAGCTGAATTTGGATATTTTTAAATCTGTGTTCCGTAAAACAGTTCAGTATTTAGCCATTTGCCTAGAAACGATTTTACTGGTCAGCATTTACTTATAAAAAACCAAAATTCTAGAGTGTCTATAGTCCTATATTCTGCTAGCTCATCTCAGGATAGATTCGTTCTTTTCGTTTTACCAACCAATTTGGTCTAGACTGTGTCACTATTAGAGATTTGTCACAATCAAATGGGCACCACCAAATTTTATGTTACTAAATCGGCATATTAGCCCTTATTGAACTTTCACTAAAAAATAAAACCAAGGGAAAGGAAATTAAAATGTTTTCGCTTTATATACCTTTGCGTACGAAAATCTAAATTGCCCACCCAATTACAGGCTAAGTGCAAAAAAAATAAGTAAAATTCATTAAAAACCTCGAACAACTAATCCAGGTCGAGCAGATGTCACACTATATAACTCCTGCTATACATACACGACTCGAGGGTTTGCTATCATTTAAATAAAAACGAAAGAAAAAATGTATCAAATACTACAGCCATCAAAACTGATTTATTAAAATTTAAAACAATGAAACTACTTTTCTACAGAATTATCTAAAATTATAAAACCAATCTCACTAGATTAGAATTCCGTTCCTATCCATCAAAATAGTTCTAAAACGTAAAAATGTTACTAATACTAGTAATAGCTACCCCCTGCCTTATCAACAGAATGAAGAAACATTTGATCACTGACAAATTTTCAACCATATGTTTTGGACGTATGTACAATATGCAATATTTATATTTATTTAAACTTATTTTCAAGAAAATTAAGCTTCTTCCAGTTGTTAATGAATCGAAAATCACAGAGAAAATCACATATTATTTTCCTAAAACAATTTGCTGAGAAAAGAATCCAAATTTAATATGCAAAAGTAGGTTATGTTCTATGTTAATAAAATAAATTAATTCGATTTTTACTTTAAAATAAATTAATATAGAAATTCTTATGATAAAAGATTAAAACAAGAGTAATCTGAAAATATATTAATTTATGCCATTACTTAAAAGACCAAAAGATTTGAATATTAAATGTTTTTATCATATGTCAAGAAGTTTAATTTTGTCTATAACAATTATTAATAGTTCTAGATCGAGAAAATAGCAATAAAGCTAACTCTAAAAATGTACACTAACTTACAATTAATAATAGAACAGTAATTATTGTCGATTTGCAGTTTTTCAGTTTATTTTGATGGCGGAATATTTAGATGCAATGTATACAACAATACAAAGCAAAAAAGTTTCAACGTATGTAGTATCACGGAAACTTCAATATTATGCTACGAAGGTCTTTTTTAAGTTATCTATGAAGGAAAGAGTTTAAAAAAATGATTTTTTTTAACAAGCATCATATACTTTTATATACGTAGGCCAGCTTTTACCGAGTTATTTCATTCCACCCAAAGAGATTTTTTGTTTGCACTGCGGCGTTGAACTTATTATCTGATGAAAAAGTTCAGATGCTTTAACGAAAAGAAGTAGCAGGTGGCTAGATCTAATGCTATAAGGTTGATGCTAGAAAAAGTGAAAATATCCTACTTTCCGCCAGATATCTCTCGTAGTTGGTAATAGTATGTACAGATCTTTGAGCACGAAGTCGCAAATAGAAGCTATCTCCACATTGATTAAAAAGCAGAAAGTAAAAAAAAAAGAGAAAATAAAAACTAAAACTGTATTGATCCCGATAAGTCAACTGACTTCCGATTTAACAAATAGCCTTCGTTAGCGTCTTTTTAGCTTTTTAAGTAAAAGATCGGAATTCCTCATTAGAGGCTCGTTGTAAATCTACAGCTGCGAGTCGTAAATGGTGATCGACCTGATTTATTTCAATCCGGGTAGGTTTTGACACTGGTACATAAACATTGAACATTCTTTAAATTAAGAGTCTTTGATATTGTCCTGATACGCTTGTATAGTTCTCCTTTGGTAAATGGAATATTTAAATTTAAATATTATATATAGTGAAGTTAAAAAATCATTTGAAATTGCACAGTCTAGATACAGCAATATCATGATTTTATCCTCTCTGGGGTATCACCAGGCATATTGTCCTGAGTTTTGGACCCGGAAAAACTTGTGCTTTTTTGTTTATGAACAATTAAAATTTTGCGTTTTTTGAGCTTAAAATGTGAATAATTCCGGTTATATAAATCGGGTCGAAAGAAAAAAACGAACTCTTTGTAACAAAATTTTCCATAAATCCTCGCTGGTTTTTAAGTCGCTAACCTACAAAATTGAAAAAAACAATTTTTTTCATTTTATTGTACAGGTCGACTAAGTGAACCAATTGTCTTAAAACTTTCAGCAAATATGCCTTTTGCTATAGCAAAAATACCCTGAAATTTGGTACAAAAATATTGAACACAGTGGGAACAATTGAATTTGTTATTTAAAATTTGAATTGTCCGCCATTTTATGCCATTTGGTCCAAAATGGATATTTTTTTCAAAATTTAGGTCTCGACGTCAGCTTTCCGACGCCATTATAAAAAAATATTTTTTTGGGATCATTTTAACCGTTTTTTTTTTACATTTTGTTTATTAATCAAATAACAACAAATGCGTGTTTTCGATAATTTTGAAAAAAAAAATTAGTTTTTTATCATATTTGGTAGAGACCTTTATTTAAAAAAAAAAAAATTTTTCGTTAACGCAAAAATGACCGAAAAATGTAAAAAAAAAACTGTTAAAATGACTCCAATAAAAAATTTATTTTAATGGTATCAGAAAGCTGGCGTGGATCCCTAAATTTTGAAAAAAAAAGACCCATTTTTGACCAAATGGCATAAAATGGCGGGCAATTCAAATTTTAAAAAACAAATTGAATTGTGCCCACTGAGTTCAATATTTTTGTATCAAAATTTCAGAGTATTTTTACTACAGTAAAAGACATATTTACTGAAAGTTTCAAGCCGATCGGTTCACTTAGTCAATCTGTACAATAAAATGAAAAAAAAAAAATGTAGGTTATGTACGCACTTGAGCGACTTAAAACCAACGAAGATTTGTTGGAAATTATTAATATATAATAAAAATAGTTCAGGTTAGTTCAGGTTTTTTTTTGTCTCGATTCGACTTATATAACCGGAGTTGCGCACATTTTAAGCTCAAAAAAAGTGTTTTGAAAACTTAAATTGTTTATAAACAAGAGCACAAGTTTTTCGAGGTCCAAAACTCAGGACAATACTCCTGATGATACTTCAGAGATTATAAAATCATAATATTGCTGTATCTATACTATGCCCATCTCATTCTCCATCTATTAAGAAGAAGCAAATCCGCTGGGGTATTCGATATACCTCAACGCTTTTTCCAAAGGAGCAAAACCTTCTTGATGAGAGATCTTAGTGGGAGACCGTTCATCCACCGCCGCCTCGTCATCGTGATCGTCATCTGATTTTTCGGTTTCCTGAAAGGCATTCGTTATTTCTTCAATACTCATTTTTTCTTCTAAATCATCTGCTGTAATCCATTCAAACAACATCTTCTCTTGTCACATTTTCGCAACCTTTTAATTTTTGCATTATTTCAAATAAACTTTTTTCTTTTTCTTCTATCTCGCTGTCAAAATTTGAACAGGACATTTTTCCATGGCTTCTCAATTTCAAAGCTAATTCATTTAATGGAGTATCATCTTCACTGTCATTATAGTCCTTAAAATCAATAACTTTTGACCAAGATTTTTGAATAGTGGTAGTACGCACAGAATCCCAAGCTTGACTTACCCAGCAAATAACATTTTTCAGAGTAACCTTTCTCATTCCATTGATAATATCCTCCTTTTCTGTGTATTCTAATAGATGTTTAAGATATAAACGCCTAAATTTTTTTAAATGTTTTCAAGGATGCCTTGATCCATTGGTTGCATTATGCTGGTTACATTTGGAGGAAAAAAATTTACAACAATTTCGCCCACATGAAGTCCTTCTCCAGGGTGAGAGGGGGCATTATCCATTAACAAAATTGCTTTAATAGGAAACGGTTTCTGTTCAAAAATTTAGTCACAGATGGCACGAACTCTTCTTCAAACCAGTTAGTAAATAAAGTCGCATCCTTCCATGCGCTCTTCTGCCTTTTGTAATAGACTGGTAGGAATTTGGGTGAGATGTCTTTTTAAAGCTCTTGGATGTGCAGACTTGCCAATCACCATCAGTAGGATTTTGTGCTTGCCAGATTCATTGGAACATACCATTATAGTTAATCTTTCCTTACTTCGTTTGTGCCCAGGAGTTGATTTTTCCTGTCGAGATGCCAATGTTTTTGATGGAAGCATTTTATAATTCAGACCAGTTTCGTCACAGTTGTAAATTTGATCACATGTGTATCCACAATCTTCGATTTGCTTTTTAAAGTTATGCTTAAACTTCTCAATTGATGACACATCAGCAGAAAGTTTTTCACCACATACAGACAGTTCTCGTACACCGTACCGTTTTTTTCCAGCGGTCAAGCCATCCAGAACTGGCGGTAAACTGATCTATCTCTGGGAATTGCCTACTAATCATTATTGCTTTCTGTTGTAAAATTGGATCTGACAGAGACACACCTTTTGATCTCTGTTGGTTAAACCACATGAATAAAGCTTCGTTAACCTTTTCATAGTCCCCGGTTTTCATTGATTTTCTTCCTGAGGACGAGGAGGCTTGATTTATATACCACTTTTCTATTTTCGTGCAGTTTCTTTTCCAATCTCCAACTGTTACCTCACCTACTCCATAATCTCAGGCAACAACTTTAATTGTCTCTCCCGCTTCAGTTCTTCTGATGGCTTTTAATTTTTCTTCAACAGGAATGACGATTCTTTTACGCTTGTTTTGCTCCATTATAATACGACAAACAGCAGTTCGTATTAATTACACTTAACTACCAGAACTTCAACCAAATAAATTATGTGAGTATACTCGTACTTCTCCGTAGTAAACGCTATAACGCACTGCATTTACGCAAATTTACATGCTAAAAGAGTCCAAAAACATAAATAGGGGAACCTCTCACACGGGCCAGGGGGATTCCCCGAAGGCACCGACGATTTTAAATGGAAATAGGTACATACATATTTTAGAAGCTCGGTTAATACGCAGCGTACCTCGGATAATCAGGTTCTTAGATTGGCTCGGTTAATCCGAAGCTCGGATAATCGTGACTCGGTTAATCAGGGTTCTACTGTATATATGTTATTATGAAAATGCTCCCTTACTCCTTGGACTGGGCTACGCTACTGCACAAAAGAAAAGAGTTTTTTTGATTGTTGATGGACTTTTATTTATAAATTTTTCACAGATGACAGAAATTATTGGCATATAGTCTGGTCATTTACTTTTATATTCTGTTTTAATTGGATATTGATAAAAACCCTTTAGTACAGTCATTTGTTTTTATATGGTGAAGGGATAAACCGGAGTACTTGAAGAAGAACTAGAGAAAATAAAAAATATTGGAAATAAGAGAAAGTCGATAAAATGGTTTATTAGTTGATAAAAAAAAAGAATGGGAAAGCTTTTGCTGTAAAGGTTGCCGAAAATGAATTTTTCCCAAACATATTAACTATAGTCTAAATAATAAGATAAATTAATGGAACATTTTGTTCTTTTTTCTTGTTTATACGATTATGTTAGAATAAAGACTGGTTTTATCTGTCTTTCCTCCTAAGTACCTTTACCCTTCAGAGCGTATGGTGACTTTGTGCTCAATAAATGGATTGAACTATCATCTGCCACTGTTCTCGGTTCTGTGCATGCTTTGATGCTTCATGCAATGACTTCCCGGCTGACTGTTTCATCTGATCCATCCACGTGAAGGTGATCTACCCCTGTAACGCTTGCCTTCAACCTTTCCCTGTATGACCAGTCCTTCCAGTTCATGTGTTTCTGCTGAGGTATTCGAAATACCTCAAACATGTCTGGTTTATAAGCGAGTTCAGTCTTCTAGTAATTTTTAGTTCTTGTAAAATAGACTGGTTGGTTCGATGTTCCACCCACGATATCCTAAGAATTCGACGATACACCCACATCTCAAATGCAGCAATTTTATTTCTATCAGCTTTTTTTTATCGTTCATGATTCCGATGCATATGTTACAATCGATATAAGCGTTCTTGCTGCTGAGATACTCGAGTCTTTTCATATTTTGACTAATTTTGTGGTTCAAGAGCGAGCATATCAGAGTCTCCTACATGTTTCTGGGTGACACTGGCCGGTATTGATAATTAGAGACCCAAGGAATCTACGATTTCATACACTAATAGAATTTGAGGTTGATTATCATTTGTTCTACTAATGATCAGTATTTTTGTTTTGTTGTTGTTCACTTCCGATCCGTAGCTTTTACTGATCCTTGTCAGTTCTTTGCATAATGAACTCTAATTCATTTTCATTTGCGGCTATAATCAAGGTGTCATCTGTATAGCGCAAGTTCTGTATCTGTGTTCCTCCAACGGTGATACCGCCATTCCAGTTATTGAAAACTTCGCGCATTATATACTCCGTATGAAGGTTGAACAGTAGTGGCGAAGGAATGCATTCTTGTCGGACACCAGTTTTCGTTGTAAAACTTTCTGTGTACATCTTATTAACACCCACTTTGGCTATGTTGAATTCGTAAAGCCTTTGTATTAGCTTTAATAAGTGTGGCGCAGTTCCCATTTCTTTCAGAATCGACCATATTTTCGGCATCTCACCTTGTCAAACGCTTTATGATAGAGGATGAAGCAGAGATAAATTTTGATGTTACATTCTCCGCCTTTCTCTATCAGTTGATGCGCATTTCAAATTTGCTCTCTTTGTTTTTCTGCTATTTGTGACCATAGATAAGACTTGAGACGCTCATTCAGTTCAGGTTAGAAAAACCTCGTTAGCGTTGGAGATCAAGAAGACAGTTCTATAGTTTGGTACATTTTGGTACATTTACTTGCCTAATAAACTTAAATTGGAAAATGACATCCTTGGTTCACTTTGCGTGCTTGTACAAGCAAGATGGTTGAATATAATGTTATAAATACGAGTATGTTTTTATTTTTCATTCCTATTTTAAAAGTTTATAAACTTTGGTGCGTGTTACGTGACAAAAAATTTAATGATTACAAAAAATAATTTTAAAAACAAAGAAATTTCTTCACCTTCGGTCTCTCCATCTGCTACTGTAGCAGTCAACTCAACTTTTGTGATCTTTTGAAAAACAGTGCGCCAATGGCAGATGATGCTGATAGCCATGAAAAATCTCTGTCATTGCAAAAGATAAACTTTATTTTCTTGGGAAAGACTGACACGTTGATCGCTTTACTAAAAAACTTCCCTATTTTACATGAAAGGTTTGGTAGATACCAAACCCTATAAGCACCCCAAGCAGGTACTTAATAAGCGGTACTAACATCACATTAAAAACTAGCTTTAAACCACACCTCCTTTTCATTGGGCTAAACCAATAGTAAATCTAAAA
Source organism: Pachyrhynchus sulphureomaculatus (assembly GCA_019049505.1). NCBI lineage: Eukaryota > Metazoa > Arthropoda > Insecta > Coleoptera > Curculionidae > Pachyrhynchus > Pachyrhynchus sulphureomaculatus. The sequence continues at coordinate 70,573,276 of CM032456.1, forward strand.
GTAACTGAATTCACCATTCAGAATTCAAGAAATGAACGCATAAGATTGATTTCAAGGCTCTTTTCGGAACGTGTGCGGGGCGAAGGCACAAAAAAGTGCATAGTCGTTCTTCCAACCGACAGGTTTGCTTGACATTGGCTTTCGGACCCCGATGCTTTATAGGTTTCTTGTGGAATTCGACTTGTAAAGTTTATTCCTTATTACCGGGTTATCACCTAGATAGTATGCTGTAGTAATTTTTGGATAGTAACCTATCGAATAGAATCTGAAAAGATGTCGAATATAATAGTTGGAAAGTCCATAGGCAAGTCACAAACTACTGCTGTCATTTTACGTCACGTGTACGATCAGATAGTAATAAACTTTGCATTTGTCTTTTATAATGACGTTACTGTTATGTTTTCATTGTAACACTATTTCATTTAATACAAGTTTCATTACTTATTACTAATGTGAACAAACTTGCTAACGTATTTGTAATAGGAATTGCATGAGATATTTTCTACCCATCGGGTAGAAACTGTTAAGTATAAAAATATCTGATTAAATGTGAGAGATTGTCAGTTAACCTCCCGAATCATTTTGGAAAAAAATCGGAGTATTGTAGTATAAACATTTGTTTAGGTTAAAGACAGTTTAGGGAAACTGTCTCAAATTTTGAAAATTTACTCGCAATAAAACTAAATAATTATAAATTGAAAGATTTTTCCGTCCGTAAAATAACTGAAAGGAACGAAACCTAGTGGCTTAGCTGTCGAAGATTGTAGGTAATGACTGACAAGAAAACTGACGACTTGTCAGCTAGATAAAGCAGTACAGGGCAACATCTGGAGTGTGGTAAGCTTTTGATAAAACAAGAAATTCATCAGTCAGCAAGTGGTGTAGCAAGATTAAATGCGCGTGAACCCATATGCATATAGAGTATTTCTTTAAGGAAAAGGGAGACCACATAAGGCCGAACTGACGGGTGGGGGAGGAGTGCCAACCGAGGGGATGAAGTCTCTTAATTAAAAGAAAAACTTCTATCGCCCTGGAGCTTAAGGCCTTCCCTACAAAATGAACTAAAAATTAACCATTGATGGAGTTTTTTTTTGCAAAAAAGGACCGTTTCTTGAAATAGAACTTTAAAAAATTAAACTCTTTTTCAAAATTGATGATCGGGGGTGAATTTTTTTGCAAAAAAGAACCATCAATAAAAAAAGCCCTGTTCCTAAGAGTTTGTTATTTTTTATATCTACAGAAACGAGGAGGCATACATCCTCTTTCTTTTCGCCTTGGCTACGCCACACCAGTAAACAACTGCATTAAGAGCTTTTCGTGTTTATATGTTTGTCGACACAAGATGGCAAACAGGCTTTTCGTGTCTAACAACGTCTTTATTTTAAGACTTCCGTACTACCGTACTACTCCCTTGTATGTATTTAGCCGACACGCTCCAATAGTTTAGAGCTTGTCCTAGAGTGGCACTTAGTGAGTCAGTGTACCTGGAAGATGTCCATTATGTTAGAACTCCCGTGCTTTTAGTGCGGAGAAAAACTATTGACAATCTTTGCCAGCTAGGTTAATACGTTTCTTTTGTTCTCTCTAAAGTAAAAAACTATTTTTATATCTATAAATTCCCCCATCTAAAGTAAATTTTCTTTAATATATTTCTCTTGGAATGATTCTAACGTTCTTATGGTGTAGACTTTACTTTTCCGTAACAACATGCTGTGTAAGTGGCGAAAACACAGAGTAAAAACAGTAAAAACCGGACGTAAAGAGTACGGCCGCCGTGATGCAGCTGAAACATGTTAAAAGAGTTTTAGCATTTTACATCGGTAACATATTTCAAAGTAATTTTAATACAACTTTCTTAAGTATTAAAATTTTCGATTACAAAAAGTAATAGAAAACTCAATTTCTAGCTGATACTTATTTAATATAGACCAAAAGAGCGATCCGAAATTTTCACATGTCGACTAACCGTCTGCCTAGTCGTTAATTCGATCGGACAAGTTGAATAAAAGCCACTAACTTTGATTTTGCGGCCCCCGTGTCTTGGAATGCCCAGATAAGGCCCAAAATGATAGATCCAAAAATAAGAGGGAACTTGCAAAAGGCAGGTGCCGCCAATACCAGAGGACGAAGCTGGACCCGCTTTTTTCAACCAAAAACCACCTTTTTGATCGGAAAAAAATGACAGAAACCAGTCTTATATAGTTGGTATAATTAGTTACTTAATAAATAAATACAAATTTAAAATTAAATAGACGGTTTGGCACATGGTCTTCTAGCTATAAAAGCAATTTTTGTTTATTTGCTGTAGTTGTCATAACTTTTAAGTGGAAATAATTTGCGTATAGTGCAGCGATAGGGCTTATTATGGGTCTACTACTTTGACACTGCACATTGCCAGTGTTGTTTATAAAGGTGCTGTTACATGGACGATTACATCTCTGCAATATTAACAAGTTTTAAGGTCAAGGAGGTGTTACACGTCAATTTAGGGTCGATATTGAGAGATCTATTGATAATATAGGGTAACTGTTGATTACTGACTTATTGGACAATGATGAGCAATTCTGGCAACGTAGCTATAATCACTTAACTGACAATTGTTTAAAATACCTTGCCTATCTTGAACATATTCTTGAGGCGATCAGTATAGAATAACGCATAATGAAGGGTAAAAAAAAACAATATTCTTGGTTAAAGAATATCCGTCAAAGGACCGGAAAACAACAATATAACTGTCGAACGTGGAAGTAAAAAATTTTGTTTAATTTCTGTGTCACTATGAGATTTTTTCTTAATTTTTTTTAATGTTTGATTGGAATAACGACTAAACTCTCAACATAATTAATACAATTTAGGTGTTAAAAAGTTTGGAAAGGACTTTTGAGGAGTTACTTCGTAAATATCATGTTATAAGTCCTTTTCGGGGTTCTTTGGGTAGAGAAATTTAAAAATTGTGTTATTTTCTCATTATTTTTAATTATTCATGGTATGTTTGATGAAACATAGAAGATGGGAGAGAAAATTAGAGGCGTTGCTTAGTATATATCATTTTGTGTTCTCTTTAGAGTTTTTGGATTTCAGAAATCTAAACATTTTTATTTTTTATTTTTAATTCTAATAGAGATAGAAATAGTATATAGGAGGAAATGTCTGATTTCAGTTCAAAATAATTCTGAAGTCGTTTCATTGCTCAACTTTTGTTGTGTTAATTTAACTAATTAAACTATTTTTTGTGATCACTATAGAGTACTTATTTAAAATATTGGCTTGTATTGCTTGGATTAAGTTATTCTTTAGGGTGAGGAAGTCAAATTTATTTTAAAACTGTATGTTTGCAAGGAAAGTACTCGGTAAATCGCTCCAACTATTTTTTTTTTAAAAATTCGTATACATGTAAAAATAGATTTGAATCCATTCCCTCCTGTGACAAAATATTTAAAACCAGTAGCATTTTTGACATAAGTGGGACTGATTATTGGTAAATATTTTTCTTCTTCATCTTCTTTTATATAAGAAATTCTGCCTATTATTTAGTTGGGTATGAGTTCATAAGGTTCCATGGCTCTATCTTTTATTTAGTTTGTCTTCTGCCCGGTGGTAATTTGTCTCTAGCTATATTACCTATTTTATTACTCGCCATCTTGTTTATGTGACTCCTGGATACTCTCTTCTTCTGTAGTACTTATTCACTGATTTATTTGTATTTTCTATTGGCATTAAAGCTTCTTATTCAGTTTCGCAGAGGACTTACCGCAACTCTTCGTGATCTCTTGATCTCCGTTGTTTTCAGTAACCTTTGTGCCTTAAATATCTCAAGATTTGTTTCCGTTATATAAGTTGTTAATATCCTTCATACATCCTGAATTTTGTTGATGATCTGATGTGAACTTCTCCACATTATAGCTTTAACATCTTACCACTTTATAATTTTCTCTAGTTGTTTTCACGTTTCCTTAGCTAGATAGTGTAGTTTCAAGTACTTTATTTTTGACAAGGCTTATCCCTTCAATTTCCATTTTACAAATAATAATCTCATTAGCGATCACTAATGATTTAGTTTTTGAGCTAAGTTTATATTAAAGATTTGAAAAAAGTCGAAAATTTAAAACATGTAGTTTTTTTAGGAGGTTTTATTTTTCACTTAGACACTCTGTGCGCCCGTTAATGTTTTTTACTTCCCTTACATTCTCAGATGATTGCATTTCTTTGCGAAAAACATAGTTTCCAATTCTGTCGATCTAACTGTTGGTACGATAGTTCTTGAACGACATGAAATATCGATTTTAAATATAATATACATATGGTACTTGAAGTAGTAAAGGAACCTGTAGTTGTTGAGCTATATCCCTTTAGAAGAAGGAGATGATAAATTTTGTATTTTGTGTAACGCCAGAATATCTAGAACAAATGCTAAGAAATTTGAATGAGAGAACAGCCAACATAGGACTAAAATGAATTTAAATTGAACGAAATTCATGTGTAAAGAAGACCCGCATAAAACAATTGATTACTAACACGTAGGCTGAAAAGTTTTTGCGCTGTCATCCTTTTCAAAAAATCCAAACGATCGGTGTCAAAATTTCGACCATTAGTTTACAAGTTACAATGGTTTTAGTGACGCTAGTTTTCATATTTTCAAAACAGTGGAAAAAATCGATTTTCGTGTGTTGATTGAACACTGTTTTTTGATGGGAAAAAATAATATATGGCTGCTAAACACACACCTGGATTAAACAAAAAATGAAGAAAATAGTTGTTACGTAAAGGACCATGAAGAGGAAGACGAATGGCAGATCTTTAAAGGATAAAAGTAATAATATTTAGATCAAATGAATCTCAGGGAGAGCTGCTGAAACCATTACCAGACTGGAATGCAATTATGCTGGGCATATAGCAAGACGTAATGATTCCAGATTGAACAGTGTTATTTCACACTGGAGACTATACCTTGACAAATGTTTAGAAACAGATTTTAGAAATGAGCCTTTAAAATTGAGATGTAGTGTCACATATACGATGGCTAGTGTATAAATTTTCACAAAAACAATTAAAGAAAAAAAAATTTGGTACGAACCATTTTGTAGTTTCTCAAAATATTCGCCTTTAAGATTTATACACTTTTGCATGCATTCGAACCAATTCTCAAAACATTTTTTCCACTCTGAAGTTGTGCTGCTACTGTTTTAACAATAACAATGTCAAATTTTATAACAGTGGTAATGTCACATCTCAATAGCACCATCTAATGGTCATTTCTAAAAACTTAAAAGGCTGCCCTCGTAAAAAGAAATAGATGTGAGAAAGGGGGTGAAGTAGATTCTTTAAATATATTTTGTTATACATCTTTTTAGGGGTTTTTGGATTCGAGAAAACTAAAAATTACGTTATTGAGATGTAGATTCACATATAAAGAGTTAAAGATGTAGGAAAGGCGGTTGGTACATTCTTCAAATAAATTTTGTTATAGATTCTTTCAGGTTTCTCGGATTCAGAGAAATTTTACCACAAATATGTAGAAGCAAATGTCAAATTTCAATTGTAAATATATCTGAAGCCCTCATCCTACTAAACTCTTTTTTGGTAATTAATATTCAATAATTCTCATTTTACAACCTGGCAAACAAAAGAGAACAGAGACTAAAGCAGCAGAATTTGGAGAGATTAATAATATCTAAAATTATTCCTGCTATATTCTGCTTGCTGTAGTGTCATTTAAAATATTGAATTATATTAATAGGATTAAGTAAAATTCAGTACTGATTTTAGACCTGAGTATTGGGAATGGAAGTACTGGACAAAGTACTTTACTCATTTTGATTTATGCTTAGCATTTAGTCGCAACCAATGCTTTTATGTCGAAATCGTCCATCAACTGTAGTTTCCGTAAAGGTGATTAACGTAACTTATGCGAAAACTTAGCGTTCTCCAGTTTTGTGTGTCGGTGGCTAACAGGTTCTCGTTTTAATCTGATTTGGGACAATTACCTGCTTTATGCTGTTTTATTTAAAAGTGCAGCGTAAAAATTTTCTGGGTAATTAATTTACTCTGCGTCGACCTTGCTTTTAAATATTTGCACTGTTCTACCTTTATTTTAATCTGGTTTTTGTTTGAAAAGTCAAGTTTTAGTTAATAAGCTCTTAATAAAACAGCTTTTTTCATTTATTTTAATGGAATATTTTTTATTCAACACCTATATGCATTCTAGTAAGTGTTTTATAACATTAAAAACAAATGAAACACTCCTCTAACCTATTTATTTGGGGAGTTAGACAAAAATGTTAAATACAAAAGTTTCAGCGTTTTGAAGATCTTTTTACAGAGTTAAATCAGAGCCAATCTCACCTCTCTTTGGTTATAAATTTTAAGTCAACGTTAAATCAAGTTTGTTAAGGCAACTAGTGGTTTATAGTGATATTTTATTCTGTTTTTGTTTTTTTTTACGAACGGTTTTTGGTTCTAAATAATAAAAAAAGACCGGTCAAGTGCAAGTCGGACTTGCACAATTAGTGTTCCTTACGCGATTGCTTTTAAAATTAAAATATTTGTTACTGAGGTATAAAATGATCAATGACTTCACAAAACACACCCCAAAATGAGTTTTCAACAAAGTTTGTTTCCGATCTTTGTTGAAAACTGATGACCTTGAAATTATCAAAGGTAAATGCACTCGTGATAAGTTTAATCATGGAAAATATTTTTTTTCAAAATTTTTTGTTCAGCACTTTTTCAGATAGGGTGTGTGGGCATGGCTTTTTGGCCATTGCCAAGTGTGCACAAGTATCACATCATATACAGGGTGCCCCATATGTATGGAATAATGATTCCACAGCATTTATTAATCAGTGTATCAAAAAAATGTTTAAATAAAAAATATAGGGTGTTATACGGCGCATATGATGACGTTGACAATAAAATGTTTGGAATTGTCAGTTCGAAGAAATTACATCATCTTAAATTTTTTTAAATGAAAGGCCCTATATATTATTTTATTTTTGAGTCCTACTGAAAGTTCTAGATATTATTTGTCTAACATACTATGTTATATGTCTAAATTGAACGGTTTTGGAATTATTGATATTTGAAATTAAGGAGATCAAATCAAAAAAAAAAAATTGTATCAAACATTTACCGCCAGGTAACGACTTAATGCGTCAAAAAATGATTTATTGACGAAAACGTTTATGGCTGTATTTTGTGAAACTGCAATTTGAGCGTAATATCATAATGGTATATTTAACTGAAAAAATCAGTCTGTTAATAATGGTTAGTCACGGAGACCTTAGGAGAACACAACAGGAGGTGTGTGATCTTTCTAACGCAGAATATCCGATTCGAGAACCTATTACCCAATCCGTAGTTAGCAAAACATTAAAACGATTTAGACAATCAGATCATGTTAAGGATCGTTCTAAATCTGGAAATTACAGAAAACCCCCATACAGCCACTCATCAGCTTTGCCTAGACCACAACATAAGTAAAGGTACCTTAAGTCGTAAACTGAATGATGAAAAATTGCATCCATACAAACACATTCTATTGTAAGAATTATCTGAAGATGACTACGATAGATGCATTAAATTTTGCGAGGTCATGATGGAACGAATCAATAATGATCCTAACCTAATTCATAATATTGTTTTTTCTGACGAGGCCACATTTTGTCATAACGGAAGAGTTAACAGGCATAACTGCCGGTACTGGTCTACCAAGAATCCCCACTGGATAATCGACAATCATTCTCAAAGACCACAAAGATAAACGTGTAGGCAGGGATTTGTGGACGTCATATCATTGGTCCCTTTTTTATCGTTGAAAACTTACAAGACAGCGGTATTTACAGTTACTTCAAGTGCAAGTTTTTCCAACTTGTGCAGGTCTTTTTCCCGATGAAAATAATTTGGACACCCCTAACAAGAATCTGTGGGATCAACAGGACGGAGCACCTCCTCACTATGAAATTAATGTTCATAGATATTTAGTTATGGAGTCATTACCGAAGTTGACCTGAAACTGTAGAAGATTTACAACAAAGAATTCAATATAAAGTAGCACAGATCACTCTGAATTCTTTGCAAAACTCTCCTGTTCAGGTTGTTTATGACAGATTGAGTCATTGCCTCGCTGTTAACGGAAGACATGTTGAGCAATTGTTATCTTAAAAACAAACCTAGAGTATTTATTAATAGTTTTTTTTTGTCTTTTTTTAATTTTAAATTTCAAATGATAATAATTCCAAAACAGTTAAATTTAGACATATGGTATGTTAGACAAATAATATCTAGAATTTTTAATAGGACTCAAAAATAAAATAATATACAGGGCTTTCCATTTAAAAAAATATAAGATGGCTTCTTTGAACTGACAATTTAAAATATTTTATTGTCAACGTCAGCATGTGCGGGGTATAACACCCTATAACTTATATTTAAACATTTTTTTGATACATTGAATAATAAATGCTGTGGAATCATTATTCCATAAATATGGGACGCCCTGTATATTCTTAAACGCGTGTTTTCACAAGCTTTCATTTGACACCCCACTCGATGAATTGGTAATTTTTTTTTCACTTCCGATTTCATCCTCCAAAACTAACCCCTTGAGTCAAAATTTAACTTACGAAACTAACAGCTCTGATTGGGCTATCAATTCTTATAGTTGTGCCATATTTCAAGTTTCTGTGTCAAATAAATTCTGGGAAAATCGGGTGTGACAGACGGACACTGAAGTGATCCCATAAATGTTCCGTACGGAATATTAAAAATGTTTCTTAGGAAGGAGAAAACAGTATAAAATGAATATTTAAATAAGTAATCTTCTTGACGATAACATAATGACTTATGATGCATATTTTTAGTGTTTCGGTATGGAACACTTATATGATCACTTCGGTGTCTGTCTATCCGTCCGTCCGTCTGTCACACCCGATTTTCTCCGAAACTACTTGACATAGAAAGTTGAAATTTGGCACAAATATAGGAATCAGAGCCGTGTAGTTCTGAACTTAAATTTTGACTTAAGAGTGAAGTTTTGGGGGTGAAATCGGAAGTGAAAAAAAAATCTTCGAGTGGGGTGTCAAATGAAAGCTTGTGAAAACACGAGATCAAAAATATATACGATGTAATACTTGGGGACACTTTTCTTTGTATTATTTTAACAAAATGGCTAAAAATCTATGTCCACCCTCCCTACCTTGAAAAGTGCTGACTAAAATGTCTCGAAAAAATTCTGGAATTTTCTCCATCAAGTATAGATGGAGCGAAAACTATCACGATTGCATTACGTTTGATAATTTATCTGGCATGTAAAAAAAAATTCAAGGACATCAGTTTTCAACGAAGATCGGAAACAAATTTTGTTGAATTTACTGATCATTTTATTCCTTCGTAATAAAATTTTTTATTTTAAAGGCCATGTCCGACTTGCATTATTTTTTTATTAAGTTATCAAAAATTATTATAATCTTGTAAATTGTAAAGCTATACGGAGAAAAATAATTGTTTAGAAGTACTAGTTCAGAAATACATATCTGTATGAAATCAGCCTGTAGTTGTAAAATTTATTGTGAGGTGTACATACATCGGCATTATTAGTAAATGAAAAACTGACCAACTCTATTCTTCTACAAGTCCAAAACCAGGCCAAACACTCCAAACAAAAGCAAAACGAACAAAAACTCAGACTCTCGAAACAAGTCGACAATAAGCCCATTGCAGAAAAATGAGCCCACAAAGGTTCGTTTTCTAAAAATATCGACCGATTGGTACAATAGCCTTGTCGATAGTCCGATAGATGTCCAACTCAATCGAACGCTTTGAACATCGTCATCCCAGTGCATTATTGTTTCTTCAAAGCCGATAAAGTAGGAATTGTTGTTTGCAACATTTTATTCTGTCGGGAAAATAACACTTTTGACACGTTTGTAGATAAATATACCTGCTTTTCACACCCACTTAACGATTCTGCAGGACCGGCTGAAATTAAACTTGTTTAATTAAAACTGATAATTAAAATTTTGAAGTTGGCAAGTCCTATTTTACGAAAGTTTTTTTTTTAATCTTCACCCGGTTGCTGATTTTTAAATTAGGTTTAAGTACTGAAAGTTCCATTTTATGAATGGGTTCTTTTTTGTGAAGAATCTCTCCTCTTGATGGTTAATAACTTTTAAGTTATAATTATATATATATATATATATATATATATATATATATATATATATATATATATATATATATATAAAGTTAATAAGTTTATTGTGTTGGAAGGGGTCTAAGCATTTAGAGTTCCAGTGAAAAAGATAATACAGGCTTTGTTTGGCCATTAAAGGCGTCGACTCATTAGCTAACTCTATTAGTGTTCTCTTTTATCCTTGAAGAAATGCCCTTTGTATGCATGCTACTTATATGCTGTCGAGGTCAGAGGTTGTAGCGTTGATTGATGGATGCTGGCCTTTTCTAGGCTGTAAGGATATGTTAGTAACTTGTATTATTGTGCATTGTGCACTGAGCCCAATCGAACATATGCTCTACAACCCGCACCACTGTAACAGTCAAAATATGCCGAATTCGACAACGTGGAGGAAATTTGAAAGCCCGCAAAAGAAGTCGACAGAAGACACAGGTCATTCACTAGTCAGCACCAGCCAAAGAGTCTACACCATCCAAACCTTAACCCGAGGAATAGTGCCCCAACCATGCCACAGTACCAAAAATAGTCCCGAAAGAAGAATTAAGAGACTTGGTCGAATCAACTCCATCTTTATCAAATAATAAAATAGACGAGAATGCACGCCAAGATGCAGCAGAAACCCTAAACTGTCCCAAGCTAACCCGACAACCTAAGAGCATCAAGCCTAAAGAAGCGGAACAAAAACAAAGACACCACTGTACGCATACAAAAGTTAATATGGTACAACAACCTCAGCGGACACAGAAGATCGCAGCACTAAAATGATACTTTATCATTTTGTTCTTATGTTTCATTGATTTAAAAGAGAGCGTCGGAGTCGATCGAGCGTAATTTTGAGAATGAAATAATTAGAGTGCTTTTAAGATTGACCTAAAGAAATCAAAATACTGTGCTATGCTCACGAGGTCCTGCTGATAGCAGAGAATTAAAAGTAAAGGTTACTTTACCAATTTAACAGAACAGCAAAAAAAATTGGAAAAAACATTAACGAACAAGAAATGGAGCTTGATTATCTCGGCATAGATATATGAATTAGAAGTGAGAAACCAACCCACAAAGGGGATAAAAAGAGCAGCATACTAAATAGAGGAACATGTGCTTAAAAATTGAAACAAAAGCTCGAAACTGTAAGCATACATGCATACTGACATACACAGCAGAAATCCGATCTGATATTTTAAAAACAAAAGACTTTCTTGAAACAACAAAAGTAAATATAGTGCGCAAAACCCATTCGAATGCGTATTTCTCAAGCGTGTTTGGATCGTTTTAAACAAAATAAAATTTCAAGCGTCTTTTTATTACTGTTGATGAAACTTAGATCCACCACTATACATCAGAGTAAAAAGAACAGTCGAAACAATGGATTGAAGTCGGTGGGAAGGCACCAAAGAAGGCAAAGACGGTTCCATCAGCAGGGAAGGTTATGGCAACAGTTTTCTTGCGATTATAAAGGTGTTTTATTGATCGATTATCTTCAGAAAGGTAAAAACAATTAACTCTGAATATTATTGTAACCTTTCGGATCATTTGGATGCAAAAATTCGTGAGAAAAGACCTGCTTTAAAGAAGAAAAGAATCACTTTGCATCAAGACAATGCACGTATTTACAAAAGTGTTTTAACGATAGCAAAATTCAACGAAACGAAAGTACGAATTGCTTGAACATTCAGCGTATATAGTAGATTTGGCTCCCTCTGACTACTATCTGTTTCCAAATCTGAATAAATTCCTGGCTGGAAAGCATTTTACATCAAATGACGGAGCTAGTGCAGGCGTGGATGGATATTTTGCAGACCTTCCGGAATCACACTGGGTGGTATTGAATGATTGGAAAAAAGTTGGAATAAATGTATTGAAGTTTCAAGAGATGATATTGAAAAATAAAACATATTTCACGTCAAAAAAAAAATTCTTTCATGGTTAGGCTGAGAACTTTTCAGACAGCCCGTAGAAGAATTATTGAATACAGAGAGTAGTAACACCATTACACAGATAGGTAAAATGATCTATAATATATATAAAATGCAACGTCTCTGTCTGTCTGTCTGTCTGTCCGTTAGTGCGCTTATCACTGGGGAACCACTTATCCAATTTACGTACTTTTTTTTTTTAAAATATACATATGTTCTCTGGCCAGGTTATAGGCTATATTTTATTACGATAGGTAGCGTAAGGAACGAGCAGTGACGATAATAGGGAATGAAGTCGGAAAAAAGTTTGCCGCTAGCGCGATCCCTTGCAATACACAGCCTAAACCATTAAATATGGAACAATATTATATAGCAGAGAATATCTATAATCTACAATATATATAAATGCAATGTCTCTCTGTCTGTCTGTCCATTAGTGCGTTTATCACGCGAGAACCACTTATCCGATTTACGTGTATTTTTTTAAATTCATACATATATTCTTTGGCCAGGTTATATAATAATAATAATCTATACCTATAATATATAAAATGCAGCGTCTCTCTGTCTGTCCGTTAGTGAGCTTATCACTGGAGAACCACTTATCCGATTTACGTGCTTTTTTTTTTAAACATACATATGTTATCTGGCCATACATATGTTCTATAAAATTCGATATAAGCCTAGATAATGGGAGATATGGTGAGATAATGGGAGATAAAGAGAAATAATGGGAGATAAGCAGAGATAAGTCTAGATAATGGGAGTTATGGTGAGATAATGGGAGGTAAGGAGAAAATAATGGGAGATAAGGATAAATATTGCGAGATAAGTCGAGATAAGCCTAGATAATGGGAGATAAGGTGATATAAGGTGAGATAATGGGAGATAAGGTGAGATAATGGGAGATAAGGAGAAATAATGGGAGATGAGCAGAGATGAGCCTAAATAGGGGAAATTATGGAGAGAAAATGGGAGATAAGGAGAAATAATGGGAGATAAGGGGAAATAATGGCAGATATTTTATTACGTTAGGTAACATAAGGAATAAGCAGTGACAATAGTAGTGAATCAAATCCACGCGAGCGGAGCTTCGGGCACAGCTAGTAAATGAATAAACAGAAAATTTACAATTCTAAATTTCTCTAATTAGTTTCATTTAAAGTTACTAACAAGAGCTTATATATAAACTAATATATTCTAGATTATTGTAACAGTATCTTTTTATTTCCCTTGCTAAAGGAAAGTATTGTACTCGTGAAAACATTTTTTTGGTTTTCTTCGCGTATCAGGGTTTTTAGATGTTAAAAAACATTTTTTTTTAACTTCCAATTTAATAATAAATAACAAGTAGGCTGAAAAGTTTTTGGTCTAGCTACTTAATACACATTTTTTTTTGCAAAATGCGACATTATTCATCAATATAGTCTCCTTTAAGTGCGATACAATCAATCCAACACTTTTTTAACATTTCTATACCTTTCTCGTAGAAGGATTTGTCTTTGGCTTCAAAATAGGCCTCAGTTTCGGCGATAACTTCTTTATTTGAGCCAAATCTCTTTCCCACGAATATTTTTTTGAGGGCTGCGAATAGCTAATAGTCGCTGGGGACCAAATCTGGAAAATAAGGAGAATGAGGAGGCAATTCGAACTTCAATTCATGCAATTTTGCCATCGTAACTATTGATTTGTGACAAGAGTACTTTTTTCTTGTTCATTTGGGGCCGTTTCATTGCAATTTCTGCTTTCAAACGCATCAGTAACTTTATATTATATTCGCTATTGATGGTGTTTCCCTTTTCAGCATAGTCGACGAAAATTATTCTATGCGCATTCCAAAATACAGAGGCCAAAACCTTCCCAGCCGACTGTTGTGTCTTTGGTCGTTTCGAGCGGCTTTAACCGGCTGCTGTCCACTCAGCTGACCGGTGTATGGTGGTACATCTATGTTTCATCTATTGTCACATATCGCGTGAAAAAATCCTTTTAGTGCACTTAAATAGGTCCAAATAGCGCTCAGAATCATCAACACGTTGTTGTTTTTGGCCCACTGTGAGCAAACGCGGTACCTATTTTGAACAGAGCTTTCTCATGCCCAAATGTTCATGCAAAATATGACCAACACGTTCTTTTGATATCTTTAGGGTGTCAACTATCTCATGCAATTTAACTTTACGGTCATCTAAAACAATTTTGTGGATTTTTTAAATGTTTTTCGGTGTAACCACCTCATTTTGGGTGTCCAGAGCGTTCAGCATCATTTGCATCTGTACGACTGCGGTTTAAATTCAGCATACCAGTAAATGATGAGCGATTTTCCAGGGGCAGAGTCCCCGTAACACTTATCAAGCTATTGCTTTGCTGAACGATTTTTTTCCCAGCAAAAAACAGTGTTTAATTCACACGAAATTCGATATTTTTCATCGTTTTGAACATATCAAAAGTAGCGTCACTAAAACCACTGTAACTTGCAAATTAATCGTCGAAACGTCATGAAATCTTGAAGGTTGGTTTTATTTACAGATCAAGAGTTTGGCACATCTGACAATTTTTTATCTGTATTATCCACATTTGAAATTTGTTATTTAATGTACGTTGGCAGAGAGCACATAGTTTGATTGAATTTTAGAATTTTAAATGAGAGGATTGTAGTTTTTTAATTATTAAATATTTTTTTGATTATGTAGTCAAGGCAAATTTCTAATTGTTATGGTTCCATACGGAATATTTATGGGATCACTTCGGTGTCCGTCTGTCCGTCTGTCCGTTTGTCTGTCCGTCTGTCTATCTGATTTTCCCCGAAACTAACTGACATAGAAAGTTGAAATTTTGGCACAAATATAGAAATTGATGCCCTAATCAGAACCGTGTAGTTTTGAAAGTTAAATTTTGACTTAAGGGGTTGGTTTGGCGGGGTGAAATCGGAAGTGAAAAAAAAATCGATTATCGAGTGTAGTTGTGAAATGAAAGCTTGTGAAAGTACGAGTTCAAAAATATATATTATGTAATACTTGCGCACACTTTTCTTTGTATTGTTTCGAAAAGAATGGTCAGAGAGTCCTGTCTGCCGACCATACATCGAAAAGTACGAGGCTGGTTTGAAAAGTCCGTGCAAAGTCCGAGAGATGGCACCACCGGCGCGTATCGAGGTCATGTTTAGTTAGTAGCATCTCTTGAATGAACGCACACCAAGTTTCAGCCATATTGGTCTATTTCTTTGTGTTTGGCATTCGTGTGAATCAAGGAAGTCGAGTGATTTTCAAGAAATGGACGAAAAAGAATTTCGTGTGGTGATTAAACATTACTTTTATGAAAAGCAAAACGCCTCAGGAGCTAAAGAGAAGCTTGATAAACATTATGGTGACTCTGCACCTTCGATTAGAACAGTTTATAAGTGGTTTCAAAATTTCCGGACTGGCCATATGGGCACAAGTGACGCTGAACGTTCTGGACGGCCTGTGGAGGTTACGACTCCAGAAATCATTGATCAAATCTATGATATGGTGATGGATGACAGAAGAGTTAAGGTGCGTGAGATTGCTAGTGCTGTGGGCATCTCGACTGAACAGGTATATAATATTTTGCATAAATATTTGGACATGAGAAAGCTATCCGCAAGATGGGTGCCGCGATTGCTCACGCTTGACCAAAAACGGAATCGTGTGAAGTGTTGCAAGGATGGTTTGCAGCTGTTCCAGAAGAATCCGGAGGACTTTAAAGCGTCGTTTCGTCACTGTGGATGAAACATGGATACATTACTATACTCCTGAGTCCAAACAACAATCTAAACAATGGGTTTACCAAGGGGGAATCTGCACCAAAAAAGCGAACAACAATCTAAACAATGACCGTTCTTTCGGTCGGAAAGGTTATGGCGACTGTCCTTTTGGGATTCGCAAGGGATAATCCTCATCGACTATCTGGAAAAGGGTAAAACTATTGCAGGTGAATATTATTCATCGTTATTGGACCGTTTGAAAACCGAGCTGCAAGAAAAACGCCTGCGATTGGCCCACAAGAAAGTCCCTTTCCATCACGACAACGCACCAGCACACACCTCAGCAGTTGTGGCCGCAAAATTAATGGAAATAGGATTCCAACTCGTTTCACATCCCCCTATTCTCCAGACTTGGCTCCCTCGGACTACTATTTGTTCCCCAATTTGAAGAAAATGGCTGGCGGGACAAAGATTTTATTCAAACGAGGAGGTGATTGCAGACACTAATGGATATTTTGCAGACTTGGACAAATCCTATTATTCGGAAGGGATCAACAAACTAGAACGTCGTTGGACGAAGTGTATAAGCCTAAAAGGAGACTATGTCGAAAAATAAAAAAGGTTTACCCCCACAAACACATAAGTAGTTTTTATTTTTGCACGGACTTTTCAAACCAGCCTCGTACTAATCAAAAAATTTTGAAAAAATTCTGAAATAGATTCCATAAAGTTATAGGTATGAGCGCAAATTATCATGAATGCATTACGTTTGATAACTTATCTGGTATAAAAAAAACTAGTTGCCCGGCAAAATGGTGAAGGCTTATTTTGGCGAAAGTTGTGAATTGAACCGGGAATGATTGCTCTGCTTTAAACATTAGGTACTGAGCGAAAATAATTTTATTTTATTTGTTTATAATTAAACAAATATTTAGCTGATAAATATTTGTTTTAAACTTTTATCACTAGATTCTAGATTGAGTTAGATTGATTTATTGGTAGCTAATATGGTATCACTATTAGATATATTATTTACTAAGAAAAAAACATGAAAATACCTATTGGATCTTGTCAGGAAGTTTTTGTCTTATTCTGATTGGTTTGATTAGCCTGCCGAGTCAGTATCTGATTAGACATGCTTGTAATCTGGCTCACTTGGGATATGTTCTGTGTAATAATTTTATACCTCCGAATTTTTTTATTTTTTTTAGTTTAAAGGCAATCACAGTACGGAACATTAATTGCGCAAGTCCAACTTGCACTGGACCGTTTTTTAAAATAAATATTTCACCATAAAGTGGACTGTGTTCTTTAGTGTGAGATAGTCAAATTTAGTGTTTACTTTAAAACTGCCAGAAAACTACTGGGTAAATAATTTTACCAATTTTTTTTAAAGTGGAATAGTAATGTTAAAAATGAATATTTTGTTTTCCAATATCAAGAATTATATAGGAATGCATATAGAAGTTTTAGCTAATTCCTGTCCTGTAGAATAACTTGAACTTTCATGTCTATGTTGTAATTTAACAACAGCAAATCGTTCACGGTGATATGATAACGATCAACCTGTGTATAAATGCATCCTTAGTTTTATGAGGAAACTAAAAAGAGACACGATGAGTAAAAGTAATGATATATCTAAAAGTAAAATGGAAACCGTCATTATATTAAATTTATTAAATTCATAGAAAATATGTGTGGCAAAACTATTGTTTGCAATTGAATTAGTTATCACGGAATGGCGTGTAAAACACGTAAAATAATTTTA
>CM032456.1:70595863-70608363 GCA_019049505.1 Pachyrhynchus sulphureomaculatus
TTCGAGCTAAAAATTAGGGTGTAAAATAATTAAATATTAAATATTTTACTATCTTCGTAAGTATTTAGTTGCAGCTGGGTCTTTATTACGCGGCGGCCCGTGGTTCTGTGGCGGCCCGTGGCTCCGTGGAGGCCCGTGGCTCCGTGGACAGTCGGTCGAGTAAGAACGCTCGTATTCTTAAAAAAATGTATTTTAAGAAAATTTTGCCGGCAATCTATTTTTTGGTGTGCTAACAACGGCGCAATTACCTTAGTAAGTTGTGTCCTGCATCAATAATCACCTGTCATTTTCGAGAAATGCTGTCGAAGAGATTTTCTGCATACTCGCGCGGCAATGATCTTAAAATTTTTCGAATCTAGCGAGACAAACTGAGTCAAAGTCCTCACTTTTTCCTCTGAGCTTTCTCTTTACAAGGGACCAAACGTCTTCAACAGGGTTGGTGTCCGGCGATTGTAAGGGCTATTGTAGTACCTTATCGTGGCCTTAAGCTAGCCGCTTCGCAACGTGATTCGAAATTTGAGATCATGAACAAGAAGATGTTGTCGAAAAGTTTCATGCGATACATTCAAACCCGATTTTCCTAATTTTACCGCTCCTTGCCGCCTCAATCTCAGGTCTAGTGACACAATTCATTTTTCGACTTTCGGAGTGACTACCGAGCCACGTTTTGGCAGGTCGTCGACATTTTTCGTCTCGTTAAAATGATTTACTTACTTCTTCACAAACGATACCGACTTTTTAATATACATACAGACGCGTGACTTATTTTGGATTTTACGTGATTTCGACGAAAGTTCCGCTATCGCTAGAATCGCATCGTGGACATGAATTATCGTGGACACGTTTTTAGTTTACACACTGTAAGTGTCCAACAATGGTCCGCTAATAATCTAGGAATCCTTTTCCCTTGATATCCCTTCTCTATGCTGGAAATGCTTTTGTGAAATTTTTCGTCTTGTTTGTCCCTAAGAACACTCAGATTTTCAGGAAAGAATTTCCGGTGCCAGGAAATACATTTTTAACGAAGTTACATCTCAAAGTATTGTAAGATGTTAAAGTTTAATTAACTGAATCTTTGTAGTTTTTCGCCTTATGATCAAAAAAAAAATCCAAAATAGTTTTAGGCAGCTCCATTGAGAGGATTTACATTTTGCTTGTGAATGTTATGTTATACTTCAAAAGTTTCTGTACTTGAGGACCTACAATCAGAGGTACTTAATTTATAAGTTAGATCGTACTTGGCTTTCTCGTCTCGATTAGTAATGCCAATTCTACGGTTTCTATGGATTTAGAAGGCGTTGGTATCGACGGCCCAGACAATTCCGCACTATAAATGACTGAAATAAATGATTGACTTATTGCCCTTTATGTTAATTAAGGAAAAGTAACAATCATTTGCGAGATCTTTAGGCTTCGTCCAAATCATTGGTGTAGGAAAGGATATAACATATGTACAGATTCCTTAGCCCATAATACCATGCGTTATACAACAGACCTGTTGAACCAAGGAGTTTATTTAACTCGTTTTTCACGCTTTTATGTTTCATGTGGTACATGTCACCAAAAAAATATTTCTATGACATTTAAAATAAAAAATAAATAGAAATATGATATTGAAATAGATAAGAAAGCTACTATTTTTTAAAATTTTAAAATAGTTTTAACTCTTATTGGTTTAATCATAAATAAAACGTATTTCTTGTACTGCACAGCAGCATAACTTTAGTTGTGTTATTTTTGAATCGTTTACAAATTAAACCTTTCTAATAAATAGCTCCGCTAATATTTATTAAAGTTATGTTTATGCAGGGTACTTCTACATTTATGAATAAACGATTTCTAAAGTTTCTTCTTATAATAGTTTAAAAACTATTCTCAGGTAGGTAGTGACTCTAACTGAAAAATTATTGGCACATTCTCATTCTTCAGGCGTTAAATAAAAATTAGGCAAACTGTCAATATTCTATTGTGTATCTTGTAAAAAGGACCGCAATAAATTTGGCTTTGTCATCTTCTGGGTGTTACATTTTGTATTTGCTTGGGATAATAGTGATACAAGGAAGTTATAAAGAAGAAGGGAATATTGATTTTCCTGTAAACTTTTGCCAAATTGATTAATAGAAACCGTAGATATTAAAATTTTAAAGTCAACGTCATTATTTTTTTCAACATATTTAAATAAATAAGAGTACTGTGTTTGTGGTAGATTCACTTTTTAACAAGAACGTTTTTCGCTACAATAATAATAAGAAGTGTAATAATAACGATAATAACTGAGCCAGTGACTTTTAGAAGAGGAGTCTTTCAAGGTGACTCATTAAGTGCCTTTTATTCTGTATTTCACTGCTTCCTCTCTCAGTTGCTCAACGCCAAAAACCGTGGGTATAACTCTAATCTACAAGGAGATCGCAAGCATAAGGTCAGTTATCTATTTTATATGGATGACGTCCGGACGTGAAGCGTCATTATTATTTTGTGAGTTGGAGATACAGGTACGGAACACTTATGGGATCATTTCGATGTCTGTCTGTCTATTACACCCAACTTCCATCGAAACTATTCGATATAGAAAGTTGATATTGATTGGCACCATATAGGAATTGATGGCTCGATCAGGGCCGTGTAGTTTTGACTTAAGGAGTTAATACTGGGGGGTGCAATCGGTAGTGAAAAAAATATTGCCAAGTTATCAAGTGGGGTGTTAAATGAAAGCTTGTGAAAACACGACTTCAAAAATATATTTGACTAGCCGGGCCCGCGGCTCCGCTCGCGTGGACTTGATTCACTACTATCCTCACTGCTTATTCCTTATGTTACCCAACGTAATAAAATATCTCCCATTATTTCTCCTTATCTCCCAATATTTCTCCTTTTCTCCCATTATCTCTACATAATTTCCATTATCTAGGCTTATCTCTGCTCATCTCCCATTATTTCTCCTTATCTCCCATTATTTCTCCTTATCTCCCATTATCTCACCTTATTTCCCATTATCTAGGCTTATCTCGACTTATCTCCCATTATTTCTCCTTATCTCCCATTATTTCTCCTTATCTCCCATTATCTCACCATAACTCCCATTATCTAGACTTATCTCTGCTTATCTCCCATTATCTCTCCTTATCTCCTATTATTTATACTTATCTCCCATTATCTAGGCTTATATCGAATTATATAGAACATATGTATAAATTTATCGGATAAGTGGTTCTCGAGTGATAAGCGCACTAACGGACAGACAGACAGAGAGACGTTGCATTTTATATATATTGTATTCTTTGCTACATGATATTGTTCCATATTTAATATTTTAGGGAGTGTATTGCATTATCTCTCCTTATCTCCTATTATTTATACTTATCTCCCATTATCTCACCTTATCTCCCATTATCTAGGCTTATATCGAATTATATAGAACATATGTATAAATTTATCGGATAAGTGGTTCTCGAGTGATAAGCGCACTAACGGACAGACAGACAGGCAGAGAGACATTGCATTTTATATATATTGTATTCTTTGCTACATGATATTGTTCCATATTTAATGCTTTAGGGAGTGTATTGCAAGAGAACGCGGTAGCGGCAAACTTTTCTCCGACTTGATTCACTATTGTCGTCACTGCTTATTCCTTATGTCACCTAATAAAATATATCCTATAACCTGGCCAGAGAACATACGTATGTTTAAAAAAAAAGGCACGTAAATCGGATGAGTGGTTCTCCGGTGATAAGCACACTAACGGACGGACAGACAGACATACAGACAGACGGACAGAGAGACATTGCATTTTATATATATTGTAGATATTCTCTGCTACATGATATTGTTCCATATTTAATGGTTTGGACTGTGTATTGCAAGAGAACGCGCTAGCGGCAAATTTGTCCGACTTCATTTACTATTATTGTCACTGCTCATTCCTTATGCTACCTATCGTAATAAAATATAGCCTATAACCTGGCCGGAAAACATATGTATGTTTTAAAAAAAAAGTACGAAAATCGGATAAGTGGTTCTCCAGTGATAAGCGCACTAACGGACACACAGACAGAGAGAGATACGTTGCATTTTATATATATTATAGATGTAATAAAATATATACCTATAACCTGGTCAGAGAACATATGTATGAATTTAACAAATCACGTAAATCGGATAAGTAGTTCTCGAGGGATAAGCGGATTAACGGACAGACAGACAGACAGACAAACATTGCATTTTATATATATTATAGATATAGATTATTACTATTATTATTATTATTACAAAAAAGTTCTTCTTTCTCACACCTGGTCAATGCGGTTCCATGTTTGGCTGACGGGCGCAAACCAAGTCAGCACAAACGCATTACCATTGTGTATTAAGGAATGACCTGACAATGCTACACGTCTTCAAAATCACTGACTTCTGAATGTTTTTGTGTATGTTTGTGTTGAGTCCTAATTGTACTAAGTGTGGGGTGAATGTTGTTGGTGTAAGGCCTGTGGCTGATATAATGAGGGGGACGATGATGACTTTTTCTTGTTTCCATAGCCTTTTTATTTCCGTTGCGAGGTCTGTGTATTTGGAATTTTTTTCTGTGTATTTCGTTTGGATGTTTGTGTCGTTGGGTACAGCTATGTCAATTAGATAGGTCACTTATTCTTTTTTACACTGAAAAGTAATATCGGGTCTATTGGCGGAGACTGTTTTATCTGTATGGATACTGATGTCCCAGTAGAGTTTGTAATCTTTATTTTCAAGTACGGATGTTGGTGTGTATTTGTAGTAGGGATCTGTGTTTTCTATGAGCTTGTATGTTGTGGCTAGTGCTTGGTGAACTACTTTTGCCGCTGAGTCATGTCTGGCTGTGTATTCCGTTCCGGCTAATATTTTACATCTGCTTGTTATGCGTTCGATCGCTTCTTTCTGCTGGTGGCATTTTCTGCATCTGTCTTCTGTAATAGTTGGGTCTTTGATGATATGCTTTTGGTAGTTTCTGGTTAATATGACTTTATCCTGGATGGCAAATAAGAAGCCTTCTGTTTCCGGGAATAGCTGCCCATCCCGCAACCAGGTGTATGATTGTTTTTTATTTACGTGGTCTTGTTCTATGTGGTATCTGTGTTTTCCGTGGAGTGTTTTTTCTGACCACGTTTTCATCTTTTCCTGTTGTAATTGGGTGTGACTGTGTGTATCTGCTGGGGGTTATTATTATTATTATTATTATTACAAAAAGTTCTTTCTTTCTCACATTTGATCAATGTGGTTCCATGTTTGGCTGACGGGCCAAAACCAAGTCAGCACAAACGCTATTACCATTCCGTATTAAGGAATGACCTGACAATGTTACATGTTTTCAAAATCACTGACTTCTGAATGTTTCTGTGTATGTCTGTGTTGAGTCCTAATTGCACTAAATGTGGTGTGAATGTTATTGGTGTAAGGCCTGTGGCTGATATAATGAGGGGGACAATGATGACTTTTTCTTGTCTCCATAGCCTTTTTATTTCCGTTGCAAGGTCTGTGTATTTGGAAATTTTTTCTGTGTATTTCGTTTGGATGTTTGTGTCGTTGGGGACAGCTATGTCAATTAGATAGGTGACTTTTCCTTTTTTGCACTGAAAAGTAATATCGGGTCTATTGGCGGAGACTGTCTTGTCTGTATGGATACCGATGTCCCAGTAGAGCTTGTAATCTTCATTTTCAAGTATGGATGTTGGCGTGTATTTGTAGTAGGGATCTGTGTTTTCTATGAGTTTGTATGTTGTGGCTAGTGCTTGGTGAACTACTTTGGCAGCTGAATCATGCCTGGCTGTGTACTCTGTTCCGGCCAATATTTTACATCCGCTCGTTATGTGTTCGATCGTTTCTTTCTGCTGGTGGCATTTCCTACATCTGTCCTCTGCAATAGTCGGGTCTTTGATGATATGCTTTTGGTAGTTTCTGGTTAATATGACTTTATCCTGGATGGCAAGTAAGAAGCCTTCAGTCTCAGGGAATAGCTGCCCATTCTGTAACCAGGTGTATGATTGTTTTTTATTTACGTGGTCTTGTTCTATGTGGTATCTGTGTTTTCCGTGGAGTGTTTTCTCTGACCACGTTTTCATCTTTTCCTGTTGTAATTGGGTGTGACTGTGTGTGTCTGCTGAGTGGTCTGCCCGGGCTAAGTCGAGAGGTGTGTAGTTTTTGTCTGCTTTCACTGTCGCTGTGTGGAAGCTGGTTTGCTTGCTGTGAAAGAATTTCCTAAGTGTTTGTATTTGTTTTGTGTGTAATGATCTGATGTCTATAATTCCTCTTCCTCCTGCCTTCCTCTCGATGGTAAGTCTTTCTTTGCATGCGTTGGGGTGTAATTTCCTGTATTTGGTGAATTGAGATCGTATAAGGATGTGAATATTTTCTATGTCTGTTTGTGACCATTTGATGATACCAAATGAATATGTGAGTATAGGTATAGCGAACGTGTTGATGGCTTTAGTGAGATTCTTAGAGTTGAGTTTTGTTTGCAAAAGTTTCGTCAGTCTGTTTTTGAATTCGGTTCTGAGCTCTGTTTTGATGTGAGTGTGGTTGAATTTGGTGCTTTGTTGGCCTAGATATTTGTATGTTTCTTTGTCGAACATGTTATCGAGTGTTTCATTGTTGATGGTTTCTGTCTCGTGGTGGCACTTCCATTGGCCTTTGTTGATGTGGAGCACTTTGCATTTACTTATACCAAATTCCATATTGACATCTAAGGTGAATATTTCTGTGATTTTGAGGAGTTCTTTCAACTGTGTTTCTGTGGCAGCGTAGAGTTTTATGTCATCCATATATAGGAGGTGGTTTATTTTATGTTGGTTTACTTTTTGGTGTCTGATGTTGAAGCCATGCTCTGTTCTGTTTAGTATATTTGAGAGTGGATTGAGACCGAGGCAAAACCATAGAGCACTGAGCGAGTCTCCCTGAAATATACCCCGTCTGATATACAGCTCTTCTGTTTGGATCCGTTCGGTTTGTGTTTCTAGGCGTATTTTGGTTTTCCATGTTTTCATAATTTGCGCGAGAAACTGCCTGAGGTGTTGGTTGATTTTATAGATTTCTAGGGCCCTAATTAACCAGCTGTGGGGTATGGAGTCGAAGGCTTTTTTATAGTCTATGTAACCGATGTGAAGGTTTCTGTGTTCTTTTCTGGTTTGTCCCATAATCACGCTATCTATAATCAGCTGCTCTTTGCATCCTCGACTATTTTTCCTGCATCCCTTCTGCTCTTCTGTGAGAATATTGTTGTCTGTTAGGTGTTGTTCTATTTTCTTCTTCTTCGAAATTGTGGCTGTGATGATCTTGTATAGGGTTGGAAGACAGGTGATAGGTCGGTAGTTTGACGGGTTTGTGGTGTCTGAGCTTTTGGGTTTAACGTATGTTATTCCTTGTGTGAGGAAAGTGGGAAATGTGTGTGGTTGTAGAATGGCTTTGTTGATTTGGTGTGCGAGTGCTTCGTGTGTGGTGGTAAACTGTTTGTACCAGAAGTTTTGTATATTGTCTATTCCAGGACATTTCCAGTTGTGTGTGTGTTTGATAGTTTCTGTAATTTCTTGTGTATTTAATGTGGTATTTTCTTGTTCTGTCACATGTTTATGTTTGTCTTCTTCGGCTTTGATCCAGGGGGTGTTATTATTGTGTAGTTTGGGTTCTGACCAGATACTTTTCCAATAATCTGTGAGTTCTTGTTTGTTTGGTGGTTCAGTCACTGCTATCTGTTTGTTGTACATAGTTTTCCGGTAGAACTGTTTTTCGCTTCTTCGGAAGAGGTTGTTGGTGTCTTTCCTCTCATTTGATTCTTTGTATCTACGGAGTCTTGCGGCATATACAGATAGTTTTTGTTTCAAGGTATCGAGGATTTCTGGCAGTGTTCTGTTGGAGACTTAGATTTGATCTTGTTTGCCCCCTGTGTGACACGTTTGGACGCGTTCCCGCTTATAAACTGGGTAAGATGTCCTAGATCTCTCCTGATGTTGTTGATTTTGTTTTCTATTCTTATTTGCCATTTGAATTTTGGTTTTGTCCTGTTGGGGTTTCCTTGTCGTTGAGGGAGTTTTTGATTATTTTGTGTTAGAGTGGTGATTGCTGCTGCGTATATTATTGTGTGAATGTCTTCGATTGTGCTTCAGTCTGTTATATACTGAGGTATTATGTGCTTGTTTAGTGTGTTGAGGATTGGTTGCGTGCTCTGTCTGAAGATTAAACGAGGGATGGGATTTCTTGTTGTGGGGTCGGTGCCTGACCATCGAGCCAGATGTGACTCCATTTTTGCTTTAAGTGTTTGTATGAGAGGTGATTCGGGGTGATGTTGTGTGGATGTTGTTGAGGGTGGCTAGTGATTCATGTTGTTTTCTGTAGTATGGTGTTGCGCGGTACTCGCAATATTATTTCGCGTTATGCTCCTCCTGGGTGGTGGGTCTTGTTGTGTTCGACTGGGTGATTGTGTGTGTGAGGCTGGTTCGGAATCTGCTTTATTGTTTCTATTGTTTGGTTGGTCTGTGTTCAGTTCAACAGCCACTGTGTCCTTGATGGTTTGCAATTCGAGAGGTGTGAGACGATTGTTCTTGGTAATAACTCTTTTTTGGTCTATTACTCTCTGTTCTGAAACAAGTAATTGCAGATGTGGATATTCGGTCAAGAAAAGTCTGTGCAGTTCCGGTCTGTAGCCCGATGTTATTGTTTCGAGTTTGGTGGCGGTGTAGTAACAGCGCATGACCGTCCTATTCATCTCATCCGTCCACTTTAACCGCTGTCTTGGTTTGCCAGCCTTGGTAGTTGCGTGTTGTCCTTGCAAAACATATGGGCCCTGGCCTGGCTTTGGTGGTTGTGTTTGTCCCGTATCTACGTCGGTTGCGCTTGGGATTGATGTTGGCGGGTCCAAGCGGTAAGTGATTCTCTTCTCAGTGATTTCTTTGTCAGGTTTTGTGTTTTCATTACAGCAACGCATGGCGTGTTCGTTGATTCCTGTGGTGCAACTCATGCGCTGCTGTGATTTTCCCGCCTTAGTGGGTGTCGGCTTAGTCGCCGACACAACACTTTTGGCAGGTCCATTTTCGGGTGCCTGGTCTTCATCGTTTTGGTCGAGCTGCCATTTCCCGCGACGTCCTCGACCGTTACGTCGCTCGCCCGATGCTTCTTTTATTGGTCTGTTGTTCTCTGGAATGTTTTCAATGTTTTGTGGTGTCAGAAGCTCAAAGTGTCCCGACATTGGGTTGCCTGTTAGTAGAAGGTAAATGGTTTTGTTGTATTTTCCCGTGCTTATTATTGTTGGTCTGTCCGTAAAAGTTATTTTTGTATGTCTTGTTCTTCGTTGTTTTGAGAAGATATGAAAGTTGCTATTTTGTGTTTCCGAGAGGGCAAGTATCTCCAGGCTCGTTCCATAGGTGCCATTTTTCCTCATATAATTATAATAGTTCTTGAAGTCTTTTATATTTTTATAGATGTAATTTTATAGATGTAATTTATTATTATTATTATTATTATTATATAACCTGGCTAAAGAATATATATATGAATTTAAAAAAAAGACAGGTAAATCGGATAAGTTGTTCCCGCGTGATAAACGCACTAATGGACAGACAGACAGACAGAGAGACATTGCATTTTATATATATTATAGATTATAGATTACAGATATTCTTTGCTACATAATATTGTTCCATATTTAATGGTTTAGGCTGTGTATTGCAAAGGCATGCGCTAGCGGCATACTTATTTCCGACATCATTCGCTATTTTACGTCACTGCTCATTCCTTATGCTACCTATCGTAATAAAATATAGCCTATAACCTGGCCAGAGAACATATGTATGTTTTAAAAAAAAAAAGTACGTAAATCGGATAAGTGGTTCTTCAGTGATAGGCGCACTAACGGACAGACAGACAGACAGACAGACAGACAGGCAGAGAGACGTTGCATTTTATATATATTATAGATGTACTACTTGCGCACACTTTTCTTTATATTATTTTTAAAAGAATGGCCAAAGGTCCGTGTCCACCGACCTATCTCGAAACGTACTTATCAAAAAATTGTGAAAAAATTCTGGAATAGTCTTCGTAAACTGTAGGTTGAGCGAAAATTATCACGAGGGCATTACGTTTGATAATTTACCTGTATAAAGAAACTAGTTGCCCGCCAAAATGGTGAAGGTTTATTTCAACGAAAGTTGTAAATTAAATCGGGAATATTTAGCTACCAAATATTTCTTTTAAACGTTTACCACTAAATTCTATATTGAGTTAGATTGATTTATTGTCTGTGTCTGTGGCTTAGGTGCTATAACTATTATACATTACTGACTAAGGAAAAACGTGAACATACATGTTGGATCTTAAGATATATACATGTCAGGAACATTTCGTCTTATTCTGGTTGGTCTTATTAGCCTGCTGAGTCAGTCTCTGACTAGACATGTTTGTAATCTGGGCTCTTATTTCTTTAATTGAGAACTCATTTGGGGTGTCCGCAACAAAAATTTTTATCATAGTATGGGACACTAATTTCGCAAAACCAACTTGCACTTGACCGGTTTTTTCTCTTTTGGATAGTACCCACATTTGAGTTAACATTTTTTTAATGGAAAACATCTGACGTTCCGTCATCTAATCTGAGCAATTGTCTAAAGCAGTATTGAAAATTGTAAAAAAAGTTACGGAGAATTATTTTTAGATTGTAAAAATAATTAAAATCCTCAATTATTTGTAAAGAGAAAAAGTTTTTGTGTAATCTTTTATAGAAAATAACTCTATAGAGAATACATAATAACATTTTTGACTAACTTTATCGAAATGAGTGTATAAGAATGTCAGCAAAATTTTTAGTGAATTTCATTGAAAAAAAAGTTAATTTTCTTACGACTAAACTAATTTATTCTGGTTAATATGCTTCCATAGATAGATCTTATTTCACTGGTGCATTCTGTTCTAAGTTATGCTTCTACAAATATAACTAGCAACTCGTATATATAACGAATAAAGGATTCTGAAGCTGGACTTTAAAAAATAATATAAAATATTATCATATCGTACTGCTTTGAATTATCTAATTTTGGAGATACTAACCTCACCAATAAAGAACTAAAAACTTTTTTAATGCTATCTTTCTAAAAACCGCCTATATGTGAAATTTTAGGGGCAATAAAATGCCCGACACACTTGAGTTAATTTATCAGACTGGTGCTATTTGTTGGTTAAAATTTATTTAATTCATAATTTTCCCCAACAATCTTGTTTAGGTACCATCAAATTATATTGTTGGTACATTTTACATATTTTTATTGTATTATATTGCAAAAAGTTTTAGGATTAAAAAAGAAGAAACAAATCAGCGCAATCATATATTCAAAACAATGAGACAAAATACTGAACTCGGGAACTGCACACCTTCTGAGAGTATTGTCACCATTTTAGATGCTGGTTAAACTAACTCAAACTTATTTGTAGAATGGATGAAACATTTTATAAGCGTAGTAAAACCAACGCCTGCAAATAAAGTGTTACTTCTACTTGACGAAAATACAACACATTTGAAGAACTTGGAAGCGTTGAACATAGCAAAAGCTAATAGAATAATAATGTTACAACTGTCAGGCCGTACTACTTACCGGCTTCAGCCCCTAGACGTCTCTTTTTTTTAAACCTATGAGCAGTTATTATATTCAAGCAACAGAAAAATGATCGAGGAATAAATCCAGGTCATCAAGTAACGCAATATCACGTTGTAAGATTATTTGTAGAAGCTTATCAAAAAACTGTTATAATTGACACCATTGTGAAAGGATTTAAAGCGGCTAGAGTTTGTTCCGTGGACAAAAACGTCCTTTCCGAACATTTCTTTACAGCAACTGAAAATATAAATGATCTCTCACTCAAACAACCTCAAGTAATGACAACACATCGATCTTACAAGATGCTTCTATATTATCCATCATGAAAACAAGCAAATTGCGTGGCAATCTCCTCCAAATGTCTCGGTCAGGTCAGCAGTGTCCGAATAGATTGCTACATTTAAATAGTGAACCGTCTATTTTGGGATTTAACATTAAAGCTTTAAAGAAAAGTTTGAAATCTTTATGCCCAATACCTAAAAATACTTTAAATTGAAAAAATACTGAACAAAAAACTGTAAAAATCACATCAAGTCCTTACAAAAGTAAGTTGGAACAATCATCAGCAACCAAACAAATTTTCTTGTACATATTTACCAATAAAAAAATATTCCTATGGATAAGAAGAACTAATTAAATACAAAATAAAATGTTCATACTGCCATTCAAATAACCAGTAGCAAAAGCTATAAAAAAGCGACAATAAATATTGTCACATCGTACAATTTCACTCCGCATATAAAACTTTATGGTAGCCATAAAATAAGAATAATTATTTTGAAATGCTATACATTTTGTAATAAATTTTCTTTGACCTATTTAAAGTGGTTCTTCGAGATGTTTTTCGAGTTGTTGTGAATTTATTGTTTAAAATGATTAATAAATTAAAGT
>CM032456.1:70613363-70618763 GCA_019049505.1 Pachyrhynchus sulphureomaculatus
AAATAAAACATGGAGAGTGATTTTTTTACGAATATAATGTTTTCCTCTAGAACATTTTTCTAAAATCCCTGTTTTCAAAATTTTTTTTCAAAAGGTTAATTTTTTGTTGTTCCGCTACTGGTTGTAGCGTCCCTGCGGCGTCCCTTTGTTCTATTTGTGTCAGAATTCTTTGCGAAAAATGAATTATTAGCGAAAGTAAACGGCAATAAATCTCGATAGCCGTCACTCAGGCCCTGATGTGGCGTGAAGCCGGCTGTTTCCCAACTAAAAACCTGAGTTATTTACGGGACTTTATTATACATGTTGGCATATACAGGGTGCATTCACATAAATTTTTACGAGCGAATCAACTTAAACCGATAACCTAGGAGATGAATTTGGTAAGAACTCATTCCCTCTGCAGAAACGCGATAATTTTTTGTACATTTGGTATCTGAACCTTTAATTAATTAATTAAATTGAATTCTCCACATATCCTTCATCAACAACCGCAGGTCTCATCCTCCGTGGGGTTTCAAATCACAAATTCATTTGCAAGAAGTGTGGCTGACATTTTTGAAAGCAATAGCTATTATAAGCCTCGGAATTTGTGTTAATTTCAAGTACTTTGCTATTACTCCAAACGTTCCTACACTTGAACTAATTCCAGCAATTTTGCTAACGCATTTTTTGTTGTGATATCGTCATCATCATATGATAAAAACAAATGTCGTCCAGTCGTATGGTTTGGACGAAGAGTCACTTATTCTCAATAAAGCTCGATTGAATTTAATTTAGAAACTGCCAAAATGCATTGTATGTTAGTTTTGGTAACGAAACTTTCACAATTAAAACAGAGCCGCTGTCTTCTGTGTCCTCGACAGTCATTTTAGTGAGTTTTTTACAGCGATTAACTTTCCTTTAATCATTACAAATATTTCATGATCTGCTACCCGATTAATTTGCTTTCATGTTAAAATCTTAGACATCTTAACACAGTGCCCAATGACATTTTTTCCACTGTAGGACTCATTTGGTAAATTTTCTAATATTTACGTTTTCTTTAACATTAAGTGTTGATTTTAGCATGGTTGACTGTAATATTAC
The DNA here is from genome assembly GCA_019049505.1 of Pachyrhynchus sulphureomaculatus. NCBI lineage: Eukaryota > Metazoa > Arthropoda > Insecta > Coleoptera > Curculionidae > Pachyrhynchus > Pachyrhynchus sulphureomaculatus. The sequence goes on from CM032456.1 coordinate 70,614,450, forward strand.
AGGTTTAATTCTTTTGGAGTTTACGATGAAAAATGTCTGGCATAAAATTTGTTTCCATAGTTACGACCATGAATTGAAGTTTAGCTATGTTTTGCAATAAGAGGTTACATACACCTCGAATTTTCAAAAATTTTTTTACGGATTTTTATTCTCTATACTTCTAAGAATTATTCGAAAAAAAAATTAAAAAAATTCCATTCCATTACAAAGTTTTAGTATGAAATGAAACCTGGTGCCGGATTGGGACCGCTACCTATTTTGAGACACTGTCTGCAAAATTACTCAATCAGTTTTTAATATTTTTTAACTTTTTTTTTTAAATCTTAGTAATTACTTTTTCTACAAAATGTCGAGTGCTTTTTTAAATTTTTCTATTAGACAATTTTTTTCTAAATAATTAAACATTAATTTTTTGGTTGAAAATTGCATACTAAAGTTTGAATCACTGTAAATTTTTTATTTTTGAAAAAAAAGTGTAGTATGGTGGAGTACCACGAAACAAAACAGCTCTTTCGAGGGTAGGGCTACTATACACAAAAAATTTAAACAGAGCATTGAGGAGGAAAAGTATATAAGTGACAGAATATTACAAGTGACATTAAATATAAACGAAGAAAGAATACACATGATAAGTGTATACGCACCAGATAGCAATAAAGATAGAGATGAGCGGGAACAATTTTACACAGATTTACAGGCACACATTGATACAATAAGCCAACAGGTGAAACTAATTATAATGGGCGATCTCAATGCAATAGGCAACGAAGAAACTGACAAACATAACACAAACATTTAACGAAGACGAATGATAATGGCGATATGTTTAAATCCTTCTGTGCTCTAACCCACCTTAAAAATAAATAATACTTTTTTCAAATATGGCTAAACTCTAGAGGCTAACAATCAGTAATATTATAACCAACACAAAATTTATGCCAGAAGCAATAGTAGATGTACGAACGGTGAATTCGGCTAATGTAGGTAGCGATTACAGATTGCTCCTCTGTAAACTTAGACCCCACCTAATAAAGTAATAAAAACCCCACCTAAACTAAAACCCTGTATACGTTAACAAATATAACACCGAAAGCACGAAACAATTATATGAGAATTGCTTGAGACAAAAAATAACTCTACACCCAATCAACAAACAAGAAAGCATAGACCAACAGTGGACATCCATAAAACAAAACATTATTAATGTGGCAAAGGAAACCTTAGGCCAGAGACGTGTAAACCATCAACAAAACAAATGAAACACCTTGGTTCACGCCAGAAATAAAGGAGCTGGCAAAGAAGAAAAAGGAGGCATATATACATTGCATAAACAACAAGACCCAAGACAACTGGAACGTATATATCGCAGAAAGGAACTTAATGAATAGAAGAAGAAAACAAATTAAAGAATAATATTTGGAGACATTTACTAAAGGGATAGAAAGTGATTTATATGACGCTCAAAGGAAAATCTGGAAAATGTTAAGACTGAACAAACTTTATATAAAAGACATGGTACAAATTAATAAAATTACAATTCAAGAATGGCAAACATACTTTGAGAAATCATATAAAGAAGAAGAGAATAATGAAATCATACTTGAAGAAGTGGAAGAAGTAACTTTAGAACAGACAGAAAGAATTATAAGAAGTCTTGAAAAATAGAAATGCTTCAGGACCAGACGACATTACAAATGAGATGTTAAAATTTGGAGGAGAAAACCTACATCAACAACTAGCACAGCTCTTTACAAACATAGTAAAAAATGGACAAATACCTACAGATTGCAAAACTAGCATAACAATCTCAATATTTAAAGACGTCACTCGAAAAACTATCTCGGAATAACGCTCCTAAATACTACCTTAAAAGTATTAACAAAAATAATACTGGAAGAAATGAGGAAGGATATTCAAATAAGAGAGGGACAACAGGGATATTCGATCGATCGACTAAATATTGCCATATCTATTAGTGAGGCAGATAATGGAAAAAGCTCTACAGAATTTAACAAACCTGCATGTACAGAGTGAGTCAACGATAGAGTAAAGTTCATTATCTCATTTGTTTCGGGAATGACGAACAAATGTTAAATAACAATCAGTTTTAGGGAATGTTAAGGTGCACAGTTTAAAAAATTTTTGAGTATATAGGGTACTTCAAAAAGTGTGGATATAACATATTTTTAAATGGAACATCCTATTTTCTAATTTAATTTTTAAATACGGCGTAAAATTTTATAACTTTTGTATTAGAAATGTTATATACCTAAACCTAGTAGTTTTTCTAATATTTCAATCTTTTTTTTTAAATACTAGTTTTCATTTTTGTAAAAAATTGCCAGTAGCGCCATTGTTTCTGAAGGCGAAATACTCATAATTGGTACGAGCGTTCTATAGGGAGATGAAAAAAAATGTAAGTAAAGAAATTTGAGTTAGATGCTTCAGGATGTTCAAAATCAACATTTCGACTCATATACCTATTTCTAATAGTTTTCGATTTATTTTTGAATTTTCAATTTTTACCCTTGTTTTTAATACATTTACGCTATAACATCATAAAATGTAGGCATTGTCAAATTTTGACATGTCTATTAAGCAAGTAAAAATAGTTTTAATTTGTTTGTAGTAAGTTACTTATAAAGGTAATAGTTACGGATTTTCCTAAAATGAAATTAATTGATATGGTTTATATACTTGGCGAGGCGGGAAAAAATTGTCTTTTGGTAGTAAGGCTTTACGGAACGAAGTACCCTAATAGACGTATACCATCCAGAAAATCTTTTCAGTGCTTAATGGAATGGTTTGATGGTAGTGGTAGCGTTGAGTATACGAAACGGAAACTAGTAAACCAGAATGCTACCAATGAGGAAAAAAAATGAAGATTTTACTTCATCTTGAAGATAATCTCCAGGTCAGCAGCCGTCAACTAGCTGACTTATCTGATACATCCCAATCTAAGGCTAATCGCACCACGAGAAAATACAAGTACCATCCCTTTCATATGAAACTGCACCAGGAACTTCAACACCATGACTTTGAACGACGACTAAACTTTTGTACCACCATGAATGGAGTAATAGAGGCCGATCCAAATTTTTATCCAAAATAATGTTTTCTGATGAAGCTACTTTTCGCAGTAAATGGAGCAGTTAACAGCCAGAAAACATGCAACTGTTGAATAATAACACTTAATCTATTTTGGATCCGGAAAGTTCAAAACCAAACCATTGGTCGCTTAAAATGTATGGTGTGGAATATTAAAATTTTCGAATTATTGATAACTTTGAAAGGGAACAAAATGTGGATTCAACAAGACGGAGCGCCTGCTCATTACCACCAAGAAGTTCGGAATTTTTAAACGATCGTTACCCACAAAAATGGATCGGTAGGGATGGATTCATTCAGTGCCTCCTCGATCATGACTTAACACCTTCAGACATCTTTTTGTGGGGGCTACATTAAAGATCTTGTTTATGTGAATTCCCCTACATCAGTTAGATATGGAAAATAGGATACGGGATGCGTGCAGGACAATAACGCCCTTTATTGCTAAGGAAAGTGAAGGAAAATATAGTAAAACGACTAAACATGAGTATTCAAGTAGACGGGCATATTTTTGAACATTTATTAAACGTCGTAATAATTATCATTAGATAAGTTAAACTATATTAAAATTATTATTAACTATTTGTTTATGTTTTCACAATAGCGTAAGTAGTATTAAAAACAAGGGTAAAAAATTGAAAAAATTCAAAATAAATCGGAAACTAATAGAAATAGGTATATGACATACTTAATAAAAAGTTGGAGGGTTTTGTAAAATCTATACATCTAAAAAAATAATAATAACAGGGTGTGCCATTTAAAAAAGCGAATTTAGTTTTTTCAATTTAAAATAGTCGAAATGTATAAATTATATTTTGAACACCCTGTAGCATCTCCTACTCAAATTTCGTTACATATATCTTTTTTTTATTCATCTCTATAGAACGCTCGCATCAGTTGAGTGTTCTAATCTCAGAAACAATGGCGCTACTGGCAATTTTTTACAACACTAAAAACTAGTTTTTAAAAAAAAAAAAAATGAAATATTAGGAAAACTACTTAGGTTTAGGTATATAATTAATATTAAAAAAAGTTTTTTTTTAAGCAAAATTTAAAAAATAAATTAGAAAATAGGATGTTCCATTTAAAAAAACATATAGTTATATCGGCCCACCCTTTTTTGAAGTAACCTGTATACTCAAAAATAAATTAAACTGTGCACCTTAATATTCCCTAAAACTATTGTATTTAACATTTTTTTCGTCA
>CM032456.1:70618863-70628863 GCA_019049505.1 Pachyrhynchus sulphureomaculatus
CTATCATTCCTTTATCGGAACTTGAACCATCAACATCTTTGCTATACCTGCTCATTAATTACTTCATCGAAAAATGGAAATCACTCCGGAAGAAACGCCACAAGTCATTGCCCTATTGCAAGAAGGGCCTAGCCAACATGTAGTCGCTGCGCAACTGCACCTGAGCCAGCCAACTGTATCCAGAGTTTACAGATGTTACGAAGACACTGGCGCCTTTACACGGAGACCAGGATCAGGAAGAAGACAGGTGTACAACTCTAAGAAATCGTCACTTGACCGGCGTTCAGGTCCAGCAGGGCCTCCGACAAGTTCGTAGTCGGACAGACAGAAGAAGACTTAAAGAAGCTAATCTAACTCCGAAGAAACCATCTAACGGACCCAAATTGATAGTAGCCCATCGATAAGCGCGACTCAGATTTGCCCTAGAACATGTCGACTGGACCTTAGAGCAATGGCGCTCCGTTTTATTCTTCGACGAGTCCCGAATGTGCCTACATGGCAATGATGGAAGAAGACGAAATCTACAGGAGGCCTGGGGAGTGCTATGCACAGTGCTGCATTACTGAAACGATCGCCTGTGGAGGAAGATTTGTCACGGTGTGGTTTTCGTTACTGATGAGACTCGTAGCGGGTGGATTAACTGCTTATCGGTACATCGAGGAGATCCTGTCGTTCCTTACGTTGGGTTTGTTGGCGATAACTTCGTGCTAATGCACAACAATGCGAGGCAATACCTGGCCGAAGTGGGAATACTCACATTAGACTGGTCTGCGTGGAGTCCTGACCTCAGTCCAATCGAGCACATGTGGGATGAGGTCCAAAGGAGGGTTCAAGCCAGAAATCCAGTCCCTACATCGCTGAGGGACTTAAAGCTTACGATGCCGGAAGAGTGGAGAATAATCCCACAGACAGTGGTGAAAAAGTTCACGCGCTCTATGAAAAACCGACTGGAAGCAGTAATAAGGGCTAGGGAGGTAATACAAAATATTAATTTTGGTTTTTCTCACTAAATTTAATTGTTAAGCTTAAAATTTGTTTTTCCTTTCTCTTACCCCTATTTTCAATCCTGGTTCTCCTTGTTTCCCCTTCAAGCATTTTAATCAGTAAAAAACATGAGGTATGCTATGAAATTTGGTATCATTAGAAAGCGAATAGAATGGGCTTTTAAATGTAGAAAATCCGTAAAAATATGAATACTAAATTCTAGGACCCGTGTTAAATGAAGCCAAATTGTTTAAGTCGATTTTTTGCTCGCCAGTATATTATGAATTTACAATCAAAATTTCGAATCCCTGAAATATGTTCAAAATAAAATTTTTAAATCCAAATTTTTGAAAGCACAGGAATTGTTTTTTTTAGAAAATGGCTCTGGAAAATTTTACTTGCAAAGTTTCTGTTTTCGAAAATTTCGTTTATCGAAAATTTTGCTTTCTAAAATTCCGTTTTCATCAACATATTTTCGAAAATTTTATTTTTTGTAAATTTAGCTTTCGAAAAAAATTTTTATTTTCGAAAATTTAAATTGTCACAAACTGGGTGAATATTTATCACCCAATCTTAAATAAAATATTAAGTTTATTAGTCAGCTTATTAGGAAGTCGGTAGCTTTGTTTCAACCCTCTAATCTTCCACCCCATCATCATCTCATAAAAGACCGGTGAGTCACGTGTGATCGGACTTCGTGATTGATATCTGCCATTAGCCGGTGACAGGTTTAGGACTACGACCCCGCGCAGCTGTCATGCCGTAGATCAGAGTTTCTAGATTAAATGTCTTCCTAGTGGCGACCCGAGGTGACATATACGGAAGGTAGATGCAGTGGCGTAGCAGACAATAACATTCGTATGAGGTAAGAGGATTTCCTGAGACAGGGAAGAAATCAGGGGTGGATCTAGGATTTTGGTTAGGGAATGGGGCGGCAGCGGTGTGAAAAATTTCAATGGCGCATTTCGAAAAAATTATTCAGGATGTTATGAAAACAAGTAAAGAAACGGATACTACTTTTTAGTGTTCCTCACGGAACACTTATGAGATCATTTCGGTGTTTGTCCGTCTGTCCGTCCGTCTCTCTGTTTTTTCTCCGAAACTATTTGACATAGAAAATTGAAATTTGGTACTAATATAGGAATTGATGGCCTCATCAGAGCCCTGTAATTTTGAAAGTTGAATTTTGACTTAAGGGTTTAGTTTTGGGGGGTGAAATCGGAAGTGAAAAAAAATTACCAGATCATCAAGTGGAGTGTCAAATGAAAGTTTGTAACAGGAGTTTAAAAAAAAAATATATAATGTAATATATATATAATATAGGTATATACTTTTTTATATATTATATTTTTTTTTGTATTTTAAAAAAAATCGCAAGATATCGCTGTCCCCCCACCTTATCTTAAAAAGTTACTGATAAAAAATTTTGAAAAAACTCTGGAATATTCTCCACGGGGTGTAGATTGAACGAAAATTATCACGAGTGCATTACCTTTAATAATTTATCTGGTATATAAAAAATACGAAAATTTCAAGGTCATCAGTTTTCAGTAGAGATCGGAAAAAACTTTGTTGAAAACTTATTTGGGATGTGTTTTTTTGTGAAGTGATCGATCATTTTATACCTCCCTAACAAAACTTTTTATTTATTTCAAAAACAATCAGCGTAGGGAACACTAATTGTTCAAGTCCAACTTGCACTTGACCTGTTATTTTTCCTCAATTCGGACATTTTAAAAATTTTCTAAAAGTTCCATTGACCAACCCTTACAGAAAGCCTGTTACTATTGTTGTCAAATATTTATCTTTATTTAATAACCTGATATTTGGTTAAAAAAATATTGTCCCAAAACACTCGAATTTTTACGTGAAAAACAACAAACACTATTGCTAAAACCTGAACTATTGTTCCCAAATATTTTTTCTTGTAGGTATTGAATATTTTTCATAAAAAAGGTTAAACTTCAAACTCTCTCGTAAAAACCTTAATTGATTAAGAACATTCTATTATATACTGCACTAGGTCTGACAATGTTACTCCTCAGAACACGACTGTAACAAACAATTCGCATTTATTAGAACCCGTTAAAAGAAATGCGATTTATTTTTGCATTTAAATCATTGCTCTCCATCCAACATATTAAGAAAATACACGATATATTACCGAAACACACTCTCAAAACATAATTACGTTTAAATTCTAAATTTCACACTAGATGGAGTGATTAACTAGACGTGACAATATTATTGTTGTTTTGCTATAAAGTAGTAGCAACGTATGGATTGTCGTGCAAACCATAAGTGATTAGTGATGGTTCAGCCATCATGAATCCGCAAATTGCAAGAAAAAAATATAAAAGCAACACTAGAACATTTTGTTTATTGGCCTTGCCAAGAATAACATATTTGTACGTGTAAAATTTATTTTATTTTTCAACATATTCTCCTCTTAGCTCGACATACTTAGTCCAACGTTTTTCTATCTCTTGTATCCCGTCTATCTCCAACCCTTCAAAATAGGCGTTTGTTTCAGCAATCACTTCATCGTTTGAGCCAACCTTTTTTCCGCCGAGCCATTTTTTCATATTCGGCAATAGGAAATAATCGCTGGGGACTAAATTTGGAGAATATGGTGGACGTGGAAGCAATTTGTATCCTAACTAACGAATTTTGCAATGGCGATAACACAAGTGTGCACGCGTGCATTGTCTGGATGAAAGAGAATTTTTTTCTTTGCTAAATGTGGACGTTCTTCTTTTGCAACATGGTTGAAACGATCCAATAAGTTGATATAATACTCGCCATTAATTGTTTTGCCCTTTTCAAGGTAATAGACGTGGATTATGCCGCGTGCATCCCAACACTGTGGCCATGACTTTGGTGACCGATAAAGTTGCCTTGACCTTCTTTGGCGCCGGTTCGCCACGGAAAACCCACTGCTTGGGCTGTTCTTTGGTCTCCGGTGTGCTATGATGAATCGATGTTTCGTCAACAGTTATGAATCGAAGCCAAAAATCATTTAAATTGCGCTTTAACATGGCCAAACATTCTTTTAATATTGACACACGGGTGTATTTATTGTCAATTGTGAGCAATCGTAGAACCCATTTTGCTGAAAGCTCTCTCATATCCAGATAGGTTGTTAAAATGTTCTACACCCATTCAGTTGAGATCTCAGGAATCTCACGCACTTTTACTGTCCGATCATTTATCACTAACATATATCGTGGATCTTTTCAGTAATTTCTGATGTTGTGACCTTAGTTGGAGGACCTGGACATTCTTCATCAAAAGTGCTTGTATGGACGTGTTTGAATTCAGCTGTCCAATATTTTGTGGTCGATAAAGAAGGTGAAGAGTCGCTATAAACGGCGTCGAGTTCCGCTTTTATCTCATCGTTCGTTCCTTTTTTCAAAAATAAGTATTTTATCACTGCTCGATATTTAATTTTTCCATTGTTGTAACATCACAAAAGTTATTCTATTTAAATGGCTGCCACTCACAAACTAAATTATGCAACGACTTGAAAATTTGACAGGATTCTTGTGAAAGGTTCTGTCTACCAAAAATGTAATTTTTTTAAATCGCCATCTATGGCCGAGACCAGGTACTTATCATACAACCCTCGTATGCAATTTAATTTTCCAAAAGGGGCACAATTAATTTGAACCTTATTATATAATAATATATTTCTAAAAATAGCCCTTTATGAAAATAATTTATTATTGCCCTTTTCAAATTAATGCATGAGTGTGACCGGTCACATAGAAAATTGGTTTCTATGTATGTGCATATGTATATGCATTCAGTTAGCTTCTAATTGGTTCTTATGTTTGTTAACTTGTATATTTGTGTTACCAGCAGGCTCGAGAAATTCTCCGAAAAAGACCATTCACCGAATTTATTTAAAACATAAGCACTGCTCATCATCTAACATTTTGTCCTTTTTCGTTTAGTGCGGTACCTTTATATGGCATATAGGCTTTCAACTTCCCAATGGTAGATGCTAAGTGTGTGTTCTTCTATTCTTATAAATAACGTGGGAGCATCAGCAATGTTTTTAACTTAATCCACTTTTTCTTACACAAGATGGGACATAGGATTTGGCAAGTTGTGCCCGGATACGATATTTTCTGATGTTTAACCATATCAGTACGCTGGGTATTTGCTCGTTGCAAAACCTGTTTGTTGTTGATGTACTCTTCCCAGGAGGTTTTCGGTAGTCTTATGGTACAGATTTCAAATGCTTCTAGTCAGTTGAGAAACTTGATTTTAAGTAATTTGGTCAGTTTAACTACATTATTTTTATAAAATAGTTGAAAACGGACGAAGTCCCTATCTCAACAGTTTACCTACCGTCCTCTTATTCGTCAGATCCATCCTGAGACGCGTTTCGCCGTATCACGGCTCGTCAGTCAGGCTAGGATTGACAAACAAGAGAACAGAATTTACTGGTACTTATCCCAGAAGTTACGGAACACGATGGTAGGATACAACAAATTGTATTAAGTACGCATACCTATTACTCCATTGAAAGCTGACACAGCAGCTTTCTAGCCGACAGAGGGGTTGACACAGTCAACGCTTAAAAGCAGGTAGCGCTTTTCGAGGGATCCTCCTCAGGCATATATAAAATAGCTGAAAATGGACGAAGTCCTTATCTCAGCAGTTTACCCACCGTTCTCTTATTCGTCTGATCCATCCTGAGACGCATTTCGCCGTATCTCGGCTCATCAATCAGGTTAGGATTTACAAGCAAGAGAACAGAATTTACTGGTACTTATCCCAGAAGTTACGGAACACGATGGTAGGATACAACGATTTGTATACAGTACGCATGCCTTTTTAAATTTAATCTCCATCATTTTCAATGGATTTTCTACGTGTTTCATTTAACTTTGATTCCTTTGAAAAGTAACTTGATGATTTATCTACAAAATCTTCTTGCATGGTTGACATCTATTCTCCATGTATGTACACCCCCTTAAGTCTTTTAACATATTTAACTCCTGAATATATAATATAATAATAGTCGCTAGGTGCTAGGTATGGGCTGTAAAGTGGATGATCAGTTTCTTTATATCCAGCTTCGTGAATAGCACGTTTTACAACTTGGGCTGGGTTGGGTGGACAGGGGCGTTATCGATAAGCAAATCATCGTTGCTAACTTTTCCAAGCTGTTTTTCTTTTACAGTTTCGCCAACGCGACAAAATAATTCTGCATAATAATTGCTTATTATTGTAGCTTCATCCAGATTTTGAAATCTTTGGCCCAATGACACTACACAACAGTTATCACCCCTAGACCTATTAGTTTAGCATTCAACGCGCGTCTCGTTAACTGTTTTAGAATCATCAGAAGCGACAAACAACTTCAACTTCATCTTTACCCTTCGAAAATGATTTGTCCAGTTTAAAAACTTTTGTTTTTGGGCATTAAAGGCAAAATTTAAAGCAAATTTCTTGTTCAATAAATCTGTTCGTTGTAAAAGTTGCCAACAAGAAAATTTGGTACTTACAAAACATGCTTTGATATCTAAGCTAATAAAGCAAATATCATAAAAATTTTCGTCAGACATTGATGACAGCTAAACCAACCTAAAATAGAATATTAATAGATAGGAACAGCAAGCATCCTCTCAATTCTTCGATATATATATATATATATATATATATATATATATATATATATATATATATATATATATATATATATATAACATATGTATGTATGTATGGAGGTGAAAGGTCTTGTAAAAAGCAAGGTAAATATATTTTTTTCGAAAACAAAAAATTATTTCTCAATGTAATCTCCGTTGAGCTGAATATATTTAGTCTAGTCAGATTCTAATTTTCTTTTTCCTCAGAAAAAAAAAATTGTTTCAACCTGTATATAATACTTGTTGATACTACAGATAGCCTTCTCATTCGACGAAAACTTCTTCCTCCAAGCTAATTTTCTAGTCTAGGAAACAAAAAAAAATTCGGTTGGGACGAAATTGGAAATAGGATGGTGGGGACCTATCTTGAAGCCCAGCTTGTGCACCTTTGCCATGGCAACGGTAGATATGAATGCGCTCTAATTTTGGCGCTTCTGCTTCAACTCACTAAGCAAACGTTGTGTAATAAGAATCATTCTCTGTTTTACCCTTCTTCAAATAATCAATCATCTCTGACTCCCAAAAAACAGTTGCTAAGTCTTTTGCCGTCGATAAATCCGTTTTCGTTTTTTTTCGGTGCACTTTCATTTTCGCCAACCCACTGTTTAAACTGCCGTTTTATCTTCGGGGTGTAATGATGGATCCACGTTTCGTCTACAGTCACAAAACGAAGCCAGAAGTTTTTCGGATTACACTGCAACATTTTCAAATACGTTTTTAAACGTTTTTGGTCTGGCGTCAACAAACGCGGCATCCATCGTGCATTCAGCTTTTTCATTTTTAGAATTTCATGCAAGATATTATGTACCCCTTCACATGGGATGCCTACCATTTCAGCCATCTCATGAAACTTAATGCAACGATCTTCCATCACGATACCGTGACTTATATCGACTATTTCTGTAGAAGAAACCTGGATGTCCTGCACGTACAGCCACGTTTAAATAAAAAACTATTTTCATAATGAATGTAATGAAAGACTGATTTTGTCAATGTCAACAATTCAAAGAAAAAAAAAAAATTTCATAATGTATACGCAGTTATGTTAGGATGGCGAATTTTGATCCTGCCTATGTACCTAAATAGCACGTTTCTAATAGAATGACCAAATTTAACCTGTTTCAGTGGATTCCTGTTTCAATAAATGCTCAGTCATATGTCAAAATTTAATCTGGATATTTGGTGAGTATCAAAGAAAATTAAATAATTAGTGCAGTTTGGACTCAGTGATTTACAAAACGATAATCGTATGAACACTAAACGCATTGTTTTAGTAATTTGCAGCATGATGATTAGTTTATACCTGTGTTGAATTTAGTTAATTATTGTTGTTGGGTTTATTTTTCTGTAAACAGCCTTTATTAAAGTCATTTTCAGTCATTTTAAATAGAATGAATAGGAAATAATAATTTAATTAAACTAAACAGGCTAGCCAGGAAAGTCGTAAATTTTATGATAATGTAAATTTAATATATGCAAATGGTTATATTTTAGATTTTTGATGTTAAATATTTTACTTTATATAGTAATTTATACAAGAATTATGTCAGAATTTTTAGTTTTCCGTACGCACCATTTATGGGATCACTTCCATGTCCGTCTGTCACACCCTATTTTCTCCGAAACTATTTGACATAGGAAGTTGAAAGCACCCCGTACTAATCTTATGGAAAATGGGGCCAGGCCAATTCTTCGTAACTTTTTTAAGCGCTAATGCTTCTGGAATCCCTTGAACTTACAAGAGATTTTTATACATACAAGATTACTGTATATATCAGTAAGCATTAACCTGTGCCTAATTGGCAGAACACAGAGTGTTTTCCTGGTTACTTTAAAATATTATTGATCATATCTAAGTAGATGAGTCAGGGAATTGTCTTACCAACATAAACAATATGTTATATCTGCGTATAAATGTAAAGATGTGCATAACTTGATTTCATACAGTGTGTACGATTATTGTGTGGATGATTATATATATATATATATATATATATATATATATATATATATATATATATATATATATATATATACCATATACCATATATAATATATATATATATATATATATATATATATATATATATATATATATATTTTTTTTTTTTTTTTCCTGACCGTTAATGAATAAATTTAGGATAGTTTTTAGTGTTATAAGATCACTTCGGTGTCTGTATGTCTGTCACATCCGATTTTCTCCGAAACTATTTTACATAGAAAGTTGAAATTTGGTATTAATATAGGAATTGATGGCCTCATTAGAGCCATGTGATTTTGAGAGTTAAATTTTGACTTAAGGGGTTAGTTTTGGGGGATGAAATTGGAAGTGAAAAAAAAATTTTTTTTCTAGGTCATCGAGTGTGGTGTCAAATGAAAGCTTGTGAAAACACGAGTAAAATATATATATATATATATATATATATATATATATATATATATATATATATATATAATGTTATACTTGCGCGCACTTTTCTTTGTATTATTTTTAAAAAATCGCGAAAAATCGCTGTCCCCCACCATATCTCGAAAAGTACTCATCAAAAAATTTTGAAAAAATTCTGGAATATGGAGTGCCTTACCTTTAATAATTTACCTTGATATATAAAAAAAACAAAAATTTCAAGGTCATCAGATTTTAGTAAAGATTGGAAACAAACTTTGTTGAAAACTCATTTGGGGTGTGTTTTGTGAAGTCACTGATCATTTTAGACCTCTGTAACAAAATTTTTTATTTTAAAAGCAATCAACGTACGGAACACTAATTGCGCAAGTTCAACTTGCACTTGACCGGTTATTTTTTCTTAGTCTTGCGGTCAATTTTTAATGAAACAAGTTTACTTTTGGTTAGCGTTTCGGTTTATTTTATTTATACCATCTTCAGAACTACAAGAAAGAAAAAATGTTTAAGATGTAAAATTGATGATTAGTGTGATTTTATACAGAAATATGTATAAAGAATAAATATTAGTTTTTAATTATAGTGTTCCTACCTTATATCTAGTTGGATCTTTTGGTTTACATGTCAACAGTTTCACAGTTTTCGTAATACTAAATTTAAAAGGTTCACATATTTTATTTCACTATTTGTACAGGTAAAATGGGTAAATCCAAAATGTATTTATTGCTTTTATATTGTTGTTTCTTTAATTGTTGTTAGTTTAGTACTTAGGTTTTATTAGGTTATTAAATCATTGTATACAATACTCAGGCTTTCCGTGTCATTTCGATAATTTAAGGTGTTATTTGTTCTTCGTATATGTATCATTTCTTTTATGTTTCGTTTTTTATGATTATTTTCAAAGTCTAGAATTTGGACATTATTAAAATTGAAATTATGCAATTCATCTAGG
>CM032456.1:70633863-70644830 GCA_019049505.1 Pachyrhynchus sulphureomaculatus
GAAATATTTAGGTACCTATGGCTTCGATATGTGCTCGCTGGCTATCGATCTTGATCTACAATGATTTGTTGTTGAGGAAGGATTGGATTAACTTTGTGCAGCTGTATGGGGGTTACCAGTTCATGTTGGGAGCCAAAATACCGGGTTAAAGTTGATAGAAGTTGACATTGATATTATAGGTTTTATTATGTATCAGTGTGACTGTAACTTTACAAATTATTATAAAAATGGCAAATGTTATTTTCGTTGAATGAAATTTGCAAGTTTTCGTTCTTATGTTGTTATTTAAATTATTATTTTCAGCTTATACAGTCAAAAAATGAAAAAATAAGCGGTCAAGTGCAAGTTGGACTTGCGCAATTAGTGTTTCGTACCGTGATTGCATTGAAAATAAAGAATTTTTTTTTTTGTTCCATCCAGACTTCACAAAATATACCCCAAATGAATTTTTAACAAAGTTTGTTTCTGATTTTTGTTGGAAACTGATGACTTTGAACTTTTTTTATATACCAAAATTTTTTTGATCAGCACTTTTCAAGATAAGGGCGAAAGCGATTTTTGACAAGTTTTTAAAAATAATACAAAGAAAAGTGTGCGCAAGTATTACATCATATATATTTTTGAACTCATGTTTTTACAAGCTTTCATTTGACATCCTACTCGATGCCCTAGTAAAATTTTTTTTTTACTTCCGATTTCAGCTCCCTTTTAAGTCAAAATTTAACTTTCAAAACTACACGGCCCTGATGCGGCCGTCAATTCCTATATTAGTGCCAAATTTCAACTTTCTATGTCAAATAGTTTCGGAGAAAATTGGATGTGACAGACACCGAAGTGATTTTATAAATGTTCCGTACGGAACACTAAAAAGAAGTCGCCATAAAAAAGAACAATTGCTTCAAAACTTACATGATTTATTTCACTAATTTCTTATCATTCCAAACTCCCAATTACCGAAAGTGTTGTTGTATTTCTTGCTGCAGTGACAGCACATAGACCAAACCGAGTCGTCTTGAGATGCCTCCATGCATCACTCCACTGACACTCGGTGCCCCATATATCACGATCGGGATGTCTACGGACCCCCTCTTGCCCTCTCCGTATCTCTCCATTTGCATACAGCGACAGTGTCGACCGTTTTTTATCGGGCGATTTATGGGGCCACTAACGCCGGATGAACGACTTGCCACCAGTCGATTAGAGAAGTTGTTTTTACATTAGTGTGATTAAATAGTTGTGGAAGGGCTCCGATTTTTATACAGGATGATTTGAATTAATTTAGATCTAATAAGAAACAAAATTTATAGATAAATATTTAAATCAAAATTTAAGTTCATACATTTTTTTCAAGCTGCTGCTGGTGTAAACTAAAACTGACAAATATTATAACAGCAACAAACACATAATAATCAAAAGAACCATACCAAAACTAGAAACTCTATGTTAATGTGTTACATCCCAAAGTACTCCAAAAAACTTCAAAATGTTTAAAAAAAAACCTAACATAACTGCTAGCCATAAAGGTTACAAGCTCCTAAGAAATGATTTCAATAAATTAAAATTAAATATACCTAAAGACCACAAACAACAAAAAATCTGTAATATATCGGAGAGACTAGTCAATATCCAAAAAATAGAATAAATGGTTACAAGTATGAAAATAAAAATAATTTCGCTGTGGAACGAATAGCGAAGAAAAACAATACTTGTGATTTTGAGAATATCAAAATTCTAAAAATCGAAAATAACGCAAAAAAATGACAAATTCCTGAAATGACAGACACAATTAATGCAAAAAGGAATACTAAACAACTCAGTAAAATATATTATAACATCCTACAATACTAACGTACGTTTTTTTAAATCAAAACAATAGAGCAAATCAACACTTTACAGGTTTCCACCTACGCTTATTCTTTTCTAAAAATCCAAAATGCCAAGTACACGATTCCCTTCAGCTGTGTGATAAAAAAAAATGTAATCTCCTTTAAATTGAAGTTTCCCTAAAAATTTGTTTAAGGTAAAAAGGAAATAGTTACTATTTACTATATTAACCAATTATTGACCAACAACTTATTTGACCTTAGATATACGTCTTTATTCTGCCGAAGGCAACGTTTTACCGAAACGTAAATAAATTATGACCACATGAACGTATTTTTGTTATCTACAGAGTACAAATTCCAAGAATCAATCACTCAAAAATATAAAACTAAGAATAAAATAATAATAAAACAAATGCATATATATATATATATATATATATATATATATATATATATATATATATATATATATATATATATATATATATATACATATATATTTATATATATATATATATATATATATATATATATATATATATATATATATATATGTGTATATATATATATATAGGTAAAAAAATATAAAAAATATATATAGGTATATATATATAGGTATATATATATATAGGTATATATATATATATATATATATATATATATATATATATATATATATATATATATATATATATATATATATAGGTATATATATATATAGGTATATATATATATATATATATATATATATATATATATATATATATATACGTATATATATATATATATATATATATATATATATATATATATATATATATATATATATATATATATATATATATATATATATACACGTATATATATATATATATATATATATATATATATATATATATATATATATATATATATATATATATATATATAAATAACCTTTGCTAGGCGAAAATAAAGTCGCGAAGCGGCACCCTTGGGCCCACGATAAGATACTAGAGTGGCCCTCACAATCGCCGGACGCCAACCATATTGAAAACCTTTTTGTGGGGCGACTAGATAACTTACTAAGGTAATTGCGCCGTTGTTAGCACACCAAAGAATACATTGATAGCAAAGAAATATTCTCGTAACACATTTTTTCAAAAATACGAGCGGTCGTGTACATATATATATATATATATATATATATATATATATATATATATATATATATATATATATATATATATATATATATATATATACGTATTGTACGGAATCGAAAAAAATCCAGGGACCAAGAAATATAAAATCTCTCCAGTGCTATTGAGGTATTCGTAAAGGTTTTAAAATTCTTGCTGTGCCAGAAATTCTCCAGTTTTCCTTAACAGCTCCGTGCTGATGTTCAAGCGTTTAAAGTAAATGAAGAAACAAGCGTACTGCCAGCAACAAAGATGTAGATTTGATTTTTGATCTTTTCTAGCAGATTATTAATGTAAAGGAAAAAGAGAGTAATAGTCAGCATGGAGCTTTATGATATACCAGCGTTGATAGTGAAGATAGTAATCCGTCAATTCTCACTCGTTAAGAAAGGTCTCTGAGGAAACTGAAGTACATTTGCTTAAGATTCTTCAAAGTGTTCAATTGTGTGGTGCCATATGTGTATGTATGACAACTTTAAAGTTCCGTTGATCTTTGCTTATGGAAGTTAAGGGTTTTTAATCGTATTAAATCCCTTCGCATATTTTAAAGTTGCTCATTGATAGCCTTTTCCATAACAATCAATCGTAGATACCGAGTTGCGGTCCGCCTAATGGCCTTTAGAAGGTTGTAAATATTTTGACCTGTCTTGCAAAGGATAGTCGTTCGCCTCATCCGAATTTTCATACGCATAATCAACGCTGTACAAACCAGTGTACCAAAGTGTTCGACTAATAGGTACAATTCAGCATTTTTAGAAAATAAAGTAATTCAATATGTACATAAAGAAATTGATGCTGTAACGTTTGTCAAATGCATATCTTACAAATCTAGTAATTACTGAAATATGTCTTTTGCTTTAATTTTCGCACATAACTTGCACACTTGTAGCTCTATACCTGCCTGTGACGGATCGCAACTCGGCCGTCAATTTTGGGTTCGAAAAAAGTCTGTACCGCAACTCGGAACTTTTTATTGCCTTTCACCGACCCTTACCGCAACTCGTTATCAACCACATCAATTATTAACCATCTCGGACTGTAGGTTATTGATGGCATCATTTGTGGACTTACTTGCTTTAAAACAATATTGGTAGAATATTCTGTATGTTTTAAAATTATCAGTTATCAAATTTTGTTATATGAATTCAATAATTATAATAATAAAATATACGGGATTATTATAACAGTTTTAAAATTGTTAGGGCAGATTGTTTCTACTTTTGTTAATATTTGGAAACAACAAAATGAATAACCTAATCAATTAAAATTAGTGGCAACTTGACCGTGAATCTAAACAAAGAACACATTGTATTATCTGTACAGCCTGTCCCAAAATATAAGATTCTGATTTTTGCCGTTTTAAGTGGGCAATATAAAATTCTGACTTTTTGCTTATGATAGGTTGCAGAGATGGACTTACGAGTAAGAATTTTATTCATTAATGCAACTAAATAAAATTATAAGTGTTTTTGGAGATGTTTATTTATAGATGCGTGTAAAGAAAAAACGAATAGGAAGTACAAATATAAAGTTTAAACGAATGGGGTTTATAAGAGGGGACATTTTGTATGAATAAAAATATATTTTAACTTAAGCCTAATTCGGTTTCACTATCACTGTCATTAGCTGAGGTAATTATCAGTGGTTTTATATTATTTACATAAATATATGAATCTTCAACTTAACAACGTGCTGAATGGAATTGTTCCAGCTTTCACAAGGTATATCATTTATAACTTTTTTTTACTGATTCAACCACTGACACGCTTAAAGTAGGAGAAACATTTTGTGCCCTTATTTTTGATTTAACTTGATGCCAAATATGTTCAATTGGATTAAACACACAATAATACAGAGGAAGCCGCAATACAGTGTGTCCCATTTTCTCAGCCATACTATCACAAACATATTTCTTTTTCAATTTATAGTCTTCCAAAACTTCCAAAAGATCGCTTTTTTTTTATAACGTCAAAATAAATGTAATTTTTTAACATATATTCCTGTATTTCCGATTTGGTGTTGGCTGCATTAGGAACCTTATTTGGTAGGCGACTATGGTAACTTGCATTGTCCATAACTATAACACTCTGTCGGGAACATTTGGCAAAAGGGAATTTTGAAACCAGTTTTCAAAAAGGTCTGCGATAGTGTCTTCGTGATAGTCCAAACTAGAATCTTTTATGATTTTTTGCAGATAATAGTAGACAATTTGAAACCCAGCCTTTTTCAGATCCAGCATGCAAAATGGTTATTCGTTTACCTTTATTTGAAGGTGCGTTAGTCTGACATTTTGTACTGCCGTCAACGCACCCTTTTTGCACAGTGTCATGGGTATCGAACCATGTTTGGTCAAGGTAAATTAATGGCCAATTCTCTGATCGATACTTCTTAATTTCTTGTAAATAAGTATGTCGCAAGATTCGTAATCTTCGGAACGTGAATCCCATTCTTGAGAGAAGAAGAAAAAGGCAGGATCTTATATCTTGGGAATTACTTTAAATCATTTATTTTGGTTAACTTAAATGGCAGGTTTTTGGTAGGATTTCATCAGCGATCTTAATAAAATATTGATATAGTGGGTCAACGTCCAGTTATAGAATTGTTTTCTTTGGTTAATAGTACCAAGAGATATTAATTCCGACGTCTTTGCCTATTTCATTGATTTGAAAAAGGCGTTTGACAAAGTACAACATCATAGACTTTGTGATACTGTAAGAGAATCAAACTAATAATGTAACTCTACAGACAACAAAAAGCACCAGTTCGCGTTATTAACCAACTATCAGAAGAATTTTCAGTAAAAAGAGGAGTACGACAAGGATGCATTCTATCACCTTTATTATTTAATGCGTACTTAGAATGTCTATTTCAGAAAGCCTTGAGAAAAATAGATAATGAAGTTGTCATAAATTGGGAAATAATAAATAATTTAAGATACACCGATGCTACTAAGTTGCTGATAGATAGTGCTGAAGGTCTTCGACGTCTTATCAATAGTTACTGTCAGTGAAAACTATGGAATGAAACTTAACAGCAAGAAAACTCAAACTATGATTATAAAACATCAACCCAGACTTCGTTGCTCCTGTAAGCGATTCGCATTCAAGATGTGGTGTTATCTTGGACGCTTGGGATTTCCTGGATATACCACGTAACAAACAATACTGTTATAGAACGCTTGAAAAATACCACTATCAAAGAAAGCAAACTAGCGTATTTAGGTCATATAATGCGAAGTGAGAAGTACTGATTCCTTCAATTTATTATGCAGAGAAAAATAGAAGGAAAACGGGGCCCTGGTCGTTACCGTACATCGTGACTTAAAAATCTCAGGCAATGGACCGGTATGACAAAAGTGGATCTTTTCAGATCAATGGTCAATAGGGTTAGATGGGCCAATGAGATCGCCAACATCCACTGAGGAAAGATACTTGAATAAGAGAGAATAGTATATAATTAATAAGCTTTGTGATGGGTGAGTCTTGTCTGAATCAGTTATCTGGTTGTGCGGCTACCTAATAGATTCCTTTGCGTAAGTAATCAATATTCGGCGTATAGCACAGCATTAAACTTCTCCGCTAAGTTGATTGTCATTGTTTACTAGTCTCTTGTGTTTGAACTTTTTTTACACAATCAGAGAAGCATATCAGTGAAAAATACAAATTCACTGACGTACGTCACTGGTCATTAATATATAAGCCCAAATTAATATTTCGACGCGTGTTGCCCAAGGGTGTCGATCTCTGTTAGGGATGTATCTTTGTCTACCTTTGCCTTTGTAAAGCTAAATATTGATGGAAAGCGTTCTTGGTTCGGATAATGTTTGTGATGTCGGCTGTTCTGTAACAGCCATCAAAGGATGTTGTGATTTAATTAACCGAGTTTTGATAGGTCATATTCCGAATATAAAAGAAGTCTGGAAAATTATTTCCGTATGGATTTCGTTTCTAAATATAAATTTAAAAAAAAAAACGGTTTTTCAATGTAATAGGGCCATTCTTGTTAAGGATTTTTAGCCATACAATTTTTGAATAAATAGTTTCCTCTTAAATTATTGGGATCGATATGGCTTTCATAGGCAATGATCAGTGTTAATTAATTTTTTAACTTATCTTAAATATATTTGCAACGCGATAATTAGTGTTCCGTACGGAATACTTGTAAGATCACTTCGGTGTCTGTCTGTCTGTCACACCCAAATATAGGATTTAATTGCCGTGTAGTTTTGAAAGTTAAATTTTGACTTAAGGGGTTAAGTTTTGGTGGGTGTAATCGCAAGTGAAGAAAAAAATTTACCAGGTCATCTAGTGGGGTGACAAATGAAAGCTTGTGAAAATACGACTTCAACAATATATATGATGTAATACTTACGCACGCTTTTTTTGTATTATTTAAAAAAAAAATGGTCAAAAACCCCTGTCCACCCACCCTATCTATCTCGAAAAATTACTGATAATTTATCTGGTATAGTGAATCCCAAGATATAAGATCCTGCCTTTTTGCTTTTTCAATGGGGCTATAAACGACCCTATTAAGGTTTTGTGCATAGTTGCCGGGTATTACGATAAACCTATTTTTATTTTACCTGCTTTGTATACCTCCCTCACTTGCACCTACAATCATATTGGATCTATTTGTACTTATATATTTACTACCTGGCAACCCCGTTTGGATCCTTTAAGTATTTGATAATATAGGCCTCATGACCACAGGTCCCCATTAAGATTCGAAAGATACTTTTTATTATTTTTATTTTTAGTTTTACTTACAACTTACAACGTAACGGTTCTATTTTAATTATGTGGCGTCCGTGGGAAAATTGCAATAGTGGCTATTGCAAGAGAAAACATTTATCACTTGACGCTAAAAATAAATTTTAATAAACAAAGTGCTTTGCAAGAAACCAGTGAACTAACAAAAACCACAATTTCTACGATTAAGGGTATTGTAGGAAAACCATCACTCAGGAAAGGAAAAAACGGAAAGATTTTCAAATGCATCATATAGACGATTGTGAAAAAGATGTCATCAAGATAAAAATATATTCTATGTATGAAGAGCAGTTGGTCGCGACACTAGACAAAATAAAATTAAGACTGGTGTAGGACGGGACCAATATACATTGTAGCCGATCAACCGTTGACAGAATTCTCTTAAGAATGGGATTCACGTTCCGAAAAATCAACAAAAGGCAAGTAGTGATGGAGTCACAAAGATTACGAATCTTGCGACATACTTATTTAGAAGAAATTAAAAAGTATCGATCAGAGAATTGGTCAATAATTTACCTTGATGAAACATGGTACGATACCTATGACACTGCAAAAAGGGTGGGTACAAAAATGTCAGACTAACGCACCTTCAAATAAAGGTAAACGAATAAGTATTTTGCATGCTGGATCTGAAAAGGGTTGGTTTTTTAAATTGTCTACTATTATCTGCAAAAAAAACATAAAAGATTCTAGTTTGGACTATCACGAAGACACGACCGCAGAACTTTTTAAAAATTGGTTTCAAAATTCCCTTTGGCCAAATGTTCCTGAACAGAGTGTTATAGTTATGGATAATGCAATTTACCATAGTCGCCTACTAAATAATGTTCCTAATGCAGCCAACATCAAATTGGAAATACAGGAATATATGTTAGAAACTGACATTTATTTTGACTTTAGTTATAAAAAAGTGATCTTTTGGAAATTTTGAAATACTATAAATTGAAAAAGAAATATGTTTGTGATAGTATGGCTACGAAAATGGGACACACTGTTTTGCGGCTTCCTCCGTATTATTGTGTGTTTAATCCAATTGAACATATTTGGCATCAAGTCAAATCAAAAATAAGGACACAAAATGTTTCTTCTACTTTAAGCGAGTCAGTGGTTGAATTAGTAAAAAAAGTTTTAAATGATATATTTTGTGAAAGCTGGAAGAATTCCATTCAGCACGTTGTTAAAGTTGAAGATTCATATATTTATGTAAATAATATAAAACCACTGATAATTACCTCAGATGATGACAGTGATAGTGAAACCGAATTAGGCTTAAGTTAAAATATATTTTTATTTATACAATATGTCCCCTCTTGTAAACCCTATTCATTCAAACTGTATATTTGTACTTCTTATCCATTCGTTTTTACATGGATCTATAAATACAGTAAACACCTCCAAAAATACTTATAATTTTATTTATTTGCATTTATGAATAAAATTCTTAAGTCCATCTCTGCAACCTATCATAAACAAAAGGTCAGAATTTTTATATTGCCCACTTAAAACGGCAAAAATTAGGATCTTATATTTTGGGACATGCTATACTAGCCACCCGTCCCGGCTTTGCACGGGGGTTGTTGTCATGTTACTGTATAACTCTTCATTATAATTTAGTGTCGATAAAAATAGCATGTCTAAGATATTTTTTAAAATAGTTTAAAATATTTCTTTATACACCGCATTAAGTGTCTCTTTCTCAGGTGCCAGAACAAACAGAGTCTGTTTGGATGTCACCCGCAATAGGGCTACATTTAACTGGCCATGCGAAAAACATTGGACACTAAGGTCTAAACCAGCTATGTTTAAAGAACTTGCGGTTGTATAGGTGAAACCAAAAGTAAATTGCGTTAGCTAGGTGATCCAAAATTGTCTAAAGAAAAGAATAATAGGATTTACATGGTATGTTATCAGTTACAAAGTAGAATAAGGAGAGTGGAAGTTCACAACTTGTTTCTAAAGAGCTACTTATTTCGTGATAAATGTAGTTTTCTTTCTCTTGTTAAGCGTAAGTTTCAATCGCAGAAAATGAGACGGGCGTATAGCAGGATTCCGTCCTGTCGCCCACCTTATATAATTCAATAGATATACAGTCTATACATTTTGTACTTGTTTACTGACGACATGGTACCACTGTCTTTATTGGACAATAAGGTAGGCCAAGCCTCTTACTTACAATTATTGAATGTATAATTATTTCGTAAAATGAATGTTTGCTTATACTAACTTAACCTAAGCTCTTATACTAGTGATCCTATACTAACTTAACCTAGGAAATGTGCTTTTATATAAATAATTTTCTTAATACTAAGACTTAAATTAGGACACAACATTAACTTAAACTAGGACTAATTATAACTTAATCTAGATTGACAATCTTCTTGTCACGGCGGGCGAGGGAGTTCATCGTCTTCATCCGAGAGTGGGTCGGACGGTATTGGGAACTGGCGGCTGGCGTGAGGTAGGAGTCGGAAGGCGTCCCTGATGCGTGGGGACGACATGGTAATCATTTCTGTGTCAAAGCAACCAAGAATCATCGTTTGAAGAATATTGAAAAATATAAAGCACCTTAAATAATGAATCCCCTAAGAAAATAAACTCAAGCAATATACTTCAGAGAAACAAGCTGTAAGCTGCCGCTAACTAAAGATAAAATTGATAACCATTCCAGTAATTAGCAAACCAATGGGAAATATTTAGGACTCGAGTTTAATCAAACACTGAACTAGAAAAATAGCGAAGACAATATTATCAAAAATAGGTCAACTGTAGGTTTGACTTGCGCAATTAGTGTTCCGTAGTGATTGCCTTTAAAACACAAATGCTTAAAGCAGTAATGCATTGAAAAGTATATGAGTTTATTACTGATTGCACCGAATACATATTTACATTTCGTAGCTCTTAGTCCCGTTTAAATTTACAACTTTCCACGAAAAAACCTCCATCATATTGTTAAGACATAGTTTTTACCATGTAAATTATCAATGTAAATGCACTCACTTCAATCTACACTTTATGGAGAGTATTCTAGAATTTTTTAAACATTTTTTGATAAGGACTTTTTGAAATAGGTCCCCCCCTGGGCAGCGATTTTTGAGCATTTTTTAAAAGGAAGAAAAGTTTGCGCGAGTATTACATCATATATATTTTGGATTTTCACAAGCTTTAATTTGACATACAAGTTCTTACAA
>CM032456.1:70644930-70885268 GCA_019049505.1 Pachyrhynchus sulphureomaculatus
GGCCTTCACTTCAGCTTTTTTACGTGGTGAAAGATCGCCTTTTCTACCCATAATGAAAATAGTCCAATTATTTTTTTAAAATACTGCATACAAAATAAACTAATAACTGAGTAGTATAAAACTGTTAAACAAACAATCACAGTCCATAAAGCCACAGAAACACGTCCGTACCTGACTCGATTCCGATCGCGACTGATACAGGTTTGTACTTGTTTACGTTCATGTATCACTTTGTCAACACAGTGTTGCCATATGTTAAAAATAAATACAAATATGTAGTCTACAACAATTCTTTTAAATAAAAAATCAATAATATTGTAGTTTAAATATACCATTATTGCATAAAAACTCTTAAGAAACATAAAATTACTAAAAAAAAATACAGTGCGTCTAATAATTTGTCCAGGGACTGTGTATATATATATATATATATATATATATATATATATATATATATATATATATATATATATATATACAGCCAGTTAGAATAGAAAGGAGATGTTGATTTTAGGACGGCTTTTCAAGATCAAGCCATGACTCGTGAGTGTAAGAGTATGAACTCGGTAGCTACTTATCCTTTCAAAGTCAATGAAGTCTGGGAGAAATGGGTGGGGGAGATGAAACACCTTCGATCCTGGCTAATATTATGAAGGTTGTAGTATGGAACCATCAATATTTGAGAAACGGGTGACCAAAATAATTTACAGCGCTTGAAAACCTACTTAAACCCTACAATTAAATATATAATAAAAGACTATTTTTAGTCAATTTCCACTGGTTTATTTAAATTGCGATGACGCGTTTCGCTGTCGATGCCGCTTCTTCAGATCTACATTTTACACTGTCAAGTGTGGATTTTCCAATACTATCAATGTAATTTAATTAGGTGTAATATTATAATTAAGAAATTATATAAAACTGTGAATATTAAACCTAACTTGACAGTGTAAAATGTAGATCTGAAGAAGTTGCATCGACAGCGAAACTCGTCATCGCAATTTAAATAAACCAGTGGAAATTGACTAAAAATAGTCTTTTATTATATATTTATAATGAATTTCCATCAAGTAGAAGCTACAACAATTCAAAATTCCTACAATTAAAGAAAAGAAATTAGTTCCTCTAAATTCCACCAAAAACTTTAAGAAGTGAGGAGGTTAGCTATTTAATACCGGTGCTTGTAAATGTGAGGATTTGTTTTCTTGCATATGCGATTGGGTTAATGAGAATTCCACTACTTTGTGTATCAAATACCGATGGCTCATAAAACGTGTATTGAGGATTTTGATGTGAAATAAGATAGGAACTAGAAGTAGAGAAAACAGGACAGCATCTCCAAGCACCAAATATTGCCGTAAAATTAAAATATAAAAGCGAGGAAGAAAAGGGTGGAAGAGAAAATGAAGCGGTGAAGAAGTATATTTTTATATATAATATATATATATATATATATATAATATATATATATTAATATATCGAGTACATTTGGGAGAAAATCTTGTATGAAATAGAAAACGAAAAAGATGTGAAGTTTCCCCAGTCTTTTAGTCGACTCAGTTCTTTTTAGGGTTCCTGACACGGCGTGATGGTTCCCGCATCCTGGAGAGCTCAGTTCACGATGGTGGTTATAATAATTTTGTGAAGGAGAACATAATAATTATTTTCCTACATTAATTAAAGGAGAAGTCCTACAAATAAAAACGACATCTTGAAATTTTTTCTGTCCTACGAATGTCTGTAAAAGTAAAAGGAAATTTTCTAATTTCTTTTCTTTAAAACTTTTCACCTTATAATGTTCACCACAATGAAATACATTAATATATATTCTGTATTTTTAACCAGTCTTAAATGGCTGAAGCAATTCTTTTCTTATAGCAAATTTTACTTTTTTCTCTTACTAAAAAATTTAATTAATCGAAAAAAAATCTTTTAAGTTAAAAAATTAAACTGCGTCTTTTTTGACATCTCAAAGCAAAAGGAAAAGTCAATTTAAGGAAACGTTTTTCGTTTGAAATTGCTAATTTCGTAATCCGCAGAATAAAGGCAAGTTTGCTAACCGGTTGCCTTGCGGCAAGTTGGACATCAAAGGAACTCAACATTTGATATTCCCAGATATAATTGAATATGAAATGTAATTTTTTTAAGCTTCATCAACATTCCTGTTTATTTCAATTGACATTTTAATAAACTTCCCGTTACAAGAGGCTGAAAATTTTACGATAAACAAATATTCTAAATTTCAATTATTGTCAAACGAATTTCTGTGTTTGGCGGCAGGAACAGCAGATTTAATTCATTTTTTAAGTTTTTGTTTACTTTAGTATTGTTTTTTTTTTTGATTTTATTTTGCCTCGGGTAGTTGTGCCATACAGCCAATCGCTGTTTGGCAGAATAGGCAGTAATTATTTACAGAGATTGAGCTTTTGCTACTTATTACAAAATGATAAAAAGAAAAAACTATCTTCTCTAACAGTGACAATGATAAAAAAAGAACTATCTTCTCTAACAGGAATATAGACAGGTTTGCATTATTTCCGCTTTGGGCCAATCAGAGCACTTTAATTAAAGCATGTAGGCCAGAGGAAATATATAAATTTGGGATTACATGAGGATTTTTAACAAACAAGACAATAGTTATATCCAGAATTCAAAGTTTAATATTGTTTTCGGCTAAATAAGGCATGCCGATTGTTTGCATTTCAAAATTGTCTAAAAGTGCATGTAGAAAGGTTAACGGTCCTGGTGCACAGTAAGTAGTTCTTTATTAATTTATTAATTTTGGGTATAACATAGATCATTACTATATTTGTGACATTCAAAAAAATATGATTCAAGTCGCCAACAGTTCCACGAAATTCGCATAACTTGCATTCTATGACATTAATTTTTTAGTGTTCCGTACGGAACACTTATAAGATCACTTCGGTGTCTGTCTGTCTATCTGTCACACCCGATTTTCTCCGAAACTATTTGTCATAGAAAGTTGAAATTTGGTAATAATATAGGAATTGATGGCCTCATCAAAGCCGTGTAGTTTTGAAAGTCAAATTTTGACTTAAGGGTTTAGTTTTGAGGGGTGAAATCGGAAGTGAAAAAAATAATTTTTTGTTAGGTTATCGAGTGTGGTGTCTAATGAAAGCTTGTGAAAGCACGAGTAATATAAATATATATATATATATATATATATATATATATATATATATATATATATAATATATATATATATATATAATGTAATACTTGCGCACACTTTTCTTTGTATTATTTTTAAAAAATCGTGAAAAATCACTGTCCCCCCACCTTATCTCGAAAAATACTGATCAAAAAATTTTGAAAAAATTCTGGAATATTCTCCAGGGGGTGTAAATTAAACGAAAATTATCACGAGTGCATTACCTTTAATAATTTAATCTGGTAAATAAAAAAAACAAAAATTTCAAGGTCATCAATTTTCAGCAAAGATTGGAAACAAACTTTGTTGAAAACTCATTTGGGGTGTGTTTTGTGAAGTCACTAATCATTTTATACCACCGTAACAACATTTCTTTATTTTAAAAGCAATCAACGTACGGAGCACTAATTGTGTAAGTTCAACTTGCACTTGACCGGTTATTTATTTTAAGATGAGCAGGGCACATGTATGGCCAAATTTAAGTCCTATAATAGTAGTAATAAATCTGAGATAAAGATATACATTACTACTTCTTTTAAAGTTTTCTATCTATTTTTCCATTCTATTATGATTTTTTTACTTGCAGTGATATAGGTACAGTTTGTCAAGTAAGAACGTGAGCGCTCCTATTCTTGAAAAAAAAATGTGTTTCGCGAACATTTTTTGCCATCAGTGTATTCTTTGGTGTGCTAACAATGGCGCAATTATCGTAGTAAGTTGTCCAATTACCTCCTGCATCAATAATCGCCTGGCGTCTTCGAGTTATTCACATTTTAAGTTAAAAAGACACGTTTTGAAAATTTAAATTGTTTATAAACAAAAGAGCACGAGTTTTTCGAGGTCCAAAACTCAGGACAATACTCCTGGTGATATCTCAGAGAGGATAAAATCATAATATTGCTGTATCTAGACTGTGCAAGGCAAATGCTTTTTTTACTGCACTAAAAGTAAAAATTTTGGCCTTGTGCTAGAATTTTATTAAACCTTTTCAACAAAAATAATTATTTACGTTTATAAGACACCTTGTATAGATTTTTCCGAGATAATAAGTTCACCATAAGCTTATTAGAAACCTAATGTCATTCAGTTTTTTTGTTAATATCAGTTCTGCTGTTTTTGACAAGCAGACAGGCAGGCAGACAGCCAAAGTAAAAGTCTAAAAGTTGTTGTTGTATATGCAGGCTTATTAATAATAATAATTCATCCCTCTAGCTCGCGTATTTAAAGAGTTAAGTAAAAATGTTGAATACAATTATTGTAGCGTTTGTAAAGAATTTCTTTACAAAGTTAAAGCAGAAACAATCGTATATTGCAGTTTTGACATATGACATAAATTAAACGCCCTTTATATTTTTTTCCAGTGTTATGAAACTTTCACAACTACGATGTATATTTTTATAGTGTTATTGAGCAGAATATGAAAGAAGTATCGACAAAAAATACGGTCAATAGGTGTCCACCTAATGAATATTTCGAAAATATTATGCTCATGATTATCGACTTAAGCAATAAGTAATATATATATATATATATATATATATATATATATATATATATATATATATATATATATATATATATATATAAAAAATCGATGTCATATAACTATTATAGTATTATTTTAAAAGTATAGAAATAAAGTATATATATATTTTGTTTCATTTTCCAAGTTAACTGTTATATATATATATATATATATATATATATATATATATATATATATATATATATTTATATATATCGCCACCCTCGATATGATTGTAATTTTTAATATTAAATCCAAAAAAAAACTGGGGAATCAATCCATACAAATGTTTGTTTACTGATTTGCGCAATTAATTCTCAGTATAACTGCATATATGACAATATTTTTAATTCAAAAATTAAATGTTTTGGTGTATTTTCGTCGAAATAAATATGCAGACAATCTAATTTTATGCCGTGTTATCAAATATAAAAATGTTGCACTAAATTTTGTGTGACTGCGACTTTTTTTTTATGGTCCCAACAACGGAAAGAAAACCTCTTGACCGAGAATTATCCTCCTGTGCGTGCTCGTGTCGGCCTTTGGCTTCGTGGCGTAGTAGGTGCTTGCGGTGCAGAAGGTCTCAGGTTACAATCCCGGCAGGTCGGTATACTTTTATTTAAGTATATATGGCCTGGCCATGTACATAGGTAGTAGTAGTTTGCAGAAGTGCAATAACGTCCGTAGCAGCACTACCACGTTGTCTAAAAGGTGCCGTGAAATACAGAAACGTATGTTTCGGGTATTATGACATCCTCGGCCATATCCTCACAATATGAAAAAGGGTAAAATCCCTACTCAGGCGGGGAGGTGAACGATAAAAAAAAAATGTGATTAGTTGAAAAAATCTATAGCATCGTTTTTGGGGCGTAAATAAAAAATTTTTTTTTGGATTGAATGTAATAACTGGAGAAAACGCTGGACTAAGTAACATAAATTAGTATAGTATTTCGTTTTAGCTCTGCGAAGGTTTTTTCGTAGCAAGGTAGATAACTGAAAAACAATCCCTTATTATTTCCCTCAAAATCTTCCAAAAAATTTGCATGCAAGCGTAAGATTAATCTCAGTGTTTTTGCATTGAAATAACTTTTTAAATTTTAAATATTTTAATTACAAGGGTGGGTAACTTTCTACGAAATGGCGGAAAATTTGATTAAGCGGCTTGACTGTTGGTAAGGTTGATTGTTGCACACGTAACGCAGAGTTGTTTGTCGACATCTGTCGTAAGTGACAGGTATTACACGTTTCGTATAAATGGATAAAGTCAGGTATCGTGTAGTGACGAAATAATTGTCTGGAATGCGGCTCAGATAGTAGCTGAATTGAAAAAAAGTTCATGGGAACGCTGTATCAGCACTCAAGACCATTTATTATTGGATAAATAAATTTAAACGTGGCCGCATGAGTATGCACATTCAGGACGTCCGATCGAGGGTTCTTTCTGAAGAAATGGTTGATAAAATTCATGGAATCGTGATGGAAGATCGTTGCATTGAAGTTCATGAGATTACTGAGATAGTGGGCATCCCATATGAACGTGTAAATAATATCCTGCGCTAAGTGCGCGACGGGTGCCGAGTTTGTTGACTCCAAACCAAAATACGAGGAAAGAAATTTCAAAATCATGTTTGGAAAAGTTGCAGCGTAATCAGAAGAACAAAAGGCGTCGTTTTGTGACTATAGATGAAATGTAGATCCACTATTACACCCTGCAGACAATAGGGTAGTCAAAATAGTGGATTGGAGAAGATGAAAGTGCAGCGAAAAAAAGCGAAATCAGTTTTATCCACGGAAAAAGTAAAGGCAACTATTTTTTGAGACTTTTCAATGTATCAGCAATATTGACTATTTGGAAAAGGATAAAACAGTGACTTGCTCTTATTACGCAACTTTATTCGACCGTTT
Organism: Pachyrhynchus sulphureomaculatus; assembly: GCA_019049505.1. Classification (NCBI taxonomy): domain Eukaryota; kingdom Metazoa; phylum Arthropoda; class Insecta; order Coleoptera; family Curculionidae; genus Pachyrhynchus; species Pachyrhynchus sulphureomaculatus. The sequence goes on from CM032456.1 coordinate 70,651,536, forward strand.
GCATAGTGAGTTGAAGCAGAAACGACTAAGATTAGCGCACAAAAAAACTGCCCCTTCACCAGGACAATTCGCCTGCTCACACATTGGCCGTTGCAATGGTAAAAGTGCACAAGCTGGGTTTGGAAATAGTTTTCCACTCACCTTATTTTCCAGATTTAGTCCTAAGTGACTTTTTTCTCTCGAACCTTAAAAATTGACTTGGGGGAAGAAATCTTCTTGAAATGAAAAGGTTATCTGTGCTGTAAGCGAGTATTATGCACAATTCGAAACATCGGAATAAGAAGAATTGGAATCTCTCTGTACCAAAAGTATTGGGCTCAATGGAGATTAGGTTGAAAAATACAGTCCGTCAAGTAAGAACGTGACCGCTCGTATACTTGAAAAAATGTGTTTCGAGAATATTTTTTGCCATCAATGGATTCTTTGGTACGCTGACAACGGCGCGTTGCCTTAATAAGTTCTCCAATCGCCTCCTGCATCAATAATCGCCTGGCATCTTCGAGGCATGCTGTCGATGAGATTTTCAGCATACTCTGCAAATTTTGCGAATCTCGCAACTGAGTCAAAGTCCTCAGAGTCTTTCCTCTGAGCTCTCTGTTTAGAAGGGACCAAACGTTTTCAATAAGATTGGCGTCTGGCGATTTTGAGGGCCACTCTAGTATCTTATCGTGGGCTCTAGCGAACCGCTTCGCGACGTGACTTTCGTCCAGCAAAGATTTTTTCGATATGCTTCGGAATTTGGCATCATGTGTACGAAGATGTCGTCGAATGGTTTTATGGGACCTGATTTTTTAAATTTTGCCGCTCCTTGACGTAGCATCAATATCGGGTCCCGTGAAAACAAAGAAACGTTTGGTTTTTTTTTACGACTTTTGGAGTGACTTTGCATACCAAGTCATCGACATCTTTCGTCTCGTTAAAATGATTTACCCACTTCTTCACCAACGATACCCACTTTTTAATATATTTCGCAGCTGCGGAATGTGTCTTTTTAGGCTCCTTTGGATGGGAACAAAATGAGTAGTAGACAACTGTATGTATTTTAAAAATTGTTCTTTGAAATTATTTAATAATTTAATCTTTAATTAACATGTAAATGTCTTTGGGATAATTAACAATAATAGTTAATGTTAATAAATAATAAAAATCAGGGTCCCAAGAATGCTTACCTGTGGCATACTAAGCTTTATTAATAATTCATCAGAAACAAAAACATAACAACTGGCTTTAACGACTTTTTTAGGTTCTACCATTAAGGTAACACTACAGTGCAGGCGCTTGCTTATTTCTAAACTTACTAACCTAAATATTAGACCACTCTAGCGGACCCAACTTTAAATAAATGATTTATAAACAACAGTAGGCAAAGGCATATTTCAGGGCAACTTTACGTAAATAACTCGACAGTCATTCAATAAATTCTTCGCGTATCGAAAGAAAATCTCCTTCGCCTTGAAATACTTGACTATCGGGGGGGTCACAGGGTTGTTGAGGGTTAACGGGCGGCCCCCTAGCGGCAACCCGCTGCCCTGATTTATGCCATTCCGGAATCATGGCTCTCGTCGGGGCGCATACAGCGCGGATATTTATTTTTATACATCTGTTCGCCTTGACGTAATGTCCCTCCATATATCGCGTGCATGCTTTTAGACTGAAGGCTGTTAAGGAGCGAGACGGCCAGGGAAATTGACGGCTAAGGCAGTGGTGGAGGAAAGGCTTGATTGGAAATAATATGATAATATTGAAAAATATGAAAGGACATTGTCCATTACGAGTCTATATATGTTATAAATTATCGTATGTCCACTAATCCGCGGCACATTAAAAAAATATATATATATATATATATATATATATATATGTAATATCTCCGATTCTATTTTTCGTATCTATTTTCGTAAAACTTCGTTCTTCCGCCATTTTATTGCTCTTTATGTTGGTTTTCACAAAGTATAACCGTGGAATTTTTTAAATGTTTATTTATAATAAATAATAACAACGAAATTGTTTAAATAACTTTTTCACGCTTTCCCCGACAACGTACAAAAACGAAAAAAATACTATTATCACTTGAAATTATTTAATATTTTCCGACCTAACAGAGATCCCACCTTTCAAAAATATGGGTTTTTTAGATTAAAACATAGCGAATATAATGGTATTTTTTTCGATTTTACAAGTTGTGTGGGCAAGCATGAATATACCATTTAAAGAATTCCGTGGTTATTATTTTTTATAAATAAATAACTAAAAAAATTCCACCGTTATATTTTGCGAAAGCCAACATAAAGAGCAATTAAATGGCGGAACAACGAAGTTTATATGATAAATACAACCGGAGATATTGCTTTTTTAATGTGCCGTTGATTAGTGGACTACGATAATTTATAACATCCATATTTTGCAAAATATACATTTGTCGACTAATTTCACGAGTAAAGGCAATAAAACATTTTTCAGGCAAAACGAAAATATGAAGATTTTTGTTTCCTCAAATTCGTACGGTTTGTAAAAGAATGACCCAATATATTTGTTGAAAAATATAGAAGGACATTATCTATTGGGGATCTTTACTAAACAATTGTGTATCAAGTTATAACAAATAGGAGGATATTTATATTTTATATAGGACATTGTCCATTTGGGGGTCTTTAATAAACACTTATGAATCAAGTTAGTGTTATTTTATCTTGAAGAGCTCACTTATAAAGAAATAAAGGAATTCGCTAAATATAGTTTATATGAAATTTTCAATAAACTATTTTAAAAACCCCGCTTTTTTCAAAAAAATGTATTCTTTTTGGTTTTGTGACCGTTCTCTTGTATACAAGACGTTGGTCTTCATACCAAAGACTCAATACTTTGGGAAGGATGTGTGTGTGTGTGTGTGTGTGTTTGATTTTTCACAACAAGAATAAATTAAGATAAACATTAAAACTTAATATTTTACGTTATAAGTACTTTATAGTGAGATATAAAAAAGAAAAAAATAGTCGAATAGAGGTTGGGCTTGTGGTAAAATTGAAAATAATGAAAAAAATTATATTCAGACTCCTTGACTTCCCGAACCCCTTTTTACACCTTCCCACTTTATTCACCCTTTACATGCTGAACTACAAATAACTGTGCGTTAAATTTGTTCAATATCAAACTGAAAACTAGGAAAAACTCTCATATTACCATTAAAATTATAGAATATATATATGGATCTCTACCAATTTTTCCCCTCTTATTAAAGAGATATCGCTTAAAACTATAGGTTCCTTCCTTACTGTACGTATTGTACGTGTACAAAATTTAAAATCGAACCCAAGAATCGACCATTATCAACGACTACTCTCAATCGCTGTTCCCACTACGTAGTTAAAACGAAACTGTCTTTATCTGTGTAATCTTAAACAGTGAATACCCATGCAAATATTTTTAACAAGGGCCTGCGTAATCCTATTAAAAAAAATTAAAAATTTGGGTCTAACGGCATTATTATTAGTTGTAAATACTCTTTACACTCTTAAATTTCTAAACTTTTTACTACCAAAAAAGAAATACTTTTTATTACTGAAGAAGAAACGAATATTAAAAAATAACTAATTCACTTTTAATAGAGCCTAAAATTTTAAATATCAAAATTAAACATGATTCAAACTTTACTTTTAATGGTAATTTTACAATACCTGCTGTAAAATTTAAACGAAATCTTGAGGTAATTTTTGTTGAATAATTATTTTATTGTCTACATAAAAACGTAGTACAATACGTATTTTAAATTAGGAATTTTCAAGATCACTTAAATACTGAAGCAAAACTTAAAATTGAAGATTTAATTGCCTTAAGTGGACTAGATTACTGAGACAATATTAACCATAAAACATCAGTTGTAGTAACAAAATAGAAGAGTAAATTCCACATAATAATTGTGTCACATTCTCTACAGAGCTCAAAATATACGATCCAATGTCACAAACATTCAGTCAATATAACTTAATAAAACCAGAGTAAAGTCGTGAAATTTACTTAACTTGTTTCATATATAAAGTAAATAGTGTTCCGTACGGGACACTTATAAGATTACTTCGGTGTCTGTCCGTCTGTCTATCAGCCTATCACATCCGATTTTCTCCGACACTATTTGACATAGAAAGTTGAAATTTAGCATAAATATAGTAATCGATAAATTGATAAATATAGTAAATCAGAGCTATGTAGTTTTGAAAGTTTAATTTTGACATAAGGGGTTAGTTTTGGGGGGTGAAACCGGAAGTGAAAATTATTTTTTTACCAGGTCATCGAGGGGGGTGTCAAATGAAAACTTGTAGAAACACGAGTTCAAAAATATATATGATGTAATACTTGCGTACACTTTTCTTTGTATTATTTTGAAAAAATTGCCAAAAATCGTTGTTCCTCTCCTTATCTCGAAAAGTACTGATCAAAAAATTTTGAAAAAATTCTGGAATTTTCTTCACAAGGTGTAGATTGAACGAAAATTATAACAAGTATATAATTTATCTGGTATATAAAAAAAACAAGTTCGGAAACAAACTTTGTTGAAAACTCATTTGGGATAATAAAATTTTTTATTTGAAAAGCAATCACCGTACGGAACACTAATTGCGCAAGTCCGACTTATACTTGGCCGTTTTTTTTTAATAAATTTAAATCCCTGACTACTTCATTTTATATTTTATAGTTTAGAAATACTCGTAACATCTGTAATGTGAACACAAGAAATTAAAGTTATTTGGAAGTTATTTGGAAATATCTATTGAACCAAGTCGGAAATACAAAACTTAATTTAAATATATTTTTCCAATATTTTATAACAGTGTAGCATCTAATCTAAAAAAATTAATCTACAGTAGTTAAAAAAAAACGGTCAAGTGTAAGTTGGACTCGCCCAATTAGTGTTCCGTACTGTAATTGTCTATAAGAAAAAAATTCTTGTTATGGAAGCATAAAATGATTAGTGACTTCATAAAACACACCCCAAACGTGTTTTCCATTAAAGGGATTGAGAGCCTAGATTACAAACATGCCTAGTCAGATACTGACTCAGCAGGCTAATCAGACCAACCAGAATAAGTCAAAAAATTCCTGACATGTGGATGTCTTAAGAATCAATAAGTATTTTCACGTTTTTTCTTAGTCATTAATGTATAATAGTTATAGAATCTTAGCCACCTGATAGTCAATAAATCAATCTAACTCAATTTAGAATCTAGTGGTAAAAGTTTAAAACAAATATTTACAACCTAAATATTTTTTTAATTATGTTTAATTATAAACAAATAATATAAAATTATTTTGTCTCGGTACCTAATGCTTAATATAGTAGCTCTCAGTCCGGTTCAATTCAAACTTTCGACAAAATAAACGTTCACCATTTTGGCGGTCAAATAGTTTCTTTTTAAACCAGATAAATTATCAAACCGAATGCACTCGTGATAATTTTCGCTCAACCTACACTTGATCGGAAAGAAATTTGGTTGAAAACTCATTTAGAGTTTGTTTTGTGAAGTCATTGATCATTTTATACCTCCGTAACATTAATTTTTATTTTAAAATCAACCAACTTACGGAACACTAATTGCGCAAGTCCGACTTGCACTTGGCCGGTTATTTTAGTTTTATTAACCTTTATTCAGGTCAAGTATAATACCTTTTACTTTTGTTCGTATACATAGTTTTCTGTTAAGGTAAAGTGAACAGGTGTGTTTAGTTTCTGCATTTGCTAAATTGTTTTTGATAAATGAAAAATTTTGAAAAGTTATCAAGACGAAAATGAAATCTGACCTAATTTAGATAAAAAAATTTTGAGGGGTTACTTATTCCTTTCTAGCCAGTCTTTAGGTAATTTGTATTTGATGCTAGGGAAATATTGTATGTGTGAATTTAAAATGAGTTGGTTGTTAATTATTTCAGCTTTTAAATGATGAGTTACTTATATTTTTATTAAAGACTTCAAAATTTTTCGATCAGTACTTTTCGAGATGGGGTGGGTGGACAGAAGTTTTTGGCCATTTAAAAAATAAATAAATAAAAAATAAGGAAAAGTGTTCACAAGTATTACATCATATATATTATTATTTTAAAACTCGTGTTTTCACATGCTTTATTTGATACCCCATGACCTCGTAATTTTTTTTCACTTCCGATTACACCCCCCAGACTAACCCCTGAAGTAAAAATTTAACTTTCAAAATTATGCGGCCATGGTTGTGCAATCAATTCCTATATTTTTACCAAATTTCAACTTTCTATGTCAAATAGTTTCGGCTAAAATTGAGTGCTGAAAGAATCCAAAAACATAATTAGGGGAACCCCTCACACGGGCCAGGGGGATTCCCGAAGGCCCCGACGATTTTAAATGGAAATATGTGCGTACATATTTTATATATATATATATATATATATATATATATATATATATATATATATATATATATATATATAAACAAAATTTCAAGGTCATCAGTTTTCAACAAAGATCGAAAACAAACTCGTTGAAAATTCATTTGGGGCGTGTTTTGTGAAGTCATTGATCAATTTGTACCTCCGTAAGTTTCGGCTAAAATTAAGTGTGACAGACAGACGGGCAGATGGTTAGACGGGAACCGAAGTGATTCCATAACTGTTCAGTACGAAGCACTAATTACTTTAAAAATATCTATTGGAAGAATGATTAAGTAATAATCAAAACTCCATAAATTTGTGCCGATTAGTCTAGTACTGTCATTTTCTGTTTATTACAAATGATTCCTTGAGTGGAAAAATGTCCCTACTCACATTTTACGTTTTACTTAAATAAACGGATGAAGGATGCTCGTGTAGCCATCCACCTAAAACGTATTTTGAAAAATGCGGATTACACCATTTTTGTGCCAAGGCCTTAAACATGCTTTGATTGTTGTTATTAAGATTTTTTTTTTACACATTAGCTAATTTTCTTGTTTTTTTTTATATGTGATTTTTACCAATAAACTTAAAGAATGTGAAATTTTCGTTATCAAAATTCAATTTTCGATTTACGTTAAAAATTATTACAATAATAGTATTTATCACATCAATCAAGAAAAAATATAACGAGAAAACATTGTTGTTGCACAGGACAAATTGATATTGTGAACTATTTCAGTAACATTTCTCTTTATTAATCAATTTTTATATATACCGTATTTAACGAAGTGACTGACTTTGTTACTTGAATCTGCTACAATAGTGCCTCAACTTAAAAGACAAACTGTATTTATCCAGTATACCAGGGTATTTTTAGTGTTCCGTACGGAACACTTATAAGGTCACTTCGGTGTCTGTTCCTCTGTCACATGATTTTCTTTGAAACTATTTGACATAGAATGTTGAAATTTAGCACTAATATAGGATTTGATGGCCCCATCAGAGCCATGTAGTTTTGAAAGTTAAATTTTGACTTAAAGGGTTAGTTTTGGGAGGTGAAATTGGAAAAAAAGAGAGATCTTAGTGGGAGACTGTTCATCCACCGCTGCTTCTTCATCATCATCGTCAGCTGATTTTTCGGTTTCCTGAAAGGCATTCGTTATTTCTGCAATACTCATTTCTTCTTCTAAATCATCTGCATTCAACAAAATCTTCTCTTGTCACATTTTCGCAACCTTTTATTTTGTGCTTGTCAGATGCATTGGAACATACCATTATAGTTATTCTTTCCTTACTTCGTTTGTGCCCAGGAGCTGATTTTTCCTGTCGAGATGCCAATGTTTTTGATGGAAGCATTTTATAATTCAGACCAGTTTCGTCACAGTTGTAAATTTGATCACATGTGTATCCACAATCTTCGATTTGCTTTTTAAAGTTCTGCTTAAACTTTTCAATTGATGTCACATCAGCAGAAAGTTTTTCACCACGTACAGTCAGTTGTCGTACACCTTACCGTTTTTTCCAGCGGTCAAGCCATCCAGAACTGGCGGTAAACTGACCTATATTTGGGAACTGCCTACTAATCATTATTGCTTTCTGTTGTAAAATTGGACCTGACAGAGGCACACCTTTTGATCTCTGTTGGTTAAACCACATGAATAAAGCTTTGCTAACCTTTTCATAGTCGCCGGTTTTCATTGGTTTTCTTCCTAAGGACGAGGAGGCTTGATTTATACACCACTCTTCTATTTTTGTGCGGTTTCTTTTCCAATCTCCAACTGTTACCTCACCTACTCCATAATCTCGTGCAACAACTTTAATTGTCTCTCCTGCTTCAATTCTTCTGATGGCTTTTAATTTTTCTGCAATAGGAACGACGATCCTTTTACGCTTGTTCTGCTCCATTATAATTCGACAAACAAAAATTCAAACAAAGCTGTTCGTATTAATTATACTTAACTACCAAAACTCCAACCAAATAAATTATGTGAGTATACTCGTACTTCTCCTGAGTAAACGCTATAACGCACTGCATTCACGCAAATTTACATGCTGAAATAATCCAAAAACATAAATAGGGGAACCTCTCACACGGACCAGGGGGATTCCCCGAAGGCCCCGACGATTTTAAATGGAAATATGTACATACATATTTTATATACATATATATATATATATATATATATATATATATATATATATATATATATATATATATATATATATCTATATATATATATATATATATATATATATATATATATATATAAACAAAATTTCAAGGTCATCAGTTTTCAACAAAGATCGGAAACAAACTCGCTGAAAATTCATGGGGGGTGTGTTTTGGGAAGTCATTGATCAATTTGTACCTCCGTAACAAAAATTTGTATTTTAAAAGCAGTCAACGTGGAACACTAACTGCGCAAGTCCGACTTGCACATGGTCAGTTATTTAAAGTTATCTACCTAGCCATGAAAATGACGTCGTACAAAATAACTACTTGCTTGTCGAATTACTGTCGTTATTCCGAGTACGTTGACTAAATTATGTTTTTATGGACTTAGCTTACGTGCTGCAGAGAAATCCCATAAGCGCTACAGGAGCGACTCGTTATCGGAAAAAAGCGATTCACGCTGGTCTTGAATCGTTGTAAATTATACTAGGTGGGAAACAGTCCTGGGCAAATCACTCCAAAGGGATGAGGTTCTTCATATAAAAGACTGCTTGAAAAGGGTTGTACGAAGAGTGACAAGCTAAACTTCATACTGATGTGAAGTAGTAGCACTACGTGTATTCTTGTATGTATCGCTTTGGGAAGAATTAAGCGGGCTACATCCATCGAACACTTTTCACAAAAATACTTGTATAATAGTCTGAAATCGCCAACCCTCCTTCGATGTTCCAAGGAATCAAGGTTGCTGCTGAGTTCTGGGTCTCCAATCAGGCGAACATCTCTCTTCCGAATAGAATCCAACAAATGCAAGGTATGTTTGGGAGTAGAGCCCCAAACATGGGAGAGGTATTCTTTTGTTGGTCGAATTTGAGCTTTGTACATAATTAACAGTTGTTGTGGAGTATAAAGCTTTCTAGTTTGAAATAATATTCCCAACTTTTGAGAAGCTCTCTTTGCGATACATGCCACATGTTCATGCCAAGACAGATTGCTGTTAACGTCCAGCAAATTGTGTCAACACATAATTACATATATTGGGTTCAGCAACGTTAACTTTATTTAGAATAAACTGCTGCCTGCGTTAAATTCTACTTGTTTACTGTCATTTCAAGATAGAATTTCTTCCAAGTCTTTGTTAAGTTGAAAGACTTTCTGCTGTCTGCGGATATTTGCATGAGTAGCCGATGTTCAAGCATTCAAAGTGAATAAAGAAATAAGCGCACTGCCATCTACAAAGCTGTAGATTGGATTCCTGGTCCTTTCTAGTAGATCGTTAATATAAATGAGAAAGAGAGTAGGAGACATTATGGAACCTTAGGGCACCACGTGAAGGTATTAGAAAGACATCCGTCTTTCTAATACCAGTTGTTTCTAAACGAACTTTAGAAAATGAGGTGGTTACACAGGAAAATATAAAAAAATTCATAAAATTGTTTTAGCTGATCCTAAAGTGAAATTGCGTGAGATGGCTGACACCCTAAAGATATCAAAAGAACGTGTTGGTCATATTTTGCATGAACATTTGGGCATGAGAAAGCTCTGTTCGAACTGAGTACCGCGTTTGCTCACAGTGGACCAAAAACAACAACGTATTGATGATTTTAAGCTCTGTTTGGATCTGTTCAAGCGCAATAAAAAGGATTTTTTCATGCGATATTTGACAACGGATGAAACATGGATCCACCGCTACACCCCTGAATTAAGCCGCCCCACAGTGTGTCGCGTAGAAACATGCTAGGTGGACAAAATTCATGTTATGATTTCCAGGAAATCTTATTTGCAAAACGTAAACAACACCACCAAACCCGAATTCCGAGAAAAGGTTGTTTATCAAATTTGCAAGTGGCGAGTCATAAGCGTCAGAAGTCAGGTAATGAGTTTAATGCAGCTCTTTCAATCAATCAGTTGCAATTTAGCGACACTTTCGTGCACATCTTATAGTGACATATTGTAATATTCTGAAAGTTTTTGTGATGAGTATTAATACTGAGGGTAAGTACTATTTTTTTAATGTATTTTTTTAATCAGAATCTATTAATTTGAATTTTTAGTATTTTTTTTAAATAGCCTATATATTTTAGCGTGTTTTTTTAAAAAAAAAAAAAACTTTGAAAGTTCAGAATATACAGACATTCATCTCTATCCGGGCTAGTTTTTAGATATTACACAGAAATAACTTTATTCTTCGTAAAAATACACATATTGTTTAGCACACTTCAGTACAACCTGTTTTTTTTTTTTTTTTTTTCCAGAACACGTTTACTCTATTTCAAGGGTAGCCTTTTTTGAAGAGTGGTTGAAACACACGAAGAATGAAAAAAAACTCGCGTGTATATGACTTTCTTTCTTCAAAATTTCACTTTGATGACATTACTGAAAGCAGCCAAAAAGAAATAAAGTTGAAGATATCCAACTTGTCTAATAAGTTTGGTGCCAAATAGTTGGCATCAGGAAAGTCGAAGGAGCGTTTTTTAATTAAAAATAAGAATTGGTTGGATGAAGCAGACATACAGTTTACTGCGAGTTCTTTTGCGCCACAACTTTCAACATCAAGTGAGAATGTGACTCCTGCAGGAAGACCTCGCAAAGATTTCGAGGAATCGTCGTTTAAGACGAAGAAACGTCGCGTCGTGGATCTCGTAGAATCCCGAAGTGTCAGTGAATTGGTGACTGCTGCCGAAATTGCTGTGCGTTCAGCAGGGCAAAGGAAAATTGCCAATGTGATTAGAGACATTAGTGAGAGCCCAGATAATATTATTAAGTCTAAAAATACCAGTTCCGTTAATCCTAGGCAATTAAGTAGTGACGAAGCCTTAGCTTACTATATAGATTCTAAGTCAACAACGCATTCTTACAAACAAACTAGGAAGTGGTCCATGAAGGCGGGGCATAATGTGTTTCCGTCATATTTTAGTTTAAAAAAGTCCAAACAGGCCTGTTACCCTGCAGAGGAGCACATTGCTATAACAGAAACTCGTGCTGAAATAAATTTGCAAGCCTTATTAAATAAAACAGTGGAACGTCTAGTATTAGCACAGAATGAAGTTCTCAGCAGTGTGCTCCCAACAAGTTCATCGTTTACGCTTGTTAGTAAATGGGGATGTGATGGAAGTTCTGGGCACAGCACATACAAACAGAGATTTGAGAACACTGAATATACGGACGAGTTTCTTTTCGCATTTTCTTTAGTTCCCCTTAAGTTATATGATGAGTCCAAAATTATTTGGCAAAATCCTCGGCCTTCATCAACTTTGTATTGTCGCCCAATCAAATTTATATTTGCCAAAGAAACGAACGACTTCACGTTAGTGGAGACAAATAGATTGTGGGAAGAAGTTAATGCTCTTCTTCCAACACTTATCAACTTTGGTGATTCTCAAATCTCTGTAAAACACGAACTTTTGCTGACAATGACAGACGGAAAGGTGTGTAACGCCTTAGCGGAAACTAGTTCATCCCAAAAGTGTTTCATCTGTGGCGCCACCCCCAAGACGATGAACGATGACCCCGCGATGTTTAACAGCAATCAAGAACATTTTGGCTTTGGTTTTATCTACACTTCATGCTTGGATTCGTTGCTTCGAATGTCTTTTACATATCAGTTACAAGTTGAATATTAAGAAATGGCAGGCTAGAAGTAACGAAGACAAAGCAGATATCAAGGTTCGTTCCGAGGAAATCAAATTGAAATTTAAGAACGAGATGGGACTCATTGTAGATAAACCAAAGCCAGGATTTGGTTCTTCAAATGATGGAAATACAGCCCGTCGCTTTTTTAAGAATGCTGAGATGAGTGCTCAGATCACAGGGTTGGATGTTACAATTATATAAAAGTTTGATGTTATTTTGAGAACATTGTGTTCTGGATTCGAGATAAACTTAGTTGAATTCAAAAAATTTTGTCTTGAAACCAGAAAACATTATCTTAGTCTCTATTCGTGGTACTGTATGCCTGCTACTGTGCATAAAATATTAATTCACAGCACAGAAGTCATCAAAGCGGCATTGCTTCCAATTGGGCAGGTTTCCGAAGAGGCTCAAGAAGCACGGAACAAAGATTGCCGCAGATTTAGGGAGTACAACACCCGCAAGTGCTCGCGTGTTGCTACGAATACAGACTTACTGTGCATGTTAATTATAACATCTGATCCTTTGATCAATATGTACAGATGTATTAAAGTTAATTGTAAGCCCTAGCATAGAAGAGTCAAGATTGGAATCGTCATCATATTGTCGCACAATGCCACAAAATGATGACGATTATACAGTAAACGACTCATCAGAAGACTCTGATGATGATTATTAGGTTCAGCTACTATTTTTTAGTTATGTAGTGCTTGTACTAATCATGTAAACCTTGACTTGTAAATTTTTCTTTATCAATAAATGAGTATTTTTATTTTACATATAATTACAGTCAGTGTCATTATGCTAAATTTATTACAGAGCATTTATAACATTTATTTTAAAATTAAACAAAAACAATTTTGACTGGAATTTTCAAAAACAATTTTTTTTTTTGAACCGAACAGCAAGAAATATGTACCTTAAAAAAATCAAAAACATTTTAAAATACCAACTACTTATGTATGTATAATGCACAAGTTACCTACCTGAAAGGCAGGTATTATTTGAGTTTATCCTTTTTGTGTCAATAAAACTAAGTAATATGGATTAATTGTTTTATTTTTAATTGACAAATGCAATAAATGATTTTTTATCTGGTTATTATTAAAAATAATAATACAGTGTCTTTCATTTAGTTGCACATTCAAATTTGTAGAAAAATTCGTGCACATACGCAGAATATTTTGTTTTTGTTATACAATGTTTTGTGCAGCTGGACAAAAAAGTACAGGTAAGCGAAATGCAGCTAAATGAAAGACACTGTATTATAATTTTTAATTCTAATAACCATACAAAATACGCTTGCCCTTTAGTTCCGTTATCTACCTGCTAAGCTGATGCAATCCTACCGCGATATGCAAGGGTGGCTGTATTACACAAATTTGATCGATATTGAGTACCTGCGGTAAATTGTGAAAAAAACCCACATTTATTAACCGATTTTCATGATTAATACCTTATTTTATTTTCCAGATACGCAGCTGTCAGAAAAATGTATAATATTTTGTTTTTCTTTTGTTATTGCGCTTTTTTACCGAAAAAAAAAAAAAGAATTTTACACGAAAAAAATTTTTTTCTCTCCATTAATTTCTAAATAACTCCAAAACGATAAAAGATAGAATAAAATAATATTCAATCAACTTTAATAAAATTTTGTTACGCATTTTTTTAGTGTTTTATTTATAAAAATCTGACAAGTTGTTCCCGAGTTATCGTTAAATATGTCTGCGTAGCTGACTAATTTAGGGGAAAAAAATAGCCACGCCCCCATAAAAAACGCTATGAATTTTTTCTTAAAATAACTTAATATGCCTAGAATATACATAAACAATTGAAATAAGTGAAAAAATAATTTTGTCCAGCTAACTTGTACTAGTCGACACACTGTGCGCCCGAAGCGACCAAAGACACAGTTGGCCGGGAAGGTTTTGGCCTCTGTATTTTGGGATGCGCATGGAATAATTTTTATTTATCGACTATGCTAAGAAGGGAAAAACCATAAATAGCGAATAAATCGCAAAGAAACAGCCCCAAATGAACAAGAACAAAGTGATCTTTCATCAAGACAATGCACCGTGTCACAAGTCAATGGTTGCGATAGCAAAATTGCATAAATTGAAGTTCTAATTGCTTTCTCATCCTCCGTATTCTCTAGATTTTGCCCCAAACGACTATTATCTATTCGCAGACCCCAAAAAAATGGTCGCGGGAAAGAGATTTGGCTCCAGTGAAGAAGTTATCGTCGAAACTGAGGCCTCTTTTGAAGCCAAAGACAAATCCTTCTACAAGAAAGGTATAGAAATGTTAGAAAAGCATTGGACTGACTGTATTGCTCTTAAAGGAGATTATATTTATGAATAAAATCGAATTTTGCAAAAAAAATGTGTTTTAAGTAACTAGATTAAAAACTTTTCAGCCTACGTGTTAACATGTGCCGCAACTGTGTCAGTCAATCGCAGAGGACAATTAATCGGCAGCAACGACGATAAATTGATGAAGCGTGATTCGCGGGTCGCCGAAAATATAACAGGGGAAGGCTTTTACAAGGTGTTCAACAACCTGAATCTGAAGATAGCGATGCGCCGGTGCAAAACAATCGAAACCATGGAAGTACGATATTTTATTATGGAAAGGAGAGATGAAAACACATTAATGCCAATTATCGACAGAGAGGTTCAATTTAAATCTGTTATTCTTTCAGACGAGTGGCCAGCGTATAGAAATTTTGGCAGGCGAGGCTTCGACCATTAAACCATTAATCACCATCAAAACTATGTTGATCCACACCCAGGAACTCATACGCAAGGTATTGAAGGATCGTGGCTAGATGCAAAAATTTACATCTTAAAGAAAATGAGGGGAGTATCATTAAACCATCTTCAATCACATCTGGACCATTTATCCTGGAAGATATTAAGGAAGAATGAAGACGACCAATTTGTCAGCTTTTTATAGATATTAGTTGTAATATATTCGTATTAAAATCATTATTAACAACAAATTAATCGTCTTATCAATTATTATTGTATAGAAATGTTATAGAGGATAGATCTCAAATTGTTTGGTAGACCGCACGCTACAGCGGCTCCAAATTTTTTTTTTGAATGGAATGAAACAACTCGAGAAACGCTGCACTAAGTGTATTAATGAAGACGGTCGTTATGTAAAAAAATAATGCTCTGTGAGTTTCCCTTCTTAGCTAGGTAAATAAAAGATAAAAAGACCTTTCATAATTTAAATTAACATTTTCTCATTTTACTGTAGCTATTGTAATATTTACAAATCTACGCTAATGTTTACGTCTAGAACTTGAGGCGTCAAACGTTCCCATTCACAGAGAGATCTACGAGTATGAGTTTGTTGTACCGACTGCGGCCGATCTGGCACGGCTCCGGGTTATCGGGTTTTTACCCCCGGACTTTTCCGTTAAATCTGAGCAATATACATACAAGTTGCGAACAAACTGATTGAATTATACGTTTTTTTGTGTGTTTGCGTTGCTTGTGCATTATTAACCGATGGAATCGTTTGGTAAATGTTGGAAATGATTCTTGCTTATTTTTTTCTTGCACTGTAGTAAAAATAATTGTATAGTGATTTTTATTTTTTTTAATGTCAAATATATATTAGCATTTTGTCTGTAAAAAATAAGGACACCGATATTATTTTTCTACAATTTATTAACATATTTATTATTACGTAATTTGTCAAAAATCAAATCAGGCATTATTTAAGGTTGTTGGGTAATGTCCCATTGAATTGAATTTTCATAATTCCACAGTAGCGTAGCCAGGTTTAAGGAGTGGGGGGCATATGGATACAAAGAACGTTTCTTTAAGGAAAAAAAAGAGAACACTGAAAGTGGAGCTACGTATATATACAAATAGGGGGCGTCAAACCCCTTGATGAAAAGATCCTCCTGCACTGGAACTGTATTAACTTGGAACCCTCACAATAAAGTAATCTAAAAATTGGCGGAGAGGGAGATTTAAAAAAAATAAAATAAATTTCTACCTTCAGTGTAACTCTAAAAACATACAGTTAATTTAAAAAATCGACGACCGGGGATCCCTCTTAAAAATGGGGTTTTGTTTTTAGTGATCCGTATGGAAAACGTATGGGATCACTTCGGTGTCTGCCTGTCTGTCACGCCCGATTTTCACCGAAACTATTTGACATAGAAAGTTGAAATTTGGCATAAATTTAGGAATGGATGGCCCAATCATAGCCGTATAGATTTGAAAATTAAATTTTGACTTTAGGGGTTAGTTTTGGGGGGTGCAATCGGAAGTGAAAAAAGATGTTACCAGGTCATCGAGTGGGGTGTCGAATGAAAGCTTGTGAAAATATGAGTTCAAGCCTATATATGATGTAATACTTGCGCATATTTTTTTGTATTATTTTTTTAAAAAATGGCCAAAAACCTTTGTCCTCTCACAATCTATCTCGAAAAGTACTGATCAAAAAATTTTGAAAAAAATTCTGGAATAGTCTTCATAAAGTGTAGATTGAGCGAAAATTATTACGAGTGTATTATGTTTGATAATTTATCAGGTATAAAAAAATTATATTGTATGACAATATCGTGGAAGTTTTTTAATATAGTTTTCATTATATTACTGTACTGTACCGAGACAAAATAATTTTATTTTATTAGTTTATAATTAAAAAAATATTTAGGTAGTAAATTTTTGATTTACACTTTTATTACTAGATTCTAAATTGAGCAAGATTGATTTATTGGCTATTAAGTAGGTAAGATACTATACAACTATTATATATTATTAATTAAGAAAAAACGTGAAAATACATCAATATGTGCATATTGCAGAGACCTAATTTTATTTTATATTAAAAGCAATTACCGTACTAAACATCAATTGAGCAAGTCCGACTTGCACTTGGCCGGTGATTTATTGTGGAATGTTTGTGGAGTTCTTTTGTGGGAAAGGGTTTTTTTTATGAAAATTAATTACCTTTTTAAAATTTTAAGTTTATTGTTTTGGAAAGGGTCTGAGCTTTTAGAGTTCCAAGAAAGCTTTTTTAGGAGGCATTATGGATTAGCACCCTCCTTTTATTGATTCACATTTAGTATTATCTTTTTTTCCTTGTTATTTATTATTTCCTCTGTACAGAAATATATATATATATATATATATATATATATATATATATATATATATATATATATATATATATATATATGTATATATATATATATATATATATATATATATATATTATATACATATATATATATATATATATATATATATATATATATATATATATATATATATATATATATATATATATATATATATATATATATATATATATATATATATATATATATATATATATATATATATATATATATATATATATATATATATATATATATAACAAGGATTTTCTACAGCTGACGCTGTCTTCCTTCTCTTAGCCTTTGATTCCATCCGTTTCTATCTTCCCAGTCTCCATCTGTTAGACCCCTGTCCTCCATAGCCTCGTCCACTTCATCTCTCCACGTTCGTCTGGGTCTTCTTCTTTTTCTTCTCCCTATAGGGCTCCACTCCGTTATTTTCTTTATCCACCTATTCGTCCACCTTCGTCTTATGTGTCCATACCATTTTAATCGTTTTTCTTCAATGGTGTTTATTGCGTTCTCTTTGATGTTCATTCTGCTTCTTATTTCTTCATTTGTTATTCTCTCCATACGTGTCACTCTGTAACATCTTCTCCAACACTCCATCTCTACCGCGTTAATTTTAGATTTATTTCTTTTGTTGATCGTCCATGTTTTTGACCCGTATGTCATTATGCTTTGTATTATTGATTTGTATATGCGTGTTTTATTTCTCTTTGTAATGTGCTTGTCCCACAGGATCGAATTTAATTGTCTTATGTATGTTCCCTTTTGTCCTAATCTAGCTTTAATCTCTTCTTCTGATGTTGCGTTTTTTGAAATGATGGTTCCTAGATATTTAAATCTATCGGTTTCTTTAATTATTGTTTCGTTATCTACTTCTAGATTCTCCACGTTTCCCTCATTTGTTGTTAGATATTCCGTTTTATCAAAGTTTATTGCTAATCCTGCTTTAGTGTATTCTTCTTTCAGTTTTCTTACCATATAACTGAGGTCTTCCTCATCTGGCGCTATGATTACTTGGTCGTCTGTGAAACTTAGAGTATATAAGTAATCTTCTCGTATTGGGACTCCTCCACTACATTTTTGCTTCCATTTTTTTAATGTTTGTTCAAGGTATATTTTGAATAGTGTTGGGGATGTATAGCATCCTTGTAATAGGCCTTTTGATGTTTGGAGTCTCTTCCCTATTTTATGTCCTATTTTTATGTTCACTGTGTTGTTTTCGTAGAGAGCTTTTACTGCGTATATTAGTTCTTTGTCAATGACTATTTCTTTCATTGCGTTCCATAATCTTTGTCTTGGTACTGAGTCATAGGCCTTTCTTATGTCTATGAAGGCTAGATGAACCTCTCTATTCTTTGCCATTTTTTTTTTTCATTGTTTGTTTTATAGTGTATATGTGGTTTATACATGATTTTCCGGACGTAAAGCATGCTTGGTCTTCTCCAATTTTTCCTTTTATATTTTTCTCCATGATATTTTTAATAATTTTTCCATACAAACGTCCCATACTCGATATTATGCTTAGGCCTCTATAGTTTGTGTATTTTCTGCGGTCTCCCTTTTTAAATATAGATACTATATAAGCTTTTGACCATTCCTCTGGTATTTTTTTCTCCATTTATCGCTCTGTGGAACATGTTTCTCAGCATTCGATGTAATTTATTAGACCTATACTTAATCATTTCATTTACCACACCCCCAGGCCCTGTAGATTTACTATTTTTGAGTGTTTTTACTGTCTTCTTTACTTCTTCATAGCTTAGTTCTATCTCTTTTGTTTCTGTTCTTCTTCAGGGTTCTCTTCTTGGAATTCTTGTCTGTCTTCTGTTAACAGCTTCTTATAATATTCTTCCCACTCGCTTTCTGGGATGTATTCTATATACGTCTTCTCTCTATTGTATACATATATATATATATATATATATATATATATATATATATATATATATATATATATATATATATATATATATATATATATATATATATTTTAATATATTCGGGGAACCTAGGTCACTTCCATTGTCGTCAGTACGTTAGACTGTGTGAATCTGTCTGTCTATCTGTTGCAACGATAACTATAAACTAAATAAGTTATCCATTTGAAATTTAGTACGTATATTGTTATATATTAATATAGTTATATTATATTAGAAATGGAACCTCTACTTGTTGAGCGCTATGGGTTTAGGAGGAAGTAGTGGAGATCTATGAATTTAGTAATATTTTTTTTGATCTTTTGGTCGGGGTAATTAACAAATTTTACCTTATTATTTATAGTCAGTTATTATATGTCCTTTTTCTTGAAATAAAGATTCAAAAAGTCGTATTATTTTTTTCATTATTTTTAATTATTTATGGTTAAACATACAAGGCGTCAGGCAGCCTGGACACAAAAAAAGAGTTTGTCACTGATAATATCGTTTCCCGCCAAATCAACGACCCATTAGGAATTTCACTGAGTGCCAAGTCGAAAACACTGGACAGAATTCCAACCTTGCTTTATGCAAAAATTACCTTCCTAGGTTTCCATGCAGCTTCGCTAAAAACCTGAAGGATCGCATTTAGTCCTGTCATAAAACTTGCTGGGGATGCGCACCGGTGTTGTCACTTATAACAGGTTATTTTACTTTCTTACCTATTAGCTAAAATTATGCACTTCGTTGGATTTGACTTTTAATGTTCAGAAACGAATAATTTTTTTAAGTTTTAGGAGTATCACATCACTATATAATTATTTGAGCTATTTTTTGAAGATGAAGAATCTGAAAATCTGTTATTTTTTTTTATTATTTTGAATTTTAACAGAAATAATTTTTAGAGAGAAAAGGTAGATTTCAGTTGTAAATATATCTGTATCTTTTCCTGTGCTTAACTTTTTCCTGTGATTAAGGTCTCGACATATAGTACCTATTATTTAAAATATCGGCTTGTAGTGCTTGGATTGAGGTAATCTTTAGTGCGAGAAAGTTGAATTCTTTCGGGCCATAGAGCTCTGCGCCTTCCGGTTCCCAATCTCCACCTCGTCAGCCCAATCTTCCGGCCGTAGATCGCGCTCTGACATTGCTTTTTGGATTCCACTTATCCGCGTGGCCTTAGGTCTCTTTTCCTCCGTTCTTGGGATGGCCATTCCATTATTTGTTTCGGTAATCGGCTAACGGGCAGATACTTCTCTTCGATCCCAGTGGAGAATAGATCTGCATCAGGTATACGACCCTGCCCACGTGAGCCGTGGCTATCTCTCACTGCCTTATACCAGAGAAAGAGTCACGTCCTAACTCTAATCCTACTAACAAAATCATATATAAACCATTCGCTTCCTACCCAACACTCAGTAATGAGCGCGGTGGTCCAATATCAGATCAACGGTGGATAGAGCAGATGAAAAATTGAATACTCAGTGGTCAAGAAAGCGGAAGAGTCTTGAAAAGGGACGACCGATCTCTCAAGTCTAGAAAGACAATTGGTATATCAGAAGAAAACCCAGAGAAAAAATAACTCGGCCCTTCAGATTAGAGGTTAAGGCGACGGGCCTGCTCCCCATCCCCTTTAAAACCAAATAAATGTAAAAAATCCCAGGAAGTCAAATTAATTACTTATTATAGAACTACTTGTTTGCGAGGGAAGTACTGAGTAAATCAATTACTAGTTCTGGTCAGTCAATAAGTTTTGAAAGCGGAAATGAAACAAGATGAATTAATGAGTTGAAATACATTTGTTCTTCAGTATAATCTCCCTTAAGTACAATATATTTTTTCCAGCGATTTTCCAATTCATTTATTCCATCTCTGAAGTGTTTTTCCGGAAGACCTTCAAAACGTCTATCTACGGATGTTATCCCCACATCATTTGTTGAAAAAAGCTCCCCACGTAGAAATCTTTTGAGGTTTGAAAATAGACGGAGTCGGACGGAGCCAGATCTGGCGAATAGGATGGATGTTCCAACAATTCGTACTTTAATCCGACCAGTTTTGCTGTTACCAATGTACCTCTGTTAGCAGGTGCATTGTCATGATGAAAGATAATTTTTTTTTCTGCAAACCGGGCTTTTCTCACGAATTTTCTCATCCAGCTGGTCCAAAAGGTTGCAATAATATTCTCCTGTGATTGCTTACCGGTTTGAAGGTAATAAATTAACAAAATTCCTTTTGCATCCCAGAAAACTGATGCGATCATTTTTTTTTATGGGTCTAGCACACCTGCTGCAGGGAAATCCCTAAAGCACTCTAGGAGCGGCATGTGTGCGGAAAAAGCGATTCACGTTGTTCTTGAATCGCTGTAAATTGTACTCTATGGGAAACACAGCCCTGGGCAAATTATTCCAAAGGGATCATGTTCTCCATATAAAAGACTGCTTGTATGCGTAGTAACAAGCTGAACCTCATACGGATGTGAAGTATTAGCGCGACGTGTATTTCTAACATGCACCGCTCTGGGAGGAATTAAGCAGGCTATATCCTTCGAATACTTTCCATGAAAATACTTGTAAAACAGACTCAAGTCGACAACCGTACTTCGATGTTCCAGCGAATCAAGGCCGCCGGTCAGTTCCGGGTCTCCAATCATACGAACAGCTCTTCTCTGAACAGAATCCAACAAATGCAGTGTATGTTTGGGAGCGGAGCTCCAAACATGAGAGCAGTATTCCATAGTTGGTCGAATTTGAGCTTTGTAAAGAATTAACAGTTGTGGAGTGTCAAGCTTTCTGGTTCGAAATAATATTCCCAACTTGAGAAGCTCTCCTTGCTATGCCTACAACATGTTCGTGCAAGGACATATTTGCTTTCAAATTAACGCCCAACAAATTGAGTGACAATGGAGTGCCCCGACATAACTATGTCGGGTTCAGCAACGTTAACTTTTTTAGAAAAAACTGCCGCCTGGGTTTTTGTAGCGTTAAATTCCACTTGGTTACTGTCACCCCAAGATAGATTTTTTTGCAGGTCTTTGTTAAATTGAACGACCTCCTGCTGTCTGCGGATATTCGCCTGAGTAGCCGATGTCCGAGCTTTCAAAGTGAATAAAGAGATGCGTACTGTCATCTGCAAAGCTGTAGATTGGATTCCCGGTCTTTTCCAGCAGATTGTTAATGTAAATGAGAAAGAGAGTAGGAGACAGTATGGAGCCTTGGGGCACACCGGCGTTAATAGTGAAGGTGTTAGAAAGAAATTCGTCGACCGCCACTCGTAAAGAACACTCTCTGAGGAAACATGAGAGCCACAAACAGAACTTTTCAGACATATCACAAGAGCGTAGCTTAGCTAACAATTCATCGTGAGCCAACAGTCCATCGTGACCACCATTGGGACGACTTTGACCACTTTGGCT
This sequence comes from Pachyrhynchus sulphureomaculatus, assembly GCA_019049505.1. NCBI lineage: Eukaryota > Metazoa > Arthropoda > Insecta > Coleoptera > Curculionidae > Pachyrhynchus > Pachyrhynchus sulphureomaculatus. The sequence continues at coordinate 70,674,215 of CM032456.1, forward strand.
GCTTTAGAGCTGAACAAGCGGGCTTAGTCCACTGCGCGGTTTGTTGTCGCAATTTAGGATTATACTGATAAACACAAGTCTCATCCATAGTTACAAATCGACTCACAAAATTAGTTTTATTCTTTGTGAGACGAGCCAAATGCTTTTAGAAAGTTTCTCTCTAGTTCATTTTTGTTCCGATGTTAGCAAATGCGGCATCCATCTTGTGATTAGCTTCTTCATACCCAAAACATTAGTTAAGATCTTATGTACTGATCTATGGGAGATGCCTATAGCCTCGGCTAAATCATGCACGGTTAATCGACGGTCTTCCATTATCATATATTGTACCTGCCAACAGTTTCTTCAGTCGTTGCCGTTTTAGGACGTCCTGAACGTGAATCATCATTGACATTTGTACGACCAGGTTTAAACTCGAGAGTCTATCAATGAATAGTTGAAAATGAAGGAGCAGACTCCTGTAACACTTTCACTAACTTTGCATGGATTTTAGTTGCCGATAAACCTTCCAAAATAAAGAATTTTATTACTGCGCGATATTCGATTTTTTCCATTTTTAAAACATACTCAAACACGTCTACTTTAATCGGCTAATAAACACTGAATGACTTGACAGATCGACTTGAAATTTAGAATGTCTTCATATGACAGATGAAGCTTTAATATGGTGTTAAATATTTGGCAAAGTAATGCTCCATAGGTTTCGCCGAAACTTATTGACGACCTAATAATACATAGTAATGACCACCGTTATTTGAATAATATGTTATTTAATGAAAATTTGTGACATATTTACTTTATGAAACCGTATTTTTTAAGTTGAAATAATAAAAAATAAATTATAACACACAGTATATCCTAAAACCATCAACTCTGTCAAAAATCTATAAAATATTGATATCGATATCTGAAAGGTTAAAACGTGGCAACTCACAATAACAGAACTGATGAATCGACTCCGTTGACTGATTTATGTCGAATGCGGTAAATTGTGTGTAAATGGATTCGGCCAAATGGCATGTCCGGAATATGGGCTTTTGGGCTATCTTAAAAGCTGTGAGTTTGTTGGAAAAAATATCTCTAAAAGAAATGATTATATGTATTTTTGTGTTACCAGGGGAGTTAAAAATGCTTAAGAATTAAGTGCATTATCAATAAAGGGCAGAGTATTTAAAACTTTTTGTTTATTAGTTTCTTTTTTATCGTACAAAACCCACTCCTCAGGAAAATCCATAAATTGCTACAAAAACGTCGCGTGTGCTGAAGAGGTGATTCATGTGGATCTAGGCTAAATTTCTCCATTTAAAATAGGTCTTAGGGAGAAATTAAGCGGGGTACATCCACCAGGCTCGCCGCCTAAACGCTCGCGTGCAAAATCTACTATGCCCACCTCCCCACCAGAAATTTTCTGTGGCCGCCCCAATCGTATTTTCCCTGACTGTAATTTGTACAAAAGACTCTGTATTTGCCGCCCCCCGGACGTGCCGCCCGCGTGCGGTGCACGCCCGTGCATGCCCCCTTACGGCGGGCCTGACATCCATCGAACAATTTCCATGAAGGTATTAGTGGAATATATTAATTTCACTAACTTTTCTGCAATGTTTCTAAAGAATCAAGGTTTCTAGTGTAATTGAAAAATATTAGTTCTAAATTTGCACTATATTTGACATTTTTTTTATCACAATTGTTTCGGTAAACAAGTCATATATACCTTAAGTATTACCTAATTAAACCCTAATTTATACCTAAAATACCACCATGGTGCCTAAATGGATAACTTAACTTGACACCATAAATTAATTTATGGTTAACTATGGCGAACTGTTTAGATCAATTTATTCATTTAGTAACTTACCCATATTTTTATGTTTGTTAATTTCGGTCCGTTTATTTCTAAACGATTTAATTTATGAAATTTATTTTCAAAATGTAAAATTTCGAAAGTGTTATTAAAAATATTATTTTCATTTCAAATATGAGAAGCATAATTCGCAACAAATTTGTCTTTAAGATAACACCTTTTATGTTCTTTAATACGTCATATTTACATATTCTGGTGAGTTATGAGCTGGCCTATTAGCACCCGAAGTGAATACGTTGGTTTTTGGGACACCCGATATATATATATATATATATATATATATATATATATACATATATATATATATATATATATATATATATATATATATATATATATATATATATATATATATATATATATAGAAGAGGAAGGTCAGTAAAAGGGCTTACTGGTAACAACCAAGAGAGTTTTTTTTCACTTAGGGATAGCCCTTAGTATTACAGAGTGAACAAAAAGGTCTTAAAGTTCTTAGTAACTGTAGTTTTATTCTAAATTCGAGCTTTCGATGCCAATTCGTACATCATCTTCAGGACCTAGGAGATACAGAAAGAATCCTCATCAGGCAAAAAACCAATTGAACAAATATATCATATTTCAGCAAGAAAAATAGAAAGAGCCCTATCATAATTTATGATATTTATAAAAATAAAGTTATTATTCGAAAGGTTACTTACTGAATAATCACAGTTGGCCTTCTGTCAAAGGAGAAAACGATCTATGCAGTCGAAGGAAATGAAATGTTGACACATGATTCTTAAAAACAATGATTGCCACCGAACTTATTATTCTACACATAAATTCACACAATAAACATAAGTTTGTCAATTAAAACTGATAAAACTCATAGTTAGGAAATAAGAGAATTTTTAAAAATTTTTAAAATTCAAAAAGTTACAAAATCACTTTTGTCTTAGCTGACACGTGCTCGGCCATTTTGAAATAATCTAATAATTTTAATTTGTAAAGTTATCAATGCTGCTGGAACCAAAACTTGCGTGTTGAAAAATTATTAACAAAAGGTCAAATTAAGATCGTTCAAACGGATGAAAAATAAAGGAAAATTGGAAAAAAAATGGAAAATTTACGTATTATCAAAAATTCAAACAAACTTTGGTGTAGGAGTCACGAGTTTTTATTTTTTTAGTATGTTCTTGGAACGACAGATATGTGTAAATGGAACTTAAACCTTCGACGTCTTTTTTATGGTTAGACTATTGTGGCAGTTTTTTATATAGCACATTTCCAGAAAATTCCTTCTGAACATGTTTATTTCATTGTCCAAAATGAAGGTTTCGTTATATTGGACTTTATGATCGGATTTATTGACATGTTGAATCTGGTTTGTGCTTACAATCGCTTTTATGTAGAGCAACTCTCTTTGATAATTTTTGCGAAGTATGGCCTATGTAAATGGACCCAGATTCACATTTAATCCCATAAATTATGCCTGACTTTTGCCAAAGATCAGTTTTATCTTTTTTGTAAGAGTAATAACACCCAAGCTTCTTTTAAGTATACTGAGCTATTTTAACATTGGCCTCTAAAAAGTGTAATAATTGGTTGGGAAAGATCCTCGATGTGCTGTAACTTTCCAAATTTTGTCTCAGTTGATATTGAGTTGCTTAAAACATTTCTTTGTCTAGGTCTATTAGTAGGTTGAAAGGTTTTTTTTATAATAGATTTAGGACATATGTTAGAAAAGATACTACGCTAACTATGAGTTTTATCTAATTTAAAAATAATTTTAATTGACAAACTTAGGTTTATTGTGTGAATTTATGTGTAGGATAATAAGTTCGGTGGCAATCATTGTTTTTAAGAATCATGTATCAACATTTCATTTCCTTCGACTGCACAGATCGTTTTCTCCTTTGACAGAGGGCTAACTGTGATTATTCAGTAAGTAACCTTTCGAATTTAATAACTCTATTTTTATAAATATCATAAGCTATGATAGGGCTCTTTCTGTTTTTCTTGCTGAAATATGATATATTTTTTCAAGTGGCCCTTTGCCTGATGAGGATTCTTTCTGTGTCTTGAAGATGATGTACGAATTGGCATCCAAAGCTCGATTTTAGAATATATATATATATATATATATATATATATATATATATATATATATATATATATATATATATATACACATATATGAGAATTTCCGTAAATTGTTGACAGAGAATTTTTTTTAACGTGACACTCATTAGACTCGATTTAAATCGTTCCTTGGACGTCCCGAAATAATTATTCAGATTTTTTTAAGAACCTTTTTTTTACAGCTCAGTATGCAAATTTTGGCGGAAAACATGGAAAAACCCGCTAAATTGCCAAAAATCAACATATAATGTACCGTATTATAAGTTTATCCAAGCGATTTATTGAAATTATTCATCATGAATTCTGATGTAGTTTTTCTCTTTTATATTAATGGTCATTTTTGCCCATTTTTGCCCATTTTATATCTTTTAGTCACATTGACGTCCAGGTGCAGTTTTCTTATGTTCTTTGACCTGCTGACTTCGAATTTTTGTGCACCTTGTTGATATTAGGATATCGTTTCCAAGTTATGATCAGACTGTAGCCACTTTTTGGCTATATATATATATATATGTATATATATATATATATATATATATATATATATATATATATATATATATATATACGTATATATACAACATCGGGCATCCTTGACCGCAATATGGGAATAGTAGGTGGTATTTTTCCTTGGAAATCGACAGTAAAATGTGAAACAGAGTTCAGCCAACAAGTTCGTTTTCTCAGCAGGTGTCGTTGCAATAGAACTATCTACCCGTGTGAGTGATGGTATAGTGGATTTGGTGAAATTTTGACTAACTACCTTAGCGACTGTCCAAAAGGACCTGGAATTGTTGGGACAAGCGAGAAGTTTGTATATAATTCGTTGATTGTGTGCCTCCTTGGTTTCGTCGATAATCCCTTTGCATCTGTTCCGGGCACGAACAAAGGTGTTACCATTTATGGTGTTAGGCTATAGCTTTTGAAAAATATCGCTTCAGATAAACAAGGTAAGGGTGGTTAAATTTTATTTTATTTTTTTATTTATTATTAATATATCCTGGTTTGTGATTTATGACAATAAACAAATTTTATGCATACTTAATATAAAAGAGGTTAAAGAATCACAGAGAGTAGACAGAGAGGTTGCTGCAAATTCATGGTGTTGTACGTGTAGGTATATATACACTTGCATATTAAGTTTTTAAGCAATTTAAAGTTGTGGAAATCGAGGAATCTGAAAAATATGTTCTTTTTTTTCTGTTTCGAATTTTATCAGAACTAGAATTTCTAGGAAAATGTCAGGTTCCAGTTGAAGCCTTTTATTATATGCCTGGTTTGGTTACTCTTCATTCTGGGAAAGTCTAATTTACTATTTGTTTGAAAATTGTGTGTTTGTTATAGATATATTAGGTAAATCATTTTTAAAAATTAAAAAAAAGTTATTTTTTGTGAATATTAACGACGAAGTCTTCCGTTTAATATTGTCTCACCGTATCAACATTCTCTTGATTAATATCGGACTTTTTAATGACTGTAATAACTAAGAGATGTCTGACATAAAGTCCCAAGTGTTCTATTTTCCGCTTCTATCGTCAAATCCCCCGCATGCGAGAGAGTGAGTAATAAATAATAATTTTCTCTATCTATCACCCGGACCGTCCCATTAAATGCGTCACTTCGACAAGAAATACGGCCGTAGAAATATTAATTGTGAATTATTTTCATGTTGTTCTAATCCTGGCCAGTCATAAATCTGAAAGAGCAAAGACGAAACATCCGTCAGAGATCTTTTCTGGCTCTTTGATCCTGGGAAGCGAGGATATCACGTGATTGATTTATGTGCAACATGTGATTTATACTGGCCATTTGTAAATAGAATTATTATCTTATGATGATCGAGTCGTTATCTTGAGTAAACTTACATTAATTATCATTAGGATTATTGTCATCAGATAAAACAAAATTTTTCTTGTAGATATTTAATCGAGAATCTATGTGAGGTGGCCAAAAAAATTTACATTAAATTCAGAATATGTTTTATCTTATTTGTTTATAAACGAGGGTGGACTGAAAAGTCTTATAAAATATAAGGTAAATAATATTTTTTGTAAAAACAAAATATTATTTCGCGATAGATTAAAATTTTTTTATTCCCTCTGAAAAAAAAAAATGTTTTGAACTGTGCATAATACTCGTTTACGGTACAAATAACTAACTTCTTTGACGAAAATTTCTTCTCTTCGGGGTTAAGAAATAAAAAAAGTCACTTGGGAATAGGAGGTGTGAGAAACTTGTGCATTTTTGCCATTATAATGGTCGATGTATGAGCATTGTCCTGGTGAAGGAGTACTTTCTTGAGTGCTAATCTTGGTTGCTTCTGCTTCAACTCATGAAACAAATGGTACAATCCCATTGCGTAATAAGAACCAGTCACTGTTTTACCCTTTTCCAAATAGCCATTCATGATTATATCCTGTGAGTCCCAAAAAACAGTTACCATCACTTTTCCCGCCGATAAAATTGTTTTCGCATTTTTCGGTGCACTTTCATCTTGGCCAACCCACTGTTTTGACTGCCGTTTTATCTCCGTGGTATAATGGTGGATCCACGTTTCGTCTACAGTTACAAAACGACGCCAGAAGTCCTTCAGATTACGCTGCCACTTTTTCGAACACGACTTTGAAATGTACATCCTCGTGCGTTTTTAGTTTGGAGTCGACAAACGCTGCATCTATCGTACTCAGCTTTTTCATTTTTAGAACTTCACGCAGGATATTATGTACCCGTTCATATGAGTTACCTACCATCTCAGTAATCTCACGAAGCTTAATGTGATGATTACGATACTATGAATTTTATCCACCATTTTTTCAGAAGAAACTTCAATCGGGCATCCTGAACGTGCAGCATTTGCATTACTCATATCATCATCATCAACAGCTATGCAGGTACGTCGATCTTCTTCGGTTTTGGGCCTTGTTTATCCAGTGGTATCCCACTAGTCTTTTGATGTTGTCAGACCATCGGGTTTGCGGGCGTCCTCTACTTCTTTTCTCATTCCAGGGTCTCCAGTTGAGTACCTTATGGGTCCATCGATTATCTGAGAGTCTTGCGATATGACTCGTCCATCTCCACTGCTTACCCTCTTAGCTTCATCAGTTATCTTGGACCTTCATCGAATTTCTTCATTTGGCAGCCTATCCCTCAACGATATTTTTTTTTTTTTTTTATGGGTCTAGCACACGTGCTACAGGGAAGTCCCTAAAGCGCTACAGGAGCGACACGTGTGCGGAGAAAACGATTCACGTTGTTCTTGAATCGCTGTAGATTGTACTCGATGGGAAACACAGTCCTGGGTAAACCATTCCAAAGGTATGATGTTCTCCATATAAAAGACTGCTTGAAAAGCGTTGTACGAGGAGTAACAAGCTGAACCTCATACGGATGTGAAGCATTAGCGCGACGTGTACTTCTAATATGCACCGCTCTGGGAGGAATTAAACGGGCCACATCTTTCGAACACTTTCCATGAAAGTACTTGTAGAATAGGCTCAAGTCGCCAACCGTTCTTCGATGTTCCAGCGAATCAAGGCCGTCGGTCAATTCCGGGTGTCCAATCAGACGAACAGCTCTTCTCTGGATAGAATCCAACAAATGCAGTGTATGTTTGGGAGCGGAGCTCCAAACATGGGAGCAGTATTCCATAGTTGGTCGAATTTGAGCTTTGTAAAGAATTAACAGTTGTTGTGGAGTGTAAAGCTTTCTGGTTCGAAACAATATTCCCAACTTTTGAGAAGCTCTTCTTGCTATGCCTGCAACATGTTCATGCCAGGACATATTTGCTCCCAAATTAACGCCTAACAGATTGAGTGACGATGTTAGAGGGATGGAATGCCCCGACATAACTATGTCGGGTTCTGCAACGTTAACTTTTTTAGAAAAAACTGCCGCCTGGGTTTTTGTAGCGTTAAATTCCACTTGGTTACTGTCACCCCCAAGATAGAATTTCTTCCAGGTCTTTGTTAAGTTGAATGACTTCCTGCTGTCTGCGGATATTCGTCTGAGTAGTCGATGTCCGAGCGTTCAAAGTGAATGAAGAGATAAGTGTACTGTCATCTGCAAAGCTGTAGATTGGATTCTCGGTCTTTTCCAGCAGATCGTTAATATAAATGAGGAAGAGAGTAGGAGACAGTATGGAACCTTGGGGCACACCGGCGTTGATAGTGAAGGTGTTAGAAAGAAATCCGTCAACTGCCACTCGTAAAGAACGCTCTCTGAGGAAACATGAGAGCCACAAACAGAACTTTTCAGACATACATAAGAACGTAGCTTAGCCAACAGCCCATCGTGCCCAACACGGTCAAATGCCTTGGATATGTCAAGAGCAACCGCTCGAGATTCTCCAAAGTGTTCAATTGCGTTGTTCCAAACATGTGTTACATAAGTCAGAAGATCTCCTGTTGATCTATTTTTACGAAAGCCATATTGGTGATCACTAATAATGTTGAATCCTTCAAGATATTTTAGAAGATGCTGATTGATAGCCTTTTCCATGACTTTCGATATTATTGAGAGTAGTGCGATTGGTCGGTAGTTATTTGGCAAGGTCTTCTTGCCTTTTTTTAGGTATCGGCTGAACTGTGGCACATTTCCAGCAGGAAGGAAATATTCCTTTTCTGTAGGATAGGTTGAAAAGTCTACAGAAAACTGGTGTTAGTTCCCTCGCACAGTTCTTGAGAACTATGGCAGGTATTCCGTCAGCGCCTGAAGCCTTTTTAGTGTCTAGCTTCATCAAAATACGTTTTATGATACGCTGTCTGAAGACAATATCGGGCATCCTTGACTGCACTATGGGAATAGTAGGTGGTGTTTTTCCTTGGAAATCGACAGTAGAATGTGAAGCAAAGAGTTCAGCCAACAAGTTCGCTTTCTCAACAGGTGTCGTTGCAATAGAATTATCTGGCCGTGTGAGTGATGGTATGATGGATTTGGTGAAATTTTGACTAACTGCCTTAGCGACTGACCAAAAGGACCTGGAATTGCCGGGACAAGCGAGAAGTTTATTTCTAATCCGTTGATTGTGCACCTCCTTGGCTTCGTCGATAATTTCTTTGCATCTGTTCCTGGCACGAACAAAGATGTTACGATTTATGGTGTTAGGATCTTCACGCCACTGTCGGTATGCAAGATGTTTAGAAGCAACAGCTTCTTTGCATTTTAGGTCAAACCAAGGCTTGCCGTTGGAAGGGCATTTCTTCGAAAAAGGGATGTAAGCATCCATACCGGCCAAAATAACATCGGAAACCTCCCTGGCGCAGTCAGATGGGTCGTCGGATCGAAAACAAACGTCCAACCAAGGGAAAGTTCGAAAATATTCTATGAGATCTTCCCATTTAGCAGATTTGTAGTGCCAAATCTTGCGCGGTTTGGGCGCCTCTCTGTCACTGATTGGTAGAATACTCGATGTCGAAAGTAGTTTATGGTCGGAAGAACCCAACGGTGGATTTACGCTGACCGTGTAAATCTCCGGATTAGTGGTTAAAAAAAGGAACAGATCAAGAAGACTGGCGAACTCTCCGTCTCATATTGCTCATATGGCCACTTTTAAATTCAATTATCCAGTAATAAATGGTGTTGAGTGCTGATAAGTGTCCATGAACTTCCTTCAATTCAGTTTTTATATAGGCCACAGTCCATCGATACTCGGTTATATCCATTTCCAAGAAATTCGTAACAGTGGTCACTTACGATAGTCTGTTTGAGTCTTTGAGCACGACCGTTACAAGAACCACACTTATTAACAGTCATGCCACCATTTCGTAGAAATTTACCGAACTTATCAGTCTACCCTCCTATAAGAACAAAACCTGTTTATAAAACCCAAAAATCAGTAATTTTTCCAGTTTTATTTTGTCTTTAGAATTTCTGAGTGGTGATCCTAATATTCTATGTGGTTTGTAAGCGGTGGATATGTTGTTTTTTTGTAGAAGCTGTTCGATGCGGTCTGCTGTTTCTTTGCGGTACGGAAGTGTGATTCTAGATTTGCTGTTAGATGGTTTCTGAGGTTTTGTTTGTGTGTTCTTTTGCTGTTGTATGGCTTTTTCGATTGTATGTGTACCGTCTCCCCAGTCTTTGAGTGTTTCTAGTAATACTGTTTATCTCCTCTTGCCTGTTGATGTTATTAGGAAAAAAGATCTTAAAATGAGGATATTGCTTGTTTGGATATATCGTATGAAACTATTCGCACTCGTCTCTGAGCTAACGATTTGAAGTTTCGGAGTACAGGGTGGTCCGAATTGGACACTTTTAAAGGTAAACCTCTTTATCTAAAGGAGATGAAAACTGATGGCAGTGTCTGAGGCTCAATTTTTATGATAAACTCAATGGTGAAAACCGCATGTCGATATATAGTATGTTTGTAATTCTTTTCCTATTGAAAATTTTTGATTTCTGGAAAAACATTCTCAAAGCTCTTTTTCACGTGGATTTCAACTGTGTAAGTTACATTTTTTTATAACTAATATTTTAATAGTTATTAACGCAAATTTTTTTTTTTTTAAAATGGGATATCCGAATAGAGCTTTAAATTGCCATTCTAAAAATATAGCACACTTTATATTTTGCTTAAAACTACTTCAAAATATAAAGGTTTTCAGTTTTTACGCGAGTTTTAAATGCACGTTTTGTGAAGTAGACTTTGGACGGAGCGGCCATATGGTTTAATTCAATTGTTTACTCGTAGTTGTCAAATTTTACTTCAGGATCAGTTATTGAATTGTCAAATAAAATCGCAATAAAGTTTGAAAATAACGAAAAATGGGATATGATAGTGTGTTTCATACAAACCGGAGAAATTCGGAAGCAGCAAGTAATTTGTACCACGAACGGTATCCAGAGAGGCGTCAAACCCTTCAAGGATATATTCGCCCGATTGCGATATAATCTAGTTAACAGTGGCCAGTTTGAAAAGAAACGACCCAAAAATTATGCATCAAACAGGGATAAGGAGTTAGAAGAAATAGAAGTTTTAGGAACTATCGGAAATAATCCCAACATTTCAACCCGACAGTTAAAAAAATCCACTGGACTACCAAGAACTAATGTAAGTCGTACTTTGAAGAAGCACAAATTCGGGCCATATAGGACAAGAAAATTTCATCACCTTAGAGACGGAGATTTTCAACAGCGTATAGATTTTTGCCAATGGTTTCTGGAGAATTGTAAGCATGTTCCGAATTTTTCATTAAATTGCATTTGGACAGACGAAGCTTAGGTAAGCAATGCAGGTATTTTTAACCGTTACAATTTTTATACGTGGACACAAGAAAATCCTCATTTAGTTGTGGAGCAAAGAAATCAAGGCAGATTTGGATTTAATGTGTAGGCAAGAATTTTTAGACGCAGAGTTATAGGTCCATTTATTTACGAAGGAACACTCATCTCTCAGAGATATTTAGAAATTTTAAGGTAGCAAATATAACCTCTTGTTGATGAACTGCCGTTAATGGACCTAAGAAATATATTTTTTCAACACGACAGGGCACCCCCTCATAACGCTGCAGTTATCAGTAATTATTTATCGGCCAATTTCGACAATAACTGGATAACCAACCAAGTTCCGAACCGTTGGCCGGCAAGGTCACCGGATTTAACACCCATGGACTTCTATCTCTGGGGAAGATTAAAAGACCTAATTTTTAAATTGCCGACAAACACCAGGCAAGAGTTAGAAGTCGCAGTGATACAAAGTTTTGCAGCTCTCACTCCTCTTGAACTAATCAACTCGGTAAGAAGTATCCAGAAAAGGTGCCGCCTATGTGTAAATGAAACTGGTTGACATTTCGAACATCTCTTATAAAAAATTGTTTTGTTTTAGTTCGCTCTACTCGGAATAAATTGTTTTATTGTAGTTTTGTTTTATTTTCTACATAGTTTAAAGTACTATAGCATTTAGTTAATTTCATTTTATTTATGACTCTTAGAGTTACTACTGGGAATTTTTTTTACGATTTGACTGCTATCGGTAAACAATTGATATTGCCGCTCTGGCCAAAGCCTACTTCACAAAATGTGCATTTAAAACTTGCGTAAAAACTGAAACTATTTTGAAGTAGATTTAAGCAAAATATAAAGTGTGCTGTATTTTTAGAATGGTAATTTAAAGCTCTATTCGTATAAGGAAAAATATACAGGGTATCTCATTTAAAAAATATATCTTTCCGTTAAAAACTATTAAAATATTAGTTGTAAAAAAATGTAACTTACTTTGTTGAAATTCACGTGAAAAAGTGCTTTGAGAATGTTTTTACAGAAATCAAAAATTTTCAATAGGAAAAGAATTACAAATATATTTCCAAAATGCAGATTTTTGAAAAACACCCTGTATATCTGAAACAGTACTAGATATCGATATGCAGTTTTCACTAATGAGTTTATCATAAAAATTGAGCCTCAGATACTAACATCAGTTTTTATCTATCTCCTTTAGATAAAGGGGTTTACCTTTAAAAATGTCCAATTTGGACCACCCTGTACAATCAAGAAATCATTGCTGAGTGGGAAAACGCAGAGAGAGACTCACATGCGTAGAAGAAAATATAGATCGAGATTGAAGCAATGAAATTTTTTCCGATGAAGCTTCATTTTGAGGATATGTTATCACCCCACGAGCGTAATTTCCACTGACTGATTGGTTCAGCGTACTATGAATCACCCTGCGAAGATTCATGTTTGGGGATGTCTTTCGGAAAAAGGTTTTAGGAGACTCTCCATCTTTATTTACAATTTTTACGCTAAAAAAATAGTTAGATTAAGGCATTATTCTTGTTCGATATATTTTTATTTACGTTGTGCAAGATGGAAATAAATGTCCAAATAAAGCGTTTTTGTATTATTTTGGAAATGGTCTCCATTTCTTTAACGCGAGTTACACGTTGGAAGCCACCGATCTAAGCAACTGAAACGGAAAAAAATGAGAAAAGGACAAATAATACAAGGTTGTAGCATAACAAACATTAATGTATATGCGGAAATAAACGTACCATCCGTTTTAAAGCCTTCTACGTAACCTTTGACATGTTAATATACTTTTACCCAACAAAACACAAAAAGGAATAAATAATTCAATAACGACAATTAGCCAGTGGTTCGTTTTACATATGGGGTAATGATATCGTAACAAGGCTGTCTATCACGACCGCGAAACAAACTGTCGCGGACACGACACGGACATGCGACATGTCGTCGAAAAACACATCGTGTTGCTGACGCTGACATAATTTACTGGCGTTCTTTGTCCAATTATTTACAACGAGAAGTTTTTCGTGCTGTGTACAAGTATATGTAGTGTTTGTGTTATCCGTGTCAATAAATTATAGAGAATTGTGACGTTTAAAGTTGGTTGGTTGTAGAATGTTTAGAGTACAGGGTGGTTAAATTTTTTAAAACTTATTAGATTGTAAACTTGTGAATGAATGGATGACGCAAGAAATTTTAGATTTAATGACTGAAAGAAGAACACATAAGAACCAAAACAACGCGGAGTACCAACTCATACATAACATAATCAAGAAGGAGATCAAAAATGCGAGGAACATTGGTTAATACAACAATGCAACGAAATAGAATGTCTAGAACAGAAGCATGGCATTTTCAATCTCCATAAGAAAATTAAACTAGCAGCGGGTGTACTTAAAACAAAATCGGTTACAGTGATTGTAGACAAGAAAAGCACGACTATTTGGGATGAAGACCAAAGGTTCATTAGGTGGACAGAATACATAAAAGAACTATTCCAACAGGAAAACAGAGAGGAAACAAAAATGAGTGACGTCCATAAAGAATTTAGTATCAGTGGAGATGAGGTAATAAAAGTAATTGGGAGACTAAAAGATTGTAAAGTACCAGGAGTGGATCAAGTACGAAGAGAGCTTCTGAAACTATTACAAGAACAGCATATTGATACCCTAGTTGATCTATTTAACGCCATGTACAAATCTGGCCAAATTCCTCACGATTGGCTTATATCCACCTTTATACCTTGTAACATTCACTTTTTCCTAGATTTTAAAATCATGTTCTGCTACAGTTTTCTTATTATAATTTACATTTTTTTAAATTTTTGTATCGAGCAGTTTTTACTAATTTTAAGCAGTGTAGTTCACTCGGATTTCTAAGCCGTTTATGTTACAGTGTGCATTGCTGGTTTCCGACCGAATTTAGTTAATTTGTAGTATGCGTCGATTGTCTAGATATTTGTTTCCGGGAAGTAGCCATCTTGAAGACGTAATTTTTACGGAATATTTAAGGGTCCGGATAACACGGATCGAGGCTTTTTTCCATCAAGCTGCAGCCAGGCGTTTTCCCATCAAGCCGCAGCCAGGCTTTTTCCATCCAGCCGCAGTAGAGGCTTCTTCCTATCAGTAGCCGCAGTAGGCTTTTTTTATTGTAGAGCCAAGTCGAGTACGAGGCTTTTCTTTTTGCAACATGAAGCAATAGTAGTTTTTTTTAACATGGAGTAGCCGTCGTAGGCTCTTTTCATCATGTAGCCGTACTGATAGATTAGTGATGTAGTGTGTGAAAACGGTTTCAATGCTCAATTCAAGGCCTAGAAGCCCGTAGGAAAACCGTAAGTCACCAGAATATACATCAGTAGACCTACTTTCCTGCAGATAAGTGATTTAACATCGTATTGAACTGATAACTCGTGAAGTGAACCTCACGAATCTTCAATATTGGATGTAACAAAGTTTTAAAAGTAAAATGCCTGATTTAAGAACTTTATTTAGTCATAACTACCTATTAGGCTAAAGTTTTTTGTAATAACAGAACTGCAAAAGTTAGAACTTTTAAGTTAATTATTAATATATCTTTTTTTTTGTTGTTTAAGGCTAGTGTTTCACTGTACACCTATCTTACTTTTCAGGACAAAAGGGTTGTGCCATATAAAACTTTCCTTAACAACTGCATGACCCTTCAGTATTTTTTCATTTTTTTAGCTGAAGTTAGATCTTTTCTATTTTAAAATGAATGGTGCCCAAAATTAGTACAACCAAAATTTTTTATACAATAATAGAGACTATTTCCAAAGAGACGTACAAAAATTATCTCTTACCCATATTACTCTACCAAGAAAAACTGAGCTAGTGTATGTTTAACTTCTTTAGTTCTTTTAAAATCAGTATTCATTCAATCCATTCTCAGCAATTAAAAAGGGGCTGCAAAAGGTGCGCCACAATGTGCAGGCGAAGTGACACGTCACAAAATGACGCTGTCAACGTGAGGCAATCCTTATCACACCCTACAACCTATACCCAAAAAGGTCAATGCGAAGAAATGTGAAGAACATCGCACAATTAGTCTTATGAGTCATGTTTTAAAAGTAATCTTCTATATCATCCATGAACACATATATCTATTACTTGAGAACTCTATTAGTGAGACACAGTTCGGTTTCAGAAGTGGTTTAAGAACTAGAGAAGCGCTCTTCAGCATTCAGCTTCCTGCTCAAAGGGCATGCGATATGAACTGCGATGGCTTCCTATGTTTTCTCGACTTCGAGAAAGCTTTCGATAAGCTAAAGCATGAGAAATTGATGGAAGTCTTGCTGTCCGTAGGTATGAGACGAAAGGATATTCGTATCCTTTCCAGCTTGTATTGGCAACAGACAGCTCAAATCAGAGTTGGAGCCGAGCGATCTGAAAGGATCAGTATACAGAAAGGGGTTAGACAAGGGTGCGTTCTGTCCCCGTTGCTCTTTAACGTGTACTTCGAACAGATTTTCACTGAAGCCTTGAAGGGTTGCGAGGATAGTGGGGTTGTTAATGGGCATATCATTAACAACTTGAGATATACAGACAACACAATTGTATTGGCCGACACTACAGATGGACTTTAAAGATTGATAACTCGAATACAAGATCAATGTGAAGAGTATGGTATGAGTTTGAATGTATCTAAGACCAGGGTTATGATAGTAAGTAAAAACCCCGAACTGTATGCTAACATTAACATCAACGGCAAACCAATACAACGGATAAATCAGTTTACGTACTTGGGCTGTAATCTTAATGAGGAATGGGACCATGCAAAAGTTCGTATAGAGAAAGCAAGATCAGCTTTTTTCCGCTTAAAAAGGTCCTATGTAGTATGCATCTCAACATAAAGATCAGAATGCGAGTTTTAAGGTGCTATGTATTCTCTGTTCTACTGTATGGCGTTGAAGCGTGGACATTATCCGAAACAACAACAAAGAAGCTCCAAGCGTTTGAAATGTGGTGTTATCGCCGTATGCTGCGAGTTTCTTGGATACATCACGTTACCAACGATACCATACAACAATGGATGAACAAGGCAATGGAGATCATACATACGGGAAGAAACGTAAACTATCATACTTTGGCCACGTTATGAGGAACGACAAGTATCATCTCCTCCAACTGATTCTGCAGGGAAAAGTTAAGGGGAAGACGTCGAATCTCTTGGCTGCACAACCTTAGAAAATGGACAGGAAAAAAAGTAGTGTAGAATTGTTTAGATCGGCTATAAATAAAGTAATTTGGATCAGAATGATCGCTAAAGAAAATACAGATACAGAAAAGACAAGTATATGTAGTGTTTGTGTTATCCGTGTCCATAAATTATAGGGAATTGTGACGTTTAAAGTTGGTTGGTTGTAGAATATTTAGAGTACAGGGTGGTTAAATTTTTTAAACTTATTAGTTTGTAAATTTGTCAAATTTAAGGCATTATGCAAATTAAATGCTGACTTGTCTGTTATATACGAATGCAACAATATCATATTTAATGGAAATTAAGGGTTCTAAGTTAATCCGTTATGCTACAAACCATCAAAGGTACTTTTTATATGTAAAGTCAGCGTGACGGTGTTTTGCTCTTACTTAAATTTGTTGATTGTTTCTTATAGAACCCTTCATATAAGCATGGTAGTGTCATGTAGGCTTTGAAAGCCTAACTGTTTTTGGGTAGTTCGTTTAGAGCCTAAACTATATTTAACTTAGACAAAATTACTTTTTCAGCAATCTTTGACATTGTGTTGAGCAACTCAATTAATCTATAAGACTCTGCTACATTGAGATTTTTCCACAGTTTAAGGAGCAGAATTATTATTGGTTTTTTAGTGTTCCGTACGGAACACTTATAAGATCACTTCGGTGTCTGTCTGTTACATCTGATTTTCTCCGAATCTATTTGACATAGAAAGTTAAAATTTGACACTAATATAGGAATTGATGGCCCCATCAGAGCCGTGTAGTTTTGAAAGTTAAATTTTGACTTAAAGGGTTAGTTTTAGTGGGCCAAATCGGAAGAGAAAATAACAATTTTTTACCAGGTCATCGAGTGGGATATCAATTGAAAGTTCGTGAAAATACGAGTTCAAAAATATATATAATGTAATACTTGCGCACAATTTTCTTTGCATTATTTTTAAAAAATTGCTAAAAATCGCTGTCCTCCCCTTATCTTGAAGCATAGGGGAGACCGGAGCAAGATGGGATACTTAAGAAAAAAATCATATAAAGAAAATTAAACTATTTAATAGAATAACTTTTACTCAGATAGGAACATTTATAAATCAACTTTATAAAATCAAATTGTTCTACAGGCTAAATTACTTAATTTTTTGATAATTACGAGCAACAATAAGTGACTCAACTTTCCCGTTTTGCCCCGTGGTCGGTGCATAATGGGAAATGGCACGAGGTAAAAGGAGCACACGCTACAAATCACCCATCCTTCGCTTGACTGCAAAAAATAAGTACTCAGTACAGTAAATGCAAGCACACTCATCATCATCTTCCTCTTGAACCAGTGTTGGTCTCACTTTCTTTCTTGCGCTTCTTAATTTTATTCTTTCCATATTTCTTGTAATTTTTTTTTCTTTTGAAATTCATTTTTTTTAGTCTTTTGTTCATCAGTCTTCTTACCAAATTTCTTTTTCTCAGTCTTTTCTTCATTAGTCTCCTTTTTGTTAATTTTATTTTCTAAGTCTTTCTTAAGCTCATTTTTATAAGAATCCGTGAGTATCGTAGTTTTACCTCGTTTTCTAGTCTTTCTTTCTCGAGTCCTAACTTCTTTTGGTACTGCTATGATGTGTGCCGGACTGACCAGAAACGAGGTATTTGCCATTTGTCTTTCAGGAGTTTCTTCTTTCTCCACAGTAACTGACATTGAAGGTCTAGGCTGATTAATTATGGCTGTGTTAAGATTTTTTTTCATTTTGACAAGGAGGAATAGTAGGCTTAGAAGAATGTTCAGTTTCAGAGATCTTTAGTACTGCATCATTACAGTTGTTAATTGCGGTGGAGTCCTCTAAAATAGCCGAAGTTGAAGCACTAGGCTGGGATGTCTTTTCAGTGGTTGCCGGATTTTGATTTTCCTTATTACAGGTGTCATTTGCAGTGGAATCCTCTAAAATGTCTGAAGTGGAAGCTATAGATCGAGATGGTGTTTCAGTGGTTGTTGTTGCATTTAGATCCTCAGTAGGTACAATTCTTTTGGTCTTAGTAGTCTCTGTGGCTACGAAGTCCGATTCTGCAAATACCTTCCTGTCTACTGCCCATATTCCACATTTTTTAAAACCATTTATGGTAGTTAGTATCCTTGCGGCTTAAAGGTAAGCGTTTCCAAAAAGCTTTGCCACTGATAAGGCGTAACGACGCGACCAGGATGCTCTCGCAACCACTTTTTTACCTCTGCACTGTAGTAAATGCTTAGCGGTCGCATGAAGGCAACGTCCAAAGGTTGCAATTTATGGGTGCAGTGTGGCGGTGTACATAATAACATAACATGGTGTTCTCTTGCATAGTCCATTACCTCGACATTTTTGGTGTGTGACGCATGTCCATCCTGTAGTAGTAAGACTGGCTTCTCTTTCGTGGGCCTTGTGAACTATACAAACTATTTAAACCATTCAAAAAATATTTTTGAAGTTATCCAGTCGTTATCACTGCATGTTCCCCAAAATCCCGACGGTGCATGATCCAGCAACTCCTTTTTCATGCGTTTCCGAGCGTATATCAGCATTGGTGGAACTTAAGTTCCTGCTGCGTTAAAACAGATTTCGGCTATTGGCCTCTTTCTGCTAAAGACAGGCAGCCGACTTGTTTCTGGCCTTTCAAAGACAAAATTTTTGATTGACTCTTTGGTATTGTGGTGACACCCGTTTCGACGACATTATATATTCTGTCAGTGAATACTTGTCAATAGCCTGTTCCAACAATGTAAAGAACTCATTAACTGCCACTTGGTTAAAGGCCATAGCTGTACGTCAGATCTGGATGTCTCTTCAAAAAACTACTGAGCTAAATGCGGACGTTTTTCTTTCACGGCGTGGTTGAAACGATCTAATAAGTTGACCTAATACTCCCCATTAATCGTTTTGCCCTTTTCAAGGTAATCGACGTGGATTATGCCGTGTGCATCCCAAGACACTGCGACCATGGCTTTGTTGGCCAATAAAGTCGTCTTGGTCTTTTTTGGCGCCGCAATTTTTCGTTCAAAATTGTCTAGAGCCCTCAATTATTAACGAAATCAGACGATTTTTTTTAAATACTTGTAAACGGATGTCGGAAAAACGTAAGGAAGCCGATTTGCAAAATAAAACCTCAAAATTTTGTAAAATTGCAAAAAGCAGCACGGAATCGAGAGATGAAATTTCGAAGTTCACGTGATTTCAAGTTTACGCGTTCAAAACTAGTTCCCCGGCGGTTTCAGGGGCCCTCTCCAGCCATTCCATTTTCCGCGTTAAACGTGTTTTTGATATTATTTCTTTCTGCCAGTTGATAAGCTAAAACACGAAGCTCTTTACCAGTTATGACACATAGTCGTGCTTCCATTGATTTTATATATTGTGATAACTCATTCTCCTGCTCTTTATTAAAGACTGTTTTGTAGCATCCTAAACTTTTTTTCCGTGATCATTATCTGAATCTGTGTCTTCATTTTCATTATTCTGCACTTTCCTGACACGACGTTCTAAAGTCGATTTCAACACATTGTATGTGCTTGAGGCTCGGAAATTTTTTCAGAAATAACAGCGCTAACTGCTCTTCTCATGTCATCCATTTCCATTTTGAGCGATCTGTTTTCCGTTTATAATTGTGGACCATTTTGACTGAAAAAAAAGAAGGAAAAGCTAAGAAACAAGAATACAAAATTTTTAGCACTTATCATAAAGACAGGGCAAGACGGGATAGTATTCCGTTATGCCCCGATTGTTTTGCCCCGACAAACATATTTTCTAATAAAACTAAGCATTTCTAACCTAAAACAGTGAAGGCTATAAACAGTATCTAATATCAAAATCCGATACTACTGCTACGGTCTTTGGTTGAAAATATTGCAAGAACTTGCTTACTCACCTCATAACACATCGATGTTTGTCACAAAACTTCGTAAAATTATAAACAAATTCAGTTTTTTCTCACAGCGTAGCCAAAACAAGCAGCGACACGTTCCTCTCCGGCTGACTGACGTAAGGCGACTGAAGTTCGTACGAATAGCGCTGTCGTCGGCTCATTTGCGTGTACGAGTCACGCACACTAGCACATTTCCCGTCCTGCCCCGAATCTCGTTTTGCCCCGGTCTCCCCTACTGATCAAAAATTTTAAAAAATTCTGGGATATTCTCAACAGTTTCCATTGAGTTGGAAAATATTGCATCGTTACTATTGCATTAATGATGTATATGAAATAAACTGGGCATCATATCTATTCCTGGTTCTTTATTGTTTAGTGCTTACCTGATAATTTTTACAACCTCATTAGGACTAGTAATGAGTCTGCTCTAGTCGTTTGGGGGAATCTAATATTTTTACAAAGAGTCATTCTCACCATATTCGTCTTTTTTTTTTTCCTTGTAGAATTGGGGTACCAGTGCAAGTAATCTCTAAGGCCTTTTCCCTATTATTTTGAGATCGATGACTTTTAGACTAAGATATTTTTTGGTGTTTTCTTAATCTCTTGGTCCGACGCCAAAGAGAGAAGGCCAGTACTGACAGGCCCTTCAAGCTATTCAACCAAGAATTATTTCTATATTCACTAATTCTTATTGTTGTTTTAAGTTGCCTTAGTTTACTCAAGTCGTTAGGCCTTCTTCTATACCTCTAGATACTCCACCAAAAAAAAGATGCATACTTGTCGATGCTCATTCCCCACTCCCCTTCATATTTCTAAGGTGACAGTAACCTAGTAGGAGTTAACGCTGCAAGAACCAAGACAGTATTCTTTTCTAAAAAAAGTTAACGTTATAGAATTCTACAGAGCTGACGGGAAAATTTGTTCACTTAGAAATGTCATTTAATTCTTGGCATTAATATATCTAGCCAAGAAAGCTTCTTAAAAGCTGGAATTATTATTTCATACTAGGAAATACTAAGCTCAAATTCGACCAAAGATGAAATATAAAAAATATGCAGTACTTGGTTATACTCCATACTCCTCCTATTGTTGTAGGATATTATTACCCTCTACATATTAATTGGATAGATTTGACGCTTACTTGACGAAAATCCACTTTCAGGAAATTAAAAGACGAACTGTTGTTCAGATTTTCACTATATTTTATATATCAATGTGAAATAAATAAAATAATACAACTTAAATCAGCCGTGACATGTTTCGGTACACAGAACCTTACTCAAACGGTAGTTGAACTTCTAATTTTTTAAAAGTGTTATAAATAAATTGACCATTAAGAAAGTTACGTAAAATTTTTAAGTGGTACAATAGGAAGATAATTACTTGAACTTAAGATTTAATAAGGGAGTATTATATAAATATACAGTGGGACCTCCGTTATTCTGGGTAATGACGGGGAGGTGGGTCCACAGGTAATCGAAAAGCCCGGATAAACGAATCACATTTTTTTCTTGATTAAATGTGTTAGGTAGGAATGTTAATTAAGAAAAATTGGGTAGAAGATATTATTTTTAATAAGAAACAAATGTTTTATATTATTATTAATTTTCAATATGTATACAAATGTTCACAATACATATGTATTAAATTTCCATTTAGAGAAAAAATTGGTAATTTTACTTTGTTTTTTATTAAGGATTTCTTTTCTAATATCTGTTCTCATATCCTGTTCAAAATAATTTAACAGAAGTTCCGTTGCCTCTAACGTTTGGTTGTGTTTAATTTTCTTCGTTTCCAAAACAATAAATGAATCTTCGTCGTCACCGCTCCATCGTTTCCTTGATCAATCTGCGAAGAGGTCGATGGCCCCGTCTTTTCTGTGGAGATCTGCTATTTCGGTTTCTGTTAGTATTTCGAAACCTTCTTCGTTCATGTCACTTTCCAGCCAATTATCATATTATCCCTGTCAACATGGATGAAATCCGGCTGAGTTGAGTCAGTTTCAATATCTTCTGAGGTTGGCTGAATTAAATCTTTTTGTTCTAATATTTTCGCCCAAGAAAGTTTTAATGTTGTAGGAGGTAAATTTACCCAGGCATCACACACAGCAAAAATAGTATCTTTTATTGTCCACTTCTTTAAGATTTCTTTTATTAACTCGTTGCTACTATTTTCGTCAACTAGAAATCGAAGGAATATTTTTTTGTATCTTCGTTTTAAACTTGATATTACCCCTTGATCCATCGGCTGGATTAGTGACGTTACGTTCGCTGGAAGATCATGAACGAAAATTAGTCCATCTTTGGTGGCCAAGATTGATTTAGCTGGATGGGACGGAGCAACGAGCAATAAACTAACTCTAAGAGGTAGACCTTTCTCTTTTAAGTGTTGACGTACTGAAGGTACAAATTTGTCTTTAAAGTACGACGTAAAAATTGCTTTGGGATTATTATAATAATCGCAAGGAAGACTTCTAATTTCGGTTCCTTCAAACGATCGAGGTTTTTTTGCCTTCCCTATAACAATTAACTTTAACTTGTGTTCTCCTGAAGCATGAGAACAAGTCATAATTGTGAGTCTTTCTTTGCTGGATTTGTGACCAGAAGCAGATTTTTCGGACTGAGCTGCTAAGGTTTTTTAAGGAAGCGTTTTCCAAAACAATCCTGATTCATTCGCATTATAACTTTGATCGGGTGTTAAATTAAATTTTGTAACCAAAAAGTTAAAATTTTTAATAAATAATGTGGCTGCAACATAATCACCGCTAAGACTCTCATCTTGAATGTTCAACTGCCTAACACCGTGTCTTTTTTTAAACTTGTCAAGCCAACCATGGGAAGCGGAGAAAGCCTCCTCAATTTTGAAATTTTCATGAAATCATAACGCTTTTTCACTCACCATTGGCCCGAAATAGGAACTCCCTCCGCGCGTTTTTGGATGAACCATTGATACATCGCTTGATCGACATCTTTTAATGTAAAGGTCTACATTGTTTTCCGAGAAGGACACGTCGTTTGGGCCAACGACGACACGAAGTAGGATATATCTTTTTTCTTCTTCACCATATCGCGAACGGTTTGCTCGCCAACTCTAAAATTAGGGGACAATTGTTTTATACTTTCATCTTTTTCAAGTCTGTTTATTATAACAAATTTTTGTTCAACTTTTAACACGACACGCGTCATTTTGATTATTTTAGGATGGAGAGCAAAGCACAACTGAGTAAATAATTTTCTTCAGCATACAAACAGCCCAGTGGGAGTTTCATAGAAACGACTTTAATATTACCATTCTTGGAATATGAATTGAACTGTGGTAGTTTCAAGAAACATTTAATTCTTCAGATACCAGTTGGCGGTGTTTTTTCCATTCTTTCTTTATTTATTTTTTTAAATAATTATATATATTATATATATACATATATATATATATATATATATATATATATATATATATATATATATATATATATATATATATATATATATATATATATATATATATATATATATATATATATATATATATATATATATATATATCATATATATATTTTTAAATACAGAATAGTAATAAGTGTTAATAATAATCTAAATATGTAATATGGATTTATTTCATTTTTTAATACAAATAATACATAATTAAAGCGAAATGGTGTCAAAAACACCTTATTAAAAAAAATCGACCACCCGGGACCCCGGTTGATTGTATTCTCGGATAACAGAGCACCGGATAACTGAGGTCCCACTGTAGTTGATATTTAGCAATGCCCTCGAATCTTTTAATTTGTTAATTTCCAACGACTCAAGCAAATTGAACTTTTTATTTTTGTTATTAATATGTAATATATCGAAGTTTTCATCGAAACTATGATTTTCAGAAAATAAATGATTTGAAACTTCGGTCTTATTCTCAAATGCTTTTTTTAGGGTCTTTTATTTATTTTTTTCATTTTCTTTATTGATTTTGAAGTATGGCATAGCCTCTTACTTCTATTATTGACTGTTGTTATAACATATTTATGATTGATTGCTTATGCTAACTTAACCTAAGCATTTACACTAGTGATCCTATACTAACTTAACCTAGGATTTATGCTATCTTATCCTAATTTTACAGTCTTCTGTCATGGTGGGTGGGGAGGCCCATCGACTTCATTCGAGAGAGGGTCTGAAGGTTTTGGGAATCGGTGGCGGGCATGCGAGAGGATTTGGAAGGCGTCCGTGATAATTGTATTGGGTGCTAGGACGTCTTGTTCTTTTATTCACTATTTGAATGTTCTACCATTTTGACCTATGTAAACTTTGGGGCAGGCACCACATTTTAATTCATAAACACCGGATTTATTAAGTTTTTTAGTTTCAGTTTTGTTATTTTTTATTATTTTACCCAAAGAATTGTTTGTTTTTAATCCAATGTTTTCTAAATATGTCGAGACTTTGTAGCTGGGTATGCCACAGCAAGTTTTTGTGTTAAATTTAATGTTTTTGTTAACTGATAAAGGGTAAAACAACTTAATAGCCTTTTTCTGTTGTTTTTTATGTAATAATACGTCTGTTATCCTGTTGTAATATCTATTTGTCTAATGATATTTAATTCTTTTTGAAAATTCGTTCATTGGAACATTGAGTAGACTATGAATTTGACTGTCATTTTATGACTGTAGGGGTGAAATTAACTCTGATGAATTACCGTGTCTGTGTGTGACCGTTTATAATATACTCGTATAGAGAATTCAAACCTATTTTTAGATTTCGTGATTGTTAGGTCTAAAAAATTATTTGAATTATTTTGTTTTATTTCAGGTGTGAATTTAATTCTTTTGTGGATATTATTGATATGTTCTAACTTTAACTTTTAACTGTCTATCTGTGCATATAAAACATGTCACGACTAATTTAAGTTGTACGTATTTTATTTGTTTCATTTTGATCAAATCAAATCTGTTCGTTTTTTAATTTCATCATATTAATTTAAGTGCACTTATTAACATCAAATTTTTCTTTTTAGGTAAGTAAATATCAGCAACTAAGGGACAATGAGCTCTTCTGGTGGAACTGGTAAGCGAACATATAGTCAGATAGATAAGTCTTTAAACTGGCTACAAACGTTGAAAAAAAGAAACGCGTCTAATGTCTTGGTTATATTAGCGTCTAGCGAAGGAAGTAATTGTTGACGGCGGATTCTTACCATTTCCAATCGGATTATCAGATACTCATATAATTACACCCAAAAAAATCATGATAGAAAGGTAAAATAGATGGAAAAACTTCAGAAGAAGTAGTAAAACATATTTAGTTCAGATTTATCAAGAAATTCCAAACAAATTTATGGCACCATCAATTGAGCATATCCAGACGATTTAGTACTACTGTTATAAGACTTAAATTTGTCCATGCATGTTACCCTGCTTATCTTAAAAAATTATTGTCATAAAATCCGACTTCTGGGAGTTATGTGGAACTGATGGCAACTTCAATTATATTTTTTTGAATGTCACAAATATAGTAATGACCTACACTCAAAATTAATAGCCAGCCACTCAAAGTATCGTCATATCTTATTTACACAAAAACAATATTAAACTTTCAGTTCTAGATATAATTACTGTCTTGCTTGTAAAAAATCATCATGTGATTTCTAATTTACCTACCCGGGGCCTACCTGTTTGTGTTAAAATGCTCTGATCGCCCCAGAACGAGAGGAGTGTAAACCTGTGTGTATTCTTGTCTTTTTTATGATTTTGTAAGTAGCAGTGCTTCAATTTCTGTGAACAGCGACTGGCCTTATGGTATAGCTTCCTAAACCAAAATTGAAATAACCGGTCAAGTGCAAGTTGGACCTGCGAAATTAGTGTTCCGTACTGAGATTACCTTTAAAATAAAAGTTAGCTACCTAATAGCCAATAAATGAATCTAGCTCAATCTAGAATCTTGAAGTGAAATATTTACTACCTAAATGTTTTTTAATTATAAATAAATAAAATAAAATTATTTTGTGATTCACCTTTCATCACGCTATTACTAATTGCTCCAAAAACATGATGATATTTTTTTTTTTATGGGTCTAGCACACGTGCTGCAGGGAAGTACCTAAAGCGCTCTAGGAGCGGCATGTGTGCGGAAAAAAGCGATTCACGTTGTTCTCGAAACGCTGTAAATTGTACTCGGTGGGAAACACAGCGCTGAGCAAATTATTCCAAAGGGATGATGTTCTCCATATAAACGACTGCTTGAAAAGCGTTGTACGCAGATTAACAAGCTGACCCTCATATGGATGTGCGAAGTGTATTTCTAACATGCACCGCTTTGAGAGGAATTAAGCGGGCTACATCCTTCGAACACTTTCCATGAAAATACTTGTAAAATAGACTCAAGTCGCCAACCGTTCTTCGATGTTCCAGCGAATGAAGGTCGCCGGTCAGTTCCGGGTCTCCAATCAGACGAACAACTCTTCTCTGAACAGAATCCAACAAATGTAGTGTATACTTGAGAGCGGAGCCCCAAATATGGGAGCAGTATTCCATAGTTGATCGATTTTGAACCTTGTGAAGAATTAAGAGTTGTTGTGGAGTGTAAAGCTTTTTGGTTCGAAATAATAATCCCAACTTTTGCGAAGCTCTCCTTGCTATGCTTGCAACATGTTCATGACAGGACATATTTTCTCTCAAACTAACGCCCAACAAATTGAGCGACGATGTTAGAGGAATGGAGTGCCCCGACATAACTATGTCGGGTTCAGCAACGTTAACTTTTTTAGAAAAAAACTGCCGCCTGGGTTTTTGTAGCGTTAAATTCCACTTGGTTACTGTCACCTCAAGATAGAATTTCTTCCTGGTCTTTGTTAAGTTGAACGACCTCCTGCTGTCTGCGGATATTCGCCTGAGCAGCCGATGTCCTAGCGTTCAAAGTGTGCAAAGCTATAGATTGGATTCCCGGTCTTTTCCAGCAGATCGTTAATGTAAATGAGAAAGAGAGTAGGAGCCAGTATGGAGCCTTGGGGCACACCGGAGTTGATTGTGGAGGTGTTAGAAAGAAATTCGTCGACCGCCACTCGTAAAGAACGCTCTCTGAGGAAACATGAAAGTCACGAACAGAACTTTTCAGACATACCACAAGAGCGTAGCTTAGCCAACAGTCCATCGTGCCAATCACGGTCGAATGCCTTGGATATGTCAAGTGCAACCGCTTGAGATTCTCCAAAGTGTTCAGTTGCGTTGTTCCAAACATGTGTTACATAAGTCAGAAGATCTCCTGTTGATCTATGTTTACGAAAGCCATATTGATGATCGCTAATTATATTGAATCGTTCAAAATATTTTAGAAGATGCTGATTGATAACCTTTTCCATGACTTTCGATATTATTGAAAGCAGCGCGACTGGTCGGTAGTTATTTGGCAAGGTCTTCTTGCCTTTTTTAGGTACCGGCTGAACCGTGGCACATTTTCAGCAGGACGGAAATATTCCTTTTCTGTTGGATAGGTTGAAAAGTCTACAGAAAACTGGTGTTAGTTTCCTTGCACAGTTTTTGAGAACTATGGCAGATATTCCGTCAGCGCCCTAACCTTTTTGGTGTCTAGCTTCATTAAGATACGCTTTATGATACGCTGTCTAAAGACAATATCGGGCATCTTTGACTGCAATATGGGAATAGTAGGTGGTGTTTTTTTTCCCTGTGTTAGTGTTCCCTGGTGTTAGTCCCTGTTGAATTCCCAACTTTCCAAACCTTCACCATTATGCCATAGTTTTTTCTATACTAGAAAAATTATCAAACGTAATGTACTTGTGATAATTTTCGGTCAATTTACATTTTATTTAGACTATTCCAGAATTTTTTCAAGATTTCTTAATCACTACTTTTCGAGATAGAGTAGGGGGACAGAGATTTTTGTCAATTTTTTAAAAATAATACAAAGAAAAGTGTGGGCAAGTATTACATCATATATATTTTTGAACTCGCGTATATTTAACACTCCACTCAATGATCTGATGACATTCGATTTTATATAATTTCGGATAAGATCGGTTATGACAGACGGGCAGACAGACAAAATACTAAAAAAAGTGTACCTATAGTCTTTTAAATTTACATATATCAATAAAACAAAACTTAAAAATGTCTGTCTGTTTTTTTTTTTAATTTTTATTTTTTAATATGCTTAAAAAATTGTTTTTATTTTGTTATAAAATATATTTATGTATATAGCTTATGAGTTTAGTTCTAAAAATTGTATTACTTACTTAAAATGTCGAATTTCAAAATGGTAAACCAATTGTGAAAATATACTTTTTTTGAGCAGATCTTTCAGAAAAGTTTCTCCCATCTTAACCTTGCTGATAATCCATAATATCATCACTTCAGCCATGTAGTCCATTGTCGGACTTAAGCCTCCTCTAGGTATGTCCATCTTCTTCTATTTTGGGTCGTGTTTATCCAGTTGTATCCCGGTAGTCTTTTGATATCATCAGACCATTAGGTTTGTGGTCGTCTTCTACTTCTTTTTTCATTCCAGGGCCTACAGCTGATTGTTCTATGTATCCATCGATTATCAGAGAGTCTAGTGTGAGCAGATTGAAATGGCCTGCCCAGCTCCACTTCAATCTGCTCATCTGCTTATCTTGGACCTTCTTCGAATTTCTTCATTAGTCAGTCTATCCCTCAATGATAGAACCAAGATCCTCCTTTCCATCGCTCGTTGAGCTACTTGTAGGTGATTTAAAAATTTTCGATTCAGGGCCCACGTTTCTGTTCCGTATGTCAATAGTGGCAATACGCGTTAGTCAAATGTGTTCGCTTTTAGTGTATTTGGAACATTGGAAAGGAAGATGTTCCTTAGTTTGCTAAACGCTGACCAAGTTCATGATATTCGCCTTGATAGGTCCGCTCTCAAGTTTCCTTTGCGTATTACTATTCTTGTGATTTTCGCGTGTTCAATGTTCAGTATTGGTTCTTTAACGCAGTACAATACATCCATATACAACCGTTTTTCATCTTTGTTGATTATCTTATTTATATATTTTAAATACATCGGTATCTTGTGGCTAATATACTAAGTTTGTGAGGTCACAAACTTAGAGCACTTATAATTCCTAGCGTAATATAATTGTAAAATATAACAAATTGTACCTTTGGCTAATGTAACCAGCTACAATTGCTCGTCCTCCAGATAGCTCGAGCAAGTCGAGTGGCCTTCCACTCCCAATGATACTAGAAGCCTTTTCCACATACAATGTCCTGTGATAATCCCAACAAGGGAGTTCAGGATGTGTCTACTTCTACTGAGCACCTACTCAAGGCGTGCTTCTCCTGGCCAGGATATAAAGTCGTTGGTGTATCTACACCCTGAGCTCCAATACCATCGCTTTCTTGAGCGCCAATACCATCGCTTTCTTGGGCACCGATTGGCCCATACCATCAGGGCAACTTCCACCTATCTCTTGGATACACCCAAACCAACTCCGGCCATTCGCGACCCATCAGTGAAGCACACGAAGGCGTCCTGGGGAAGTTATTCTCCTGTTCCTACCCTGACTAGAGATCTTAAGGAAGAAGAACTTGTTAAGCCTCAAGCAATCTTCTTTCATCATCACCCTAAAGGACAGCAATGAGATCTCCTTCTCCGCTCTTGGGGCGGTTCTTATGTGGTCTAAATCGGAAAGCACCACCGTAGTCCTCTTGACACCTGGCTACCAGACCACTGAACCATAACTGACTCTTGGCCTGACAACCGCCGTTTAGAGCCAATGCAAGTGTAAGTCACACCAACAAGGTATATATATATATATATATATATATATATATATATATATATATATATATATATATATATATATATATTTATATGGATGTATGGTTTTGGCGATGTTTATCTTCAGACTAATCTCTCTTGATTTGTTATTAAGTTCCTGCAGCATTTTTTTCAATTCTTCTTTGCTGGCGGATATAATCATATTCGCGAATCTCAAATGCTTCAGTTGGTCTCCTCCTATACTTACACCCTTATTTGCCCATGAGAGTTGTTTGAGCAGATTTTTCAGCGCCAACGTAAATAATTTCGGCGATATGGTGTCTCCCTGACGTACACCTCTTTTCATTTCTATCGTGTTGGTGTTTTTTTTCTGAAACGTTGCATTTTTATGTATATTTTGAATAATCTACGAATATCTGCTGTCAATTCTACAGTTACTTAAACTATTCAATGCTGCCAGATTTCAAGGGAGTCAAACGCTCTCTTATAATCCCCATACGCCACTCAGATTTTGAAGTTATATTCGTTTGACTTTTCTATTAGAGTTCTTAATACTTGAAGGTGGTCCAGGTACTAAAGCCTCTCCCTTAACTTTGCTGATAATCCACAATATAGCGACATCTACTCAAGATTCGGACTGTAAGAACAAAAATTGGTATTTAACTTAAAACACTTCTTGAAACAAAACAAATATTTCAATTTCCATTTAAATAGAACTGTATTAAGCTTGTAACGAGTTTAAAATGTGACAGCAACAACCAGACTACCAAAAAGCCTCTAACCGCCGCCAATCAATGAACTGTTTATTTTGGGATTTATCCGGTGAGGCTCGTCTAGTCGCGTGCATCGGGGTGCAAAGATCGGGGTAGTAAATTTTCATTTTTACCGTTTCCTTTTTATTGAAATTACGCGGTTATTTACTGCCATTAAACCGGATAGAACTATTCGATATTTTTGATTTAATGCATTTTCACTCGGGTTTAGTCCGCGCAATGTTTTGTCAAAATTATGGATACGTATCGTTCAACGAGTTTTGGATTTGGCGTACTAGTGAAGTACGCGGTTATTTTAGATTTATTAGGCTGGATTTAGTAAAGTATTTCTCATAAATCTGGGTATTTTTGCTTATGTGTGATTAATGTCAACAATCGACAATAAATAATAATGATTTGAAAGAGCCATTACATTTTCAAATGGCAGTTTATTTCCTAGTTGCTGTGGCATATCGTATTTATCTATCTCTCAGTAACTTATATCTGATGAAATGGAATATCATATATTATGGTTTCAGCATTTATTATCGCCTGTACAGGGTGTTTTTTAAGCTAAAGAATTATTTTATCTGGTTATTTTCTTCTCCAGAGTCCGTCTATATTATTAGGGTTGGCTGATGCAGTTGATATTCTACAAATAGTGGATTTATTGTACAGTTAAATCAATCAAGTCTTTCAATAAGGAATATCGTCTTTTCCCTGCACTTCTGAATTTACGTCTGTACCCACATTTGTGACAAGTGGTATTTCCCCTCCCCCCCTTGTTTCCTAATTAATCCAGTTTTGTTTCTTTATTCTTTTCTTGCGTTCGTTATTTCCTTTACCTATTTAATTTTCAATGTTTTGCGGTACAACTCTAGCTCAATTTTCGATTACCAAATTTTTTTAGCGTAAATGCCACCTATATAATGAAATAATACAGAACGCATATGACATCTAGTCAAGGGGAAATACCAATGTAATTACTTAAAAATAAGAATATTTTTCTAGCTTTTTTTTTAAAGAAAACTGTTGCATCAAATGTACTTATTTATTATTATGTTTACAAATACACACAAATTTTTTCTGGCCAAAATATTGAAATTTACGGGACTTATGCCCCGGTAACGGGACAGGTAAAAAAAAAAAAAGTTCCACTGCTGCTGTGATTGACACCTCTATATTGCTTGGAATAAAAAATACAAAATGATCATAAAATAGATATAATTTTCCTCAACCATGGATTTTAAAAAATATTGAAAATTATAAAAATGGCGGCTTTTAGAAAAAAAGGGTAAAACTTTCGCCAAAAAAGTGTCCGTTGGTTGCATGCCAAATTGACATTTATGGTCCAATCAAAAAATCCATGGTGCATGGTACGACAAAACATGTCCTTAACTTGCAAAAAAAAAATAAAGTCGACATAAAAAATTGTTTTTGGGTTATATCAGCAGCAAATTTAGAAAATGCAGTTTTGAAAAAAAAGCGTTTAAAGAATGACTAACGTGTAACACATAAATAATGATCTCTTGTCACGTACCTACTTTTGGGACTATTTTGAGTTCACTAAAGTATTAGATGTTTAACTTTCACTTACTTGATGACGTCACGGCATTGGAATTTGAATACCTGCTCCTGCTCGTGTTACGCTTTGAAAAACGAGTTTATGCCCCCCGAGCAGCTGTGCCTAGCGACAGCCGTTTTTTCAAAAATAACCATAGACCGACTTTCATACTTCGACCTCTTATTCTATATATATATATATATATATATATATAGAAGCATCGAGATATGTAAAAAAAATCGATTTTTTGAAATTATCACACTGGTATAGCCCTTTAAACTGGTCTTTAATGCTAAATTGACAGAGCTACAGAGTACACTTTTCGTCTTCATAAAGTTGTTCGTGTCTGTGATATCCAGATTATAATTCTTCAGAGAAATCGTTGTTACTTCGGTTGCGAAAAGAAAGTATTGCATTTGTCAAAAAGACCACCCTCCGAGTTCTTGTTTTTCTTCACGTTTTAGGATTCCTAGTTTCCGAGCAACATCCTTTCCTATTTTTGTCAGTCGGTTTGTCTGTAGATCTGTTGGTCTGATGGCACTATAACTATCGAACCGAATTAGATCTCAATTTAAAATTTGATGAACATATAAAATTTGCAGAAAGGATAAGAATTTTTCCTGTTTATTTTTTTTTGTGGAGATAATAAACACACTTTGTACATAATTATTTATAGTAAAACCTATTAAAAATTAAAGGGATGGGGAGCAGGTTAAAGGGTAATGTCCTATTTATTTTGTTTTCCTTTTCAGGGTTCACGCAGGCGAGGAATCTGAAAATTTAACTATTTTTTTATTACTGAATTTTTCATGTTATTTATTTTTTGACAGAAAATGGGGATTTAAGAATGAGTTAATGGATAAATTTCAAGCATAATTATTTATAGTAAAATATTAAGAGGCTGAACGGACAGGTAAGGAAGTTAGAAGGGTGACCTCGTATTTCTCGAATTCTACTTCTTTTTTGGGATTCTTGGAGTCTAGGAATATAAATATGATATTTTTTGCATTATAAATATAGAGGCTGGTTTGAAAAGTCCGTGCAAAAATAAAAACTACTTATGTGTTTGGGGTAAACCTTTTTTATTTTTCGACATAGTCTCCTTTTAGGCTTATACACTTCGTCCAACGATGTTCTAGTTTGTTGATCCCTTCCGAATAATAAGATTTGTCCAAGTCTGCAAAATATCCATTAGTGTCTGCAATCACCTCCTCGTTTGAATAAAATCTTTGTCCCGCCAGCCATTTCTTCAAATTGGGGAACAAATAGTAGTCCGAGGGAGCCAAGTCTGGAGAATAGGGGGGATGTGAAACGAGTTGGAATCCTATTTCCATTAATTTTGCGACCACAACTGCTGAGGTGTGTGCTGGTGCGTTGTCGTGATGGAAAAGGACTTTCTTGTGGGCCAATCGCGGGCGTTTTTCTTGCAGCTCGGTTTTCAAACGGTCCAATAACGATGAATAATATTCACCTGTAATAGTTTTACCCTTTTCCAGATAGTCGATGAGGATTATCCCTTGCGAATCCCAAAAGACAATCGCCATAACCTTTCCGGCCGAAGGAACGGTCTTCGCTTTTTTGGTGCAGATTCCTCCTTGTAACCCATTGTTTAGATTGTTATTTGGTCTCAGGAGTACAGTAATGTATCTATGTTTCATCCACAGTGACGAAACGACGCTTAAAGTCCTCCGGATTCTTCTGGAACAGCTGCACACCATCCTTGCAACACTTCACACGATTCCGTTTTTGGTCAAGCGTGAGCAATCGCGGGCACCCATCTTGCGGATAGCTTTCTCATGTCCAAATGTTTATGCAAAATATTATGTACCCGTTCAGTCGAGATCCCCACAGCACTAGCAATCTCACGCACCTTAACTCTTCTGTCATCCATCACCATATCATGGATTTGATCAATGGTTTCTGGAGTCGTAACCTCCACAGGCCGTCCAGAACGTTCAGCGTCACTTGTGCCCATATGGCCAGTCCGAAAATTTTGAAACCACTTATAAACTGTTCTAATCGAAGGTGCAGAGTCACCATAATGTTTATCAAGCTTCTCTTTAGTCTCCTGAGGCGTTTTGCCTTTCATAAAGTAATGTTTAATCACCACACGAAATTCTTTTTCGTCCATTTCTTGAAAATCACTCTATTTCCTTGATTCACACGAATGCCAAACACAAAGAAATAGACCAATATGGCTGAAACTTGGTGTGCGTTATTCAAGAGATGCTACTAACTAAACATGACCTCGATACGCGCCGGTGGTGCCATCTCTCGGACTTTGCACGGACTTTTCAAACCAGCCTCGTATATATATATATATATATAATATATATATATATATATATATATATATATATATATATATATATATATATTTTTTTTTTTTTTTTTTTCTGAGCCTAGCACACGTGCTACAGGGAAGTCTCTAATGCGCGCCAGGAGCGGCATGTGTGCGAAAAAAGCGATTCACGTTGTTCTTGAATCACTATAAAGTGTACTCGATGGGAAACACCTGGGCAAATTATTCCAAAGGGATGATGTTCTCTCTCTCTCTCTCTCTCTGTCTCTCTCTCTCTCGCTCTCTCTCTCTCTCTCTCTCTCTCTCTCTCTCTCTCTCTCTCTCTCTCTATATATATATATATATATACATTCTATATAGGGTGTTATAAAAACCGTTTATAATATTGAAATGGGCAATTCCTTAAGTGCGACCGTAATCCTAAACAAATAAGAGCCATGGCCCACTGGATATTGAGGCCCTCAATGTACGATGGCGGCGAATTGCGAGGTATCAGCATCGGAATTGCGCGATTACCGATCAAATGGACTTCCTTGATTCACACGAATGCCAAACACAAAGAAATAGACCAATATGGCTGAAACTTGGTGTGCGTTATTCAAGAGATGCTACTAACTAAACATGACCTCGATA
Organism: Pachyrhynchus sulphureomaculatus; assembly: GCA_019049505.1. Lineage (NCBI taxonomy): Eukaryota > Metazoa > Arthropoda > Insecta > Coleoptera > Curculionidae > Pachyrhynchus > Pachyrhynchus sulphureomaculatus. The sequence goes on from CM032456.1 coordinate 70,709,498, forward strand.
CGCGCCGGTGGTGCCATCTCTCGGACTTTGCACGGACTTTTCAAACCAGCCTCGTATATATATATATATATATATATATATATATATATATATATATATATATATATATTTTTTTTTCTGAGCCTAGCACACGTGCTACAGGGAAGTCTCTAATGCGCGCCAGGAGCGGCATGTGTGCGAAAAAAGCGATTCACGTTGTTCTTGAATCACTATAAAGTGTACTCGATGGGAAACACCTGGGCAAATTAGGGATGATGTTCTCTCTCTCTCTCTCTCTCTGTCTCTCTCTCTCTCTCGCTCTCTCTCTCTCTCTCGCTCTCTCTCTCTCTCTCTCTCTCTCTCTCTCTCTATATATATATATATATATATATATATATATATATATATATATATATATACATTCTATATAGGGTGTTATAAAAACCGTTTATAATATTGAAATGGGCAATTCCTTAAGTGAAGTAAAGAACCAACTTTATTTTTCAATTCGAACATTTTCAGAATTTGGTGAAAATCTGGCTCCTTTATAACACTTGTTCCAATATTATTATTAAATGTTAATTATTTTGTCCAGTTGAATATAATCTTCAGGTTTTTAAATAAAAAAATTAGACCATTGTGACAAGATATACTTTATAATAAAGGTTTTGGAAAAAAGTTCTTATAAGAAAAATTAAACTTTTGTACATTTCCGCGTAGTTTTCTTAATTAAAATCGTGTTTACAAGAAATTACGTGCGGGTGATGAACAGCAACGTGGATAATATCACTCAGCGTCTCGAAGTCTATTATGGGATATGGATCAGTTGACGCTCATAAATGGGAAACAAAATTCTTACCACCGATACCAGAAAGGTTTCTTAATTGAAACACTAATTTTGTGTTGTTATTAAGTACTCAATATTAAAAAATCTACTGCTAATTGGTCTATGCGAAAAATTGCAGCATTAGTGTATGTTATTTTTTTTTTGATAAATAGTTATTTTTAAGGCACTGTACTTCTAATATAGTTTGTCCTGTGGCTTTAGATACTTTTTTAAATTGAAAAAGGTAAAAGTAATTTACTATCATGTAAAGGAAGAGACTTTTAATTTTAATCATAGGAACATTAAGACAGTCTGAGGCATTATCAAAACCTAAGTCAATTATATTTTACGTGTGTCTTTGATACATTCATTGGTATATATTCTGAAAGACCATTAAACTTGAGAATTAATTTTCTAAGTGATTATTCAGGAGCGTCATTTTCCACTGTTTTTCTATAATTGCTATCCAATATTTTATATTATAATCCTATGTAGATATAAATATATGTATATATGTAAATGTATATATATATATATATATATATATATATATATATATATATATATATATATATATATATATATATATATATATATATATAAGTATATATGTATATATTTATCTAATAAGCCTTCTTCCATCCAGTGTCACACATAGGCCTTTCTTTCCTTTCTCCATTCCTCTTGATTTTGCGTCTTTCTGATCCATCCTAAACCAGCCGTTCTTCCCTGGTCATCTTTCCAGCTTGTTGGTGGCCTTCCTCTGTATGTTTGTCCCAACCATGGCCTCCATTCTTATATTTTTTTATTCCATCTTTCATCTTGTTGCCTCATTGTGTGACCTGCCTATGTCCATTTCAAACCTGCTATCTATTGTCTTACGTCTATCACTTTGGCCTTATAATTTCGTTTCTAATTCTATCTTGTAGTCTTATAATTAGCATCTGGCATTCCATGGCGCTGTGCTTTACCCAGTTGGTCCATCATCTTCTTAGTTAATGTCCATTTCTGGTCCGCATAACTGAGAAACGGTAGAATGCATTGATCGAATATCATTCTTGTTAGTTTCAGAGGAATCCTTTTGTTGGTTAGTATTTTCCGTTGTTTGCCAAATGCTACTTATGTCCTTCTGATTCTTCTCTGTACTTCTGCCGTTTGATTTTCTTTTCCACATTATTTGCCTTAGGTAGATGTATTCCTCTACGTATTCAAGTGTTCTGCCCTCTATTCTCAAGTTTAGCTTATTGTCTTCTCTTGTCAGAGCCTTTGTTTTATCTCTATTCAACAGTAGTCTTAGCCTCTCTGAGTTATTTAGTAGTTTCTGTATGACATCAAAATTATTTAATATTAGCACTACATCTTCCGCGTAACGTAGATGATGTAACTATATATATATATATATATATATATATATATATATATATATATATATATATATATATATATATTATATATATATACATATATATATATATATATATATATATATATATATATATATATATATATATTCAATTTCTTTCTAAACATTCACGTCATTTGCAGCATAAAAAATACTGGTCTATTTATAGGCGTAGTTAATAATGAAGGAGAATTTTTTATAAATGTAATTTTCTTCTTGGGAAATATGTAAATAAAGGATATAATACCAAACAACATAATATACGAACCAATATAATTTTTTCAAATAAAGAAAGTATTGCTGCTTGTAGTGACAAGAATTGTTCTATAAACAGTCCAATAACCAAGACACACCTGCTTTTCAAATATTTTAGAAAACAACTGACGCAGTAAAGGAAGAAACAAAAAACGTTCTATAAACAAAACATGCGACCGTAATCCTAAACAAATAAGAGCCATGGCCCACTGGATATTGAGGCCCTCAATGTACGATGGCGGCGAATTGCGAGGTATCAGCATCGGAATTGCGCGATTACCGATCAAATGGACCCGAAAAGGCCTTCGAGTGAAATTTTTCCAAACGTCATTTGCTTTCCTTTGTTTATATAAGGACAGTGACGTACCGAATTGAATAGAGAAATATATATATATATATATATATATATATATATATATATATATATATATATATATATATAGTCTACAAATGTCTGATTGGCTACTTGACTTGTCGAGCTTGTTGATTTTACTTTTATTTAATCTACTAAAGTTATAAGTCTACTCCCAGCAACAACAAAGTTTTGCCCTATTGAACTTACCCAAAATTTGTGGATATGGTGAGGGTCTTGATAAATATTGTTATTTTTGCATACGTTAAAAATTTTGTTTTCAAAATTCAGAATTTTACGAGTAGAACTGGTTCAATATACGTTTGTATTTCAAAGGTAAATAAAAAATCCGCCAAGTGCAAGTCGGATTGCTTTTAAAATAAAAATTTGTGTAACGGAGGTATAAAATGACCAGTGACTTCAAAAAATACACCACAAATGAGTTTTCATCATAGTTTGCTTCCGAATGTTATTGAAAACTGACGGTCTTGAAATTTTTGATTTTTTTTATATACTGTATAAATTATTAAAGGTAATGTACTGATAAATAAAGAAAACAGAGAAATAACAAAAACCAAAGAAATAATAGAAAATATAGAAATATTTTACAGAACCTTATATGAAAGCTAAAGAGCACCGCCCCCAGAAAAAGAAGAAAAAGACAGAAAGAAAATTATAAACGGAGGATCTGAGGAATTACCAGAAATCACAATTGGGGAGATAAACAACGCTTGGAAGAATATGCCTAACAATTGAGCACCAGAAGATAGAATAATTGTGGATATAATAAAGTATGAAGGAAACCCCGTTCTGAAACAACCAAAACGAATTTATAGCAAATGCCTAATGGACTCCCGAATACCAAATGGCTGGTTAAATTCCACAGTAGTCTTAATCTTTAAGAAAGGAAACAGATACAAACTAGAAAATTACAGACCTATAAGTCTTCTCTCAGTATTGTACAAGCTACTTACAAAAATAATAACACAGAGAATAACAAACAAACTGGACGAACAAGCTGAATTTAGACGAAGTTACAGCACGACAGATCATCTACAGACAATGCGAATACTAGTAGAAAAGATAAACGAATATAACATAAAACTATGGGTAGCAGTGATAGATTATGAAAAAGAATTTAATCCGATAGAGATATGGGCAGTTTTAAACGCTTTAACTAACTGCAGAATAGATGACAGGTACACAACCCTTATTAAATATACAAGTATATATGAAAATGCAGTAATGCAAATAACGACAGATATACAAACAAACAAATTCAAGACATATGGAGTAAAATAAGGTGTTAAATTGTTCACATTAGTAATGGAAGACATGTTTAGAACGCTGGACTGGAAAGAAAGAGGAGTAAATATCGACGGCGAGAAACTTAATAATTTGAGGTTTGCTGATGATGTAATATTGGTAGCAAAAGACAAAATAGAACGCCAAGAAATGTTAGAAGAACTAAACGAAGCATCCAAACAGATAGGACTAAAAATAAACATGAACAAAACAAAATATTTAACAAATGATATAGAGGAACAAAAGGAGATCAGTCTGGAAGGAAAAATAATAGAAAAAGTGGACGCGTTATTATATCTGGGACAAAAGATCCAACATTCAAAGAACAATCTGACAGCAGACCTAGAAAAAATATATCACTGGCCTGATCGGCGTTCAGAAAACTACGAGTCGTACTCTAGTCGGAAATACCAAACACGCTGAAAGCAAAGACCTTTGACCAATACGTGTTGCCAGTTTTAATGTATGTCACAGAAACTTGAGCCCTCAATAAAAATATCATGTATAAGCTCCAGGTAGCACAAAGGTCCATGGAAAGAAAGATGCTAAACGTTAAACTATGAGATCATATACCGAATACTGAAATACAAAGAAGATCCAAAGTAACCGATGTAATAGAAAGACTGTGTACCCTAAGATGGAATTGAGCTGGACACGTAGGGAGAATGCAAGATAACAGATGGACGCGTATCATAAAATGGAGACCCAGAAAAAATAAGAGGAGTAGAGGTAGACCGCGGACTAGGTGGACGGACGATATAAAACGGATGGCAGGACACGGTTGGATGGGGAAAAGACACAATAGAGAAGAATGGGGAGGCTTATGTCCGACCATGAACAGAATAAGCTGCAGAACAAGAAGAACAAGAATGTACTCGTGATAATTTTCATTCAATCTACACTTTATCGAGAATATACCAGAACTTTTTCAAAATTTTTTGATTATTACTTTTCGAGATAGGGTGGGTGGACAGGGGTTTTCGACCATTTTTTTAAAATAATACAAAGAAAAGTGTACGCAAGTATTACATCATACATGTTCTTGAACCCATGTTTTCATCAGCTTTCATTTGACACCCCACTCGATGACTTCGTAAAAAAGTTCATTTTTCACTTCCGATTTCACCCCTCAAAACCAATCCCTTAAGTCAAAAGTTAACTTTCATAACTACACGACTCTGATTAGGCCATTAGTTCCTATAATTGTGCCAAATTTCAACTTTCTATGTGAAATAGTCGGAGAAAATCAAATGTGACAGACGGACAGACAGACACCGAAGTGATTCCATAAGTGTTCCGTATGGAACACTAAAAATTACGTTTATTGTAATTCTGTTTCTAAAATATGCTGTACCGATAATTAATAATATTGCAGATAGAATTTATCGTAAAGACATATAACATACTAGCATGTACATATTTCAACATTTAACCAAAATTTGAGATTTAAATTAAGACGTCTGGTTACGGTTTGTATGCGTCAATCGTGTTTTTCTAAGTAGTGCGATGGAATCAGATTTTGCGAGAGACTTTTACAGCAAAATTTTACCAACAATAATATTCCTTCTTTAATTAGTAGATAATAAAGAAAAGGAATAAATAGTTTACGAACAATACAATCTTGGGCGGGAAAAATTCATCGCGCTTTTTTCTGATCAAATTATCAAAAAAGTTTTCTAATAAATTTATTAGCTGATCAATTACACAGGTATACAAAGTGAGACACGTGTTTTCTTAAGTATTTTTTTATGCTGAATTCAAAAAAATCATAAAAAATACATCCACTGCGAGGTTTTTTTAGAAAACACACTTAAAGTTGCCAGAAATTTATTAAATTGACAAAAATACAATATTAATAAATAATGTAAAACTGTATAATCGTTAAAGTTATGGAATAAAACTATTATTTCGGACATCCTTAAATGTTCTGAACCTACATTTATCATAAAAACTTAAAAATATTAGATTTTAGTGTTCATGTTTAACAAAAAAACACGCATACACCACCACATTTATCATAAAAACTTAAAAATATTAGGTTTTAGTGTTCATGTTTAACAAAAAACACGCATACACCACCTTTAACTACGCTACGTAGCAAAATGTTGTTTAAAATAAATATGTGCAACCGTTAAATTAAAAAAAATCTTTTTAATTTTTATTAATATTGAACAAGACTATTATTGCCATTGTTTTTTGAAGTTCTTAATCCTGACTTGACATCAAAAAATAAAGTTTTATGTTTAGGTTCAACTAAAAACTCGCTTTTAACACTTACAATGGTGCTATGTGGTTGGTAAAATGCTTTTTAAGTAAATAAACGCAATGAAATAATAGTTTTGTTCAATATTAATGAAAATTAAAAACAATTTTTTAATTTAGCGGTTGCACATGTTTATTTTAAACAGTATTTTGTTACGTAGCTTAGTTAAAGGTGGTTTATACGTGTTTTTTGTTAAACGTAAACACTAAAACCTAATATTTTTAAGTTTTTTTGATAAACGTAGATTCAGAACATTTAAAGATGTCCGAAATAATAGTTTTATTCCATAACTTAAACGATTATACAGTTTTACATTATTTATTAAATTGTATTTTTTTTTTCAATTTGATAGGTTTCTGGCAACTTTAAGTACGTTTTTTACATAGAAACCTCATGGATGTCTTTTTTTATGATTTTTTGAATTCAGCATAAAAAACCTGAGACAACACGTGTTTCATTTAAAAGGCAGATTTTTTGTATGCCTGTGTAATTATTACTTGACCAGTTATTGGAAGACGTGTGTCTTTAAAGATTAAATAAGCAATATGGTGTCTCCATGTTGGTGCACCCTCTTCCATTTTAGAAGCAAAGTACTCATTTGATTACCTGTCGAGTTTGCCAACATATAGGTAGGAAAATCGGATCAATTTCTTGATCTTTGAGATTATCAGTCAAACTGCGGTATCTGTCATTTTCACCTCTGAGGTTATATGAAAAATTTCGTATACAAAATCGAATTTAATGCTAACCAGAGAAGCACAGGTATGTGAAGCAGGGTTTTGTATACAACAGAACGGTGGAAATTTCGAGTAGCTACTCTAGCAACGGAATAAATATATTTTTATACATTATTTTATACATTTCTTGAACAATTTTATGTAGACTATATTTGTTTAAACGACTATATCTATTTAATACTTTAATGACCCGAACTTAAAATATACACTGTACAGTATGTCACTTAAAAAATGTAAATCTGTATTATAACGAACGTAAATTACGCCGTAAAGTGTGTCATTATTTAACAATGTGCTTTGTTTATTAATATGTTTCCAAAGCTAATTTTTTTCTGCAAAGTTTTTTATTTGATCCTCGTTCGTCCACCTTCTACTTTCCTTAACCACACTTTTGTCAGAACAGGTGTATGGAGGTAATGTATTTTATAGCCTACCAATGACTAACTCATTCCCAGATAACTAGAAATCAGCTGTCTATTTTTTAGTCTTGGATTTAAAAAATCGTTAAAAAATAACAGGATTAATTACTGAATAACAACACCAGTCTATTAACAATCGTGCAGCTTGAACAGTTACAACAGTTAAAGTACAAAAAATTAGTACTATGCATATATTTTCATCAAAATGATTACAAACAGACCATGTAATAATTATACAGAGTGAAAGAGAAACGGTTAAAAATATATTAATACGTTAAAATATGATTTTTTTATCAATAGAGTCTTGTATAACCGGGTGGCAATAAAAAATTACATTTATTGGACAATCTGACAACACTGTATCCGACACCTCGAGTCATTCTAAAGGTCGTCGAACATTTATGCAACTCGTTGCAATTAGTTGGAGCAATTAATTGCGGAAACTTTTTTTATCTCTATACACCCACTAAACATTCATAAAACAATTAAAATGCCTTCTCTTATACGATTTAAACATTGTAACGAATGGTACTTTTAGAGCTTTGTAAGTACCCACAAATTACTTCAAAGTATGCGTTACTAGATGTGAATAAACTTGTGCGACTTATCGCATAGAAAAGCAGTGATTTCTTTATTTGGAATTTAAAGCAAACAAATCCTAGCTTACTAAATTTTTATTAGTTGGTAGGTGCCATTAGAATAGCGGTGTAGCCGGATTGTAGATTATAAGAAACTGTGGATAATAATAAATAATATGTTTATTAATTATCATGTTCCTGTAAGAGCAAAAAAGAATTAAATTAACATTATGTGGTTTGTTGTAAAACAACTGAAAACAGGCAAAGCTCATATTTCAGCAGTCTACCCACTGTTTTCTTATTCGTCCATCCATACCGAGATGCGTTTCACTGTATCACAGCTCATCAGTCGGGCTAGGATCGACAAATAAGAGAACATAATTTCTATTACTAATTCCGGTGCTTAGGCAGCACAATGTTAAGATACAACGAATTGTACCAAATACACAGCAGCTACAAGCCGACAGAGTGGTTGGCACAGCCAACACTAAAGACAGGCAGCGCGGTTTGCGAGTTATTGCGATTACCGTATAGAAACTCAGTGATTTCTTTATTTGGAAATTAAAACAAGCAAATCCCTTTCTGTTTTTTATCAGTTTGTAGGTACCATTAGAAAAGCGGTGTAGCCGGATTGTAGATTACATATAAGAAGTTGTGGATAATAATAAATAATACGTTTAATAATTATGTTTTTGTAAGAGAAAAAAGATGAATTAATACTTAAAGTAGTCATCATAAGTAATATAATAAATAACATATTTAAACTTTTGTTCAAATTTTGCCAATATCAATTTAACTTTGATTTAAGTGTCTATTAGATTAAATTTTATTTTTTCTACTCAAAATTTTAGATACAACCATAACAAACAGCTTACATGTAAATTTAATAGCTTATAAGATGTTGGTTTCTGAATATATTACATATTACGAGGACGATCTCTCTATAAGTTTTTACAAATAGAATGGAAGAAAAAAAATTTTTGGGTACAAATCGTTTTATTGTTTTTCAAAATATTCACCTTTAAGGACGTTCCCAAGGAGCAGTCGTGCTCAACTTACAGAAATATCTCTCCTATGTAAACTACCATGCGTACAATAAAAAATAGGTGAGGCGTAGTGCGCTCTTTCGCCCCATATGAGCAGAAATACAAAAATAATCCCACTGTGTCGTCTTTCGGATCTGGAGTACTTTTCGAGGTTACGTTTATATTGGAGACTTTTAAAAGTGTATAAAAAATGACTTCGCGATTAAAGAAGGGCAGATTTGTTAAAAAAACTGCTGAAAAAATAAATATATCATTACCGAGTATGTCTCATGCAAAAAAAAAAACAGGAAATTTAAACAACAATCAATGAAATAGTTCAATTTAAAATTCCTGATGAGACTAGTATAGTTTTATTGAGAGAGTTAGCTAGAAATCTGAAATGCACCGGTTGCAGAAGTCGTTTAGATATTGAAAAATTGAGTGATTTCAAAAGGCAAGGGCTTCATTCAAAGTTCAAAATAAAATGTTGAGTGAGTTCAAAAGGCAAGGGCTTCAATCTAAGTTCAAAATAAAATGAGACAACTGTACTAAATGTAATTTAGAAAATACTGGAGTGCGACGTTGCTAAGTCGCGAACTTTTATTTATCAAGTTATGCGAGGAAAACTGAAAACGATCAAAAGTACTTTCACTTTCAACATTTTTTATAAAGAAACGAATACCGCTTGCTATAATTATCTTTACAGAAAAATATTTGTTATATTTTTAATTAATGATACTTCAAAACAATGGTAAGAAAATTATCATTGTTATATATTAAAACATCCATTTCAACATAGGTCGGAGTAGGGTTCGTATGTTAAAAATGCAAATTTTAACAGCCAATATTTACAAATTTAGTGCCGTAAGGAGTATTGAATTTTTTTCTAAGTATAAAGGACACTAATAAATATGTATATTCAAATTTTCTAGGTAATCCTAAGAAAATTTATTTTCTTGGGAACATCCTTAAGACTTATACCCTTTTACGAGCGTTTGAACCAATTTTCGAAATATTTTTTCCGTTCTGAAGTTGGTACCTTAAAAACATGGTTTTGGAAGGATTTAGCAGCTTCTTTAGGTGATATCCAATAATCAATTGCGTCGTTTTCGGTTGTTTTTCCTGATTTCATCGATAACTTCTGGAAAACAAATTGTATATCAGTCAGAATTAAATGTTCTTCGATCCTCTAAAGCAATGGTTGCAACATGTCCAGAATAACCAAGAAACATTATTTTCTTGATTTAGTTCATCTTGGAACACCTACACCGTTGATTGCGCCATCTAGGAGTCGTTTGTAAAAATTTAAAAGGAGGCCCTTGTATACATTGTAACCGTAGATGATGGCACATTTTAGATGTTTTTACAGAATTTTAGAGCAATTACTCAAGATAAGCTCCATTTTAGAAACAATTTGAGTAGGTTGGGTCGGCAGTTTTTGGTTTTTTATGTACAGGGTGGGTGTTTTTGAAATTTTTGACTATTGTTTAAAAAATATTAATAACAGATTTACGTAGATGTTTTCGTATGATTCGGTGACGTATAGATGGTTTTTCTGTTGCTTGTAGTTTTAAATAATATACAAGAAATGAAAAGTGCATCCTTTTTCATACTTTTTTACAGATTGTCAAGTAAATTAGAAAATTTATCATCAACAATACATATCACTTAAGTATTTGACAAAAAATTCTTACTAGATAGCCATTTCTTCAAATTTGAAAAAAGAGGAAAAGTTACATGACGCCAAAACTGGAAAATACGATGATGGAGGAATCAATTCGTACTAATTTAACCATCGAAACTACTGTTTGGTGTAGCGATACGTTATAGTGATGAGGAAGGATTTCCTTTTTGGGCAAATGCAGACGATTTTTCTTAATTCTCTAATCTAAACACAGTAATAATCTAGAATAATATTCTTCGGTAATAGTTTTACTATTTTCCAAGTTGTTGATAAGACTTATCCCGTAAGACTCTCAAAAAACGGTGACCATCACGTTTCCAGCTGACTGAGCCGCTGTCGCCATCTACGGAGTATATTCGTCGTTTACAGTCTACTGTTTCAAATATTGTTTAATTTACAAGCTATTATAATGGACCCATGGTGAAGAAATGAATTTTGCTGCAAAAACTTAAAACATAATGGTGAAATATTTAACCCTTCCCAACAGGAGCAAATTTGATACGCAGTGTGATATTCCTATTTACCCATTGTTGACAAATTGCCACTAACAAAGGCTGCATGAAACACACTAACATTAGATCATCGTCAAACTTAGCATTTTTGTTCCTTTCACTGTCATATATCAGATAAATATTGAGCCTTGACTAAAATCTTGCTGGTTGTCGGTCCTTTTTAATCCATCCTTTATGTTATGCGAACTCTTTGATGGCTACTGTATAAAAAAATAGAAAATGTATTGACAAAACTTATTTTTGATAAATTTGAACATATCTGCAAATTTTATAAAGTCACTAGACTCCGTTCTTAAAAATAATTTGGAATCAACTGAGATTGCAATGAGAGAGAGAGAGAGAGAGAGAGAGAGAGAGATTTTCTAAGGCGAGATGAAGAGATATAGCAGACCGGTCTTCAACTGTCAAAGATGGTCTGTTTTTTTTTTAAGTCGTAAAAGGTGCTGTAGAAAAATGTTTTTTTTGTGAAAGAGCAAAAAGGTGTTTTATGGATGTTGCCGGAAGTTTTATTACAGTCTGCTTAATTAAACAAACATAGTGAGATTTTTTTATGCTGTGTGATTCATATCTAATTGTTGACTTGTACCTGATGAGTTTAATATATTTTCAATTGCTGAAGAGAAACACTTTGTTTGTTACTGCACATAAATAATAAAGTACCAATCAGGATTCTTGAAATAAGTATGGTTAAGTAGATGTCAAGTGAGACAGTGTGATAAGTGGATTCAAATTTCTTTGAGTTAATTTTATCTGTTACTATCGCAGGAAACCATTTATCAGTATACTTCTACAATTATGTTCGATACAGAGACATACCAAATTTAATATAATAAGCGATTTTCATAACACTTTGTATATTACTTCGTCACAAATCAAATCGTACAAACAAATAACTCAGTCAATTTATTTGTCTGAAATACAAACACGTGTCGATGCAACTCGAATTGGCAGGATTTTTTTTCACCGGTGGTGGATTTACAGTTAGAAAATAAATCACTGGCCAGTTGGAAATAGGCCATAAATTCGTCGATTTTTAAAATTGAGTCAGTTGCACGCACGATAAATAGAGTTCGGAAAGGTAAATCGTTGTGATTTTATGATGCAAAGATCCTGTTTAGTTAATGTGTTTTATACAGCACTTTATAAATGCAATTTAGCTATATTTTATCATGACATTTTATTAAAATATATTATAATGTGATGGATGCGTTTATGTGCACTTGCACTTTATACTACCACCATTGAAGCGAACTGAATGTAAAATCTAATAGAAAATTATGGGAACGTTGTAGAAATACCATATATTCAAATACATTTAATACTAGTAGAGGCTGGTAGCTTGGTTGCATATATCTGCAATTTTTTCCCGCGAACAAATTCTGACATATTTAGTCCTTTTATATCTATATGTACTAACTGGCCACAGTATAGCTCACATGTAATCACAATATTTTTTCCCTTTCCGCTTGCAGCAAATTCTACGTGAAAATATTGGTGTGTTTAATTCATGTGTGTAAACACACATAGCATATTATAGTATTTAATATCCCAAAAACCCACTGCTTTGCATCATTAGGTTTAGAATTTTTAGTTAAATTCCTGAATGTTGTAATATACAGATCAGTATCATTTAAAATGATGCAGGTTTAGTTCACCAGAGTTCTCCAAATTATCCCACTGCCCAGTATTTGAGTGACGGTTATTTTGGGAAGTATTCACGAATCTGTCAGTTCCGTTGTTGGACTACCCAAACTCGTGCTCTAAGGGTACAGTTGATTAAGGGTTGCGGAATTTTGGTACAACGAATACACCGTTAGGGGTGAAAATTCTGGCATATCTCGACGCTTTCATGTTCAAAAGTGGCCACGGAACAGCGTCGCCTGTAGACACGACGATTGGCGCTACTCAAAAAGACTGGGGGTGCTCCCTTTCCTTGACCTCTACCTGTGGCTGTCTAAATCGTAAAAAAAGAGGTGCAACTGTCGTATTTTTTTACATGTTTTTGTCAGACAGCAGCAGCATTTACAAAAAAATTTTGGAGAGATCTTGCCAATCTAGATTTGTTATAATCTTTCATTAGCTTCACTCCCTTTTTTGAGATTAGTAATATATTATATATATATATATATATATATATATATATATATATATATATGTATATATATATATATATATATATATATATATATATATATATATATATATATATATATATATATATATATATATATATATATATATATATATATATATATATATATATATATATATATATATATATCTATATTGCTTATCGGATCGTCAACCCCTTGATTAACTGCATTAGCATGGGGAATACTGTGACGCTCTTCAACAATTTGTCATCAAAGACAGCAAATCTCACAGACGTCCCACTCAGATATCAGAAGTGGTACATAAATATGATCTATTCTACCGGCGCTACCCTGTTGTTAACGACTTCACCGTGGATTAAATCGTTAAAAAATGTTATGTGTGTATTATGGCAAATAGGAAAAATTATGTTTTAAAGATTTTTTATATCTTTTGACGACCTGTTAAGGTAATTAGATTGAACAAATCTTGATACGTTACTTATTGTCTTCACTACATATCTTAAACATTTTCCTTCCAACTTCTTCGGTACAGTTTTTCTTCATAGCCCTGACGGCGGCGTATGGAATGGGAATGGAAGAAGTACCTAGACAGTATTGTTGCGTCGTTTCGGTAACCGTACGCTGAAGTGCCTCGTGAATACTCACCAAAAGGACCATTTTTAAAGAGCGAATTCAAAAAAATTCTGACTTTAAAATAATAACCGTCACTCCGACTGTATGCCTGGCATTGATGGCATTTTTGAAAGCTTAAAAAAGGTCTAATGAAGGAAAAAAACCGTCACTTCATGGTTTTTCATAGTCAATAATATATAATAGTTACAGCATCTTAGCTACTTAACAGCCAACAAATCGATGTAACTCAATCCAGAATCTTATAAAAAATAAATATTTACTACCTAAATATCTGTTTAATTATAAACAAATAAAACAAAATTCGTTTGTTTCGGTACCTATCCGTGTGTCATATATGTTTTTTTTTTTTTTATAGCAGATAAGTTATCAAACATAATGCCTTCGTAATAATTTTCGGTCCATCTACATTTTATGAAGACTATTCCATAATATTTTCAAAAGTTTTTGATTAAAATTTTTCAAGCTAAAGCAGGGGGATAGTAATTTTTGGCCATTTTTAAAAAATAATGCAAAGAAAAGTATGCGCATGTATTACATCATATATATTTTTGAAGACTAAACACATGGTCATAAGCAAAAACTATTAATAGAGTCAATACCTTTCGCTACTTGGGTACCACAATAAATGAAGAATGAAACCACTCACTGGAGATTCGATGCAGAATAGAAAAAGTGAGAGCAGCCTATACAAAAGTGGCCAAAGTGTTCAGAAGTCATAATCTTAGTTTAAAAATCAAAATAAGACTTCTTAAGTGCTATGTCTTTCCGGTGCTTCTGTATGGGGCTGAGTCTTGGACTGTAACTACGGCATCATGTAAAAGGCTGGAAGCATTAGAGATGTGGCTCTACAGGCGCATGCTTAAAATATCTTGGATAGAACACACTACCAACAAGAGAGTGCTAGAACTCTTGAACAAACACCTGGAAATTGTTAATACAATTAAAAGAAGAAAACTCGAATATCTGGGCTAGATCATGAAAAACGAGGAAAGATGTGGTCTACTCCAACTGATACTGCAAGGTAAGGAAGAAGAGGACCAGGAAGGAGACGTGTCTCGTGGCTGAAATGCCTGCGAACATGGTTCTTAACAACAACAACGGGACTATTTCGGGCAGCTGTAAACAAAGTCCTAATAGCCAGGATGACCGCCAACGTCCGATAACGGGTCGGCACAAGAAAAAGATATTTTTGAACTCGCGTTTTCACAAGATTTTATTTGACACCCTAATCAATGACCTGGAATTTTTTTCCTACTTCCGATTTCACCTCTCAGAACTAACCCCTTAAGTCAAAATTTAACTTTCAAAACTACACAGCTCTGATTGGGCTATTAAATTCTATAGATGTGCCAAATTTCGACTGTCTATGTCGGATAGTTCCGCAGAAAATCGGGTGTGACAGATAGACAGACACCGAAGTGATCACATAAGTGTTCCGTACGGAATACTTATTTGATCACAATATCTATTTGAGGTAAACAACAAATGATTATGTATATAAAGAATGTAAAAATTGTTTTTAATGTTCGAACATAAATAATTTATACATGTATGGGCAGGTTAATAATAGAGTACCAAGTCTGATAAAGGCTGCCATACAACTATTTTAACAAAAATCCAAATAACAGCTCGGTTGAAAAAACAAAAGAGACAAATTTGCTGTCAGCCACTTGCCTCGAAAATTTCAAGAATGACAGGCACACAAAGATCTTTAAAATCATGTAATTTATCTGGTCTAATCATCTGACATGTACGTTCTGGATTAGTAGTTTCACTTGTTCTATTTTTTAAAGAAAGTTTGTGTCGAGTCGATGACAGGATCGCATTGGTTTCTACAAAAAAGTTATATAAAATTGTAATAAGAAACATATTTTATTATATACGCTTATACAATTTTCATTGAAATAATTATCTGAAATAGGAATAAGAGGATCATATTGAAAACTTGAGTCTCTTCTTCTTCTTATAAGTCAAAGTCTTGGTTCATCTGTTTTTTAAGCCTCTTGTAACGCAGATGTCCAGCTTCGTGCCATTTTTTTAGTGGTCGACCGGAAGGTTTCCCTATTTCTGATTTTTCATCTTTCGCTCATCTTGGCCAGCTATTAGCTGGCATCCTACTTACGTGGTCCCTCTAATATCGACGTCTTGATCTGGCGAAACGGACGATTTCTTAAATCTTGAGTTCTTCTCGTAGAGTTGTGCTTCGTACGTGGTCTGACAGGGTTATTCCTTTGATAGTGCGCAGTGTTTTCATTAGTGTAGCTCTTATAAAGCTTTTTGTTTTAGATGTTTCTGCTGCATACGTTAGAACCGGTTTTACCACGGTTTTAGTTATATATACGCACTTTGCTTTCTGTAGACATGTAGGCTTTTTTCCATATTAAGTTCCTCAAACAATCAGATCTTCTCAATGCTCTATTTTCCTGATTGAGTACCTCTTGACACAGATTTTTTGAGCTCGATAGCAGTACTCCCAGATATGTGCAGTGCATGTTCTGTGCTATTGTTTTGTTGTAGACGGCTAATTTACATCTAATTGACTCTTTTTGTACCAGTGATATTCTCATGCTGTAAGTTTTTGCTGTTGTTTGGACATGATGTATTAGTCGCTGTAGGCCATTTTCATTTTCTGCTGTTAATATTGCATCATCAGCAAAGTACAAGCTTTTCGTCCCATTTTGTATCCGCGACTGACCTTACTGACTATTTATTATTTTGTTCATTATTAGATTAAAAAGTGTTGGACTCATGATATCGCCTTGTCGAATTCCAGATGATATTGGTACTTCTTTAGTTAGTCCGTGCTGTGTGTTTAGACGTGTTCTATTGTTTTTGTTGAAATTTTTTAAAATTTACATATGAGCACTACAAGGTTAGGACCTCCGTTGTTTTTAATTTCTGTTAAGGAAATGTCAGATCTGTAATGGAATTACACTTATGTTTGCCGATAATTCTTCAGTTATGGTCTAAGCGTAGTCTGCAGAGAAACATGAATAAACATGTAACAGCCTGTATGTTAAGCAGCTCCTTTAACACTCTTTTCTACCTTTTAATCCCTTGTATATTTGACTATAAATACCTATGCTTAAAAACTTAGTTAATTAGGAACGAAGAACCAATAAAAATTGTCATAGGGAAATTGAAAATATACAAAATCTATCGACCCCTACCTTTTTCATCGAATTTTCCCAAACTCAAAGTTCTCTTGTTATTTCAAGTAATACAGAGAAATTTCCCTTCACGGACACCCCTCTTACACGGACATCTCCCTTGAATGCACAGTTTCTCATGGTCCCGACCGACTCTCATATAATTGACATTGTGTTAACTCCCTCTTGGACAGAGATTCTCTTGAACGGAGGCGGACACAAAAAAATGTTCTCTTAACCGGACAAAAAAACAATAAAAAATAAATGCCTTCTCTCATTTTTCTGTGGCGAGTATCACTGTTACGTTTCTCAATCGCTGCCTTTACTGAGGGACTCCCCCGAGTACACGGCGGGATTTAATATTAGCCTGATGCCTATGCGAAAAAGAGACACAGTGGGGGACACATTCATTGTAGAATAGAAAAATTCTCACGCTTAAACAAAAAATTGAGATTGTTGAAGTTCACAATAAGGAAAAGTTATGTGTAAGGGGCGTTTTAATATCGGAAAAATACAAGCTGCTGATATAATTAAACATAAAGAAATCCTTCTAAACAAGTGACAAAAATGCAAAAACTTATTGTTAATGTTTTTTTTTCAGGTCCGCTAATACGAGGCAAAGCACAAGAAAATAGCCGAGTCTCTGGAATATTCTCCATTCAGTGCTTCTTCTGATTGGCTTAATAAATTTAGAATCTGCCACAACATAGGTTTAAAGCGATTTCAGGAGAAGGAGCTTCGGTTATTGCTGAACATGTTTCATCATTCTGGGAAAAATGCCCTTGTTTAATTTAGGGATATTCACCGAGAGACATCTATAATGCAGATAAGACAGGCATGTATTTTAGGGCTCTACCCAACAAAACGTTAACATTAAAAAAAGAAAAATATGTTGATGGTAAATATCCCAAAGAGAGGTTTAAAATTTTGCATTGTGCAAATATAGCTGGAGAAGAAGAACTCTTAGTCATTGGTAAGGCAGCTAAACCCTGAGCATTTGAAATATTAACATAAACAATCTGCCTGTAACTTGGAAATGTAATAAGAAAGCTTGGATGACAGGAGAAATTATGACAGAGTGGTTGCAAGATTTTGATTCGAAAATGACAAAAGAAAAAAGAAACATTTTGTTATTTTTAGACAATGCAGGATCTCATTCAAAAGACGTCTGCTAAAAAAATATAAAAATCTTATTTCTGCCCCCTAACTGTACGTCAGCTTGTCAACCACTTGACCAGTTAACTGAGGCTAGTACATCTGATTCAGAAGATGACTTACTACTTAACGTACTTGCAAATATCCTCAAAAATAAGAATTTGTTGGACTTGACCGATAATGAAAACCCTAATGATTTTTTGATATTATTCTTCTTGTCAACATGTTAGTATATTTAAAAACTTAAAAACGTAGGTCTTGTGTCATTTGAAGTTATTTACGACATTCGCTCTATTATCTGTCTGTTATTTGTACATATGCAAGAAAGACAGCCAACAACCTGGAATTTGGGTATAACTTCATGTTTTAGAAGCCAGTAGTGCTGAGTTTACAGGCAATAACAATAATCGATAATTCTTTAACGGACTGAGGTTACGTCATCTTTATGTTTAATTTTTGGAAGTAATATTTGCCAACTAATAAATAGTTAAATAGCTCTAATATTTGTGGAATATTGACCAAATATTCTTCATACGAAGCCACCAAAATGCCTAGAAAAACGTTTGAATAGTCAAGCAAGAGATTTTGTGGCGAAATTAATAGTGTATTTTACATCGGAAAGGGATAACAAAGGTCCTCTTATTTCTCTTAATGCTGTACAAGAGGTAAATAAATCACATAGGTATATCTTTTTAATGTGTTTACAATGTTCTGGTTCCAGAGAGTCGCTGCTGCTTTACAGATTAGTACGAGAACTGTAGACCCATGATCTGAGTAAAAGTTCTAAAATGGACGTTGGTAATACATTATATGATATGTATGCACAAAGTAAGTAGCTATTAATATCTATCGGTTTAAGTGAAATCGAAAGTAAATCATATTGTACTTTTAGAGAAACATGTTACTATTAACAACTTACGTAAAGAACTGCAACAAAAAGAGATAATTACTGTCAGTTACGGAACTCTTCAAACATTACTTCTGGATTTGAGTTTCAAATTTAAGAAAGATGACAATAGACGAGCATTAATGGAGACACCAAGAATTTGTTCAATTAGGGCAGCTTTTTCTTAGAAAGTATATGAAAAACAAAAATGCACACATTGCCCGTCAGCTTGTTTTCATAGACGAAACATGGATTTTTTCAAAAGGCAGTCCAAGGAAATCATGGCAGGATGACAACATTAAAAGTGTTCGTAAGCCTGGGAGATTTGATGGTAAAAGGTTTATTGTTTTACATGCTGGACAGAGTGGGGGTTTTGTGGAAAACGCCAATGTACTATTTGTTAGCAAGTGAAAGTCTCTTGATTATCATGGAGAAGTGAATAGTGAAATGTTTACAAAATGGATCAGAAACCAGTTGATTCCTAATTTAGAAGAACCATCTTTAATTATAATGGATAATACTTCATACCATTCAGTTGAAGTAGAAAAACAGCCATCTTCAGCATGGAAAAAAGAAGAAATTCTCGAGTGGTTACAGAAGAATAGTTTACCTCATAACAGATGTTTAAGACAGAATTGTTAGATATTGCAAAAGCTCATAAAAAATCAAAGGAATATCAAATTGATAAAAATTTTTAAGAACATGGGCAGTGTTGAGATTACCTCCTTATAACTGTCAATTTAATGCAGTTGAACTGATTTTGGGCAAATGCAAAAACATTTTATAACAAGCACATTGGTGAAGAGGGATATGGAGTACTTCGGATGTGGAATAGAGCCTTAGAAAAGCGTAGACCAGAAGTATGGCATGCCAGCGTACAACATACAAAAAAACCTGATTCAACAATGGTATGATTGTGAGGTAATAATTGAAGAGATTCCAAAAATCATTATTCATGTTAGGAATGATGAAAGCGAAAGTGAAGAATCTACTTCTAGCGATTAGTGTCAATGTTCAATTAATAATTTAAATATTACTTATTGACACGTTCCAAGTCCTTTAGGCAACATTAATTGTAAATTTTGCAGGACAAATATAGACTTATCTATCTATCTATTAGTTTGATTTGATAAATCGTATTAAAATTGGATTATGTAATTTATATCTCCTATTCATACTTTATACGCTCGTCATGAAATATCTTTCTGTTTTTAAAAGTATTATATTTCAGTTCTCTATTTTAAAATTTTATTTAATGAGTTCTTCGATGCAACTGTTTACAGTTTTTATAATGCCTTATATGTAAATTTGATAAAGCTGTGTTAAGTGTGTATTGTAATTTCATTACAAACATTACACAAACTTCAAATCACTAACAGATAATAATTGTAAACTTTTCATAAAGTAAATTTACTCACTAAATAATCTAATAGCAACCTAAAAAATAAAAATAGGTGATATGACGTCGGATTTGTGCAAAGAGGTAAATGTCCTCAACAAGTAAGAACTAGAGTGTTTTACACATCATACACATTTAATATATCCGTAGTTTCCGTTAATTACCAAACCGGATGAAAAATTTTAAATTCTAATTTGACTTTTAAAATTGTCATTTAAAACTCAGACCGCCGACACTGAATCGATAGCCGATTGAATCGTATGAATATTTTTGACGACACGTTAATCACATGACTGCAAAGATCCATTGATCAGACTATATAACTTTGAAACGGAATTATCCTAAAGAAATTTTTTTGAATAATTCTTAGAAATATAGAGAATAGAAAATTTTTGAAAATTCGAGGTGTATGTAACCCCTTAATGGAAAAAAACCAATAAATAAATATTTAAATTTCTAAAATTTCTAACTAATATTTTCTCTCATTTGGTACAACTTATAATTTAATCGTTTGAGAGATCAAATGGCACAATAAAATTTTTGGCTTTTGGATTGCTCAGGATAGTTTCCATTGTTATGCAGAGTAGAAATCTGTAAACGAAATTGCTCACACCACGATCACATTTGATTCCAGAGATTTGCGCAGTTGAAATTGCAAAAAATATGGATTAGTGGTCTTAGCTGCGGACAATTTCACTAGTAAAAAAAAGAAAAAAATATGTACTTAAATGGCATAATCCAATTAATATTTTAAAATTGATTATAAAATATATGTGATAGATCCGTAGTCGGTGTCAATATACTGGGCAAAACATTGTGACTGCACTCTTGACACGAAGAGTTGGCGCGTACTGTCGAGCGTATGCGCGGCTGCTAATATCGAGTTATTTATTTTATTTTAAACATGTATTGTAGGTAGCCTTAATACCGTGTTTTTGCAGTTTTAATCAAGAGAATCTCTGGCACTAGACGTGATAGAGTAATCCCACAAACTGATTCATTTTCTGCAGAAAAAAAATGCCACAGGAATCACCCTATGTGACCTCGGATCTAGACAAACAGTAAGAAGTTGTACTGTGTTCCTTGAGTAGTGCCGCATAGACCTAGTTATGATTTTAAACTTTATTAATCGAAATAATAATGTTAACAGAATTCTTACGTAATTATATGCATAATGTTAATGTTGGGTTTATCTTCTTGTAGAATGTACTTAATTAAATAAATTTGATTTTAATTTATTATTAACATTACTTCAAAAACTATTCAAATTCGACATAGTACATGTAAGTTGTATAGAATTTTCCGTAAAATTAAAAAATCAAAATGTATAGTACTTTTTAATATAAAAAAGTGCGCCATGTTTCCTTAAAAACTAAAAGTAACTGTCAATTGTTTTTAGTAATCCGTACGGAACACTCATAAGATCACGTCGGTGTCCGTCTGTCACACCCGATTTTCTCCGAAACTATTTGACATAGAAAGTTTAAATTTTGCACAAATATAAGAATTGATGACCCTATTAGAGCCGTATAGTTTTGAAAGTTAAATTTTGACTTAAGAGGTTAGTTTTGGGGCGTGAAATGGGAAGTGAAAAAGAAATTACCAGGTCAACGAGTCGGGTCTCAAATGAAAGCTTGTAAAAGCAAAATATGTTTGATGTAATACTTGCATATACTTTTCTTTGTATTATTTAAAAAAAATACTCAAAAATCGCTGTTCCCCCCTTATCTCGAAAAGTACTGATCAAAAAATTTTGGAAAAATTCTAGAATATTTTTCACAAGGTGTAATTTCTGCCACAATAAATAAATAAGCTGTGGGCAAACCCATACCTGCTTAATGTCAATTAAAATCGAAAGAATGTTGACTGTAAACCTGCTGGTGAAAAAATAACACCTTGATTAATCGGTGACACAATTTAAAAACAGTCCGTCTCGTCTCCTTATTTTTCGGCCTGTTAATTAGCTGCATCAAATTTACTTTTATAAATTGAGATAATTAACTTACAGGTCCCAATTTATTTTAACCAGGGACGGAGTGACGCCGGAAACAAAGGAATGCCTCTCGTTTGCCAAAGGTAATTTTTTACGTGATGAGTCAGGCTATTTGGACAGGTAAATTTGTAATAATCAGGTGTGAAACGGGACTATGTAGCAGTAGTACGTATATCTTAGGTTAAATAGCATATTCGCTTGTACCCATTCGTTTTGAAAATTATTATTTTCTGGGTCATTTTTTGCTAGGAAAATATAATTATCCGTACTAATATAGAAAATACAATTTTCTGTAGGCCATCAAACATCACTTGTCACTAGCTCTTGGTAAACTCTTATATAAATCAAGTTGGACAACCAGAAATTTATTATGTGCTTATATATATTTATATATATATATATATATATATATATATATATATATATATATATATATATATATATATATATATATATATATATATATATATATATATATATATATATATATATATATATATATATGTGTATATCTTAATCCTTATGCCTTTCTACCCCTTTTTTAGGAGGCCCGTAGAGTTGAGTTATTCTATTTTTTTTTCCATATTTCCTTCTATATCTTTTTATCTTGTTTAAATTGCCGATTGCCTCTTTTATTTCTTCTATATTAGTTTCTTCTGTTTGTGTGAGTTCTGTATCTTGTTCCGGTATTACGTCTCTATGTTGATTTTTGTATGCTATGTCATTCCCATCTTTATAGTATTCCCTCCATCTTTCCATAATTTTGTCTTCTTCTTTTATGACCTTTCCTTCTAATTTTTTGCATCCATTTCCTTTCCTTTGTGTTTCTGTGATTCCCACATAGTACATTTGTTGTTCTTCTATCAGTTCCTCCTCTTTTCCGTTTATACTCCTATTATTCCGTGTTCTCAATCTAATAACTCGATAACTATTTTCCATTTCTTTCTTTCTATTTATTTCTTTGATTATCTTCTTATTTGTATTCCTTTCATCAGTCCTCCCTTCCGTATCCTTTATCTTAGCCAGCGTCGTCGTCAATCTACCTATCTCTCCCCTTTTTCTCAGTTTTTTGACTTGACTGTCGTAGTGTTCTTTGTTTGTTCTCTCAGTTTTTCTTCCTCGATGTTATATTCTCTTCCTTCGATTATGATTTTTTGATATCTTATTTTCACTCTTTTTCCATTGTTTCTCTCGTTCTCTGCTATATACTTCAATTTCTGTTGAATTTTCCGTTTATCTTTTGTTAAATCGTTATTTATGTAAACTCTCTTAGATTTCTCAGTTTGTTTTTATTTTTCATCACAGCTTCTTTATCTCCCGTGTTGCCAAGTTCTATCTTGTATATAGTTGCTCCTATGTTTAATACATCTTTAATCTGTACTTTTGTGCCCATACTCCTCTCCATAAAATGTTCTACACCCATTCTCAGATCTGTTTGGCTATTTTCGCTATGAAGCGAATACGCTTCAAATCTCAATCCCGATATTATAATATTATTCTTTACATTGTCTTTTTCCAGCCTACTCATTTTCAAATCCATATTTCTCATGTTTTCTCTAATTATCTTATTTTTCTCTTTCAATACTCCCTCTTTTCTTAGTTCCTTCAACTCTTGTTGGTATCTTTTCTGATCTTGTTTTATTTCCCTTATATCTGACATTAGCTTTCTGATCATTTCTATCCTATCTACTTTTTCGTTTTTCTCTTTCTGTGGTGTTCTTATCAGCTTTTAACTCTTCTTGAATAATCCCACTGGCTCTTCTTTTCCTTCGACTCTTCCTCTTTTCGAGTTTCCTGATGTATAATTATCGGTATCCATTGTTCTTTCTGTTATAAAAACTTTACGTGTGCTCCTCGTATACTACATTTTCAAACATGGGAGAAAAAAAAAGTGTTATTTATACTTCTTATCACCGTTCTCCGGTGGTTCCTCATAAAACGGTCAAGGTCGTCGCTTATCGTTTCGTTAGCTTCATACAATTTCACAGAATTATTCTCATAAACCTTTAAATATTTTTAGTTATTGTCTTAATTCTTACACTACACTCTGCTTTATTTCTAGTCCCTCTCGTTTGCAATCGACAAAATACTTAACTAGATCGAAACACTATCGTAATAATGCTCGTTGAAAGAGTTGACTATTGCTGGGCGTTTGATTCACATGCACACACTTCGCGATCCGAAACTCAAGTCCATATATATATATATATATATATATATATATATACATACATATATATATATATATATATATATATATATATATATATATATATATATATATATACATATATATATATATATATATATATATATATATATATATATATATATATATATATATATATATTATATATATATATATATATATATATATATATATATAATATATATATATATATATATATATATATATATATATATATATATATAGGACGTTTCACAAAATTCTGTTTGACAGCTTAAATAATTCGGATATAAAGCACTTTTGAATGCCGAGTGGCAAAACATGATGACTCAAAATGGTGGGTCCAATATGACGGCTACAAGTAAGGTAAGGTATTAAAACTATAAAGACAGCTATAAAATATTCGAAAAAACCTTCGTGAGTTTGCATCACTGTTGAAAAATTCATAATGGCGGATCCAACATGGCGGACTTCAAAATCGATCAAATCTCTAATTCTCATAGAACTTGGTATATTATGTGTTCTTGAGACCTCTAAAGTGCGATTATAAACTTATTTATAAAATATTATTTTTGAGTAAGACCTCATCTCCTAAAAAGGCTGATCCAATATGGCGACTGCAAGTGAGGTAAGCGTTAACCCTTTTTCAGATTGCAGATTTTCAGTAATTCTGTAGTTCAAAGGTTGCCAATGGTTACTGGTCACGAATCTAAAGCCTTATTTTAAAAATTCCAGATGCCGGATTCAATATGGCAGGCGTCGTTTCAAAAAATTAAAAATTTTGAAATAAAAAAAATATCGTCGTAATCTACATAAAATTTGCAATAAAAAAGGAATCCAGTAATTTTTCACTAAAATGTATAGATTCGGAGAAAAAAATGTCTAAATTAAATGTAATTTTATTTTGGGTACTGAAGATCCATATTTTTATAAACATGTTTTCAAAAAAAGCACTCTGTATTTAACGGGGTTGTGGCTATCTTTAAATGCAATTTTAAAGCCCACATTACTTTTTTTCCAATTGTTTCTATTTATTTTTAGTTTTTTTTAAACTTTTTTTATTTTTTTATCTAAAAATCAATTTTTTTTTCACTTAGATTTATTAAATATATCCTGAAGGATATTTTAAGAGTTCAACTATGCCAATATTCTAAATATTACCTGAGTTACAGCAATTTGATGGGAGCACGATATTTTTCTTTTGCATTTTTCTCGAAACTACTTTTTCTGAACTGATGGAAACTAGGTCTATGAAAAAAAAAAGTAATTTGAGCTTTAAAATTATAGTTAAAGACAGTCTCAATCCTGTTAAACGCAGAGGACTTTTTTCAAAAACGTGTTTAAAAACATGGACCTTCAGTACCCAAAATATGAAATTACATATAGTTTAGGAATTTTTTCTCGGAATTTTAGTGAAAAATTACTACTACTTTTTTATTGCAACTTTCGTGTAGAATACAAATTTTTAATTTTTTAGATCTACGTCTGCCATATTGGATCCGACATCTTGAATTTTTAAAATTTGACCTTAGATTCGTAATCGGTAACCATCGACAATTTTTGAACTACAAATAATTTCATATTAGAATTACTCAAAATCTCATCATCGCCATATTGGATCTGCCTTTTTAGGACACGAGGTTTTATTATTCAAAAGTTAAATAGACTTTAAAAAATATAAGTTTATAATTGCACTTTAGAGGCCTCAAGAACATGTAATATATCAAGTTCTATGAGAATCAGAGATCTGATCGATTTTGAGGTCTGCCATGGTGGATCCGCCATTTTGAATTTCTCAACAGTGATGCAAACGCACGAAGGTGGATAGGCAAAGTTTATAAATAACAATCTGAATACTTTTTCTTTGTTTGGGGTCATTATCCTTTTGAAAAATCCATTCCTCATTTTTATCGACAAGCCATCTTCTGATAGTCGGTACTAATGCCTTCTTGTAAATGTGAAATTGTAGGTAAAGGTGAAGAGTCTCCCAAAACCTTTTTTTGAAAATCATCCTCAAATATGGATCTTCACAGGGTGTTTCAGAGTGTGCTGAACCAATGAAGCTTTTGCGGAAAACATTACATTGCTCCAGTCTCGAGCTATGTTTTCCCCTGCCCACGCGAGTCGTTTCCTTTTGTATTTCCGCTCAGCAATTGTGTCTTGATTGTTCTACGTCACTTCAAATCGTTAGCCCGGAAATGAGTGCAAATTGTATCATACGATATACCCAAACCTTTCTACTTTAGTTTTTGCGCCCTTTGGAGCAAAATTAATTGAGGATTTCTGGAAGGCATATTAATAATCATTTTTTCTCCCTCGGCCGACACTTTTCCTATTAAACCACGTTCTGGTAGATTATCAACATTTTTTAACTGAGAGTTTCACTTCACTCCCTAATGAATGCCCTCCACTTGCCCATATACTTAGCAGCCATTGTAGGCGTCATTTTCGGACCTTTCAGATGATTACATGGGAGCACAGCCTAGAAACGTATGCAGCACTCATCTTCGACAATGTACTATATATATATATATATATATATATATATATATATATATATATATATATATATATATATATATATAATATATATAATATATATAATATATATATATATATATATATATATATATATATATATATATAATATATATAATATATATAATATATATATATTATATATATATATATAATATATATATATATATATATATATATATATATATATATATATATATACATATATATATATATATATACACATATATATATATATATATATATATATATATATATATATATATATATATATACATATATATATATACATATAGATATATATATATGTATATATATATATATATATATATATATATATATATATATGTATATATATATATATATATATATATATATATATATATATACATATATATATATATATATATATATATATATATATATATATATATATATATATATATATATATATATATATATATATATATATATATATATATATATATATATATATATATATATATATATACATATATATATACATATATATATATATATATATATATATATATATATATATATATATATATATATATATATATATATATATACATATATATATATATATATATATATATATATATATATATATATATATATATATATATATATATATATATATATATATATATATATACATATATACATATATATATATATATATATATATATATATATATATATATATATATATATATTTATATATATATATATATATATATATATATATATATATATATATATATATATATATACATAAATATGTCTCCCTTCTCTCAACTTCGCGTTCCATTCTCTTCGATCTTCCCAGTCTCCTTCCTGTAACCCTCTGTTTTCCATTGCCTCATCGACGTCATCCCACCATGAGCGCCTAAATCTTCCCCTCTTTTTTCTTCCAATTGGACGCCATTCTGTGATTTTCTTAATCCACCTTCGTCGCTTCTCCTTACGTGACCATACCATTTCAATCCTTTTTCTTCTGTGGCTTGTACTGCGTCTTTTGTTATTCCCATTCGCGTTCTTATTTCCTCGTTCCTAATCCTATCAGTCCGGATCACCCTACAACACCTTCTCCAACATTCCATCTCTACCGCGTTTATTTTTGATTTATATTTCTTGTTAATGGTCCATGTTTCGGACCCGTATGTCATGATATTTTCAATGATTGTTCTGTATATTTTGACTTTGTTTGCTTTCGTTATGTGCTTATCC
Organism: Pachyrhynchus sulphureomaculatus; assembly: GCA_019049505.1. Lineage (NCBI taxonomy): Eukaryota > Metazoa > Arthropoda > Insecta > Coleoptera > Curculionidae > Pachyrhynchus > Pachyrhynchus sulphureomaculatus. The sequence goes on from CM032456.1 coordinate 70,738,144, forward strand.
CATAATATTGAGTTTAACAGTCTGATGCAGGTTCTCGTTTGTCCCAGTCTCGATTTCATTTTTTTCTTCGGATGTTGCTTCTCTTGTTATTATGGTGCCCAGGTATTTAAATTTTCCAGTTCCTTTAATTGCTACGTTCTCTTCAATTTCTAGATCTTCTATTTCTCCTGTTTTAGTTGTTAGGTATTCCGTCTTATTAAAGTTTATGTCTAGCCCAGCTTTGTCATACTCTTCCTTTCGTTTCCGCACCATATAGCTGAGATCTTCTTCGTCCTGTGCCATGACGACTTGGTCATCTGCGAAACTCAAGCTGTATAAGTAGTCATCTCTTACTGGGACTCCCATACCTTGATATTTATTCTTCCAGTTTTTTAAAGTCTGTTCCAGGTATAATTTAAACAGTGTCGGAGAGGTTGTACACCCTTGTAGTACTCCTTTCGTTGTTCTAATTTTGGCCCCTAACTTATTACCAATTTCTACTCTGTTAATATTATTTCTATATATCGCTTGTACTGCTTTTATTAATACTTTGTCGATTCCCATGTTTAACATTACTTTCCAGAGGTGACTTTTAGCGACTGAATCGTAAGCTTTTCTTATATCGATGAAAGCTAGGTGGATTTCTCTGTTTTTGGCTAGTTTCTTTTCCATCAGTTGCTTGACTGTAGATATGTGATCAATAGAGGATTTCCCAGCCGTAAATCCTGCTTGGTCTTCCCCTATTTTGCCTTTTATATTGTCTTCTATCTTATTCTTAATTACTTTTCCATACAGTCGTCCAATGCTTGAAATGATGCTGATGCCTTAGTTTTCACATTTCCTTCGGTCACCTTTTTTAACTTGGTATTCATATGCTGCTACAAAGATGAGAGAAGGTAGTGGCTAGAGATAGACAGTACTTCGAATAATCAATTTGTAACCATTTTTTTTACAATAAAGCGATATTTTTACCGAAAAATTCCTTAAAATTAATTCACTCACCCAATATATATATATATATATATATATATATATATATATATATATATATATATATATATAAGAAAGTGTAGAGATTTCGGGAAAGCGGTCTTGAATCAAATACTTATTTGTTCTTAAAGAAAAACTCTATATTTCGCTGATATTTTTTTCAGCTTTATCTGGAGTTAAAAAACTTAACTCTCTCTCTCTCTCTCTCTCGCTCTATATATATATATATATATATATATATATATATATATATATATATATATATATATATATATACTTTGCATAAAAAATATTATCAGGTGATAATAATATTGAATCTATAATATATATAAAAGGCAACGTCTCTCTGTCTGTCTGTCTGTCTGTCTGTCCGTTAGTGCGCTTATCACTGGAGAACCACTTATCCGATTTACTTACTTTTTTTTTAAAACATACATATGTTCTCTGGTCAGGTTATAGGCTATATTTTATTACGATAGGTAGCATAAGGAATGAGCAGTGACGTAAAATAGTGAATGAAGTCGGAAAAAAGTTTGCCGCTAGCGCGTTACCTTGCAATACACAGCCTAAACCATTAATTATGGAACAATATTATGTAGCAGAGAATATCTGTAATCTACAATACATATAAAATGCAATGTCTCTCTGTCTGTCTGTCTGTCCTTTAGTGAGTTTATCACGCGAGAACCACTTATCCGATTTACGAGTCTTTTTTTAAATTCATACATATATTCTTTGGCCAGTTTATATAATAATAATAATAATCTATATCTATAATCTATAATATATATAAAATGCAACGTCTCTCTGTCTGTCTGTCTGTCTGCCTGTCTGTCCGTTAGTGCGCTTATCACTGGAGAACCACTTACCCGATTTTCGTACTTTTTTTTTTAAACATACATATGTTCTCTGGCCAGGTTATAGGCTATATTTTGTTACGATAGGTAGCATAAGGAATGAGTAGTGACGTAAAATAGTGAATGAAGTCGGAAAAAAGTTTGCCGCTAGCGCGTTCCCTTACAATACACAATCTAAGCCATTAAATATGGAACACTATTATGTAGCAGAGAATATCTATAATCTATAATATATATAAAATGCAATGTCTCTCTGTCTGTCTGTCCATTAGTGCGTTTATCACGCGAGAACCACTTATCCGATTTACGAGTCTTTTTTTAAATTCATACATATATTCTTTGGCCAGGTTATATAATATTAATAATAATCTATATCTATAATATATATAAAATATCCGTCTGTCTGTCTGTCCGCCCGTTAGTGCGCTTATCACTAGAGAACTACTTATCCGATTTACGTGCTTTTTTTAAAAACATACGTATGTTCTCTGGCCAGGTTATAGACTATATTTTATTACGTTAGGTAACATGAGGAATAAGTAGTGACGATAATAGTGAATCAAGTCGGAGAAACGTTTGCTGCTAGCGCATTCTCTTGCAATACACTGCCTAAACCACTAAATATGGAACAACATTATGTAGCAAAGGATATCTATAATATATATAAAATGCGACGTCTCTCTGTCTGTTTGTCCGTTTGTGCGCTTATCACTGGAGAACCACTTATCCGATTTACGTGCTTTTTTTTAAAACATACTGTTCTCTGGCCAGGTTATAGGATATATTTTACTACGTTAGGTGACATAAGGAATAAGCAGTGACGATAATAGTGAATCAAGTCGGAGAAAAGTTTGCCGCTAGCGCGTTCTCTTGCAATACACTCCCTAAAGCATGAAATATGGAACAATATCATGTAGCAAAGAATATAATATATATAAAATGCAACGTCTCTCTGTCTGTCTGTCCGTTAGTGCGCTTATCACTCGAGAACCACTTATCCGATTTACGTGTTTTTATAAGTTTATACATATGTTCTATATAATTGGATATAAGCCTAGATAATGGGAGATAAGGAGAAATAATGGGAGATAAGCCTCGATAATGGGAGATAAGGTGAGATAAAGGGAGATAAGTATAAATAATGGGAGATAAGGAGAAATAATGGGAGATAAGCAGAGGTAAGTCTAGATAATGGGAGTTATGGTGAGATAATGGGAGATAAGGAGAAATGATGGGAGATAGGGAGAAATATTGCGAGATAAGTCGAGATAAGCCTAGATAATGGGAAATAAGGTGAGATAATGAGAGATAAGGAGAACTAATGGGAGATAAGGAGAAATAATGGGAGATGAGCAGAGATAAGCCTAGATAATGGAAATTATGTAGAGATAATGGGAGATAAGGAGAAATATTGGGAGATAAGGGGAAATAATGGGAGATATTTTATTACGTTGGGTAACATAAGGAATAAGCAGTGACGATAGTAGTGAATCAAGTCCACGCGAGCGGAGCCGCGGGCCCGGCTAGTTTATAATATAATGCAAAATATGAATTTTAAAAACTGAAGCAGAGTTTTAAGAAAAATTGAAAAATCTTTTTAACATGATTGTATACATTATACCCAAATATTTTGTTTAATTATAATAATAAAAATAAAACTAAAGGCTCATACAGTGTTATTAGAGTAGTGTCGACATATTACAGATATATAAATGTGACTTAACATAAACCTAACTTCAAAAATACAGTTATTTTAAGCAGAAGAATTAAAAAAAGGGAGTTATTTGTTAGTAGTATATCACGAAAAAGTCCTCAAAATTTAAAAAAAAAATCACACAGAAGATTTAATACCTGTTGATTTGAAAGCTCTTCAAACCATGATGCAACTCTTGCAGCATCTTCAAACACTTCATAAACACCTTCCTTGGTTTTAGCCGAACATTCTCTGTAAGCAACTGCTTTGATTTTTTCTGCCATTGATCGACCATGTTGCATGTCCACTGGCTCTTGATACATGTTTATCAATTCATTGGTTGTAGTGGGATCGTTACGGAGGTCCGTTTTATTACAAACTAAAATAATGGGCACTTTGGGGCAGTACTGTTTCATCTCCGGAATCCATTTTTTGGTTATGTTTTCTAATGATTCTGGTAAGTCTACTGAAAAGCACATTACGATCACATTTGTGCCGGGGTATGAAAGAGGACGAAGGCGTTCATAATCTTCTTGTCCAGCGGTATCCCATATTGCAAGTACAACTTCCCTTCCATTTACCTTAATTTCCTTCACAAAGTCGTAATGTATAGTAGGTACATGATATTCAGGAAATGTGTCTATATCAAATCTCATTACTAAGCTGGTTTTTCCACAGGTTCCATCACCAACAATCACTGCTTTTTTACAAGCAGTCGCTATCGGGTCTTTTTGCAAGATCTCTTGTTGCATCCTACAACAAAACATTAAGTGCGACTCTGGAAAAAAATATTTTCCGCGTTTTCGTGAATTTCACGTCACACTGTTAATAGTTTAAATCGCCAAAATTAACGTTTGTCTACCAGATAGAGATGAATAACTTGCAGAATTTAACAACGTTTAGTGTTCGGTACGGAACACTTATAAGATCACCTCGGTGCCTGTCTGTCTGTTCGTCTGTCACACTCGATTTTCTCCGAAACTATTTGACATAGAAAATTGAAATTTGGTAATAATATAGAAATCGATAGCCTCATCAGAGCCGTGTAGTTTTGAAAGTTAAATTTTGACTTAAGGGGCTAGTTTTGGGGATAAAATCGGAAACGGATTTTTTTTTACCAGGTCATCGAGTGGAGCGTAAGCTTAAAAAAACACGAATTCAAAAATATATGTAATGTAATACTTGCGCACACTTTTCTTTGTATTTTTTTAAAAATTCGAAAAATCACTGTATTCTGCAATGTTCTCCGCAGAGTGCATTACTTTTAATAATTTATCTGGTATATAAAAAACAAAAATTTCATGGTCATCAGTTTTCACTAAAGGTCGGAAAAAAACTTTGTTGAAAACTCATTTGGGGTGTATTTTGTGAAGTCATTGATTATTTTGTACCTCCGTAACAAATATTTTTATTTTAAAAGCAATCAACGTACGGAACACTAATTGTTCAAGTCTGACTTGCACTTGAACGGTTATTTTTACTTTGTTTGGGCACCATAAAAAGAATTTGGTGATATAATATTTTTATATAGAGTTTTCCATATTTGGTAGAAGTTTTTACATGTTACTTTTTAATTTTTAGCTAAACACATGTACCCCAGTCAATATAACCATATTGGATCAACGTTGAAAAGGCTTTAAACTAACATATCTTGTAAGAAAAATATCTCGCGAACCACGTTACTGCTAACGTTCAATATAAGTTTAAATTAACAATATGTCATAACTATTTTCATTATAAATGACAGTGTTTATTCAACGTTAAAAGCAACTATATATATCGATATGTGCTTTTTGTCTTTACCATTTTTATTTGATAAAATCGTTTTAGGATATAAATGAGGCATATTTGGACTTCTGTTTCTATACGAGGGCTGCATTGTAAATTCCCACAGCAACGAAAGAAAATTTTTTTTTGGTACAAATCGTTTTGTTGTTTCTTAAAATATTCGCCTTTAAGATTTATATACTTTTGCATGCGTGTGAACCAATTCTCGAAACATTTTTTCCACCCTGAAGTTGGCACCTCAAAAACATGGTTTTGGAAAGATCCAACAGCTTCTTGAGGTGATGAAAATCGCTGTCCACGCATTTTTTTTGACATTCGGAAATAAAAATAAGTCGTTAGGCGATAAATCACGTAAATACAATGAGATATTAATTCGATGTTTTTCTCCGTCAAATAATCAATTGTTTGACGTGCTGTGTGAGAGAAGGCACTGTCATGATAAAGAATGATGCGACGTTTTTGGTTGTTTCTTCTTATTTCATCGATGAGTTCTGGCAAACAAATTGTTGTAACCCATTAAGCATTAACTGTCGATCCTCTAAAGCAGTAGTTGCAACATGTCCAGTATAACCAAAGAAACAAGTGATCATTTTGCTTTTGTTGGATTCGGTTCATCTTGGAATACCCAGACAATTGATTATTGCTTAGTTTCCGGCTCGTACGAATATAACCAAGTTTCGTCTCCTGTTATGATGTTGTATACGGATATTGCATGTCCTTGGAAGGATTCAACAGCTTTTTGAAGTGATGAAAATCGCTGTCCACGCATTTTTTTTGACATTCAGGAACAAAAAGAAGTCGTTAGGCGATTAATCAGGTAAATATGGCAATGAAACATTAATTCGATGTTTTTGTCTGTCAAATAATCAATTGTTTGACGTGCTGTGTGACAGTTGTCATGATGAAGAACGATGCGACGTTTTCGGTTGTTTTTCCTAATTTCATCGACGACCTCTAGCAAACAAATTGTTGTATACCATTCAGCACTAATTGTTTTTTCGATCCTCTAAAGCAATGGTTACAACATGTCCAGTATAACCAAAAAACAAGCGATCATTTTCTTGGAAGTGCTTCGCGAACGAACCACTTTTGTTGGATTCAGTTCATCTTGGAACACCCAGACTGTTGATTGTTGTTTAGTTTCCGGCTCGTACGAATATATCCAAGTTTTGTCTTTTGTTACGATGTTGTATACGGATCTTGCAATCCTCGGCTGATTTTTTTGAGTATTTCCTTACACCAATTGACACGAGCCTGTTTTTGAATTTCGGGCGAATTATGCGGAATCCGGGAACAGATCTTTCTCACAGCTAAATATTCATGCAAAATCGAATGTACTGCCGTCTTCGATAAGCCTAAGGAAGCCTCTATCTCACGGTAGGTCACACGCCGATCCTCTTCAGTCATGTTGTACATAGCATCGATGTTTTTTGGAGCAACAACCGATTTTAATCGAGCTTAACTGACGGAAGCACGACCATGACAAAATTTTGCAGACCAATTCTAAACAGTCTTTTCTGATGGTGATTCATTACCAAAAGTTGAAGGAAGCGATTCGAGGCATTGTTGTTGAGTTAGGCCTTTACTAAAATTATAAAAGATTATCCAAGGAAAGCCTTCACGTGAAATCTCCATTTGTTCACAAAACTGTTTTTTTAACCGCTCACTGTAAACAAACTACTCCGCCAATTTCTGAGCTGCCACTGTTTTAATAATAAAAAATATCGAATTTTACAACAATGGTAATGTCACATCTCAATAGCGCCATCTAGTGGTTGTTTGTAAAAACTTAAAATGCTGCCCTCGTACAAGGGTTTCCTTCTCAAGTAACGAAGCAAGTTTAAAGTTATTTTCACGTTTTAGAGTCATTGCCTATCCTTTTTAGTGTTCCGTACTGAACACTTATAAGATCACTTCGATGTCTGTCCGTCTGTCACACCCGATTTGCTTCGAAACTATTTGACATAGACATTTGAAATTTGGCACTAATATAGAAATTGATGGCCTCATTAAAGCCGTGTAGTTTTGAAAGTTAAATTTTGACTTAAGGTGTTAGTTTTGGGGGGGGTGAAATTGAAAGTAAAAAATTTTTTTTTTTAACGGGTTATCGAGTAGGAGTCAAATGAAAGCTTGTAAAAACACGAGTTCTAAAATATATATATATAATGTAATACTTGTGCACACTTTTCTTTGTATTATTTTTAAAAAATTGCGAAAAATCGCTGTCCCCCCTTATCTCGAAAACTACTGATGAAAAAATTTTGAAAAAATTCTGGAATATTCTCCACAGGGTATAGATTAAACAAAAATTATCACTAGTGCATTACCTTTAATAATTTAACTGGTATATAAAAAAAATCAAGGACGTCAGTTTTCAGTAAAGATCGGAAAAAAACTTTGTTCAAAACTCATTTGAGGTGTGTTTTGTAAGGTCATTGATCATTTTATACCTCCGTAACGAAAATTTTTATTTTAAAAGTAATTGACGTACGGAACACTAATTGCGCAAGTTCGACTTGCAACTGGCCGGTTTTTATGTTTAAATACTTTCAAGATTTTTTGCTTTAAGATTTTTTATTTATAAATTTTATGTTGTTTCCTTAAATTGTATGTTAATAATTCATTAGATACACGTTAAACAAAAAAACATTTCATATGGAACAGATTAAATTGCCAGTTACACTATTTGTATTATTAATAATCGATTGCCAAAAAAGTGTTGGGCTTTATTTTCACTAGAGGGCTTTAAAGGCACCTATCTCTGGTAATATTAATCATACTGACTGATGTGTATTAAAAAGAAATCTGTCAACCTATAGATATAACACAAATGACAAGAACTAGAGTAATTGAAACAAATTACAGGGCCAACTACCTCCAATCAGAGCCACTACAACCTCCAGGTCTGATATTAAACACCAGGTAACAACGTAATTTGTCAGTAACCTACTTAATGGTCCTTACACATGATCAAGTAAGTCGGTGCATCTTGGCTTCTCAAGCCAGTTGGTCAAACAATTTTGATGGATAGGTGCGAAATTGGTGAGTTGGATGGTTTGATGACGAGTTGAGCGGGTTTCTAGATTTGTCAGTTGTTGGAAGACTGACGGCTTAACAAGTAAGTTTGATCGTGTAGGACATTATCCAGCCTTCAAACCACCCCATTCACCAACTTGTAGTTCTCGCTATGACATATTTTTTGGCGAAACAAGTGAGAGCAATAATAAGTAAGTATCTTCGTCCATCCTCATATAGTCATGCCAATTTTGGGGCTCACACCTCAATTCGTTCAATAAATTAATGTGGCAATAATGTGCTCTTTTAAATAACCACTCTTTGCTCCACTTTGATCTGTTTAATTTCCTTTTAACCTTGTTCTCTTTCAATAACAGTCCATACAAATATGATAAGTGGTTTATATCCGTCATGGAAATGCAATAACAACAACAAAAAATAACAGAACAATAAATCTGATCTGATGAGAAGTTTGTTCGTTTGTCCTTTTTACTTGAACGTGTGGGCTCAACTTGTACCGTCAAACTTATTTGACCAACTTGCATGACAAACTGGTTGGACCAATTTACTTGATCTTGTATAGGCGGCATTACTCTGACGAGTCAACATTGAAAATGCCACATGAGATCTTGGCGAAATGTCTACAAAATTCCATTAACACTTCTACATATTTCTCCATCCATAAATCACTACAACTTAACACTACTCACAAGTTATTAGAACAATCTGAGGCATTGACCTGTGACCTTAATTTTCTCGAACTTTTTCTTCTGGCAGGTTTAAGAGGTAACTATTGCCACTTCACTGAACATGAACAAATTCAACGGAAAAACAAAGACCGAATTTCAGTCAAATGTGACCTAAGGATCTGTTATTTCCTAGTTGAATACCATTAAACAATCATTAAAACTAATTGCGAATCTAACTGAACCCATCAGAATTATTAGCAGCTTAATAGTACTAGTACTAAACGGAAAACAATACTGTATCTCTTCGATCTAATCTGCAGATATCAATCATAACATAACGGCTTACGACTGCAACAATTCAGACATTCAACCTGTCTATTCAATCGGGCAGATCAAAGGATAGTTTGAGATCTATGAGTTTGTAGAACTAGAGAGAGAAAAAAAGTACTTCGTTGCTCTTCTTTATCTACTTTTTTCCTATTTCAAATTTGTATAGAGTCCCCCTCTAATTGCTTCCACTATTTAGGGAAAAATTAAATCTAAAGCATGGAACATTGATAATTAATTTGAACGCAACTCTTATTTACCTTTGTTCTCTTTAGGGAATAACATAACATATACACTACCCTCAGAAAGTATTTGCCCACCTAGTTATTTCAGTCCCAAGACAACAAAAACCCAGATAATATATTTTTTTAAATTTTAATGAATTATTATTTATTTTCACATTATTTACAATCTAGAAAATCAGAAAAATATTCATGATTTTCCAGGATTTTTCTCATCTATGTGACCTCCTTTATTTTAAATTACCGCTTTACAGAGTTTCGGCATTCTGTCTAGTAGTTTCTTCAGAGTTTCTTCGGTTATTTTAACCCATTCTGTTTGTAAAAGTTCCCACAAGTGATTTTCTGATGTTGAATTGACTTTTCCAACACACCTGTCCAAATGGTCCCACAGTAATTCGATGGGGTTCAAGTCGGGAGATTGTGGAGGCCAAGTCATCACTTCCAGGACGTCATCGGATTTCAATTGATCCAAAAGTTCTTTAATTTGTTTAGCAGAATATTTAGGGTCGTTATCATGCTGAAAAATAAATTTCCCCTAAAAAATATATCTTCCAGAAGGAAGCAAAATTTCTTGATACTGTTCTTTTCGCATGATTCCTTCTATCCTAAAGATTTTTCCAACTTTACCGTTGCCAAAACAACCCCAAACTATTACTGAACCTCCACCATGTTTTACTGCAGGTAACTGACAGGCTTCCAACATCCTCTCTCCAGCTAACCGCCGTACGTAAACTCGTCGATTTGAACCGAAAATTTTAAATTTAGATTCGTCGCTCCAAAGGACGTAATTCCATTGTTCTAATGTCCAATTTTTATGTTCTCGGGCCCATTCTAATCGTTTACGTTTATTCACCTAAGAAGTAGTTTCCCCACTGCAACTCTCCCGTGTAGTCCACCTTCTGCTAACCTGTTTTTCACGGTTGTCACGCTGATGGGGATGGGCCGCCCCAGGTCTACTTAAGCCCTGGTTTCTGGTGCGGTTAGGCGGCGATTACGTCTGCTGGACATTGTTATAGCTCTGCCTTCAGTGGGAGTCATTTTTCGAGGCCTTCCTGAACGTTTTTGGTTGTGAATTCCATGACCTGCAGACATTTTTTTTACGATGTAGTTCACCGTTCTCCTTGGCATCAGCATATCACTCGCGATGTGCCGACTCGAGTGACCATTTTGATGTCTCGCAATTATCAGAGCCCGATTTTTAACGGAAACTTCTTTCGTTTTTGGCATTTTCACAAAACAATTGAGCCTGTATCAATGACAAAGTACTGTTTGCGAATAGTTAATTTCCAAAAGGGCAATGGTATTTATAGCATAATTTTTATCATAAAATGTCACTAGGAATTTCCATAATCCCTAGAAACTTGAAATGAGTTATTACTTCAACTGGAATTCTCAGAAATCGCCTCAAAACGATTATCATGCAAAACTTGAAAATTTGTTCTAAATGGTTTTTAATTTGTAATTTCTCCAAAAAAGTTTATCTAAACAATTTTATGATGGACACTTGTTAAGAACAATTAAATTTACCTAATATAATAAAAGGGTTTAATTAGGTATTAAATTTTGGCAGTTACATTGAAATTTCTAGGTGGGCAAATACTTTCTGATGGTAGTGTACTTGGGTATTGAGATATTATCTTGTGTTCTTTAAGAATGCTCTTGTCTCGTCTCGGTCTAAGATTAACCAACCAGCTGAATTCACTCATCTAAGATTAATAAGTATTTTGTCAACCTTTTGCAAAATATTACAGAAAGTTCTAGACTATTACAAAGATTCGCAACTTTTTGAATAAATATTTACATTTAATTGCATTTCTACGGAACGTGTAACAAAAATACTTATGATAGCTGCCAAAAAAATAACTGCGAGTTGTATCTGTCAAAAACTTTGAACATAACCGTTACAAGAATTACGCTTACCAACATTCATGCTGTTTAGTAAAAGTTCCCGCCATTTCGTAGGAATTTACCAGAGTTATCAATCGTACTGTCTCATGAAGAACATTTTCTGTTGGTTTTTAACCTTTCGAATTTTTAGCAGTCAGAAGAAAGTCATTGAAGAATATAAAGTGGTTTGAATGTTATTGTGTTCTTAGAACAGATACAGCGTGTTTTAAAATGATCATTCATCAACAACTGCTATTTTGTATATCTCTTACATTCCCTTTTTCCAAACTAATTTTAAGGACTGAATTACCTGCAAATGCATTCTTCCTTAGCTACTACTGTTGTTACTACTGAGCACTTGCTTGTACGTTTTACAACCTGTTACCTTCATAAATGGGTCAACCTTGTAAGCATGATGCTATTACGTAATTAATCAATAATATTTCTTCTATAATTCCGATTTTGTTAAAAACTATTTCAAATCGGTTTGGTTCGGTTGATTGATTTACTAAGAGACCGAATAGCACGCGCATAGTCATGGTTTTGCAGCATGATTGATTGCATTTTTCATTTCAAAATCTTACAATGAAATAATTTATAGAACTTGAAGTATGATATCAATCAAGATACTCTTGTTCCGTTGCCATAGTTTTCGATTATTTTTTAGTAAAACTGGAAAAATATCATAACTAGTTAATAAAAATTGATTAAAACAATTTATATCTTCTCATAAATTGTAAATAAAAAAAAATAAATATGTAAATTACGTTTTATTATGTGACCTAACAAAATTAAGATAAACCAGAAATACCTGTGAAGTTCTTTATTAACATAAGGTTAAACACACAGTCAATAGACATTCATAAACTGATGTAAAATTAGCCTATTTTAATAACACTCATTCAAATCTTTTTTCAAATTTTCAGACTAAAAATTAATATTCATGTAAATTTCTATTAAAAATTAAGCTAATTTGAATGATTTTCTATATCGGTTCACATAAATTCTTTACAGTGTACCGCTAGTCTAGGACAGAGAATAAAGTTATTGAGATTCTATGCCCTCAGTATTGTCGTACGTGTATGATATGGAGATATGGACGTCAAAGAAATTGGTTATTCCTAAATTGAATGCATTGAAGCTAGATAGATAACTAAAAATTTAGTGGGTAGAGAAAATAATGAACGCAAAGATCATGAAGAGAATGAAGAAAGAAAATATTACTTTTTAGTGTTCCGTACGGAACACTTATAAGATGACTTCGGTGTCTGTCTGTCTGTCCGTCTGTCTGTCTGTCTGTCACACCCGATTTTCTCCGAAACTAGTTGTCATAGAAAGTTGGAATTTGGTAATAATATAGGGATTGATGGCCTCATTAAAGCCGTGTAGTTAAATTTTGACTTAAGGGGTTAGTTTTGGGGAGTGAAATAGGAAGTGAAAAAAAAATTTTTTTACTAGGTCATCGAGTGTAGTGTCAAATGAAAGCTTGTGAAAACACGAGTAAAAAATATATATATAATGTAGTACTTGGACTCACTTTTCTTTGTACTATTTTTAAAAAGTCGCGAAAAATCGTTGTCCCCCCAACTTATCTTAAAAAGTACCTATCCAAAAATTTTGAAAAAATTCTGGAATGCTCTCCACGGGGTGTAGAATGAACGAAAATTATCACGAGTGCATTACCTTTTATTTGGTTCATAAAAAAAAACAAAAATTTCAAGGTCATCAGTTTTCAGTAAAGATTAGAAACAAACTTTGTTGAAAACTCCTTTGGGGTGTGTTTTGTGAAGTTACTGATCATTTTATACCACCCTAACAAAATTTTTTATTTTAAAAGCAATCAAACACTAACAACAAACACTAATTGTGCAAGTTCAATTGGCACTTGACCGGTTATTTTTACTTATATTGATAATAACAATGAAGAAAAGACACTGTAATACTTGGGATAGTACCATTTGCTACAGCTAAGAATACAGGGGAAAATTCAAGAGCGGAATAGTATATGAAGGAAACGACATTTGTTGTCTAAACCCTAATGATGCTGTATAAGTTTCTTTACCAATTTTCCATTTTCTTTATTTAGTTATAAGTAAGGCCTAGCCTCTTACTTCTATTTATGACAAATATTAATATATGTCGTGAGTGTTTGTTTATTCTGACTTAACCTGAGCATTTACACTAGTGATCCTATATTAACTTAATCTAGGAAATGGGTTTATATACGTGATTGTTCTAGCCTAACTTAATCTAGGATCTATGCTAACTTAACCTAGGACTTAATGTTAAGTTAACCTAAGACTTATGTTAACTTAACCTAGTTTAACAGCCTTCTGTCATGGTGGGTGGAGAGGGCCATTGCCTTCATCCGAGAGAGGGTCTGAGGGCCTCGGAAATTGGCGGCGGGCGTCCCTGATAGTTGAGTTGGGATGCTGGGACGCCTTGTCCATGAACTTCAGTTGAGCTTTCCTCATGTGTGCCTCTACGATTGGCACGCCGACGTCTATATGAATTTGGTTATTCCTCATGAACCATGGGGCTCCCGTGATCATTCTCAGGGCCTTGTTCTACACTGCCGAAAGTTGGGCTCTCCTTATCTTGGAGAGTCGGCACCATGTAGGCCAGGCGGACGTAAGACCTGCCTTTACAATGGTATTGTAGATTAACAGTTTGGTTTTTATTTTCAACTTACTGGGGTGGTTTATAATAGGATATAGTTTGCCCAGCAGTTGCTTTGCTTTCTTGTGGGCAGTGCAGACCTGGTTCTACCAGACGAGCTGTTTGTTGTATCGGAGACGCATTGGCAAATTAAATTGGATGAAAAAAATATAGAGTGCTAAGTTATGTGAAAATGGAGAGTAATCCAACGCACAACCTTGGTTTTTGGACAAAAACTCTCTCATAATGCCCTAACGAACCACATCATATCACCACAATTATATGTGGGCATTTCTGTTTATAGGGCTAGCGTGTTTGAGAATGGCTTGGGTAATTTTATTTTTTCCGAGGTCTACGAAGAATGTATAAATGAAAATCAAGACGGACGCAGAGGAAATGAAATGAATTAAAAAAAATGTTTTCTTTGATTACTAAACTCACTCCATAATATTTATTTTAAATAAGAGTCTTCTGTCTAGCTCCCGTTTCTCAGTCTGGAAGTGTGCTAATGTTCTGCTGGTACCGAAGTCTTCTAATCCTACCGAAATGTCGGAGTTTCGCCCCATCAGTATCTGGCCGCCTTTGTATAAGATACTTAAGAGAGTATAATCAAATAACCAAATACTTCTCAAAATATTTTACCAAACACTCAATTTGGTTTTCGCCATTCATACAGCACTACTACTGCTATACTTCAAGTAAGTGATGGCGTAACTGGAACTACTCATTGACCAGCTGTCACTTACTTTACGCGAACAAAGTAGTTTACGCGAGCTTCAAAATTCCTGTTTAAGGTTTTGTTACGATACCGTAATACTTTTCCTGCTAGCTTCTAATTGGCTTAGCCTATACTGTTAATCTGGCTACTCTTGTTCATCGGATTCTTCTGCTATAGGCCCCCCGTTATTTTTTTGATAAGTTAGTCCGATACAGTGATGTTCATAATAGGCGTACGTCACAGTTATAATTTTAGTGTCCCAACACACATAACTGAGCTCTATTAGACCAGAGCTCTATTAGATACATCGCAGTTGAAATTTATAATTTTCTTTCAAAGGATGTCCTTTCCCAGATGATCATTTCAGTATTTAAGAGGGCAGTAAAATTGTTTATTGTAGGTTAGGTTACTCCTGCAGTCTAATGTTATAATGATTTTTTTCTCTTTTCTTATTTAATATTGTTCTAAATCGTCAGTTGTCAGAGTAAATTTTGACGCAAAGCTCTCATTTAATGTTAATAGGCTGCATTTTGGCATACAGGTAGTTTTTTGGACGTATGATACGATAAAAGAAAGTTTGCGGCTCTAAAGTGTACGCTAAGCCTACAAAATCGAAAATAAAATGAAAAATTTGTTTTTCCGCAATCACCACGTGAAAGAACGGGAAATTTTACACAAAAATATTATATAGATTATTTTTTTTAAGTTTTACCGTAATCTAAAAAAATTATTTAGAATAAAATGCTTCCAACCTAATTTGTGATTAAATTAACGTTTCTGTATACCGTTAAATATTTTGAAATTGGCTAGTCAGGAGTTTCTCGGGGTGCTGATTAAGAATCCGATGACAGATTTTAAAAATTCAAAATGGCAGATCAAATATGACGGCCAAAGAGTAAGTAATTCATTTAATTTCTTTGAGTAATTTAGAATTTTCGTGTTTTCAATAACTGTTTTCTTTGTATCTGGATGTTTAAACGAAATATAAATACTTTATACTTAAAGCTTAGACTTTTATCTTTCGTTTCCCACCCTTAAATATTTTTTTTATATGATTAATAATAAGCAAAAAATACGTTTAATGAACACCTTCTTGAGAGCAAAATTACAAAAAAAGAGAAAGTATTTTAAAGTTTATAATGATTTTCTAATATTAAGTATACTTTTAACAGAAACTAAAAAAATTGTCCGAGTTTTTTGGACCATTTCGTACTGCTTTAAACGTAAAATTGCCGGCGGCGCAATACAACAGGCAATTTTTCATATCTAAAATTCAATTTTTAAATAATACAGACAATATGGGCATTTTTAATTATTCTCATATTGATACTTAAGGTATAATAATGGTATATGCACAAGGATTTTTTTTCAGTACTATATTATATTAAATATTTGTAATTTACTGTATGCTCGTTAAAATCATGCAAACAAAAATTTACAAATTATAAGGCAATAAAAATAAAAAACTATTAGTATCATCGGAAAGCTGAAAGTCTCCTCTTCAAGAAAACTGTCTCTTAATTTTTTTTTTTTTACACTTTGAAAACAAGTAATATCTAAAAACTTTCGAGCGGTGCGCGTAGAGTTTCAAATTACGCGCCACGCTCGTGATAATACAAAAAATCTCGAAAAAACCTATATACTATTTTTTTGTAGAATTTTTAGTTTTTCAATAACTTTTTTGTTTTTCGAGATATTACCGAAGAACCGAATTTTTGATTTTATTTTGGATTTTGTGGGCTGAGCGTACATCAAACTTTAGCAATTTTTTTTTATCGTATTTTACATCCAAAAAAATACTTGTATGCCAAAATGCAGCCTGTTAACATTTAATGAAAGCTCAAAACTCCTGGCGACTGGGCTAATATGGAAATAATTGGTCATTAGTTAGATGTCACATAATTGTAAACCAGATGGTTAGATGAGTAGCTTTTGCTAGATCGCACTGTCTCTTCAAATCTTTTTTTATAATGTTGTGTGTGTTACGTGTAAAAAGTTTAGGGAAGCTCCGTCCAGAAACTTTTCTCATTCCTACTCTTTGTGCCTAAACTTAAAGATTATAGTTTCTGATACCCCAGCTTCTTTAGCAAGTACCGGAATCTTCATTGGTCGATTTGACAGCTGTAAATCCGCAACAAGCCTGATACTTTTTTCAGTTTTTCCCTCCACTGGTCTTCTTGATATGGGGGTCATTCTAAATTGAATCTCCAGTCCCATCGAGACTGTTTTGTCCAAAATTTTACTTGAAAATAAGATGAGCGTCGTTGCCGTACGCCCATAACATTCTTTCATATATAACTTTTGGCCCATGTTCGTCTGTAGTGAGAAACATTATTACTGCAAAAATTTTTCGGAAGATAAAAAATCGTAAAAACTGCAAAACTCAACTAACTGGCACAAAATTTTGTTAACGTACTTAGAACAGCGACAGTAATGTGACAACCAAGCAATTTTTAGAATGACGTCATTTTCATAACTGGATAGATAATTTAAAAAATCTTCGTACTATTATGGTGCAAAACAAATGATGCTTCGCCAACTATGTCATACTTGATTAATTATGTGTAAGGTGGTAATGGCATACATGGCGTAGTAGCTAAGGTGTTTAACTTCTATGCCCGAGATCCAATTTTGAATCTCGTCTGGGAAAAGAGAAGAATAAAGTAAAAAAAATAAATTACAACGTGATGGTCGCCACTCTCGGGATGGCAGTAACAAACTACCAGTAGTATTATGCCTAGTACAGCCCTCTCACTTTGGCTGTTCGGAACCGGCATTAAACTGTAGGTCTTCTTTGTCTGTGGAACACTTAAAAAGGCACTAACCATAGGCAAAGGCGAGAGAGTCGCCTACGTCCGTCTCGGCTATGGTATTTCAAGAGAGAGAGAATTAATAACCAAATATAATAGAAAACCTTACCAAGTACATGCATGAGAAAGAAAACTGCTAGAAGCCTGAATTATCCATTATCGAGTTAAACCATAGACATGGAGGGTGGACTGAGCTGTCCGTATTCCGCTGTGAAGTAAATACGGACGGAAGTGTGAGAGAGATAAAGCGAATGTACGGGTACTGCGCATTGATTAACAGGCCTACAGAAAAGGGACCTGTATTGGTCGCACAGTCGCTTTGTCTCTCTCTAGAGAGTGGTCAATTTTGTGAGGCTAATGCTCAGTCCATCCTATATATCTATGAGTTAAATAGTAAAAGAACACTACAGGATCAAACTGGAATAAAAACTTTACATCATGTTAAAGATATGCGTTCGCATGCATTGAATTTTATATATAGAGACAGCACACTTAATGTAGTTAGTTCAGGTTAGAACACTGACGAATATTATTGTGTTGTCTTCTATAAAAAAAAATGAACTGTCATAATACCTAAACCCTAAATGTGTCAGCAATTTTCTGTAATTGGCACTCACTAAAAGGGGATTATACAAAATACAATAAACAAAATACCTTATCGTTTTACTGTATAGGAACTTTCCAATCATAAATTCGTCCGCCTTTTTCTCTAAAAGCTCCATTCAAAAACACGGTTATTACTTCTACTCCCAAAAGAAATATATAAACATTCTCCCTCTATTATGTTGATTATTTCACCCCGTCCACTGTAGGAAAATACCCCTCTTTAAGACCGTTCGTTGCAGCCAACTCTAGTGTTAATGTGGTCACTATTCCAAGCTTATATATTGTTATGTATTCCCATTTTCTTGAAATAGGGCCTCCCGTTTTATAATGAAGAGTAGAAAGGAACATTTCAGCGTTTCGTTTCGGTCATTGTAGAGTCCGAAGTCCAATAAGATAAAGTGCCCGGGGTTTTTTATGGGTATTAGCATGTCTGAAGTTGGGAAAACAATGAATACTGTTTGGAGATAAAAATAAAATAACTTGGAGTAGTTTAAAAATTGTTTAAAGTAAACAAAAAATAATTGAAAGATCTGGTATAACCTTAAATTATTGGAGGTTTTATAATATCTGAAAGTAGACATATTAGACAAAGCGTTTTAGCGAGATTCACTAAAAGGGTCTAAAATTTAGACCCAGTATATTTGCCATGGAATTAAAAATTCTAATTTTCCAGTTGTCTTTTGACACTATTGTATTTTATATGGCAATTTCTCAAGAAAACGTATTAATTTAAAATAAATAATTTTTATAAATTTGAGATAATATTACAGTTTTATAAGTTTAATTATATATAACACAATTTTTTTGAGCTTATACTAGACAGCATCATAATTTATTTAGCTTACTGGTGTTCTTGTCAACTTAAACTTCCAATTGTCAAGTTAAACCAGTTTTAAAAGTAATTCTTTTTGGTGGATAAGGCTAATAGCTCAGTCGTCAGAGGCATGTTGACGAAAAGCTCTTATTAAATGTTAACAGACTGCATTTTGGCATAGAGGTAGTTTTTTGGACGTAGAATACGATAAAAAAAGTTTGCTGTTCTAAAGCTTATGCTAAGCCTACAAAATCGAAAATAAAAAGAAAAATTCGGTTTTTCGCAAATATCTCTAAAAATAAAAAAGATATCGAAAAACGAATAGCACCAAGTGAAAGAACGGGGAATTTTACAAAGAAAAATGTATTATTTTTTTTAGTTTTACCGTAATTTAAAAAAATTATTTAAAATAAAATGACTGGTTTAACCCCCTCAGTTGTAGTGAAAATCATGCTTCCAATCTCATTTGTGATTAAATTAAGGTTTCTGTATATCGTTAAATATTTCGAAATTAGCTATTAAGGGTACTAGTTAAGAATCCGATGACAGATTTACAAAATTCAAAATGGCGGATCCAATATAACGACCAGAGAGTACGTAATTCATTTAATATCTTCGAGTAATTTTGAATTTTTGTGTTTTAAATAACTGTTTTTTTTTACCTGGATGTTTAAATGACATATAGATACTTTTTTTTTCTATGTTTATTGGCTTGTTCTTCGGACTATGCCTACCATTAGCCAGTTTTGATCTTTATAACATCTATTAAACACGAATATAAACGCCCAGGCAGACAGGAGGAATCGAACCTCCGACCCTCTGATCAACAGTAAGTTCACCTACCTACTGCGCCAGTGGTCCTCCCCAATAAATACTTTATACGTAAACCTTACACTTTTATCTTTCATTTCCTACCTTTAAATATATTTTTTTTATTTTAAGTTTAAGTTATATGATTCATAATACACAAAAAATACATTTATCATAAACACTTTTTAAGAGTAAAATTACAAAAAAAGAGACAGGGTTTTTAAAGTTTTTAATGATTTTCTAATATCAAGTATACTTTTAACCGTAACCTTTTTTTGACCATTTCGTACTACCCTGAATGTAAAATTGGAATTTTCATATTTTAAAACTCAATTTTTAAATAACATAGACAATGTGGGTAATTTTAATTATCCTTATATTGAAACTAAAGGTATAATAATTATATATACTCGAGGATTTTTTTTCAATACTATGTTTTATTAAATATTTGTAATTTACTGTATGCCCCATAGTAGTCCCGAAAATCCGAAAAGCTGGTCATAATGTAAGAAACAAATATCGAAAAACTGAGTGCTAGATGTCGCAAGTTTGGTATCTGTGTTAGTTTTTGTGCGAGAATGTGCGTGGACACCATGGACCGTCAATTTGTGAAAGTGTTGCAAACTTAAAAAAATTGGTAAAGAATTTGGGATAATGTTCCAACAATTGGTTGATTGTTTGAAAATTCGGAAAAATTGTTGCAAAATGTGAAAAATAGTTAACAATTCGAGTAACCGTTGCAAAATGGGAAAAATACTTCAAAAATTCTGTAAATTGTTGCAAAATGATAAGGTTAGTTAAACAATTCGGGAAAATGTTGCAACATGTAGCAAATTGTTTACAATTTCGGAAAATTGTTGTTAAAATTGAAAAATACTGGAAAATTTCAATGAAATGTTACTAAATTGGAAAAATAATTTTAAAATTCTGGAACAGCACAATGTAGAAAATTGTTTAAAAATTTTGGAAGATGTTGCAAAATGGTAAAAATTGTTTAAAAATGAGGGAGAAAATTGTAAAATGGAAAAAATACTTTGAGTACCTTGTTGCAAATTTTTCCAATTTTATTTAATTATTTACAACAATTACTTAAAATTAAACGAAAATATTCATCTAAAATGTATGCATTTTTTTATTTTTACAGAAAATGCATGTGAGAAAATGGAAATTTTTTTTACAAGAAAGGATCTTTTTCCTAGTTATCAAAAGCCAAAAACATGATAACATAAATGTAATTATTGTTACTATTGAAGCGAAAGTGACTAAAAAACTGGCCAAAAAATTTGAAGAAACCGATTGTCAAATTGATGACAGAATTCCAAAATAGATGGCAAATAGTCCACAGAATCCAAACGCCATTCTTTGAAATTTGAACTAGCAACCCCAATAATCCATGTATGCAGGATTTCATAAAAATAATTAACGTTTTTTCAAAATTGGTCCATCATTTTGGAGCCGCCATTTTGTTTTTTGAAATATGAACTTCATATTAGTAATCAGCGATCCGAAAAACCCACGTATACAGAGTTTTATAAAAATAACTCGCGTTGTTCTAAAAATATTCCGCCATTTTCAAGCCGCCATATTGTTTTTTGAAATTTGAACTTCATATTTGTGATCAGCGGTCCCGAAAACCCCGATATACTGAATTTTGATGAAATCAAATAATACCTTCATATTTTGGCCAGCTTTTCGGGACATTTTTTTTCTGTGATGCCCATTAAAATCATGCAAACAAAAATTTCGTTTTAATTTACAAATTATAAAGCAACAAAAATAAAAACCATAAATATCATCGGAAAGCCGAAAGTCTCTATCTTTTGATTTTTTTTTTTACACTCTGAAAACAAGTAATATCGATTAACCTTCGAGCGGTGCGCGTAGACTTTAACCTGTTTGCCGGGTTACATTTTTTTCACCGAATTTTTAATAAATTCTCAAGCTAATAAAAAAAATTTGGAAAAAAAAATCCATATACTATTTTTTTATCTAAATTCCCCGCTCTTTCATGTGGTGCTATTAGTTTTTCGATATCTTTTTTATTTTTCGAGATATTACCGAAAAACCGAATTATTGATTTTATTTTGGATTTTGTGGGCTTAGTGTACATCAAACTTTAGCAAACTTTTTTTTATCGTATTTTACGTCTAAAAAACTATCTGTGTGTCAAAATGCAGCCTGTTAACATTTAATGAGAGCTCAAAACCCCTGGCGACTGGGCTAATATAAAACGAATTTTTTGGGCTTGTACCGGACAGCATCGCTACTTATTTAGCTTATTGGTGCTCTTGTCAACTTAAACCCTTAATTATCAGTTGTAAAGTTAAATTTTCGGGGGGATAAGGCTAATAAGCAAAATTAAAATAAAATTTTATTTATTTTTTTTACATTATGTACTTGTTTGATCTAATATTGATAAAAAAAAAACATTTAAGAGCCACATTTAGGCAAGCGGTTTAAAAGTTAAATCAGATTAATATGCCAAAAAAACTAAAATTTTTAGGTGTGACTCTTGTTGTCAAGAATTTCGTATCGTAAATGCCACCCAAGGATCATCACTGTGAGAAAATTTAATTTAAAAATAGAAAATAAATTACAGTCGGTTAAGTAAGAACGTATTGTGCATTGTTCATTAAAAAATGTATTTACTTAAAAGTTTTTTACATCATCCGACAGTAAAGGATTTCCATTAAAATGTTAATGATTCAGCGGTTCGTCTAGTCGCCATCGGCGTCGATGATCGTTTCTTGGGGAAAACATTTCCAAATTGCCGGAATTTGCTGTGATAGCTGCTTCACCTTGTACGCCTTCTTTCTACGAAGCTTTTGCTGCACGTACTCGATTGACTATCCCGGATTTCCCTTTCCACAAGCTATACGTTTAACTTTGATGTCTGAGGTTATTTTTACCGACAAACCATCGTTTGGTCGGTACTAATGCCCTCTTGTAAATCTGGAGCATTTTTTCAGCATTTAAATAGTAAATAAAGATGTCTCCCAAGACCTTTTTACGAGAGACATCTCCAGATATGGCCAATCGGTCAGTGGAAATTGACCAGGTTTGTGGGGTGATAACGGAACCCCAAAATAAAGCTTTATCGGAAGAAATTACGTTGCTCTTCTCGATCTATATTTTTCTCTGAGCACGCGAGTTGTTTTTCTCTATGTTTTTCGCTCAACAATGGTTTCTTGAATGTATTCGGCCACTTCAACTCGTTAACCCGAAGATGAATGCGAATCATTTCATACGATATATTCAAACTTTTCTGCTTTAATTTTTGTGCCTCTTGGCTTAAAGTTAACTGAAGGAAAACATGTTAATTTTTTCGTCCTTCTTCGATACTTTCCCTTTTGAACCACGTTCTGATAGATCATCAACATATTTTAACTGAGAGTATCTTTTCACTCACTTGCTAATGAATGCTCTTGACTTGATCATGTACTTAGCAACCACTGTAGGCGTCATTTTCGGACCTTTTGGATGAGTACATCCACACTCATGCTCGGTAATGTATTATTTAACCATTAATAAGGTAAGAAATGAATCTCTTCTCCGTAAAGCATTGTTTGTAAGGGTGCCAACAATAACCTCAAAAAAAGGAATTTCTTTTACTGACTACAAGTTATAGGCGACAAGTCCTTATATATATATGTGTATATATATATATATATATATATATATATATATATATATATATATATATATACAATACAATATTTATTTCAGTAAGTTTTTTACATTACATTACAATATATAAAGTTAATATAATTCAGGTATTTACACATCATATCCTTATTCTCCACTACGGAATAAAAAACTCCACTAGACCATTCATTGGCCTGTATTCGAAGTCTTTCAGTCCTTAACCTGTATGGGAGTAAACCTATGTTCCAGAAATTAAATATTCGTTTTAATACACATTTTAAAAGTGAAAAGAACACATTCGATTATAAGAAGTATTCTATTATATAAGAAGAAGCACATGAGGGGAAACCAAAAGACGGAGCAACCACGAAAATCTATGGACCAGGTGTGCACCCTGGTGAAGCAAAAGAAATCGAAAACTAGAATATAATATTATATATATATATATATATATATATATATATATATATATATATATATATATTTGAAGGTAAATAACCACAAGAGAGTTAAAAAAAAGTTTCTCGGTGCCGGTAGGATTCGAATCCACGATCCAAACAACTAAGCCTTTTAATGAAAAAAAACCTTCTTGCAGTGGAACCTTTTCATACAGTGGAACTCTCAAAACTGAAGCTCAATTTAAAAATAAATGACCTGAGGGAAAAGGGATTTTTCACAAAAAAGAACACTGCTACAATGTCACTTTAAAAATTTTAACCTTAGCTTAAAATCGATGAATGAGGGATGAAAAAGAAATAAAAAAAGTTCTTTTTCTAACGGAACGCTACTTTTTACACCCATTGGGGTAGGTAAGTATATACCCTTCTGGACCGCCCTTGGCTACACTACAGATCAGTCCATACCATCTCCTTTATATTAACGAACTGTTGACTAGACTGAAAATTCAAATCATAGCTTTGCTTATGTCAGCATGCTTGAAACGGAGCATATACAAGGATCCGTTGACGACGGGAACTAATATAACTGAACTGCAACAAATTTCATCACAGGGTGACTGTATCTAAGTAGGCATTATGTTTTAGAACCTGATACTCGTCGTCATTTAACTCACTAGTCTTTAACTTAGGAGCAAATATGTCTAAACATGCTTATGTTTTATGTGTCGCGAGGAGAGTTTCCCATAAGATAGGGATATTTTTACGTAAATAGCTGTGTGTTCCAAAACAGCATTTAATCTTATATAAATCTCAAACTTGTTCATTAATTACTGACAAACATATTCAGCATTAGTTAGATCCTAGAAGTACGTATTGGTGCACGGAGCAGTTCATTACGGAAGAAAAGAGAACACTAAGAATGGAACGTTAATCGACAAACGGCGGTAGGCGAGTAAGGGCGAAGGGCAACTAGAGTGGGGAGGGGGCGAAACATTTTGATAAAAGAAATCTTTTTCACTGGAACTCTAAAAACTTAGGTCTTTTCAGACATAATAAGCCACAAATAGATGACGGAAGGATGGAGAATTTTTTTAAAAAAAGAACACTATCCTAAGGTGAAACTTATCTTGACTTTAAAAGTGATAACCCAATAGTAAAGATTTTTGACAAAAAAAACTCTTTTAATTTAAGATCAATGTGTATTTTTAGTTATGATTAGGACTGACAGACAAACAGACAGATAGGGAGACGTTGCATTTTATATATATTATAGATTATATATATCGATATATATATATATATATATATATATATATATATATATATATATATATATATATCTATATATATATATATATATATATATATATATATATATATTTTATTTATTTATATATATATTTATATATATATATATATATATATATATATATATATATATATATATATATATATATATATATTTATTTATTTATATATATATATATATATATATATATATATATATTTATTTATTTATATATATATATATATATATATATATATATATATATATATATATATATATATATATATATATATATATATATTTATATATATATATATATATATATATATATATATATATATATATATATATATATATATATATATATATATATATATATATATATATATATATATATATATATATATGAAATTCGACGTTCTAATCTTTATATCTAATATTTACATTTATAAGAGAGCCCTGTTGGTTAGGTAATCAACAGAATATTGCACAGTATTGTCAAGAGAAAATTATTTTTTAAAAATAATTTTTTTCTTTAAATTGTTTCACTTTCCAAAAATGTAATGTACCGCTCAAGAATCCTATGGAAAAGTGATTCAAGTCAAAATGGCCAATATGTAGTTCTCGACGTCGCGTCGTGAATAAAAGCAATGGTACCAAAAATCTCCTCAGTTGGTTTGTGTAGTTCTAATATATTCCCATATCAGCGCAGAGTGTGTCGACTAGTACAAGTTAGCTGGACAAAATTATTTTTTTCACTTATTTCAATTGTTTATGTATATTCTAGGCATATTAAGTTATTTTAAGAAAAAATTCATCGCGTTGGTTTTTTTTATGGGCGTGGCTAATTTTTTCCCCTAAATTAGTCAGCTACGCAGACATATTTAACGATAACTCGGGAACAACTTGTCAGATTTTTATAAATAAAACATTAAAAAATGCGTAATAAAATTTTATTAAAGTTGATTGAATATTATTTTATTGTATCTTTTATCGTTTTGGAGTTATTTAGAAATTAATGGAGAGAACAAATTTTTTTCGTGATTGAAAGAGCTGCATTAAACTCATTACCTGACTTCTGACGCTTATGACTCGCCACTTGCAAATTTGATAAACAACCTTTTCTCGGAATTCGGGGTTTGGTGGTGTTGTTTACGTTTTGCAAATAAGATTTCCTGGAAATCATAACATGAATTTTGTCCACCTAGCATGTTCTACGCGACACACTGTGCAGCGGTCTGAAAGAAAGAATAAAAAGTTCGTTTCAAGTTAGGAATTATAGGTTTCAACTGACATGGTCTCTGGGTTTTTCTATCAAATATTAAACAACGCCCCTTTATAGTAAACAGTTTTTAATGAAATAAAGTAAATTCCTTCCTTAAATAAAAAACTTTTTTTGTTATATAAATGTTTCGAATAACAACATTTATTTAAAAATAAATGAAACAACATCAATTCTATAAGTACAGATTCTATTTGTTTATAAATTAATTTCAACTTTTAATCCATATTTTACCTGGAGAAACAAAAAGAGCAAAAACGAAAATAAATCCACTTAACCAGCAAACGCACTTTACCCTGTCAATTCGTCTCTCAGCTTGATAAAGCGACACCTGTTGGATTTAACGTGCACTCTTATCCCACGCTGATAACAGACGCACAATATCCGAGTGAGCTTTGTTCCATTTGCTTCAGTAATTTTGCATACAAGGGAAATTCTACTAGAATGTTTGTTCTCTAAGCCTGGTCCACGGTTAGTCCTAATGTTAATTTACGTTACTTTAAAAGAAACAGAAGAAAAAGGTGGGCTATTTATTTATATAGATGACAATCTGTTTACACAGTAAATTGAAAAACAGCAGTTAAGATAAATTTAAAATTAAAGATTTTGAATAAAAGTGGCTTTTCTCCTTTTGTGTTGGTTGTCATTTTCTTTTTCCTCTCTTCCATTTTCTTAGATATTATAATAAATCGTTCTTACCTTCCTTGCCAAAGGAAAGTGAATTCGTCAAAAAATCACATTCCGAGATTTTCGTCATCCTTCTTGTTTCAAGGTCTTCACATCACAAAAAAAATAGTTTCTTATTTTCGTCGATTTCTCCGTCGGTCGATCTGCCTGTCTGTCGGCATGATAACTCTCTAACGATATTAGATATCGCTTTCAAATATAGTACGCATATATCATTTGAGGTAGGAATAGAACCTATAATGTTAGGGCTTTATCGCTTTAAAAGAAAGGGGGTCGATATATTTTATATATTTTCCATGGATTATGAGAATTTTTTGGATCTTGCTAGAGATAATTTTATGCATAATTACTTAGCTAATCAAAGGGATGGGGAGGTTGCAAGAAGGGTTGTTTTGTTTATATAGTCTATCGAAGAATCTAAAATTGTGTCATTTTTTATTATTTTAATTACTTATGATCAAATAAATGGGGAGTTAGTGGGGGACGTGGTTACGGTTTCTTCGTATGTTCGCTGTTATATGTCCTTTGGGGTTTTGGGGGTTAAAGAATCTGAAAACTATGTTATTTTTTATTATTTGTTATTTTCACAGAAATAATAATAAGAGGTCTTTATTTTTAACTCGGCGAAATCCAGTTATGAACGTCTCATCTCAACTGAGCCAGTAGCTAGGCATACAAGATACAAAAAAATATAAAAAAAAACACATATAAAAATACAAATTCATTAATACAAAATTCAAGTACTGCCTAAATACTAGGTAAAAATACATACAATAACATTACATCATTACAGAGACAAAGGAAACAAACATTATATAAAATAAAAAAGAAGAAGCTGACACAGTACGGGAAGAAAAAAAAGTACAACAATCAATTAGCTCAACAGCAAATATAACTTAACGTACAGAAGTGAAAAAGACAACGGCAATCCATCGTCAAAAGTTAGGACTGATAGAAATAAAAATAAAAGTCAAGTTGGGTTCCCGAGGAGAAATTTCTTATAAATTAGTTTGAAATCACTAACTGACCTGCTTTGAATAGCGTGCGGTACCGAATTGTAAACACTCACTGTAGCTGAAACATCTTTCAAAGATCGTCTTTCTGTGCTTTGGTATTTCTAAAAGGTGAATATTTCTAGTATTTAAACCGTGCACATCTACCCGATGCCTCAATGTCTGTCTAAGATAGAGAGGACAATCCGTTGCCAATACTCTATGAACAAATACCGCCATGTGCAATTTTCGCCTACTAAACATATTGGGCCACATGGGAAACATGATCTCTCTTCCGCAATCCACAAATAAACCTAACACAAGAATTCTGAATCCTTTGTAGTATGGAACTGGAACGAACATCGAGACATGGCCCAAAAACCACATCCGTATAATTAGCATGACTCAAGATTAATGTTTCGCAGAGCCTCTTCCTTACGTCTCTGGTCAAAATATTTCTATTCCGATATAAGCTTCTTAAAGCTGTGTATGTTTTCTGCATTATAAGCTTGACATGATCTCTAAAGTGCAGGTCCTTGTCAATCACAATCCCAAGACTTTTTACAGTTTCCCCAGTTGGACAGGGACACCATTCAGAACAACACCCAAGTCAAGTCCCGCCAGCGCATTGCCAAAATTAATTGCCACTGATTTAGATGAATTCAGCTTAAGACTCTGCCTGTCCGAATATGACTGAATATTCTCGAGTGTGGCAGCATTATCTCTATTGTAACTAGCATACACATGTGTATCATCGGCAAACTGATGAATTAAGCAATTATTATTAACTGATTCAACCAGATCCATATATATCATAAAAAGTAATGGTCCCAGAATAGAGCCCTGTGGTACGCCACTGTTCATGACCCCAGGCTGCGAAATCTTATCATCCATCTTAATAACCTGTCTCCTATTCACTAAATAGCTCTACTGCCTCATCAGAGAAGCAGCAATAATGAAGCTTTGCACAGAGGAGACTATGATCTATAGTATCAAATGCTTTACTGTAATCCAAAAGGAGTACAGTTGACGATTCACCATGATCAGCAGCCCGAAGTATATCATCCATTATGGCTGCGGGAGCGGTAGTTGCACTGTGTCCTCTACGAAAACCTGCCTGAAATTATTTTTTCAAAAATCTTTGATAATATTGGCAGTAGACTAATAGGACGGAGGTCTGATAGTTTGCTAGGGCTTATTGCTTTCGGCAAGGGTCTCATCACGGAACTTTTCCAAAAGTCAAGAAAATGCTTTTCCGTAATACATGTAATAAATATATGTGCGATATAAGGTACGATATAATTACCACATAGCCGCAACATTTGCAAACTAATTTCATGGGAGCCAGCAGCAAACTCAGTGCTTACTTTAGGACTACGCATGGGAAGATTTTTTTTTTAAAGCTTGAATAATCCATTATACATAACATAGCGATATAAGGTACAATATAATCACCACATAGCCGCAACATTTGCAAACTAATTCCATTGGAGCCAGCAGCAGCATTAGATGTCAGCGAACTAATGGCGCCGCGCACGTCATCCAACTGAACAACTCCAATTCCAAACAAGTCAATGTTCTCAGCAACTCTGCCATCCAGATAGTACTGCACAGCATCGGGATCCACATGAAGTTTTTTTTTTTAAAAAGCTTGAATAATCCATTATACATAACATTTTTTTTCAATATTCAGTTTTAAATATATCATGAAGTAATAGTAGAGTTGATTTTTTGGAATTTTGACTAACTGGCCTATTAACCGACCGAAAAACTGTGGAATCTTTGAGAGAAGCGAGAAGATTGTTTGCCATTTTCTAATGATATACCGTCTTGGTTTAGAAGCAACAATTTTTATGCATCTTCGATCGAACTAAGGCTTGCGGCTAGAAGTACATTTCTTCGAGGAGAAATGTCAGCACAAGAAGAAACAAATGTTTAGTTCTTCCTATTTAGCAAATTTATAGAGTCAAATTTCACGCAATTTGGGCACTTCCTTGTGGTGGTACTGGTACTGGTACAATACTCGATGGCGAAACGAATTTATATGAATAATATATATAGTATAAATTTGCTAATTGGCCAAAAAGAGATCAAATTTAGCTTCACGGCTTTGTTTTAAGCCATTAAGTTGGTTGACGTTGTTAGCGTTAAAGTTTCCTAAGATGGAAATTTTTGCACCACTTACTCAGAAGGTGAAATTACCAAATCATTGCTAAAAAGTACAAGAAGATTTGAGAATTTCAAAGTACGTTAAATTTTGCTAAAACGCTACTGTTTTAAGCATCTTGGATGCCAAGTGCTAAAATGTATGATGTATAAATATACTAAGCTAGGAAAAACGCCAGAACGGTCGATTTCAACTCCGTTCCAGAATATTCAGTTCCAAGGTGGTAACAAAAGGCAATAAATTAATAAAAAATATATTAGCATGCTTGCCAAGTTTTTAGGGGTTAGTTACCTAACTTTATTCATTTAATGAATAAAATCGTTTATATGAAAATAGTATTAGAGACATTACTAGAGTTTTAAATTTATCTACTTTACCTCGAGAATGAGGGAAAATTTAAAACTGAAATTCTTATGTTATATTAAGATTAATCCTACAGTAAAAGTAGGATGTTACACTTTAAATAGGAAATTTAGGTAGCTCTAAAAAACATCTAGAAATTTGACAACTTCGCCAATATTAGTTTTAATTTTGATACATTTAGAAATTATGAAGCAATTTTCCTAACCGGCAAATTTTAGTTTTATTGTGACGTTTTTTTATGTTACATACAACTAATAAGCTTAGAAAATCCCCATGATTCCTTTCACATAAGGATATATAAACTGCAATTTTAGATAATTTTACTATATTTTCTGCCATATGATATTTGATTATAAACGACAACTGGAAGCTGAAAATGATGTGTTAAAAT
The DNA here is from genome assembly GCA_019049505.1 of Pachyrhynchus sulphureomaculatus. Taxonomy (NCBI): domain Eukaryota; kingdom Metazoa; phylum Arthropoda; class Insecta; order Coleoptera; family Curculionidae; genus Pachyrhynchus; species Pachyrhynchus sulphureomaculatus. The sequence goes on from CM032456.1 coordinate 70,769,240, forward strand.
ACCATGTTAAGTTGCAGAAAATTTATTTTACAAACAAAAGTACCCAGTAAACATAAAATTCTGGAATAGGAATAAATAGTTCTCGATTTATTATATATATATATATATATATATATATATATATATATATATATATATATATATATATATATAATCATAAAACTAGCGACGTAATTATGTATCTTCCAGGAGCAGCATATTATATACGATAAATTCTTAAGAAAAATGTGTACTATTTTTTTTAGAGAATTTCCCTAAACGCTTTTCATATAAATACACCCAACCTCGTTGAGTACATACACTCGACTTGATTTGTAGCTGATTCGCTCGATTTAGAGAGCTTATCGACCCTTTTAATTGGCTTGATTTGCCCAGTGGTTCAGGTTAGCTTTTTTGTTTTCTATTTAGTATTGTTGGAAATGATTTTCCACCTGGTTTAATCTGTTTAGAATAATAACTATCTAAATATATTGATTTCAATAAGCAGTATTTTGGAATAAAAGTACACACATATATATATATATATATATATATATATATATATATATATATATATATATATATATATATATATATATATATATATATATATATAAATATATATATATATATATATATATATATATATATATATATATATATATATATATATATATAAATATATATAATATATATATATATATATATATATATATATATATATATATATATATATATATATATATATATATATAAAATATATATATAAAAAGCAAGTTTTCAAAATGTTAGATGTACTCGTCAAGACCGTTTCAAATCACTATTCACGACTACTAGTAGTAGTAAAGTGAGTGGGTGGTACATTGAGTCCCTGGTGTCACCTAGATCTAAAAGTTCTTCTGTGAGTCGAGTTAGGGTCGCAGCCCTAGTTTTTCTGCCAAGAGACATAGGCTACTCACCCTGACCTCTTGTAGATCTTTGGGTTCACAGAATAGTTGACCCCAGTATCTATATCTCTTGACCATTAGTGTAGAACATTCGCACAGAATGTGTATACTGTCCTCGTTTTCTCCCTTGCACAGCCGACATGTTTTCCTGTCAGCCAGTTTGAGGTTATATAGATGGGCCTGTAGTGCCACATGTCCTGCAAGGAGTCCTATGCTCAGACTTAACCTTTGTTTTGCCATCGAAAAGAGTTCCTTTGTTCGGCCTGTCGTAGTTTGTTTCATAAGGAGTTTGGCTTGACGACACCCCGCTCTTGTACTCCAAGAGAGTTGATGTTCTTTATCCAACCATTCCCTGATTTTGTTTTTACCGAAAACGAATGGAACTCCTACAACCTGTTCAGGTGAGTCCTCCAAGGTGCCTCTTTTGGCGAGTTCTTCAGCTATTTCATTTCCAGATATGCCTTGGTGGTCTGGTACTCACATTAGGGTAACTTCATTGTTACCTCCTAATGTGTTTAGTTCTTGTACACATTTCCTGATCAGCAAGCTGTCCGTGGTGGATTTGGCTCTACTGTCGCAGCAGATTAAAATTTTCATATTATTTGTCCCTTTCGAGATTTGTAGTTTTATACGTCTGAGGATGGCTAACACCTCAGCTTGAAAAACCGTGGTCATATCTCTCACCTCTTTGCTGCAGAAGGGCGTAGGTTGGTTAGTTCCTTCGTTCTTCTGCAGCTTTTTAAAACGGCGTCTGGCCGCGCCGTTGTAACGAACGCGTGGTTTAGGGCCTGTTGGTGTTCCTGCGTTAGATGTCGCTTCGTCCTCGGGTTGTTCGCTACCCAGGGCAGTCACCCCCTGGAGGATTTCAGTGACAGTTGTTATTTTATTTTTCATTTTGTTGTGTGTCCATAGATGGTCCCATCCAATCCCAGTATCGCGGATTTGCGGTTTCACCCAACCAGTGTCGCGTATGTTTGGGGCTTGGCTCGTTACTCCCGGAGGTCGCCCGATTTCTGGAAGGCATCGCTCGCGACACATCACTCTTTGCGCCATGCAGCCTTCGGCACGGTAGTTAACACGTTAGCTTGGACTATTTTTAAGGTCTCTACAATTTGCCAATAACATATTCTTAATAGTTAATTCTTAATACCTTTCTGTTGATGTCCTACTTTATGAACTAGCGATCTCATGAGGATCCGCCGGGCCAGTGCGGCTAATATCTGCAAAAAATCCAACAAATTTACATCATAATATAATCAATTGCAAACCAAAGATCCTCAATCCCCTGCAGGATAAAAGTAGCTCATTATGGCAAGATGAATTCTGTGAACAATCAGTGATCAGCGGGCAAGGAATTGCTGTCAAATAAAGGCGACTAAAGTTACGTCTCATGCACACAAGCTTCTAATTTTAACAGAAATATTGGCAGTTATAAACTCGTGACAAAATTGTCGTGTAGATTCAATTCATTTAGATGCAGCTAGTAACAGTAAACTTATATTTGGAAATAGAAAAAATTGAACAAATAATATAAGGGGATTTCATATTGGTGATATTGATAATGGAACATATATTCAAAAAACTTAACGGGGGGAACGAAAGCATGCACACTTAGGTACAAAAATTAAATATAGAAATGTGGGATCACTTGGAGCTGTGAAAAATCTTAATTCATATTTTAAAATAATAAAGAGATCCTTCACGACAATAAGGAAGTCATTATGCTGAATGAATCGGGGATAGAAGTAGAATAATATATATACCTGGGACCAGATATGCGAGGAGATAGAAAAATAGCAACGCAGATTTAAATAGAAGAATAAGACTCGCATGCATAGCTATTGGGAGATTAAAACATAGATTAAAAAATCTAATACTTAAGATATATATGAAAACAGACATATTAAATCAATGTGTTGGCCCAGTCCTGCTGTACGAGGGTGGATTGATAAGTCTGATAAATTTGTATGAAATTGCGAGAAATGTTGTTAAGCGTCATAACTGTTGATCAGGGCTATTCTTGTAACGGTTGCGTCTAAAGTTTCAAACAGATGCAACGCGCAGTTGTTTGTTGGCAGCTATCGTAAGTGATTGGTGTCATACGTTTCCTAGGAATGGATAAAGTATCATGCAGTGATAAAACATTTTTATTTAAAAAAGTGGACTGCGACTCAGATAGAAACGAAACTGAAGGAAGCACTCAAGATCCTTTAATATTTGATATATGAATTTACGTTTCGTTCTGCAGATACTACGCGTTCAAGACGCCCGATTGAGGTTTCTTTTGAAGAAATGCTCGATATAATTTTTGGCATCGTGGTGAAAGATCGTCGCATTAAGCTTGGTACGATGGGCACCACGTTTGTTAACTCCAGACCAAAAACGCACGAGAAAGGACATTTTAAAATCGTGCGTGGAAAAGTTGCAGCGTAATCCGAGGAATTTCTGACGTCATGTTGTGACTGTAGATAAAACGTTATAGCCCAGAGACAAAGTAACAGTCAAAACAGTGGGTTGGACAAGGTGAGAGTGCACTGAAAAAAGCGAAAACAGTTCTATCGGCGGGAAAAGTGATGGCAACTATGTTTTGGGACTTAAAACAGGTAAAGCAGTGGCTGGCCCTTATTATGCATCGTTATTTGACCGTTTGCATAATGAGTCGAAGCAGAAACAGCCAAGACTAGCACGCAAAAAAATGCTCCTTCACCAAAACAATGTGCCTGCTCACACATTGGCCGTTATAATGGTAAAAGCGTTCCCTATCCAGCGTCTCCAGATTTGGCCCCGAGTGACTTTTCTTTATTTCCTAATCTCAAAAATTGGCTGGGGGAAGACATTTTCGCCGAAAGAAGAGGTTATCTCTGCTGTCAAGGAGTATTATGCACAGTTTGAAACAGTTTTTTTTTTCTGGGAGAAAAGCAAAAAAATAGAATCTAGCTGGAGCAAATGTATTAAGCTCAGTAAAGATTATGTTGAGAAACAAATTTCTTAATTTGAAAAATTTGTCTTGTCAATCCATCCTTATAAAGAACTAAAACGTAGGCAATCACAAAAAAAATAATGAGTAAGCTGCAACTAGCTAACGCCACAAAGAGGGAGCCATCCTAAATGTAACGCTAAAGGACAAAAAGGGATTAAGGAAAGTACCAAAATGAAACCTATCAAAAATATAATGCGAAAGTGAAAATGGAGATTAGCTGGATATATAACAAGACTGAACAGGACACAATGAACAAGGAAAACGACTGAAGGGAAACTACGGAAAAAAATAAATTCAGAACGGCCTATACTAAGATGGTATGATGACATTAGAAAACTAGCTGGTAGGGGATAGACGAACGTAGCATACGACAGAAATAGATGGAGGAAAATGGAGCAAGCGTATGTCCATGCATGGACGTTGAACGCTGGAAATAGAAAGAGATACTTAATATACAATACAATCACTTATACAACATAATGTAGTTTACTCAACCCTCTTCTTTGAACCTTCATTTTATAACCCGTTTCTTCCCCTAGGTTTCTTCTCGTCATTGTTTTTCGATGACCCTCATTTCGGGATTTGCATGGTTGTCTTATCTTATGAAGTCCATTTAAATATCTTGCTTGGCCAGCTTAAATCAAGAATCTTTAACCGCTTGTGCCTCTTTAATTATCTTCTGTCGTCTTCATTCTATTTCAAATTTCTTCACTTCATACACTCTTATTCTAAACACACAAGTACTGCTTCGAATATGGTGTATTTTAATTGATATTAGTTTAGTCGTTTTATCATCCTTTATTTGGATGTAAGGTATTGACTGAGATGTTAATACGGTTTCACCATTGCTTTTCTATTCTTCTGGTTTGATAGATTAGGTTTGACGATTTATACTTATCTCCCCGAACAGGGTTTAGTACTTGTTGAGGTACTAAACTTTTCTTCTGAATTTACAACTAAATATTTGGTTTAATACGTGCTAACTTTAAGATTACTTATATTTCTTGTATAAGCTTATTATTACATATTCTAGGTTAGCAGCGTCTTAAGCTAGAACTAACTAATCGTCAGCAAAACTAAGGAAACCTAATTACGATTTTGAATTAGAAAACCTATTCCACCAGAGTTCTCATTTCCTTCGTTTAAAACTCATTCTAAGTAATGATATTGGGAACAAACTACACACTTGGCTTGTATTTATTTTGATTGGTTTGTAATAGAAAGTACTGCTTATATTATAATCCGGGTGTAAAATGATAATATCGATACCTGTACTTATTCAGAGGTTCTTAATTGGAAAAAAAAAAGCAGCCAAACCCTACTTGCATGCAAGCAGGTCAATACAATTCCGACAAAAACTAAAAATTGCAAAAATATTGCATTGTAAAGAACAATTATGACAAAAGATTTTGCACTCCTTGATAGATGAAGTAATTTCCATTATTGTCAAATAACGAATTCGTTATTACAAATGGTCACGAAGAATCACATTCCCATAAAACTTTTGACGCCATCTGAACAAAATCACAATGATATTTCACTGACATCAAAATTTCGAGATCTCGTATCGTTTATAAAAACTATTACCGGTTACAATAAGAAACCTTCAAAATATCTAATTGGCTATTGACGCCTATTGTTAACTCAGACAATCCTAAAAGAATAAAAAATAAGATAATCTTAACCTAAATATCTCAATGACTATCTAAGATATGCATCGGATAATTTAGCTAATACGGTTCACTAAACAAGGGACTAATATTGGGAATCGCGATGCTTTGATATATTCGATCTGACTGAGTTGATGGTATAGATGGATGGATATGTGATTGGCAGATGCTATTATGCTATATTGAAAAGGCAGGGGTGGATTTAAGGATCTCGTCCCAGCTTCGTTTGCCCAGTAACTTAACGTCAACAATATCCGCTGTGTACTTGTCTTCTGCTATGCATAAACAAGAGCGTTATTATTATTCCCAAGAACACAAACATACATACGCACACGCACATGCAAATACACACCTTACTTTATGAGTCAAGCACTTGAAATTTAACAAACGGATTTATCTCCAGATTCACACTGATTAACACTTCGACATAGAAACACTCTCACATTGACCATTTTTGCCCTTCTGGGCAATCTTGTACCAGCTTAATTCAGCAAATCTTTTTAGTTCGTCCTACCATCTTTGTTGGAATCTACCCCCGCTTCTTTTCTCCCCCAAAGCCCTGGTGATGTTTCCACTTCAGTTTTCCTTGTATATATATATATATATATATATATATATATATATATATATATATATATATATATATATATATATATATATATATATTGTCCCTTCTGGGCAATCTGGTACCAGTTTAATTCAGCAAATCTTTTTAGTTCGTCGTACCTGTTGGGATCTATCCCCACTTCTTTTCTCACCCCAAAGCCCTGGTGATGTTTCCACTTCAATTTTCTGTATATATATATATATATATATATATATATATATATATATATATATATATATATATATATATATACATATATACATATATACATATATACATATATACATATATACATATATATATATATATATATATATATATATATATATATATATATATATATATATATATATATATATATGTACATATGAAAAAAAAAAAGAATGCCACCATGCACTATACAAGCACGGAAATGAAACAAATCACATATTTAACTACAAAAAAACTAAAATCTTAAACAAAGACCACAACTACTATCAATTAGTAATTAAAGAAATGACAAAAATAAGAAAGGAAAAAAACGCAATGAATGGGAGAACAGATATTAAGGACCTAAGTTTAATATATAACAGCTAATTAGCTATCAAGTACTAATATTAAAAAAAATAATAATAAGAAAAATTTTAATAAAATCAATAAAATAAATATTTTCAAGAGTTGAGCATAATAACCAACTAAAAATAAAAGCATATAAAAAATATGAGCAATCCACAATCATAAAAAAGTCGCCAGTCTTATCGTTGGCCTTAGACCTAGATGTATTGGTCTGGTTTACTTACTTTAATTTTTAACTAATTGTTATTGTTAATTGTAACAACATTTTAAACCAGTTGTCCATATATAAAAGACAAAATTTTAAGTGAACATGTTTGTATTTTTCAATTTACTTTTAGGAATGAAAATCAATACCAAAGAAAAAAAATTGAGAACGCCTATAACTATAGGGCAAAACATAAAAATAATTAATAACTAAGGATATCGGCGAGGATGTCATAATACCCGTCAACGTTGTCCAAGTGCCGAAACAAACATTTTTGTATTCTACATCTTTTAGATAACGTGGTAGTGCTACCTCGGACGTTATTGCATTTCTGCGAATAACTATTACCTATGTACGTGGCCAGGCCAAATATGCTTAAATAATTTAATAAATAAGTATACCGACCTGCAGGATTGCAGATATATATATATATATATATATATATATATATATATATATATATATATATGTGTAGATATCGATGCTGGAAAGAAGAGAAAATAAATAATCATTCTGTGTGGTGTTCTAGTAAATTGAGCATCTCTTTTTGGAACTATTAAGTTGTGCTTTTAGTCTCTGTGATATTTTACTACATAAAAGTACTTATTACTCATTTTTATGTTAATTTTAAGCTTTTGCAGTCAGATTGACTAAAGGAACATTAAACTTAAACCCGACTTAGTTGCCATGGAAGTTATAACTTCTAGTTATCCCTCTGATTATTGTTTTGAATACCTCGGGAGCATTTTCGTAAAAAAAATTAAAATAAAGGCGGCATTTAGGACCTTGTAACTGGTAGGAACGTTTTTAAAACCTTGATGGAATTTTTTATTTTATCGATTTGATAATAAATAAAAACGAATTTTCTAACCTTGTACTGCAGAACATCATAACTTTGAATGGGCTTCCCGGGCTTACTTTACTGGTACTCATATGAATTTAAGTTCATAATGGTTAAATTAGACCAGTTTTAAAATTAACTTGCTCAATTAGTGTTCCGTACGTCGATTGCGTCTAAAATAAAAAAAAAATGTAACGGAGGTATAAAATGATCAGTGACTTCAGAAAACACACCCCAAATGAGTTTTCAACAAAGTTTGTTTCCGATCTTTAATGAAAACTGATGACCTTGAAATTTTTTGTGTTTTTATATACCAGATAAATTATTAAAGGTGATGCACTCGTGATAATTTTCGCTCATTCTACACTCCGTGGAAAACATTCCAGAATTTTTTAAAATTTTTTTGATCAGTACTTTTCGAGATAAAGGGGAGACAGCGATTTTTCGCGATTTTTTAAAAATAATACAAAGAAAAGTGCGCGTAAGTATTACATTATATATGAGTTTTTACAAGCTTTTATTTGACACCCCACTCGATTCAAAATTTAACCTTCAGAACTACACGGTTCTGATGAGGCCATTAATATATTATATATTATAATATTAGTAGCAAATTTCAACTTTGTATGTCAAATAGTGTAGGAGAAAATCGGGTGTGACAGACGGACAGACAGACAGATACCGAACTGATCTTACCATATACGAGGCTGGTTTGAAAAGTCCGTGCAAAGTCCGAGAGATGGCACCATCGGCGCGTATCGAGGTCATGTTTAGTTAGTAGCATCTATTGAATGAACACACACCAAGTTTCAGCCATATTGGTCTATTTCTTTGTGTTTGGCATTCGTGTGAAACAAGGAAGTCGAGTGATTTTCAAGAAATGGACGAAAAAGAATTTCGTGTGGTGATTAAACATTACTTTATGAAAGGCAAAACGCCTCAGGAGACTAAAGAGAAGCTTGATATACATTATGGTGACTCTGCACCTTCGATTAGAACAGTTTATAAGTGGTTTCAAAATTTTCGGACTGGCCATATGGGCACAAGTGACGCTGAACGTTCTGGATGGCCTGTGGAGGTTACGACTCCAGAAATCATTGATCAAATCCATGATATGGTGATGGATGACAGAAGAGTTAAGGGGCGTGAGATTGCTAGTGCTGTGGGCATCTCGACTGAACGGGTACATAATATTTTGCATAAACATTTGGACATGAGAAAGCTATCCCAAGATGGGTGCCGCGATTGCTCACGTTTGACCAAAAACGGAATCGTGTGAAGTGTTGCAAGGATGGTTTGCAGCTGTTCCAGAAGAATCTGGAGGACTTTAAGCGTCGTTTCGTCACTGTGGATGAAACATGGATATATTATTATACTCCTGAGACCAAACAACAATCTAAACAATGGGTTACCAAGGGGGAATCTGCACCAAAAAAGGCGAAGACCGTTCCTTCGGCCGGAAAGGTTATGGCGACTGTCTTTTGGGATTCGCAAGGGATAATCGTCATCGACTATCTGGAAAAGGGTAAAACTATTACAGGTGAATATCATTCATCGTTATTGGATGGTTTGAAAACCGAGCTGCAAGAAAAACGCCCGCGATTGGCCCACAAGAAAGTCCTTTTCCATCACGACAACGCACCAGCACACACCTCAGCAGTTGTGGTCGCAAAATTAATGGGAATAGGATTCCAACTCGTTTCACATCCCCCTATTCTCCAGACTTGGCTCCCTCGGACTACTATTTGTTCCCCAATTTGAAGAAACGGCTGGCGGGACAAAGATTTTATTCAAACGAGGAGGTGATTGCAGACACTAATGGATATTTTGCAGACTTGGACAAATCCTATTATTCGGAAGAGATCAACAAACTAGAACATCGTTGGACGAAGTGTATAAGCCTAAAAGGAGACTATGTCGAAAAATAAAAAAGGTTTACCCCAAACACATAAGTAGTTTTTATTTTTGCACGGACTTTTTAAACCAGCCTCGTAAGTGTTCCGTACGAAACACTAAAAACATCTTTAGATGTTTTATTCTTTAATATTTCCCGTTCCTCTATAGTTGAAACATCAAAGGGTGGAAATTACCCTAAAATGGTATTTATAATTTATTTAATTTTGTTTATTAAACTCTACAAAAATGCAAAAAATTGTCACTAATCCGATTCTGTTTGTGTCTCCTATCTTGAAATGATGAGAACAATCAGGTACAGATGGTGGATTAGATGCAAGTCATGGAACGCTGAAATGAACTTGTGATATGCCTTCAGTCCGAATCATTTGCTGATCACAAATCAAGTTGTCTGTAACGAACATGCGGACAGATCAGACAACTGCCCGGAATTGCGACAATGAATAAAACTAAATGAAAATATCTTCCCCTAGAGCTTAACAGAGATGTAATGGGAATTATGTTTGTCTTATTCTGTAACTGTAGATGGAAATCGAAAATTTATATGAACGAGTATGGATGTTATTGCCTTCTTTCATTAATTTAAGCAACAAACCAATTTATAATATTAATGACAAATCTGACAGTCAACAAGCAATTTTTGAGTTTGTAGTTACCGTTGTATACAAGGGTAGATTGAAAAGTCTTGTCAGAAACAAGGTAAATAACATTTTTTTGCGAAAACAGGGATCTACTTCTCCACATAATTTTCATTGCGCTCAATACATGTTGACCAGCGAGATTGAAATTTTTTTATTCCTTCAGAAAAAAAAATTGTTTCATACTCATTTATAGCACAGATGACCTTTTCATTCAACAAAAATTTCTTTCCCCCAAGACAATTTTTGAGATTATAAAATAAAAAAGAGTTACTTGGGGCCAAATTTTAGGAATAGGGCGGGTTTTATGCACTTTTACCATTGCAACGGCCGATTTGTAAACAGGCGATATCCCCGCCGATAATCTCAGGATATGAAAAATAATAAAATCCCTACTCAGGCGAGGAGGTAAGCGGTAAAAAAAATAACCGGTCAAGTGCAAGTTGAACTTGCGCAATTAGTGTTCCGTACGTTGATTGTTTTTAAAATAAAAAATTTTGTTACGGAGGCATAAAATGGTCACTGACTTCACAAAACACACCTCAAATGAGTTTTCAACAAAGTTTGTTTCCTATCTTTACTGAAAACTGATGACTTGAATTTTTTTTTTGTATACCAGATAAATTATTAAATGTATTGCACTCGTGATAATTTTGGTTCAATCTACACCCTGTGAAGAATATTCTAGAATTTTTTCCAAATTTTTTGATCAGTACTTTTGGGCATAAGGGGAGGGGGACAGCGATTTTTCGCGATTCTTTAAAAATAACACAAAGAAAAGTGTGCGCAAGGATTATATTATATATATTTTTGAACTCGTGTTTTTACAAGCTTTCATTTCACATCCCACTCGATGACCTGGTAAAAAAAAATTTTCACTTCCGATTTCACCCCCCCTTAAGTTAAAATTTAACTCTTAAAACTACACGGCTCTAATGAGGCCATTAAACCCTATATTAGTACCAAATTTGAACTTTCTTTGTCAAATAGTTTCGGAGAAAATCGGGTGTGACAGACGGAGGCATAAAATGGTCACTGACTTCACAAAACACACCTCAAATGAGTTTTCAACAAAGTTTGTTTCCTATCTTTACTGAAAACTGATGACTTGAATTTTTTTTTTTGTATACCAGATAAATTATTAAATGTATTGCACTCGTGATAATTTTGGGTCAATCTACACCCTGTGAAGAATATTCTAGAATTTTTTCCAAATTTTTTGATCAGTACTTTTGGGCATAAGGGGAGGGGGACAGCGATTTTTCGCGATTCTTTAAAAATAACACAAAGAAAAGTGTGCGCAAGGATTATATTATATATATTTTTGAACTCGTGTTTTTACAAGCTTTCATTTCACATCCCACTCGATGACCTGGTAAAAAAAAATTTTCACTTCCGATTTCACCCCCCCTTAAGTTAAAATTTAACTCTTAAAACTACACGGCTCTAATGAGGCCATTAAACCCTATATTAGTACCAAATTTGAACTTTCTTTGTCAAATAGTTTCGGAGAAAATCGGGTGTGACAGACGGACATACAGACGGACAGACAGACGGACAGACAGACGAACAGGCAGACGGACAGACAGACGGACAGACAGACGGACAGACATACGGACAGACGGACAGACAGATGGACAGACACAGAAGTGATCTTTTAAGTGTTTCATACGGAACACTAAAAAGGCATCCTGGTGAAGTGCTAGTCACGGTTTTACCCTTTTTCATATAATCAATCGTGATTATACTCTGCGAGTCCAAAAAAACAGTTGCCGTTACTTTTCCCGTTGCCTTTTTCGGTGCACTTTCACATTCGCCAACCCATTGTTTTGACTACCGTTTTCTCCGAGGTGTAATTTTGGATCTAAGATTTGTCTATATTCACAAAATAACGCCAGAATTCCTTCGAACTACTCTGCAACTTTTCCAAACACGATTTTGAAATCTCCTCCTTCGATTTGGAGTCGGCTAATGCGGCACTGAGCGCATACTCAGCTTTTTCATTTTTAGGTCTTCATGCAGGATTTTATAAAGCCATTCAATGAGATGCCTACCATCTTACCAGTCCCACGAAGCTTAACGTGATGATCTTCCATCACGATACCATAAATTTTATTAACCATTTCTTTAGAAGAAACCTCAATCGTGCATCTTTAATGCACAGCATTTGTAGTGTTCGCGTACTGCCACGTTTAAGTGCATTGATCCAGTAATAAATGGTCTTGACTGTAAGTGCAGAATCTCATAGACCTTCTTCAGTTCAGTGTCTATGTCTTATCTGCACGAAACTCGGATTTATCCTACGAAACTTGTAAACCGATAACTGCTAACAAACAACTGCGCTTTGCATTTTATTGAATCTTTGAACACAACCGGCAACCGTTATAAGAATCATGCTTACCAACAGTCATGTCACTTTAAAAATCTCCCGCCATTTTGTAGAAATTTACCAGACTTATCAATTTACCCTCGCAAGTATCATCTACACGTACTTGACAGGCAATCCCTTTAAATGAGTTAAAAAATTCATTTAAATTACCATTCACTCATCGAATTAGAAAAAGGTCAAATGAAATATTTTTCCAGCACTATACCGGAAAATCAATTGTCGAACTGTGTATATTCTTGTCATTCATTACACTTTAGTAAAAAGCAGATCTTAGAAAATAAAAATTGAACGCACTGTCACCTACACAATTTTCCTTAAAAAAGATCTCCTTTACAACGACTAAATAATAGTTTGTCCTTTAGGCGTAGCTTTAATGTCAGCCCGTCAGTTGCAGATGGTTTTCGTCTTGCAAGTATTCGCGAGCCATTGCATTCAGTCACTGGGACATTTGTCGATAATAGGGACGAGTGGTCAACTAGCTGAAACGTCACATAATAGACTTCCAAGGATGATAACAATCCGAAGGACGAATTTGGCAAGAATGTAAGTGACAGGTGAGATGTACGGCTGAAGGGATTTTAACAAGCTTTAGTTTGCTCTAGATAAAACGATTCGTGTACAAAAACATTTAAAACTATACGTTTTTCAGTTTTCCTTTGAAAATATTTCAGATTTAAATTTATATTTAAAGTAGTAAGATCTATTTATGTCTACAATTTAAAAAAAAATGTCTTTTTCTCTCAGTTACTAATGGTACGTGAGCGACCTACCGCTAGATCAACAAAATTAGAAAAATATGCACGATTCCCATGTGATAGTAGTTTCAACGTAAGATTCGTTAAAGGCTACGAAAAATAATTTAGTCTAATTTTGCAGAAAAAAAAACAAGTTATCTTATCCAACATCTTGTTTAAATAAGCATCCAGGCTCCTACATTTTAATAATCAGAAACCAGATCAATTTTATATCGTTAAACCAATGATTTAAGAACAAGACCTCTTTCAGGTTAGACTAAATTAGGATTTTAGCCTTACTCAGGTCAGGTTAGAGTCAGTCAACTCTGATAAGAAACGGTAATAACACAGGTGAAAATGCCTTTACCTCAGGAATATACTCAATTCCAACATTAGGGATGGAGGTAAAAGATCTGTACTCCTACAATGAAGCAATAACGAACATTGGCAATGAGGTTTTAATATTATCCAAAAAAGGATTGGATGAGGAAAAAAAATCTCATCTTAGTAAAACGAAAGACGTGGTCTGAGGAACTTAGATCCAACATTTTATTAGAAGCTACATTAAACCCTCTTTAGAAAAACTAAAGACACTATAGAATAACCGGTCAAGTGCAAGTTGAACTTGCGCAATTAGTGTTCCGTACGTTGATTGCTTTTAAAATAAAAAAATTTTGTTACGGAGGTATAAAATGATCAGTGACTTCACAAAACACACCCCAAATGAATTTTCAATAAAGTTTGTTTCCAATCTTTAATGAAAACTTATGACCTTGAAATTTTTGTTTTATTTTTATATACCAGATAAATTATTAAAGATAATGCACTCGTGATAATTTTCGTTCTATCTATACCCCGTGAAGAATATTCCAGAATTTTTTCAAAATTTTTTGATTAGTACTTTTCGAGATAAGGCGGGGGGACAGCGATTTTTCGCGATTTCTTAAAAATAATACAAAGAAAAGTGCGCGCATTATATATATATATATATATATATATATATATATATATATATATATATATATATATATATATATATATATATATTTTACTCGTGTTTTCACAAGCTTTTATTTGACACCACACTCGATGACCTAGTAAGAAATTTTTTTTTTACTTCCGATTTCACCCCTAAAACTAACCCCTTAAGTCAAAATTTAACTTTCAAAACTACACGGCTCTGATGAGGCCGTCAATTCCTATATTAGTACCCAATTTCAACTTTTTATGTCAAATAGTTTCGGAGAAAATCGGGTGTGACAGACAGACAGACAGACAGACAGACACCGAAGTGATCTTATAAGTGTTCCGTACGGAACACTAAAAATGGATGAAAGTAAAATGTAATAGAATAGAAGAACTTAATTGAAAATATTATGTTATTAATGTTTATAACAAGAAAAAAGAGGTAGCGTATAGTAACAAAACTAAATATCATCAAATGTCGTGGATGAAAAAGGAAAATTGCTTATAGATATTAATGAAAAAGTCTAAGTGTGGCAACTAGAAAATGTTCTGACGGTATATCAGTAGAACTTCCTAAAGTTTTTAATGAGTATTGCGCTAAACCTTTGACAGAACTATATAACCTGGTGTACAATACCCACATGACTGGCAAAGTTTCGCCTTTATCAATCAGCAGAAAAAATCTACTATTAAAGCATATCGAGACAGAATCATCAGCCTTATGAGCCATGTTCGAAAAAATTTTCCTTAAAGTAATCCACGTGCCTCTCTGTTCGAGGGACCGTAGTTTACAGCTGAAGACATTTTTTTGTTTTCTCAACTTTCTTGAATATCTCAGGATAGTAGGCATACTCATTTACATTAACGATCGATCCAATCTACAGCTTTGCAGATGACAGTACGCTTGACTCTTCATTCACCTTGAACGCTCGGACATCGGCTGCTCAGGCGAATATCCGCAGACAGCAGGAGGTCGTTCAACTTAACAAAGACCTGGAAGAAATCCTATGTTGGGGTGACAGTAACCAAGTGGAATTTAACGCTACAAAAACCCAGGCGGCAGTTTTTTTCTAAAAAAGTTAACGTTGCTGAACCCGACATAGTTATGTCGGGGCACTCCATTCCCCTAGCATCGTCGCTCAATTTGTTGGGCGTTAGTTTGAGAGCAAATATGTCCTGGCCTGAACATGTTGCAGGCATAGCAAGGAGAGCTTCTCAGAAGTTGAGAATATTATTTCGAACCAGAAAGCTTTACACCCCACAACAACTGTTAATTCTTTACAAAGCTCAAATTCGACCAACTATGGAATACTGCTCCCACGTTTGAGGCTCCGCTCCAAAACATACACTGCATTTATTGGATTCTATTCAGAGAAGAGCGGTCTGTCTGATTGGGGACCCGGAATTGACCGGCGACCTTGATTCGCTGGAACATCGAAGAACGGTTGGCAAAGTGAGTCTGTTCTACAAGTATTTTTATGGAAAGTGTTCGAAGGATGTAGCCCGCTTAATTCCTCCCAAAGCGGTGCATTTTAGAAATACACGTCGCGCTGGTGCTTCACATCCGTATGAGGGTCAGCTTGTTACTCCGCGTACAACGCTTCTCAAGCAGTCTTTTATATGGAGAACGTCATCCCTTTGGAATAATTTGTTTCCCACCGAGTACAATTTACAGCGATTCAAGAACAACGTGAATCGCTTTTTCCGCACACGTGCCGCTCCTGGAGCGCTTTAGAGACTTCCCCGCAGCACGTGTGCTGGACCCATAAAAATAAAAAAAATACTGCAAAGAAGATTAGGTGGTTTGGAAGGAGGGTCTACAGAAGAATCTTAAAAATTTCCTTGACGAACCATATTATGAACAATGACGTTATCTGGAGAATTGTCCAAGAACTCGACCTCATAACAACAAAAAAGAATTAGAACATCTTGGCCATATCATGAGGACAGAGAAATATCAATTTCTACAACCTGACATTAAGAAGAATGTTGCTGGCAAGAAAGGTCCCGGAAGAAGAATATGGTTTGGAATGACATCGATTCAGCTTATCAGAGTGGCAGCCAATAAAACCACGATTGCCTTGATGATCGCCGACATTCGGAACGGAAAGATTTTGGAAGAACTACTAAGGTGGTGTGAACCCCTTTTTTGAAGCGTCTACAGCACATTTTTTTAACGATTCGCGTCAGGTGTTAGTTGGCTTTGGTAAAAATTACAACCTATGACAACATTCGCTGTCTAGTTTATAGAGAGTAGACCTGTAGGGCGACAGCTTTGTTAGAAAAAAGTTAGATTTTAGATTATTACAAATGCTTACACACTTTGATCGTAATTTTACGCACTTTCTAACACATTTACAACGTTCATCACTTTGATTAATAAAGTCATCACAAACACCTACTTTTATAATTTAATTTACGATCTACAAAAGCATTGGTATTTATTCATTTTACAACTCTATTAATATCTAACAGACACGGGAACTGCATTTATAACTTATCATTAAAATATTTCTGTACTATGTGTACATATTTTTGTAGGAATATACTCATTAACAATAAAAGAAAACGGCCAAGTGCAAGTCGGATTCGTGCAATTACTGTTCCGCACCGTGATTTTTTTTTTTAAATTTTTCCAATCTTTTTTGTATAGCAGATAAATTATCAAAGGTAATGCACTCGTGATAATTTTCATTCAATCTACACCTTATGGAGAATATTCTAGAATTTTTTCGAAATTTTTTGAATAAATTTCTCTTAGAGATAGGGTGGGGAATAAGGGACTTTTGGCAATTTTTTATTGTGGCTCTCATGTTTCCTCAGAGAGCGTTCTTTACGAGTGGCGGTCGACGGATTTCTTTCTAACACCTTCACAATCAACGCCGCTGTGCCTCAAGGCTCCATACTGACTCCTACTCTCTTTCTCATTTACATTAACGATCTGCTGGAAAAGACCGAGAATCCAATCTACAGCTTTGCAGACGACAGTACGCTTGTCTCTTCATTCAGTTTGAATGCTCGGACATCGGCTGCTCAGGCGAATATCCGCAGACAACAGTAGATCGTTCAACTTAACAAAGACCTGGAAGAAATTCTATCTTGGGGTGACAGTAACCAAGTGGAATTTAATGCTACACAAACCCAGGCGGCAGTTTTTTCTAAAAAAGTTAACGTTGCTGAACCCGACATGGTTATGTCGGGGCACTCCATTCCCCTAGCATCGTCGCTCAATTTGTTGGGCGTTAGTTTGGGAGCAAATATGTCCTGGCATAAACATGTTGCAGGCATAGCAAGGAGAGCTTCTCAAAAGTTAGGAATATTATTTCGAACCAGAAACCTTTACACTCCACAACAACTGTTATTTCTTTACAAAGCTCAAATTCGACCAACTATGGAATACGGCTCCCATGTTTGGGGCTCCGCTCCAAAACATACCCTACATTTGTTGGATTCTGTTCAGAGAAGAGCTGTTCGTCTGATTGGAGACCCGAAACTGACCGACGGCCTTGATTCGCTGGAACATCGAAGAACGGTTGGCGGCTTGAGTCTGTTCTACAAGTATTTTCATGGAAAGTGTTCGAAGGATGTAGCCCGCTTAATTCCTCCCAAAGCGGTGCATGCTAGAAATACTCGTCGCGCTGGTGCTTCACATCCGTATGAGGTTCAGCTTGTTACTCTGCGTACAACGCTTTTCAAGCAGTCTTTTATATGGAGAACATCATCCCTTTGGAATAATTTGCCCAGCGCTGTGTTTCCTACCGAGTACAATTTACAGCGATTCAAGAACAACGTGAATCGTTTTTTTTTTTTTCCGCACACATGCCGCTCCTGGAGCGCTTTAGGGACTTCCCTGCAGCACGTGTGCTAGACCCATAAAAAAAAATTTAAAAATAATATAAAAAACAGGTTAGCGCTTTTATTTGCCGCCTTACTCGATGACCTTCAATTTTTTTTTCACTTCCGATTTCATCCACCAAAACTAACCTTCACTGTTTGATATCCAAGATATGCCACGAAAAACTTCTAGAGATTTTAAAAACGACCGGTATAGACGACAAAAATATTCGTTTCATCAATTTGTAGTGGCATCAGACAGCTGAAGTACGGTTGGAGTGCGTCAGGGTTGCATTCTATCGCCCTTGTTGTTCAACCTTTATTCGGAGGTGATATTCAATGAAGTACTTACTGGTACCACTGAAGGAATCAACATCAACGGCGTTAACATAAATAACAACAGATACGCCGATGATACATTGATTATCACTGATAACCGAAAAGATCTACAAAAACTTATGGAAAATAACTGAACACAGTTTGGTTGAAGACTCATTGCAAATAAAACAAGATATATGATTTATAAGCAAAGAATCTAATATTGAATGTTTGGTATTACAGTGAGTAGCACAAAGATAGAGAGAGTGGATAAATTGATGTATCTTGGTAGCAATATCAGCGATCACTGGGATCCGACTGTAGAAGTCAAAATTCGAATAGAGAATGCCCAAGTCGCATTTATGAAGAACAAAAAATCTTAACTAGTCACTATCATTGAAACTACGGATGAAAATGGTAGGCTGGTCTTTCCGATTCTCTTGTATGATATGGAAGCGTGGACGCTAACTGAAGCAATGTTTAAACGTCTGGAGGCATTCGAGATGTGGCTCTACTGACGACTGCTGAAAATTCGTTGGATGCACAGAATTAGTAAGAACAACGTTCTCATTCGCATGGACAAGGACTTGGAGGTGGTCACGACCATCACCCGATGCAAATTAGAATATTTTGGCTACATTATGAGACATCCAGAAAAACACGGAATCTTCTTCAGCTTCTTTCTTTCTAACATGTGGAGCTACACATGTATAGGTAAGCCGTGGCCTGTTTTAAGCTTCTTATGCCTCTTCGGATGTTGACGTCCAACATTCTCTCCAACGCTTCGGTGGTCTGCCCCGTGATCTTTTTCCGACTGGGATATTTAACTTTTTTTATTACAAGCCTGTTGTCGTCTAGCCTGTCTATGTGCTTGTTCCAGTATTTCATCCGTTGTCTTACTCATTTTCCTATGTTTTGTATCCCACTTTGCTGTCGAAGGTCCTTACTTCTAATTCTGTCGTGCAATGTTTTTCCGTGTATGGTTCTTATTATTTTCATCTCCACCGTTCTCATCATTTATTGTGTCCTGGAGGTGTCTGGTTTTGTTTCAGCTGCGTATGTTATAATGGGTCTAATCATTGATTTACATATTCTTATTTTACTGTAATTATTGAGGTATTTGTTCCTCCAGACAATGTCTCTTAGGCAGTACGAGATTCGGGAAGCCTTCACTGTCTGTTCTTTTACTTCTTTCTGTATATTTCGATAGCTTGTTATTGCAACTCCCAGATTTTAAAGTGATTCACGGAATCTTGCATCTGATTATAGAGGGAAAGATTCCAGGCAGGTGGTCCAGGGAGAAGGAGAACATCGGGGCTGAAAAATTCGAGACAGTGGTACGGAAAGCCTACGATTCAACTTTTCCGAACGGCTATCAATAAAACGATCATCATTAACATGGCTGCCAACATGATAATCAACGATCGTTGAACGGTTATGGTACTCGAAGAAGAAGAAAACTAACCTCTTAAGTCAAAATTTAACTTTCAAAACTACACGGCTGTGATTCGGCCATCAATTCCTATATTTGTGACAAATTTGAACTTTCTATGATAAATAGTCTCGGCTGTGACAGACAGACAGATAGACACCGACGTGATTTCATAAGTGTTACGTTTTTCATTTTTTATACGAAACGCTAAAAAAAAATTTAAAGAAGTGCTTAAAAATCATGCTGCTCCACAGAATTGTAAGAACACTATTGAAACTATACAATATTTAGCAACCTCACCTTTCTCCTCTCGTTCCCCTGTAGTGATGCTCAAAATTATAGGTTCATTTCTTACTTTAAGTATTATACAGTTATCAAATCGATATTTCATTTCGTTCGAGAGCAATCGTGCCAACAAACAAAGACAGAACGATGGAAATGGAACACAACGGTTCTCGTCTAGGTACCCAGAAATGTAAAAAAATTGCGAACATTTTGAAGCATGATTTTTACGAATGTAAAGTGAACAATTGCAAATACAATTTAGTTAGCAATATAATTTTTATAAGTTATAAGAATATTAACATCATTACCAATACGCAAAACACTGTAAAATTCTCTAGCCAATTCGACTGTAACAGAATCATTTTCCTTTATTAACGTCGATACACCTATCATGCTACGCTCCATCAAACTACACAATTTCGAATATATAAATGTGACGGTTCACGAAGTAACGATCAATATAAAAACTAATAATTCATTGAAACCCCCATTAGAAGACGTCGCTTTTATTATTCCTGCGCAATATTTATAGTGATAATATCCAGAAAAATAATGTGAATTCTCTGTGTGACTTGAGTGAGTATAGGCTTCAATCAAGCTGCGAACCGAGTGATATTGACTTACGGCTAATATTTATGGGCAATTTAGTGTCATTTCGCAGGGCACCGATATTGGTCTGATAACCACCCGCGTATAAATCAAAATAATGTGCCATTATTGCACTGTCGGCGAAAGCGACGGGATTCTCTGACGATCCGGTCCCTCTCGATATCATATTATATATTTTAATGTGTCGTAAACTTTACTTTTTACCTCGGCAGTTTGTGGTTTTTATGGCTATTTTAAATTTGGCACCGGTCTTTCAATCTCTTATACGAGTACTATAAATAAATTCGTTTTATTTTAAAATTATTTATTCCAGTTGTCAAAAAACAAAAAATATTGCTAATTATGATAAAAACAAAAGAAATTTAGCTCCATTAAACTAGTCAGAAAAAAAATTGAAAGTTTTTAGCTAGATAAAGAAGATTTTTATTTTTAGAGTTCCGTACGGAACACTTATGGGATCACTTCAGAGTCCGTCTGTCTGTTTGTCACACCCGATTTTCTCCGAAACTATTTGACATACGAAGTTGAAGTTTGGCACAAGTATAAGAATTAATAGCCCAATCAGAGCCGTGTAGTTTTGAAAGTTAAATTTTGACTTAACGGGTTAGTTTTGTAGGGTGAAATCGGAAGTGAAGAAAATTTTTTTACCAGATCATCGAGTGGGGTGTTAAATGAAAGCTTGTGAAAACACGAAATATGATGTTATACGTGCGCATATTTTTTTTTTGTATTATTTTTAAAAAATGGTTAAAAGTCGCTGTCCCCCCACTCTATCTCGAAAAACACTAATCAAAAATTTTGAAAAAATTCTAGAATATTCTCCATAAAGTGTAGATCGAGCAAAAATTATCGCGAGTGCATTGCGTTTGGCAATTATCTGTTATAAAAAAAGACTGTGGCTTGACAATATGGTGGAAGTTATTTAATACATTTTTCAGTACGATACTGCTACCGAGTCACGCGTCGCTCCTGTACCGAAGCAAAATAATTTTATTTGTTTATAATTAAACAAATATTTAGGTGGTAAATATTTGTTTTACACTTTTATTGCTAGATTCTATATGGACCTAGATTGATTTATTGGCTATTAGGTAGCTAAGATGCTATAACTATGATCTATTATTGACTAAGAAAAAATGTGATAATACATATTAGATCTTAAGATGGCGTTAGGGGCCTAATTAACTTAGCCTTATTTTATTTTAGAAGCAATCACCGCATGGAACACTAATTGGACAAGTCCGACTTGCACTTGGCCGGTTTTTATTTTTTTATTTAGATTTTCAAAACTTTGGAAATTAAATCAAATTCTGAATACCATTAACCTGACTTCTCATGATTTCATATTGGTTTATTCAAATATAACAACACACCAACGGTCATGTGACTTATGTCAAAATCAATTTTAGGTAATCGGACATGCAGAACTGATTAGCGGAAAAAGAAATTTGGAATATTATTATTAAACAGCGCTACAGGCCTTATAGGCCTCGGGCATCATTTACATTTCGTATTCACAGTAATGTTCGAAATTGCTCACAACTACTCTCCACCGGGTTCTCTCCATTGCTTCCCTCTTCTACTCGCCGATACTCATACTCCGAAGAGCCTTTTCTACCGTCTCCATCCACCTCGTCCTCGATCTTCCCTTCCGTCTTCTTCCGATAGGCTTTCTATGTAGTACTATCTTCGGTATTCTCTCTCTCTGCATCCGCTGTCTCTGTCCTAGCCATCTTAGACGTTGTGCCTTCACATATGTTGTTATTTTTGGTTCCTTATGAAGTGCATAAACCTCCAGGTTTGTTTTTCCCCCTCATCCTTCTTCCGTCCTTATTCCTCCCAGGATAATTCTCAGCACTTTTCGTTTCCATGTTTCCAGTTGATCTTCTTCTTTTTTGTTAAGCACCCAGGTATCACAAGCATACGTCACCGTTGGTCATTTTGGTCTTCCTAGGTTTAATTCTCATTACCATTCTCAAGCTCCCCAATTTTTGGCTTCCTTTCGCTATTCTCGATTGTATCTCTCTACCCTCATGTCCATTCTTCTCCAGTACTACCCCCAGGTATGTAAATTCTTCCACTTTCTATAATTCGTAATTTTTACCGCTCTCAGAGATTATCTTTAAGTTTTCTTCATCTTTCCCTCTGCTCATCACCATAATCATGTTTTTTGTCTTCTTCTCATTTATTACTAATCAATATTTTCGTGCTTCGCCCGTTAATTTTGCCATAATTCTCTTGAGTTCATTTTTTGTTTTCGCCAGTAGCGTTAGGTCGTCCGCATACGCAAGGCATTGGTGGTTATTTCTGAAAATTGTTTCTCCTTTTTCTGTTTTACTATTTCTTATGATTGCCTCCATAACTAAATTAAACCATTTTTTACTTGAAAACTCTCTGATCGTTGTTCACGCCACATCACTTCATTCTTCGTTTCTTTCAAAGTCATTTCCGTCAGTCTTATCAGTTTTTCTGGGGTGCCCAGCTGAAACATTGCCTGATACATTTTTCTTCTGTTTATTCTGTCATATACCTGCCTAAAATCTATAAATAGGACATACAGCTGTGCTCGTAACAGCTAGTCTGAATCTCTTTCAAAGCAAAAATTTGATCTGTTGTTGACCTATTCCTGCGGAAACCGACTTGATACTCTCCGACTATCCTTTTTGTATGTTCCTCCATTCTTTTCCTCAGGATTTTGCTGACGACCATAGTATGTATATAAAAGCGCAATGCCTCTATAATTTTCGCATAACATTTCGTTACCTTTTTTGAGAATTGGACATATTCGTACCGCTGACCACTCTATTGAAATTTGTTTTGTTCCCAGATTATTTCCACCAGTTCAATTTGGATACTCTAATAATAAAAAATTTTCCCATACATTGCGTACTCTTTGCCGGTCAGTGTACATATATTATGATTAAATTCTGTTTACAGTAAAAAAATTTACCTAACAATATTAATTTTTACACGAAATCAATATTTGTTAGATCGCTTTATTATCTTTTTGTATATCCTCTAACTTTAATTAGGACCTTTTTCCAAAAGTTTTGCATGTCACCAAAGTAATTAGTCATCTAAGCATCAGCTGTCCCTTAGAATTTTTACCTGGGGACTATAATAAGGGCGCTATATGAACTACGTCACCTGAAGATTGATTGACTTAGTCCGACAACTTGATGGACAATTCATCAATCAAGTCGGTGACTAGTCATGCCACTTGACAACTGTCGGTTACGAGTTGGGATAATGGTTTAGAAAGTGTTTTTATTTAATGGGGTGATATCTGAAAACATGCCTATACGAGATCCGATATAATGTAGATAAGTAAGCCATTAATACTGTTACAGCATTTCATCATAATTAAAATATTTTCTTCTTAACCGCACCGTTTCTATAAGCATAATTAGGACAAAACATTAATTAGAAAAAATTTCTTCAATATCTAAATTTCCAGATTTACTAAATATTAATAAATATTTTGAATTGCTTCTGTGATATTAAATTCATTTTATTCCACTATCAAAGTCATACTAGTGCAGTAAAAAAAGGTCAAAATAATGAAGAGATAGGCATACTTTAGAAACAGCAATATTATGATTTTATCCTCTGTGGGATATCACATTGTATCACATCATATTGTCCTGAGTTTTGGACCTCATTTGTTTATAAACAACTTAAGTTTTCAAAACGCGTTTTTTGAGCTTAAAATCTGAATAATTCCAGTTATATAAGTCGGATCGAGACCAGAAAAAGCAAACTCTTCTTAATGAAATTTCTAACAAATTCTCGTCGCTTAGGTACATACATAACCATTTTGGACCAAATGGCATAAAATGGCGGGTAATTTTAAATAACAAATTCAACTGTGCTCATTAGGTTCAATATTTTTGTACCAAAATTTCAGAGTACTTTTGCTATAACAAGAGGAATATTTTCTGAAAGTTTCAAGTCGATCGGTTCACTTAGTCGACTTGTACAATAATATTAAAAAAAAAACAGTTTTTTGCCTGTTTTTTCAATTTTGTAAGTTATGTACGCACTTGAGCGACTTAAAACCAACGATGATTTGTTGGAAATTTTAATATGAAGAGTTACACGGGCTTTTCAGAAAAAGGGTTTTTTTTAGAATAGGCTTAAAACGGTCTAATTTTGAAAGACTTGCGAGAAAATATTGGGGTAGGCCGTTCTTGCACTTCTTTTTTTGCATATAAACATTGATATGGTCAACGGTGGACAGAGCAGATGAGATCTAAGTATCCAATGGTCTGGAAAGCGGAGGAGCCGACTTTAAAGGGAAGACCGATCTCTGGAGTCTTGAAAGACAAGCGGTCTATGGGAAGAAAACCCTGAGATAAAATTACCTGGTCCTCCAAGTTGGGGGTTAAGGCGACAGGCTAGTTCCCCGTCACTTGTAAAACCTCAACTTACTAAAAAGCCTAACAAATGCCTCGGTACGGACGGATCTCACGGAACACGACAAAAGCTACGGAAAAGGATTATGAATATTGGTACTTGGAATGTACAAGGAATCAAAGGAAAGGCAGAGGAAATAACACAAGAATTACTCAACATGAACATGGAATTGGTGGTACTAACAGAGACAAAGAAGAAGGGAACTGGTACAGAAGTCATCAACAACTATGTACATCTATTCACTGGAGTGCCAAAACATGAAAGAGCGAAAAGAGGCGTTTCGATCATGCTACATAAAAAATATAAAAATAAAATATCTGATTTCGATGCAGTGAGTGAAAATATTATTCGGATCAATTTGACTGTAAACCAACAGCCAATAACAATTCTTGGGTTATATGCAATATCTGATGATGAACCAATAACGAAAAAGGACGAATTTTTTGAACAGGTCAGCGATGAAATTCTAAAAATTGGAACATCAAGAGAAGTAATAATACTTGGAGACCTGAATAGTAGAGTTGGTCAAAGAACTGATGACGACGTAGTAGGGCCCCATGGAGAAATTACTACAAACGACAACGGCCAGAGATTAATTGCATTGTGCCAACAACATCAGCTAAAAATAACCAATGGATTCTACAAACATAAAAAAATTCATACATATACCTGGGTTCAACACACAAGAAGCCTTAAATCTGTAATTGACTATGTAATGGTTAAACAGAAGACAAATTTAAAAATTAATGATGTAAGATCCTATAGAGGTGTGACATGTGGATCAGACCATTACATGGTCAAGGCAAAGTTTATAGTCCCATTTAGATCCAAACAACGTGCAGATAAGAGAGAAGAAAACTGACCAGACAGAAGAAATATCAACAAAACAATATAAAATAGATAGCTTAATTAATGAAAGTACACAAAAGTTATACCAACGTAGACTGGACGAAAAACTCTTCGGAACAAGAAACCGACAGCCACTAGAAATTATATATGAAAATATAGTAAACAGTATTAGAACCGCTGCAGAAGAGGCAGTTGGATTAAAAACTAAAAAGCATAGTTACAAACTCTGGTGGAATAACGAGATTGAAGAATTAATAAGTCGGAAAAAACAACTATATCTTAAATGGTTAAACACCCAACAACAAGAAGACAAAGAGCAATATTTAGACTTGAAAAGGACAACAAGGAGAATAATAAACGTAGCAAAGAAGGAGATATGGGACAAAAAGTGTATTGAAATCAACACATATTTAGGAGGGAAAAAGTGTTCAGAATCATGGAAGTTCATAAAAAAACGTAACATCGAACTCTAGAAATAAAGCAAACATTCAAACTATATCAATAAAGAAATGGATGGACCACTACAAGATACTATTATCAGAAAACAGAGACGAATACCTGTTGAACACACCAACGGATATACTCATAGAGGGAGAAACAATCGTGGTTGACATTGATACAGTTAAAAAAGCAGTTGGTAAATTGAAGAATGGTCGAGCTGCAGGACCAGGAGGAATTCCCGCTGAACTGGTTAAATGTGGGTCAGGAAAGCTGTTTGAGCAGCTTACCTGGTGTATAAATCAGTATATAAATGGCGCGAGTGTGCCTGAGGAATGGAAAGAGGCTTACATATCATCCACTCATAAAAAGGGAAACAAGCTTGACTGTTCTAACTATAGAGGAATATCAGTGACCAGTACTTTGAGCCGTCTTTATGGAAGAATTATTCGGGATCTCATTGAAGAGGAATATAGAGCTAAAGAAGAAGAAGAGCAATCTGGATTTCGAGCTGGAATAA
Source organism: Pachyrhynchus sulphureomaculatus (assembly GCA_019049505.1). NCBI lineage: Eukaryota > Metazoa > Arthropoda > Insecta > Coleoptera > Curculionidae > Pachyrhynchus > Pachyrhynchus sulphureomaculatus. Next base: position 70,796,366 of record CM032456.1, read on the forward strand.
CCTGTACCACCCTAAAACAAATAATAGAAAAAAGGTCAGCTACCAACCAAGAAACCCACCTTATGTTCATAGATCTTCAGAAAGCCTACGATACAGTCCCGGTGAAAAAATTGTGGGAAGTCTTACAGGAAACCAATGTTAACCAGACAATTATAAGAGCTCTTAAGAATTTATATACAGGAGCCTCATCACAAATAAAGGTTGGCAACAGAGTGTCAAAGAAATTCCTAGTGGATAAAGGTTTGCGTCAGGGATGCTGTATATCACCTACATTATTTAAAATATATGTAGCGAGGGCCTTATACCAATGGAAGAGGAAATGCAATGGGATGGGTATTGACACTGGCAGAACATGCCTATACACTCTTCAGTTTGCTGACGATCAAGTCATTATAGCAAATGATAGGGACGATTTAGAGTATATGGCTCGAAAATTGCATACTGAATATAAGAACTGGGGACTAGAGCTTAACACGCAGAGAACTAAATACCTCCCTATAGGAACGGAACCATCGAATATCCAGCTAGACAATCAAGAAGAAATAACCAGCTGCCTCTCATACACGTATCTGGGTGTAGAATTCGACACGTCATGCAAAGATGATAGCGAGATTAACAAACGAATAACACAAGCTAGAAGAGCAATAGGATGCCTAAACGGTATACTATGGAGCGATAACATCGGAAAGAGACGCAAATATAACATATATGAAACTCTCATTAAAAGTAGTCTAACCTACGGCTCAGAGACGTGGAGAATATCAGACCAGAATCGCAGAAAACTTGAGGCAACTGAAATGGACGTATTTAGAAGAACATTAGGTATATCACGAAGAGATAGAATTCGAAATGACGAAGTAAGACAGCGAATGGGGATAGATGGATCCATTATAACAGACATCGAACAGAAACAGCTGATATGGTACGGGCATGTACAACGGATGGAAGAAACCAGATTACCCAAAATCGCCATGCAATGAGTACCACCGCATCACAAAAAAAAAACGAGGACGACCTAAAAAAACATGGAAGGAGAGCATTAATAAAGCTATGAGTGCTCGAGACCTGAGAGAAGATCAATGGATGGATCGAAAAGAATGGAAGTTAGGCATCGGACAACGACGAAAGACGTTTCAAACCGATATATTATTATTACATTGATTCGTAGGCGTTTGAAAGTCTACTTTGCTATTGACAACCACTGGTCGAAACTGCTCGGAAGACCTCAGTTTGTTTATGCGCATGCGCTGAGATGATTATGCTACATTTACAGTCAATAAGTTTGCTGTGAAATTTTCTTTGCGGAAAACAACACGAAAAGAACAAATCATAAGGTTTTTTAATGCATTTTGTAATTGCTGATTATTCGATTATTTAATTCAGGTCAGTTTCAGTTAGTTCAGGTTAACAAAAACGGTTACCTCCCGATTTTTTCTCATAAATTTTTCAAATTTAGGTCATTTTAAGCATATTTAAAAAAAAAAAATCTTAATTTTTCTGAAAAGTCAGCGTATCGAAATTTTACCAAAAAAATGATAATAAACAATTTTCTGATAAGATTAGATTATAAGTAAGTATAGTAAAAGTTCGGTACTCGGGCTTTTCAGAAAAGAGGAGATTTGTTTTTTGGAATAGGCCTAAAATGACCTAATTTTGAAAAGTTTACTAGAAGAAATCGGGAGGAGGCCGGTTTTGCTAACCTGAACTGACTGGAACTAAATAATCAGTAATTAGAAAATAAATTAAATAATGAAAAAAAATGTCCTATCTTAATGTGAAAAAATTATATACGTGCTATATTAGTGACTGAAGACCAAATTAGTTGAGGTTAGTTAGGGTTTACAAAAATCTTTCAAAATGAGGTCAGTTTAGACCTATTCCCAAAAATAACCGGTCAAATGCAAACTGAACTTGCGCAATTAGTGTTCCGTACGTTGATTGCTTTTAAAATAAAAAATCTTGTTACGGAGGTATAAAATGATCAGTGACTTCTCAAAACACACTCCAAATGAGTTTTCGACAAAGTTTGTTTCCAATCTTTACTGAAAACTGATGACCTTAAAATTTTTGTTTTTTTTTATATACAAGATAAATTATTAAAGGTAATGCACTCGTAATAATTTTCGTTCAATCTACACCTCGTGGAGAATATTCCAGAACTTTTTCAAAATTTTTTGATAAGTACTTTTCGAGATAAGGCGGGTGGACGGCGATTTTTAGCTATTTTTTAAAAATAATACAAAGAAAAGTGTGCGAAAGTATTACATTATATATATATTTTTTACTCATGTCTTCACAAGCTTTCATTTGACACCACATTCGATGATCTAGTAAAAAAATTTTTTTTCACTTCCGATTTCACCCCCCAAAACTAACCCCTTAGTCAAAATTTAACTTTGGCTCTGACGAGGCCATCAATTCCTATATTATTACCAAATTTCAACTTTCTATGGCAAATAGTTTCGGAGAAAATCGGATGTGACAGACAGACGGACAGACACCGGAAGTCATCTTATAAGTGTTCCGTACGGAACACTAAAAAAATATTTAAAATTTTATCTTATTTGCAATATAAAAATGGTCATCTCGGCACAAACAGAGAGATAGATAAGATCAAAACCTCGTCGGTGGCGTGCCAAATTAAAATTCCTTCTCGTTTCAGCACGGGCCGTCACTCGACCTGTCACTTACGTAAAGGTGACAGCAGACGAGCGACTGACGTGATGGAGGTTCGAATCAACGTCTTGCTTTTCATTCTCGTCAACTTTAATTCATTTTACTGTGTTGCCAGTTTTCTGAAAATGTATGTTGTTGTTATGGCATTGACTTGCAATATCACGCCTGGGACGGACATAGGTCGATCTTAAGTTATTTTGAGTAAGTTGGCACTACTTCACTGTTATCAAAATTTGGTATATATATATATATATATATATATATATATATATATATATATATATATATACATATATATATATATATATATATATATATATATATATATATATATATATATATATACAAATAAATTTATTATGGTCTTCTTTTAAGAAGGGTTAGCAGATCTCTACACCGATCCTTGAGACTGGTATTTGTTATATATGCAGAATATAATAAAAATAGTTTACTATATTATCCTTGGATAAAATGGGGGAACCTTCACTTTCTGTTTCTCAATGCGAGCGTCTTGAAAGTCTGGTAAAAGTCCCACTTTGCAGCCTTGACTGACGCCTGTTATTGTTTATTGCTGGATGTGTTTTTCTCCTCAATGCTGTTATTATGTATATCACGAATTTTTTTCTTAACCGACTTCAAAAAGGAGGAGATTCTCAATTCGACGCGTATGTATTTTTTATTCGAGATGGTACACATTTGAAATGGTCCCATATAAATTTTATTGAAATTTCTGTATATGTAGTTTCTGAAAAAATCCTTAAAAACTTTTTCTTTAATAAAACACCGATAACTCTGGCAAATATTTATCGATTTGGATGATTTTTTTTTAGTGTTCCGTACGGAACACTTATGGGATCACTTCGGTGTCCGTCTGTCTGTCCGTCTGTCACATCCGATTTTCTCCGAAACTATTTGACATAGAAAGTTGAAATTTGACACTAATATTGGAATTTATGGCCCAATCACAGCCGTGTAGTGTTGAAAGTCAAATTTTGACTTAAAGGGTTAGTTTTGGGGGTGAAATCGGAAGCGGAAAAAAATTACCAGGTCGTCGAATGAATCAAAGCCTGTGAAAACACGAGTTCAAAAATATTTAGAACGAAAGACTCGCACAAATTTTTCCTCATAATATTTTTAAAAAACGAAAAGTACTGACGAAAAAATTTTGAAAAAATCTGGAATATTCTCCATAAAGTGTAGATTGAATGAAAATTATTACGAGTGTGTTACCTTTGATAATTTATTTGGTATACAAAAAAAATTCATGGTCATCAGTTTTCAAGAAAGATCGGAAACAAACTTTGTTGAAAACCCATTTAAGGTGTTTTATGAAGTCGCTGATTATTTTATACCTCCATAATAAATTTTTTTATTTCAAAAGCAATCAATGTACGGAACACTATTGCGCAAGTCCGACTTGCACTTGACGGGAGAGTACACATTCGAGATGGTCCCATATAAATTTTATTAACTAGAGTACCTGTATAACCGAGATTGTTTATCTTTACCTTGAAAAAACGACTATTAAAAAAGCGAAAAATATTAACAAAAAAAAACCTACTTCAAAAAACCAGCACACAAAATTTTGCCTCTACAAATTTAATGTTTTTGAAATACTCGTAAATACCTCCAAGACAAGATATTGCTTTAATTTGACAGTTTAGTTATTAATTCCGCATAAACAAATCCTACAAATGTTAAAAGCAGCTTTATTTATTATTATGATTTCTTTATAAAAAAATAACTTTTGAAGTTGGCGCCATTTTTTTGTGCCGATGTAACCAATTAGAAACCTTACTAATAATATTAACACCTAATTAGATAATAAAATATACAAAATAAATCTATACCTTAAATGTACATTTAGTGATACTTATAATAAGCACAATTATTAGGACATGTAGGCTATTATAAACCCAACAGTTTCAAACTAAATCTTTGCAAATACTTAGTTACGAATAACGAACCATAGGACCACTATACTAGAATATTTACATACACAAAAACTTCAAAAAATAGTACACAAAATTTTGCCACTATAAAGTAAATGAAGTCGGTTAAAAAAATTAATATTGACACAAAAAAAAATAATAAATTGACTTCAAAAGTTACCTTTTTATAAAGAAATCATAATAATAAATAATAAGTGTTTTTAATATTTGTAGGTTTTGTTAGTACGGAATTAGTAAGTGAATTGTCAAATTAAAACAATATTTTAGAGCTAGTTTACGAGTGTTTCAAAAACATTTTTTTTCTTGACGATTTTATAGTGGCAAAATTTTGTGTGCTGGTTTTTTGAAGTAGGTTTTTTTTTGTTAAACAAATGCCTTATTATAGAACAAAAACTCAAATGTGGCAGCAGTATTCCATCGTTGGTCGAATTTGAGCTTCGTACAACATTAAAAGGTGTGGAGTCTAAAATCACTCTTTACGACACATTACGACAGTAGTAACCTCTTTATTTAATACATTGTTATTTTTAAGGAGGAATAGATTTGTATGATATCGCCAAAGAATTTAGAATTGAGATTCAGGTTTTATTTTTCCGACGTCAGTTGGAAAGCAAATCGGAGAAAAACTTACACTTTGTTGCGTTTACACCGAACTTATCTTATGATTCTATTTATAGAATTTTGTTACCTATTTACAAGAAACTAAGCATGCCAGGTTCAAAATTTATGGAACTTAACTACTTTGGTTGAAACGATGTCACCGACATAAAAAATACGGATGCTACCTATCGAGTTATTTTGAAACATTTCATGTAAATCTAATATTTGTTGCTAAATTGGCAACAATGTTTCATTATGCAGGCCGGAGGATTTGATGAGATTTCTGCAGGAGTGCGGATGCCATACTAAATTAGCAGGAAGATGTCTCGCAGTTTTCTAGAATATTAACCAGTCGGCTGATTTTTTGATGTGATAATAAGGGAGTTTATTTGGTGTACAGAAAAAGCTTTTAAGAATTAAATTTTTGTATTTTTAATTAAAAGTTGCGGATTTTTGTTTTTGTTGTAATGTGTAGAGCAAGGATTATGATTTAATACTAAAATATAATCAGGAATGGATTATTTGTAGCTTTATGAAACAAAATAGACAACTGATTTAAATACCTCGTCATTTATATTATACAGGGTAATCTCTAAGTTAGCGTTACCTTTTATGCTATCTTTTTCAGCTTTATTTGCATTTCTATTCACATTATTATTGGTCTGACAATGATCTTATTTATTGTCAGTTTGTTCTAACATGGACCCTTGTTAGAATCATTCAGTAGTAAATATAACACCGAGAACAATGTAATACTGTAAGTTCCAAAAGTGATTTGGATTGATCCGGTTGTGGAGTTTCCAACAGTATTTGAAGCTCTTCGGATGTAAATAGCATGAGTAACTTTCTAACAATAATTAATAAGCGGTGATGTTTTTATACAATCTATCTTGGTCAGAGTAAATGCGGTTTCATACAATTTTAGAGGATTTCTTTAAGAATGTTTTTGGGAAATATATTCAAAACAGCCAGTATTTTATAAAAAAAAAATACAGATTATTTTTAAAAGTTTCTTGAAACCCCTCACTGAAGTTCATTATTCTTATCATTATTACAGTAGGGCCTGTTTTTTTCCTACTTAGGTACACCACCCGTAAGAAAATACAGTAAAATTTAAATGATAATCTTTTATTGCAAATAACACTGACAACAGTTAATTAGTGTTCTGATTATGTTGGGATTTTGCAATCTTTTGCACAATAGCATTACAGTGTGTGCAGTGCTAATTTCAAATGAAATTTTATTTATTGCACATTTGTATTACCTTGGAAATATTGAAGGAAGTGATAGAAACCTGCCAGACACAATTTTAATTTAGAAACTTATGTTGACCCATCAAATACTAATAACACTAGCCTACAAATTTTTTTTTTTTCTTTCGCAAGGGCTAAATTAACGGAATATATTTATCTTTTCCATGCTGAGTTTAAATATGTTCTCAGATTTTATCCATCAGGCAGGGTTTTTTTGTGGCACGTGTATAAAGTTTTAAAATAATTAGTACTTACAAAACACTGAATAATAAATACACGGCTAATTTTGTCTAACCTGAAAAGTTGTATATGATGATTTTCGGTCATATTTTGCCTTCGGGATGTCTCTTTTCATGGTCCAGCAGTAGTCGGCCAGCATACTGGGACTTCATTTGCCTTGGTACCTCTTTTCCATAATAGAAATCTGCTGAGGAAAACGCTCACCATGCTCGTCAGAGACTGCCTCAAGATTTTCAGGGAAGAAGTCTAGGTGGGAGTCCAAGAAGTGAATTTTTAAGGACATGTTGCAGTCCATTTCTTTGTATGAAATCAGAAGATCACTTAGTATTTCACTATAGTTTTCTTCTTTATTATTGCCAAGAAATCCACAACAGATATTTTTGAACGATTTCCACGCTGCTTTTTTCCGGTGGATGTAACAGTTCCTCAAAATGTTCATCATCTGATATTAATGATCTTATTTGGGGCCCTATAAAAATTCCTTCCTTCAATATTGCATCACTTATTTTAGGAAATTGAAATTTCAAATACATAAATGCAGCAGAACTTTTATCCATTTTTTTTACAACATTTTTTATAAGCCCCAGTTTTATGTGCAGTGGAGGTAAATAGACCTTTTCGGGATCCACTAATGGGGTATTTGATACATTCTTATGCCCAGGAATAAGAGATTCACGTTTAGGCCATTGCTTCCTTATGTAGTGAGACTTCTTATCCTTGTTGTCCCTTTCACACAAGGAACAGCAGAATTTCGTGTATCCAAGTTGCACACCTAACAATAAAGTTATAACCTTCAAATCACCACAGATATTCCAGTTATATTTAGTATACTGAATTTTTTCTAACAGCAATTTCATATTTTCATATCACTGGCACGCGCGACAGGTATTGTTGGTAATTCATTCCCATTATGGAGTAGTACAGCCTTCAAACTGACTTTCGATGAATCTATGAACAACCGCCACTCATCTGGCTGGTGTTGATGTCCAAGAGCCTCCATTACTGCACAAACATCATTACAAAAAACTACATGGCCTTCTTTAGAGAAGTAGTTGATATCACTATGGAGCCTACGATAAACGCATATCCTTGTATCCTTTTGCAGTAGATTCCAACCTTTAAGCCTGGAACTTAAAAGCTCAGCTATCTTCGTGAGATAAAAAGTGAGGTTCTGATGAACTACTTGCTTCAAATGTAGGGTCACTTCTCTCGCTTTTTCCGTCTTCAGTATGAACTGGTTCGGAGTCGGAGTTATCACTTAAGGTTATGAAATCTGGAAACTTTGGTTTGGTACAGGATACTCTTGACTATGTAGCACAGGTCTAATTGCAGATGTCAAATTGGGGTACTTACTGTATATTTTGCTTTGGACGTAATTTCTTTAATGTTAGTTAAGCAGAAATAACAATCAGTTAAATGGTCCTTCTGTTCGCTCCAAATCATAGGGACTGAAAACGACATGTTTCCAACCAGTGAGAAGCCTAACACATGATACACAGCATAAATTTGGGGCCCATTCTTTATCAAAATCACCAGCTTTACACCCAAAATAAAGCTCATAACATTTTTTCACAAGCGGTGTAAAATTTCGCCTCTGATAATTGAAGGTCAGGTCACCACACACGTAGCAGAAATTGTTTGGTTGATTTACACACTTTCTTGGCATTTTGAAACGTTTAAAAAAAAAACTTACAAATAAAAACTATAAACAGCACAAAAATAAATAGGTACACGTGTTACCAGACTCACTACAATTACAATACTGGCTACCGGCCCCTGCTTGCTAAAAAAGTGCAATATTTGTACAAGATAGGACAGGTTTGAATATCATTAAGCCTGGATAGAGTTAAAACATGTTTCAACATGAATAAGTCTGCCTGGTGTCAAATTATTCTGAATACAAATTCTCACTTCTATATTTACAAGAAATATAACAATGACATCACAAGAAATATATTAGACAAAAATGACTGTCACAAGAAAACTATGCCTGATAGCATATTTGAATTCAGCATAAAAAACTGAACTAGGGTCTTTATTCAGTTTCCTTGTGAAAACAATCATGTTGACCAGTGTAACCGGTGTGCTTAACCATGAAATGAATGAAAAAAATCCCCTAAGTTTATAGAAGATGAATACTAATTTAACCTTGCAATTCCTTCGCGTTAATACCGCGCATGCTTGAGATAACGATAAGGACAAAATCTCTTCATAAACTTTCAGTGATGCCTCCTGCTTCGCATGTCACTGATAAATTTATGTTGTTATACTGGATTTTTCTTATAAATATGCTAAATGTGATATTTATGTTTATCATATTTTTTATTTATTTATACAATTTATTGTATTTTTTTTTACTATATTTTTACGAGTACATTTGACGACTGTAAAGACCTTGCGTAATAACATGAATAAACATGTTGCTTGAATTGAATATATTACGTGTATTTTAGCGCATTTGATGTATTTATACATTACTTCAATTTTAAAATTCCCCAAATGATGCTCAGATCACATCAAAAGTTATCTAAATAAAAGCGTGTTACTTAGCAATGTCAAAAGTTTTTTCTTTTTTTGCACATCAGATACTCTCGAAGCTGGCCCGAAACCAAACTTTTCTATAAATAGATGATATATCTTAAACAAGGTCGAATTAAGTTTAAGTTTGTCGAGGAATGATGGATTTGTGAAGGACAATCTATCTTGTCAGAGACAGTGCCAGGCCATATCAGTCACTGTCCCGCCAACGGGCCTTTTCTAAAATATATCCGTCACTATATCAGGGACTTTTTATATACCTATTTCTAGGTTGCGGTAAATCAGACAGTGGCGGGCACGAAATCATTTTATTGATATAAATAAACTATTAATAAATAATTTCAAAGTATTTATATTTTCATATTGAAGTAAAATTGTTGGTATAATTTATGGAATACAATATCATTGAAATTACCACTTTGGCTTTGTTTGATATATATCACAATCAGAATTTGAACCGACTTCTCACATAAAATTTTTTTTTAAAAAAAAAGTAATAAAAAGGACAAAATAATATTTTTCTAATTCATAAAAAGTTAGCATCTGACTGCATATAAAGAAATAAAATAATTAACGAAAGAAATTTTCGCTGTAGTCACTCTAAACGAAAATCAGTAAGCAGTGTGTGCTAGTGGCTCTCGCTTATTAACGTACGACCGCTCCGGGCGGAGGACGAGAGGCAAAATCCGATTGTAGTGCCATGACGCTGCATGTGCACTCTCAATCACCACGCAAAGTTTACATGTATATATATATATATATATATATATATATATATATATATATATATATATATATATATGTATATGTATATGTATATGTAGGTATGTATTTATGTATTTATATATATATATATATATATATATATATATATATATATATATATATATATATATATATATATACATATGCTCTGATATGTAGCTTGACCTGTCGTTTGTTAAAGATCCGTGATGTCTTAAGAACTCTTCAAAGCTGTCCTAAGGCAACTGCAAAGACTTTCATGAGTGCCAGTAGCACGAGGGTGAATTGAAAAGTCTTGAAAAAACAAGGTAAATAGCATTTTTTGCAAAAACAAAAATGTATTTTTCAACATTATCTCCAATGAGCTCAATACATTTGGTTCAGTAATATTCTGATTTTTTATTGCCTTAGGAAAAAAAAATTAAATTGTGCATAATACTCATTTACAGCTCAGATAACCCCTTTGTTCGACAAAAAATTCTTCCACCATGCCAGTTTTTGAGGTTAGGAAACAAAGAAAACTCACTTGAGGCTAAATATTGGGAATAGGGTGGGTGGAATATTCTGTGAGTCCCAAAAAACCGTTGTCATCACTTTTCCCACGATAAAACTGTTTTCACTTTTTTCAGTGCACTTTCACCTTCGTCAAACCACTAATTTGACTGTCGTTTTGTCTTCGAGGTGTACTGGTGGATCCACGTTTCGTCTACAGTCATAAAATGACACCAAAGTTCCTTCAGATTACGCTGTAACTTTTCCAAGCACGATCTTGAAAGGTCCTTCCTTGTGAGTGTCTGGTGTGAAGTCAACTTATGCTCACATCGACCATTTTTTCAAAAGAAACCTGAATCGGAAGTCCTCAATGTACAGCAGGGCTAGTACGACCTCGTTTAAATTCATTTATTCAGTAATAAATTGTCTTGAGTGCTGCTATAGAGTCTCCATGAATTTCTTTCAGTTTAGTTTCTATCTGAGTCGTAGTCTAGTTTTTTAAATAAAAATCTTTTATCACTACACAATATGATAGCTGCCAACACACAACTTCGCGTTGCATCTGTTTGAAACTTCCCACACAACTGTTACAAGAATCAAACACAACACAAAATTTCCCACCATTTGGAAGAAACTTACCAAATTTATCAATTCACCCTCGTATGTACATGTTTTTTTTTATGGGTCTAGCACACGTGCTGCAGGAAGGTCCCTAAAGCGCTACAGGAGCGACACGTGTGCGGAAAAAGTGATTCACGTTGTTCTTGAATCGCTGTAAATTGTACTCGGTGGGAAACACAATCCTGGGCAAATTATTCCAAAGGGATTATATTCTCCATATAAAAGACTGAAAAGCGTTGTACGAGGAGTAACAAGCTGAACCTCATACGGATGTGAAGTATCAGCGTGACGTGAATTTCTAACATGCACCGCTCTGGGAGGAATTAAGCGGGCTACATCCTCCGAACACTTTTCATGAAAATACTTGTAAAATGGGGTCAAGTCGCCAACCGTTCTTCGATGTTCCAGCGAATCAAGGCCGCCGGTCAGTTCCGTGTTATCACCAACGAGGGTGTTTTGTTAGGTTTTCACTTTCAAGCATGTTACAAAACAGCATTTAAGTTTTATTATCAATCTTTTCAGGTATTAAACAGATCATTTATATTTAGTACCAATGTGATTTAAATAAAATAAGAATAAACATAATTTAGTTAAGCAAGAGTAATAAATTTTTGTAGGCTATCAATAATACGTAACAGATTTACAATATTTTTGATTGCGTTAATTAAGAGGAATTTCCTGTTTTCTTAAAAGGGGAATATTAAATTACCAGACCATGGAAATTATAAATTAGGCACTTTGTATGCAGGAATCTTATAGTTTGATTGATTTATTGCGGTATAAAAATAGTTTTTATAATACAAGAGGACTAATTATATGTGAATTTTATGGTTTAAGGTAAACTAATTATATTAAAAAAATGTAACTGTAATGCCCTAAATTAAATCGGTTCAATATCCTTCTCACATTTAAGCGGGTATTTCATAAGCATTGCCAGGCGAGGTAAAATATTTTTTATGGGCCTTCCGTAAAAAACAAATGTCGGTCTTATTCAGATGAATTTTTGAAAATCGACACATGTTCTTACCTTTACCATATTTTTGTTAATTTATACCAACACATAAATCATTTTGTACTCATCTTGTATGGAAAACCCCTGGTAATGTAGCAGGACTAGTCGGCTTTTAAATCTTCGCGTATAGCTTTGACGCTAAACTTACCTTCCAGTTTTGTCAAATGTCATTTCCTGATATATGTATACATATTATCATCATCAAAAAATTCTCCGTGTTGATGATATAAAAAGATGAAGGTCCAAGATAACTGATGCAGCAGAGAGGGTAAGCGGGTTGAAGTGGAGCTGGACGGGTCTCTCTGATAATCGATGGTAATAATAATAATAATAAGCAAAGAAGGACTTACCATCGAGAGGAAGGCAGGAGGAAGAGGAATTATAGACATCAGATCATTACACACAAAACAAATACAAACACTTAAAAAATTCTTTCACAGCATGCAAACCAGCCTCCACACAGCGACAGTGAAAGCAGACAAAAACTACACACCTCTCGACTTAGCCCGGGCAGACCACTCAGCAGACACACACAGTCACACCCAATTACAACAGGAAAAGATGAAAACGTGGTCAGAGAAAACACTCCACGGAAAACACAGGTACCACATAGAACAAGACCACGTAAATAAAAAACAATCATACACCTGGTTACAGGATGGGCAGCTATTCCCTGAGACTGAAGGCTTCTTACTTGCCATCCAGGATAAAGTCATATTAACTAGAAACTACCAAAAGCATATCATCAAAGACCCGACTATTGCAGAGGACAGATGTAGGAAATGCCACCAGCAGAAAGAAACGATCGAACACATAACGAGCGGATGTAAAATATTGGCCGGAACAGAGTACACAGCCAGGCATGATTCAGCTGCCAAAGTAGTTCACCAAGCACTAGCCACAACATACAAACTCATAGAAAACACAGATCCCTACTACAAATACACGCCAACATCCATACTTGAAAATTAAGATTACAAGCTCTACTGGGACATCGGTATCCATACAGATAAAACAGTCTCCGCCAATAGACCCGATATTACTTTTCAGTGCAAAAAAGGAAAAGTCACCTATCTAATTGACATAGCTGTCCCCAACGACACAAACATCCAAACGAAATACACAGAAAAAATTTCCAAATACACAGACCTTGCAACGGAAATAAAAAGGCTATGGAGACAAGAAAAAGTCATCATTGTCCCCCTCATTATATCAGCCACAGGCCTTACACCAATAACATTCACACCACATTTAGTGCAATTAGGACTCAACACAGACATACACAGAAACATTCAGAAGTCAGTGATTTTGAAAACATGTAACATTGTCAGGTCATTCCTTAATACGGAATGGTAATAGCGTTGGTGCTGACTTGGTTTTGGCCCGTCAGCCAAACATGGAACCACATTGATCAAATGTGAGAAAGAAGAACTTTTTGTAATAATAATAATAATAATGCAGGAAATGCCACCAGCAGAAAGAAACGATCGAATACATAACAAGCGGATGTAAAATATTAGCCGGAACGGAATACACAGCCAGACATGACTCAGCGGCAAAAGTAGTTCACCAAGTACTAGCCACAACATACAAGCTCATAGAAAACACAGATCCCTACTACAAATACACACCAACATCCGTGCTTGAAAATTAAGATTAAAAACTCTACTGGGACATCAGTATCCATACAGATAAAACAGTCTCCGCCAATAGACCCGATATTACTTTTCAGTGCAAAAAAGAAAAAGTCACCTATCTAATTGACATAGCTGTCCCCAACGACACAAACATCCAAACGAAATATACAGAAAAAATTTCCAAATACACAGACCTTGCAACGGAAATAAAAAGGCTATGGAAACAAGAAAAAGTCATCATTGTCCCCCTCATTACATCAGCCACAGGCCTTACACCAACAACATTCACACCACACTTAGTACAATTAGGACTCAACACCAACATACACAAAAACATTCAGAAGTCAGTGATTTTGAAAACATGTAACATTGTCAGGTCATTCCTTAATACACAATGGTAATGCGTTTGTGCTGACTTGGTTTGCACCCGTCAGCTAAACATGGAACCACATTGACCAAATGTGAGAAAGAAAAACAAAAACAATCATAATAATAATAATTTATAAGCGGGAACGCGTCCAAACGTGTCACACAGGGTGTAAACAAGATCAAATCTAAGTCTTCCAACAGAACACTGCTAGAAATCCTTGATATCTTGAAACAAAAACTATCCATATATGCCGCAAGATTCCGTAGATACAAAGAATCAAACGAGAGGAAAGACACCAACAACCTCTTCCAAAGAAGCGAAAAACAGTTCTACCGGAAAACTAAGTACAACAAACAGATAGCAGTGACTGAACCACCAAACAAACAAGAACTCACAGATTATTGGAAAAGTATCTTGTCAGAACCCAAACTACACAATAATAACGCCACCTGGAACAAAGCCGAAGAAGACAAAAATAAACATGTGACAGAATAAGAAAATTCCACATTAACTACACAAGAAATTACACAAACAATCAAACACACACACAACTGGAAATGTCCTGGAATAGACAATATACAAAACTTCTGGTACAAACAGTTTACCACCACACACGAAGCACTTACACACCAAATCAACAAAGCCATTCTACAACCACACACATTTCCCACTTTCCTTACACAAGGAACAACATACATTAAATCCAAAAGCTCAGACACCACAAACCCGTCAAACTACCGACCTATCACCTGTCTTCCAACCCTATACAAGATCATCACAGCCACAATTTCCAAGAAAATAGAACAACACCTAATAGACAACAATATTCTGACAGAAGAGCCGAAGGGTTGCAGGAAAAATAGTCAAGGATGCAAAGAGCAGCTGATCATAGATAGCGTGATTATGGGACAAACTAGAAAAGAACTCGGAAACCTTCACATTGGTTACATAGATATGAAAAAGCCGTCGACTCCATACCCGACAGCTGGTTAATCAGAGCCCTAGAAATCTATAAAATTAACCAACACCTTAGGCAATTTCTCGCGCAAATTATGAAAACATGGAAAAACAAAAGACGCTTAGAAACACAAACCGAACGCATCCAAACAGAAGAACTGTACATCAGACGGGGTATATTTCAGGGAGAGTCGCTCAGCGCCCTATGATTTTGCCTCTGTCTCAGACATTAAAAAGTGAATCAACATAAAATAAAACGTCTCCTATATATGGATGACATAAAACTCTACGCTGCCACAAAAACACAGCTGAAAGAACTCCTCAAAATCACAGAAATATTCACCTTAGATGTCAATATGGAGCTTGGTATAAGTAAATGCAAAGTGCTCCACATCAACAACGGCCAATGGAAGGGCCACCATGAGACAGAAACTAGCAACAATGAAACACTCGATAACATGTTGGACAAAGAAACATACAAATATTGAGGCTTCCAACAAAGCACCAAATTTAACCACACTCACATCAAAACAGAGCTCAGAACCGAATTCAAAAACAGACTCACGAAACTTTTACAAACCAAACTCAACTTCAAGTATCTCACTAAAGTCATCAATACGTTCGCTATACCTAGACTCACATATTCATTTGGTATCATCAAATGGTCACAAACAGATATAGAAAATATTCACATCCTTATACGTTCTCAATTCACCAAATACAGGAAATTACACCCCAACGCATGCAAAGAAAGACTTACCATCGAGAGGAAGGCAGGAGGAAGAGGAATCATAGACATCAGATCACTACACACAAAACAAATACAAGCAATTAGGAAATTCTTTCACAGCAAGCAAACCAGCCTCGATACAGCGACAGTGAAAGCAGACAAAAACTACACACCTCTCGACTTATCCCGGGCAGATCACTCAGCAGACACACACAGTCACGCCCAATTACAACAGGAAAAGATGAAAACGTGGTCAGAGAAAACACTCCACGGAAAACACAGATACCACATAGAACAAGACCACGTAAATAAAAAACAATCATACACCTGGTTACAGGATGGGCAGCTATTCCCTGAAACAGAAGGCTTCTTACTTGCCATCCAGGATAAAGTCATATTAACCAGAAACTACCAAGAGCATATCATCAAAGACCCAACTATTACAGAAGACAGATGCAGGAAATGCCACCAGCAGAAAGAAACGATCGAACATATAACAAGTGGATGTAAAATATTACTTTTCAGTGCAAAAAAGAAAAAGCCACCTATCTAATTTACATAGCTGGCCCCAACGACACAGGCATCCAAACGAAATAAACAGAAAAAATTTCCAAATACACAGCCCTTGCAACGGAAATAAAAAGGCTATGGAAACAAGAAAAAGTCATCATTGTCACCCTCATTATATCAGTATATCAGCCACAGGCCTTACACCAATAACATTCACACCACACTTAGTACAATTAGGATTCAACACAAACCTACACAAAAACATTCAGAAGTCAGTGATTTTGAAAACATGTAACATTGTCAGGTCATTCTTTAATACACAATGGTAATGCGTTTGTGCTGACTTGGTTTGGGCCTGTCAGCCAAACATGGAACCACATTGACTAAATGTGAGAAAAGAAGAAAACTTTATGTGTAATAATAATAAAAAAAAACAATCATACGCCTGGTTACAGGATGGGCAGCTCTTCCTTGAAACAGAAGGCTTCTTACTTGCCATCCAGGATAAAGTCATATTAACCAGAAACTACCAAAAGCATATCATCAAAGACCCAACTATTATAGAAGACAGATGCAGGAAATGCCACTAGCAGAAAGAAACGATCGAGCATATAACAAGCTGATGTAAAATATTAGCCGGAACGGAATACACAGTCAGACATGACTCAGCTGCCAAAATAGTTCACCAAGCCACAACATACAAACTCATAGAAAACATAGATTCCTACTACAAATACACACCAACATCCAAAATAAAGATTACAAGCTCTACTGGGACATCAGTATCCATACGGATAAAACAGTCTCCGCCAATAGACCCGATATTACTTTTCAGTGCAAAAAAGGAAAAGTCACCTATCTAATTGACATAGCTGTCCCCAACAACACAAACATCCAACCGAAAAATACACAGAAAAAATTTCCAAATACACAGACCTTGCAGCGGAAATAAAAAGGCTACTTAAACAAGAAAAAGTCATCATTGTTCCCCTCATTATATCAGCCACAGGCCTTACACCAATAACATTCATACCACACTTAGTACAATTAGGACTCAACATAAACATACACAGAAACATTCAGAAGTCAGTGATTTTGAAAACATATACAATATATAATTGTAATAGCGTTTGTGCTGACTTGGCTTTGGCCCGTCAGTCAAACATGGAACCACATTGATCAAATGTGAGAAAGAAGAACTTTTTTGTAATAATAATAATAATAAAGACTAGTGGAATACAACTGGCCCAAAACCGAAGAACATGAACGTACTTAGAGGAGGCTTATGTCGGACGATGGACTGCATAGCTCAAGATGAAGATGATGATGATTATCAAAAAATACTTCGTCTATTCGGTTTAAAATTCGTGCGTAAAATGAACATTAGTAATGTTTTTTAGGTTACCATATATATTAATAATATTCTCTCCAAATTGGATCTTGATTCGTGATAGCGCTTAGTTTCCATTAACTTTTGGCTATTCTTCGATTTTTAATATGGAGGAAAATATTCAACCACGAATTTATTCAAAAACGAAATTAACCATTCTGATACACTAAAAATATTACAGAAATTTTAAATGACAATAATTCCAAAACAGCTCAATTTAGACATATGGTATGTTACACAAATAATATCTAGAATTTTTAGTAGGACTCAAAAATAAAATAATACATAGGACTTTCCAGTTTTAAAAAAATCAAGATGGCGTAATTTCTTCGAACTGATAGTGCAAAATATTTTACTGTCAACGTCAGCATGTGCGCATCCTATAACTTTTATTTAAACATTTTTTGGATACATTGATTAATAAATGCTGTGGAATATGTATATATATATATATATATATATATATATATATATATATATATATATATATATACAGGGGGTGGCCCAAAATTACCGAAGGGGTTTGAATTCCTTATAACTTTTTTATTATAATTTTGTTTTTTATTTCTTTTCAGTATTTTGTAAAGAAGACTTGGGGAATTTAAATTGGAACAGTACACAATTGAACAACGTGCCCAAATCGTTGAACTTTATTTCTCAAATCAACGGTCCATTGTTTTGCCTCAGCGTGCATATCGTCGTTATTTTAATGTGCGGGTTGGACCCTCAGAGTCAACAATAAACCGTCTGGTTGCAAATTTTCGACAACAAGGGGCAGTAAGGAACCTTCCTGGTGCCGGCAGACGACGAACGGTGCACACGGATGACAATATTGAACGGGTATAGGAGAGTATTCGGGAAGATGGAGAAACATCAACCAGGAGACGTTCGACAGAACTTGGCCTCTCACGAGGGTCGCTGCAGAGAATTTCGCATACAATAAGAATGTTTCCATACAAAATTCAGTTTGTCCAAGAATTGAAACCGACAGATTACCAGCAACGACTTGATTATGCAATTTATTTCCGGCAAAAAGCAGAAGAAAATCATGATTTTATTCATAATTTAATTATGAGCGACGAAGCCCATTTCCAATTAAATGGGTTCGTTAATAGGCAAAACTGCAGGATATGGGCTAAGGAAAATCCAAAAGTAGTTCAACAGCGACAATTACACCCACTTAAGTGTACTGTTTGGTGCGGTGTTTCGTCGGAAAGGATAATTGGCCCATATTTTTTTGAAAATGAACACGGTGTCGCCGTTTCCATCACTGGTGTTCGATATCGGACAATGTTGGAAAATTTTTTAAGGCCAGCCGTGGAAAACCATCCGCAAGTATGGTTCCAACAGGATGGAGCCACAGCGCACACTGCGAGGGACACAATGGCTCTTTTACGCGACATCTTTGGTGAACGAATTATTTCGCGTACAAGCGATTTTAATTGGCCTCTGCGTTCACGGATTTAATCTCTCCAGACTTTTTCCTTTGGGGTTATTTGAAAGAAAAAGTCTATATTATTAAGCCTAGAACCATCCAGCAATTAAAAAAACAATATATGCGACGAAATCAACAACATAACACGTGAAGTTTTGCGAAAGGTTATGGAAAATGTTTTGGAAAGAGCACGAATATGCGAAGCAGAAAATGGCCACCACTTGCGAGATATAATTTTTCATAATTAAATTAAAAATATTCTCCATTAATATACTGTATTTAAAAAAAAAAATTATAATTATGTCTTAAATAAAAAGTTATAATGAACTCAAACCCCTTCGGTAATTTTGGGCCACCCTGTATATATATATATATATATATATATATATATATATATATATATATATATATATATATATATATATAATTATTCTGAAAACTTTCATCACGCCCGCGTAAATATTAAATAATTTATTAAAATTTATAAAATTTCTATAATTTACTGATAGTTTTCATCACAATACATTATGCCCACTAATAAATTTTATTATATTTTTATAAAATTAGGTTGAAAAAGGCGTTACATGTTCAGTGTGTTAGAGATAGATAGATGCCTACCAAAATGTCATTGCGGGCTCATAATTTTTCTGATTAAATCCATTTAAATAAAATAACTTTAAATGAATACAATATATTCTGGTTTATTTTATTGACGGGTTGACATTTTATAAATAAATGCCTGAATCCGATTTTAATGATAGTGAGTTATTCGGTAAAAATGATACATTTTTAGTTCACTACATTAAACGTCACAGTTCAATACAGAAAGAAAGTATAGGTCGTATTTTCTTTTACTTTCCTTACTAAGGGAGGTATTGTATTCGTGAAAAAATCACCCTTCTAGATTTTTGCCTTTTTTCAGAAAAATATAGTGTTCAAATTGCGCCAGTCTATCTCTCTATTACCGTTATAATTCTCTGATGAATTTAGTGTAGATGTATAATACTTGAGGTAAGAAACGAACTCACAATTTAAGGGTTGTGCCAGGGATAGGAGTCGATAAATTATTGTGTATATTTATTGAAAGTCAAACATATAAGGATTTAAGAAGATGAAACGGGGTAAGACGGGGTGGGGTTGCTTTAAATATATGATGTTGCAGATCCTTTTCAGTATTCTTGGCATCGACAACAAGAGGAGAGTAAAGTATATAGCATTTAAATGCAATAATGTTCGTGGCAGCACTACCGCATTGTCTAAAAGGTGCTGTGAAATATAAAACTGTATATTTCGGCAGTTGGACAACGTTGATGGGTATTACGACATCCTCGCCGATATCCTGTAAGTTATAAAAAAAGGGTAAAATCCCTACCCATGAGGGGAGGTAAGCAATAAAAAAAAAATAGAATTAAGTTGGAATCTTTGGCACAATGACACTATTCAGTATATAGTGTCACCACTACACCAAACACTTTATTTTTGCACTCGACTCGCGTTTCGCTAACCATGTTAGCTTCGTCAGGAGCGATGATTAACTAAAGCTAAACTACAAATCTACCCTATTTATACTTAGCCTAACCCTTGAATTACTCAAGCGGAACTAATGGCATACGCGAGGCCATCAGTTCCGGTCAAGTAATCAGTAGAGGGGACTATAACGAATAGGCCCTCTGTCTTTATTTAAACTACTTTTACATTTCAGAATTTTCATACTTTCGTATACGTTCAACAGTCTCCTATCAGATACATTTTTAATTAATCTTAGATTATCTAATGTTACAATATGATCAGCTTCAAGGGCATGTTCTGCAATACTACACTTTTTCTGTTCTACTGTATTTTGAGTGTGCTAAATGTTCTTTAAATCGTGTTGTAATTGATCTTTTAGTTTGCCCAACATACTTTTTGTTACAATCATTACAACTAATTTCATAAATTCCACTTTTCTCACAATTAGGAACCTTATCTTTGGGATTTCCTAAGATATTCCTCAGACTGTCTGATGACTTATAGACTAAGGTGAGGCCTACCTTATTAAATACCTTATTGAGTCCCCTACTATATTTCGGATTATATGGTATGGAAACATAGTTGTTTTTTTCGCGTGTAAAAAAAATAGAATGTTACTTATTTGCTTGTGCTTTTTTCCGAAGTCTCAATCAATTAACTTAGGAATTACTGTCCTGGACACAAATTCTTCAAAAATTACTTAGTGTTCCCGGAAAGGATATTTTATTTTGGGTAAAAATTTACATATATTTGTTATAAGCTTAACAAGATGCTTCAATTGACTTGACTTTTTATACATGATGTTCTCTAAGTGAAAACTTTTTTTTTATTAAGTTATAGTGCTTACTAAAACAAGTTCCTTCGCTAAACATAGCCTATATAAAAGTTGAATAAAGAGGAGATACAACGTTTTGAATTTATATAAAATTTTAAATAGGGCTACCCCATTCGTTATCATCTCATCTTCTTTTTTATTATTATTTACTATTACTATCGATTCGAAAGAATTTATATTTATATTTTATAATGCTATTTCTAGAATTTGTGGTGCCCATAGAGGCATATTTAATGAGAATGCACGTATTTTAAACTGGAATACGGAATTTCGAACTTAACATAGTTATGTTGGGACACTGTTCCATTAGCATGGTCACTCAATTTTAGATTTTTATATAAAAGAAACTGTGGACTTGGAACTCACCAAAAACTCTGATTCTTTGGGACATTAGAGGAAAACTGGTGGCTTGAGTTGTAAATACTTTCACAAGTGTTTAATGGATGTCGTCACTACTCGTACAACCCTTTCCAAGAATTCTTTTAAATGAAAAATCTCATTTTTTTGAAATTAATGGTCCGAGACTATGTCTCACCAAGTAGGAGCTGCGGAGTTTCAAAACCAACGTGAATCGTTATTCTCGCGCACGCATTGCATTTGGAAAGATTTAGGAGAGTATGCTGTTCTACTAAAAAGAAAAGCAAAATAATTTCTGGTATAATTCTAATATACTTCATACTGAAGTAATCAAAATAACTTCAACAGTAATTTTCAAACTTAAATTTTTCCAATTGAGGAGAAATATAAAGTAAAATTTTTAGAGAATCCCCCATATACCTAAATCTAAATTAAACGATATTGTATTTGGGACTTTCTAATGGCCGCTTCTGATTAATTTATTGGAAATTTGAAAATATGCCTTTTTAACCATATGCCACAAACAATTATGTTAATATTTAAGCTGCTAAGTTATTTTCATGTTAATTAATTCAATTAAATTTCGTTCTTTTTTTAGGTAAGTTTCTTTTTAAGAAGACACCGTGTTGGTGGATTGGCAATAAAATGGTAAGACAACAAAAATATCTACACAAATATTATTTTTCATCTAAGGTAAATAAAAATGTATTCTTACCCTTAGGCTAGATAGAAAATTTTATTACTATGTTGTTTCTTAAAAATGTTTGAGTCTGTTTAACACACTACATAAAAAAATCGAAGAGAGAAATAAGTACATTTTTAAGCTAAATAGTAACTTAACCAAACATCACCATTTGTTATATATATATATATATATATATATATATATATATATATATATATATATATATATATATATATAGATATGCATAGAGTTTTCGGCAGCTTTTAAAACAGATGTAGCAATCAAAGAGGGAGAAAAAGTTTTGAACTATGAAATTGGCGCTTGGTTCTCATGTTATTCAATAACACTGGTGATTCCAGTTATTGTAGTTTTATTAGAAAACCTAAAAATATATAAGCTTAATGTATCTCAGCTGAATCACTTGCAATAGAGAAGCAGGGGCAGTAATCTTTGGTTCTATGTGATTGCTCAAATAGATGCTGCGGGGCGGTCTGTGTGAGTCGTAGCCACAGGATTTATCGCGCCGGATTTTTCTTTTTGTTTCAGAACAATTCATCGACCTATAAGGGCTCCTTTCCTTTGTGATTTTGAGGTTCGTTGCAAGGACCGCGTTTTCTTTTTTTAGAAATCTATAAATAGTTGCTGATCCAACTCCCGTCATATTGGCGCAGGTTTCCACAATTTCATGGACTTGGCTTGTTGGTCGTTGATGCACTAGGGCATCGTGGACGTTAAGTATTGTTGTTTTTTCTCGCAGGAAAAATGCAGATTTACAGAGTCCGAGAAGTTTGGCTGGGGCAAAACTGATTTGAACTAATCATATTATAGGTTTTTGCTTTATTTTTATACTTACCTAGAATATTCTTATTATATACTTAGATACTTAGGCACCTACCTACCTCTAAGTGCTTTTGTTAATTATATTCCCATAACTGTTAAAATCCCAAATAATTTTATTGTATCTATTATTAATGATGAATAATAATAAATTTGGTCGGATATCTGTCAATTTTCACCGCAAAAAATTAAAAAAATAACAATAATTTATTTCTATAAAAATGAAAGACTTGTTTATTAAGCACCTAAACCCATAACTACAATATTTATGTGTTTATTAAATGCATTAGTATGGGTAGTCTTGATAAAATGCACTATTTTCATTTAAATATTACCGATTTCATATAATGAAAACAAGAATTCCAAACAATATTTTACTGATAAATCGCCATTCGACCGCCTCTTCATTTTAAAAACAACTATTTCCTTCTCATTCTGACACTTAATTGAATGTCCAGGTGGTGCGTGGCCTGCCATAAAGTGTCATAAACTATGACTTCGCATGTCCATATAGTACGTACAATACAAGACGGCGAGCTCTTGTCCCATAAACAAGACATCCAGCTCATTTTTAGTAGTAAAAACGCCTCGGCATGTTCAGTTTATAGGACGGCCTCAAAAAGACTACCTTGTCAATGATTGAAATTAGCTATAGTAAATTAATTTAATTTTTTTAAACATTGTTCTACAACGGGTAAAATTAAACTTTTTCGTTGTGTTATAACTTCTTCGTTACACCACCGTCTCACATAGGGGTATTTGAACGATCTACGCGACCAAAATTATTTTTCGGTTCTATTGTATGCTAAATTATATTACTAAGTTAAATTAATCAGTTACTTTGCATAAAATTACTTAATTTGTAATAAAAAATAAAAAAACGAAACTTAATTTTACAAAAAAAAATATTTTAAATGAAAACATTTATTTACAAAATAAACATAAAAATTAAACTTATAACACCCCTCTTATGCGTCGAGGGTTAAAAATACACTATAAACAATCATATTTTATCGTCCACAAACGTATTTTCATCTTCACTTTCAGAAGAACACGGTAGGTTCGGCTCTGCAGGCAGGAGCATTTCTACCGTCTCTGTTAGGAATGAATGTGACTTTATCCTCTTTATTCGCCTCATACGGCTCAACAACGGATCGGAATTTAAAAGTATGCATCGTGGGTGTCATGTGATGCCTCGGGTAGAGGTCCACATATAGTCGAGCAGTTTCTGATGCATACTTGACATATTTTTCTGGGTTGACTTTATGTCCGCTTGAGATTGTCTCCAAAATGACTTTTAACCTATATAACAGGTCATAGCTAAGGTCCGTTATTTCTGCTGCTAATTTCGGGTCTTCAAAAAATCTTCGACTGGTGTTCCAAAATTTGCCTTTGGCATATCGACCAATAACCCGGTTTCATTGCGAAACCGGGTCTGGATTTCAAGTTTCCTCTCTATCTCGAGTTCCTTTTCAGCCTCTGTTTTTCTTTCTCTATATTTTTTCACTAGCAGTTTATAAGCCAGATGTAGGACACTCTCAAATAATCTTATCCTGGCAAGTAATACTGAGAGACCGAATTGTACTGCCTCGGGATTAACTTCTTTTGTTATATCCAATCGGTTAAAATCCTTTGAGGTTGCACCACAAATATAGCACCGGCTTGTTGCTGTGGTTCCAGTGGCGGCATTACAAACTTTTCCATCCACCATTGTCATAAACCAAACCAACATGATAAATTTGTGTTTGACTATAAACTTTTTCTCATCCAAATCAACCTCAGTAGGAATGAAAGAATCAACTGATTTATTCACGTAGTTAATTTCTGTGACATCAGACGAAATCTTATTAACCGACAAAAACGCGGAGAAGACGGAGTCGGATTCTCCCACACGGTTTTTTCATTATTTTTTCCATACACTAATTTTAGAGGCACGAAGCAACTTTGAAATATATTGCTATCCGAATCCGCATCACTGTCAAACTTTTGTTTGTATTGGGATTGTTGTGATCCGTCGCAACCCCATTTATGAATCATCGTTAGGGTATTCCGTTTTTGTTCATTTAATGTTTGCAATACCTCTTCCAGGTAGTCGGACAATCGTGTAACAGTAAGATCCACCAAGGGCTGTAATTGACCTTCCGCACTAGTGCTAGTTATCTTGCATGCTTCTGGTGGCGGGTAACATTTTTTTTTTTTCCTTTTGTAGGAGGCTATAACACGGAAAAATATGTTTGTTCGTCCTTCTTATGATTTCATACTGTTCTCTTGTTAGATCTGCATTTATGTAAATTTGGATTGTTTCCTTGACAGTCAAAGAGCTACTTTTATTTTTTGATGATTTTGTGCGATAATACACCTTTTTATGTTTCGTTGCCCGAGTTGGTGTAGTGATGATTTCTTTGAGTACATTTGAAGCATCTCGCTTTCCCATTTTTCTCAACTCAACTTGCGTGGCAGGCAGTATCACCTCCTCTTCAAAGGTCTTTCTTATTTTACTTTTCTCGTTCAATAGTTCAAAAGGTTTGCTTGGTCGACCAGATCGATTTTGCAGACTGACAACTACTGGAATTTCAAAGGTTCCTTCTAGCCATGAACTATTGTATTGAACAAATATGTCTTCCTTATTATGGGCTTTGATCCATCTACTTCAGATTTAAAATGAGAAAAATTCCTTTTTATGGTTTGTATTTGCTCTTGTGTATATCCTTCAGTTGACAAAAGTTGTTCTTTCAAGCAATTTAGTTTGTCTTCAAAATAAGGTAAATTTTCCTTCATCATGCGGTCAAACAAGTATTTCCGGGTCACAACCTTCATTCCCGCTGTACCAAGTGAACCTACAACAAAGAATCGTTAAGTTAAAATTGATAAAATCAAAATCTATTTTTCTTACAATTTTGACCATAATTTTCAAAGTCCCAAAATGTATCTTATCCGGGGCCAGTTTTTTGATTTATTATTTACTGAAACTAGCAATTTTAGAATGTTATCAAAATTATAGCCGGATCTAACAGGGAAGTATAAAAACGACAATAAAACATATTTTTTTTTACAAAATAATATTCATGGAAAAGACCTTTCTTTACCGTCCCTTACGTTGACTCACAAATAAGTAAATGATAAAAGTTTTATGAAATAACATAGTTACATTCTTGTGCTTTGAGAATCCATCACTTTTTTCACTACTTTAGAACTTATAGACATAAAATTCCACTTTCACAATTATGATTTTTAAGAGCGCCGAGAACTGATAACGTACACGAGGTAACAGGATCGAATTCGGACTGACATAAAACAGGTAAGACTGCACGGGTCGGGTTGAAAGCGGTTGTCTTTTGTTCTCGGAAGGGTCCTCTGTCTCTGGTAGTCGGTTACCTGGCAATATTTTTTGTTTTGATTTTTTGACTTTTAGCCGCGTAGATCGTTCAAATACCTGTATGTGCGTCTGTTAGCCATAAGTACAAAGATAAATAATAAATAAACAAAAACCGGTCAAGTGCAAGGTGGATTTAGACAATTAGTGTTCCGTACCGTGATTCCTTTTAAAATAAAAAAAAATGTTACGGAGTTATAAAATGATCAGTGACTTCACAAAATACACCCCAAATGAGTTTTCAGCAAAATAATTACGAGCCCAGATTACAAACATGTCTGAGCAGGCTAATCAGACCAACCAGAATAAGATAAAAAGTTCCATCTGACACGTATATATATCTTAAGATCCAATATGTATTTTCACGTTTCTCTTAGTCAATAATGTATGATCGTTATAACATCCTAGCTACCTAATAGCCAATAAATTAATTTAACTCAATCTAGAATCTAGTGGTAAAAGTTTAAAACGAATATTTACTACCTAAATATTTGTTTAATTATAAACAAATAAAATAAAATTATTTTGTCTGGGTACCTAATGCTGTGAGCGGTAGTCAATTAGTTTTTTGTTTATAACAGATAAATTATCAAACGTAATGCACTCGTGATAATTTTTGCGCAGTTTTTTTTGACATGGGGTGAATGAACAGGGATTTCTGGTCATTTTTTTAAAAATAATACAAAGTACTACATCATATATATTTTTGAAATCATTTTTTCACAAGCTTTCATTTGGCATCCTACTGGCTGATCTGGTCATTTTTTTTTTTCATTTTCGATTTCACTCCACAAAACTAACCCCTTAAGTCAAAAGTTTTACTTTCAAAACTACACGGCCCTGATTGGGCCATCAATTCCTATATTTGTTTCAAAATTTCAACTTTCTATGTTAAATAGTTTCGGAGAAGAAAATCGGATTTGATCTGACA
Source organism: Pachyrhynchus sulphureomaculatus (assembly GCA_019049505.1). Taxonomy (NCBI): domain Eukaryota; kingdom Metazoa; phylum Arthropoda; class Insecta; order Coleoptera; family Curculionidae; genus Pachyrhynchus; species Pachyrhynchus sulphureomaculatus. The sequence goes on from CM032456.1 coordinate 70,824,050, forward strand.
AATAGACGGACAGACCGACAGACGGACAGACGAACACCGAAATGATCCCATAAGTTTTCCGTACGGAACACTAGAAATAGAAAAGAATTCATTTTAATAAGTTTAAGAGCATAAGATGACTAGAAAATCTAATCGTCTCGAACACAGTTTTTTAAGTGATTGAAAAAAAAAGAGAGAAAATAATAACATTTTTTACCACGCATTATGTGAACGTCCCACGAATATTTTTATGTAAAAAAAAATATCGCTAGGAAAGTATAGCTTACTAGAACTTGTTATCGTTGTCTCTGAAGACCTTGCTGATGGTTGGTATCTCGTGGTGTTTTTTCCCGAGAACTTGATTTGTTGTTGTCTCACATATTGTTGCATCATCTCAATTTACATCTCATGGTCAAGTTGGCCCTTCTTAATGAACTGTAGTACACTGAGTATCTTTCACAAAGCTCTGTGTTCTCTATACACGTGAAGCACGCCTGGTAGACAGACACCAGCCCCGATCTGATGTAGATTGTCAGCTTTTTCTTTAGTGGCGGCTTGCTGTTCCCATATAGAAGTTTGCCCAGAAAGCTCTAGCTTTGATGATGACTACTGTGGCCTGATCCGTCAAAACGATCTGCTTGTCTAGTTGTATTTTAGTTCCTCTATTGAAGCCTTGTTCCTCTGAGAAGTAGGTACCAATGTGGTGGTGCTTTTGATCTTCCAGTAGTCGTACCAATCTAACAGTTTGTTGAGGTGTTTTTGTTGTTCCTGGAAGCAAAGATTTTTGTTGTAAAGTTAGTTTTAAGTTATTTCCACTACAAATAATTCACCAACGTCACATTAGGGCTTCGTAAGGTCAAATTTTTCGAATGACAAATGTATGTACAGCGTGTGATACCGCCACATGCTGCCGGAGCCGGATTCTCTGGTAATAACTATTAAAATGTGCTGTGCTGTCTCTTTCACCTCCAAAGAAACACACAATAATTATTTGACACACCGACATTTCAACCCAAGCTGCACTTTAATAAACTGTCAAGGCTGTTGATACTCTAGTTTTGGATTTGTCCTGGGATGTGCCCCACGCAAAAATAACATGTTGATAAATATTGAAAAGCGTTCAAACACACAAACGTAACAATATCAGCTGACCTTAATTTTTGCACCAGCTGTATCCTGTAGGGATGCAGACCTGGAATGATGTAATGAATTCCTGGCTACATTTATGGTAATTGATCTTTTGCATATTGAAAGGCTGGGATTCATGGAAAGTGACAATCGAACGCAATCCACTTCTTGGTGATTCGTGATCGTCCTGCCTGAGATTTACTTAAAGTCAAGCCAGTTTCTCTCAACTTTTGCATCTATTATTTAATCAGTTGAACACTTAAACTTCATTTGAGCTGCGTATACGATTCTAAATGCCATACCGTTAAATTTCCAATGACCGATATACCTGTATTTTGTATTCGGTAGAGCTTCTACTAACGTTTTTTATGACTTATCTAACCGACTTCTTCCTGTGCTGCTTCGCAAAACCTACTTCCAAAATTCTTTACTACCTTGTGAAATTTGTTCTTTTTTTTTTAATCTGAAAAAGCTAGTTTCACTTTTACCTTAATGAAGATAAGGGGCATCTTTTTTGAATATTAGGTAATTCATCTCTACTGGAAATTTTCACATGTTTATCTATTTTTTCCTGCGTGAGATTTTTCTTGTAACAAGGCACTTTTACTGACTTTAACATGAAGGCAACAGCAAGACTACAGATACTTTTATACTTACATATTTTAAAAATATTTGGTTACAGCTTTATCTTTAATTAGGATTAGGGTTCTCCGCAAAAGTGTGGTTAGATGTAGTAGGTTAATATGTTTTTCTAGAGTTCAAAAATGCGCATGCATGTGGGCAAAATGGTAACTGCAGCGCGATTGCGGTGTTAGTGACAACGAGAGTATTATTCACTCATTATTATGAATACTAATTACCCTACTTTATATATTTTTCATCACCGAGTATGCAGAAATCTCTGTACGTCCAATATATAAACGTACACACATAAATAGGTCTTAACTTGTCTGTAAGTATGCGTAAAGCATTTCATTTCTGTCAGATTATGCACAGTTTATGAAAATTTACTTGGAATTTTTTAGATTATTTCTCGGTGGGATTGTACCATGGTCGCAAAGAAATAATAACGATTAATTATGGTAATGAAGTGTCACCTATATAAACATTTAAACGTATTTTATTTAATTAGTATTTGCAACCTTTCGATGCAACGTAATTGGTTGAAATATAAATAAATATTGTAAAGTCCGGGGGCATCGCCCACTTTAACAATTTATTTAGAAAACAAGGAATTTCTTGTGATTCGTAATAATATAATTTACTAGATTGTGGAAGATATTATTATTAATCTATATCCTCTATCTATAAAAACCGGTCAAGTGTAAGTGGACTTGCCCAATCAGTGTTCCGTACGATGATTGTTTAAATAATAAAAATGTTTGTTATAGTAAATCCCAAGATATAAGATCCTGATTTTTGGTTTTTTCAATGGGGCAATAAACGATCCTATTACGGTTTTGTGCATAGTTGCCAGGTATTACGATAAATGTATTTTTATTTTACCTGCTTTGCACCTGCAATCATATTGGATCTATTTTTACCTATATATTTACTACCTGGCAACCCGGTTTGGAGCCCCTTAAATATTTGATAATATTGGTCAGTTTGGTAAAAATAAATTTGAATAAACAAAGTGCTTTGCAAGAAACCAGCGAACCAACAAAAATCCCAATTTCTACGATTAAGGGTATTGTAGGAAAACCATCACTCAGGAACAGGAAAAAATGGAAAGATTTTCAAATGCATCATGTAAACGATTGTGAAAAAGACGTCATCAGGAGAAAAATATATTCTATGTATGAAGAGCAGTTGGTGCCGACATTAGACAAAATAAAATTAAGACTGGTGCAGGACGGGACCAATATATATTGTGGCCGATCAACCCTTCACAGAATTCTCATTAGAATGGAATTCACGTTCCGAAAAATCAATAAAACGCAAGTAGTAACGGAGTCACAAAGATTACGAATCTTGCGACATACTTATTTACAAGAAATTCAAAAGTATCGATCAGAGATTTGGCCAATAAATTACCTTGACGAAACATGGTTCGATACCCATGACACTGTGCAAAAAGGGTGGCTTGACAGCAGTATAAAATATCAGACTAACGCATCTTCAAATAAAGGTAAACTAATAACCATTTTGCATGCTGGATCTGAAAAGGGCTGAGTTTCAAATTGTCTACTATTATCTGCAAAAAACATAAAACATTCTAGTTTGGTCTATGACGAAGGCACGACCGCAGAACTTTTTGAAAATTGGTTTCAAAATTCCCTTTTGCCAAATGTTCCCGAACAGAGTGTTATAGTTATGGACAATGCAAGTTGCCATAGTCGCCTACAAAATAAGGTTCCTAATGCAGCCAACACCAAATCGGAAATACAGGAATATATGTTAGAGAATGACATTTATTTTGACTTTAGTTATAAAAAAGTGATCTTTTGGAAGTTTGAAAGACTATAAATTGAAAAAGAAATATGTGTGTGATAGTATAGCTGAGAAAATGGGACACCCTGTTTTGCGGCTTCCTCCGTATTATTATTTGTTGAATCCAATTGAACATATTTGGCATCAAGTTAAATCAAACATAAGGGCACAAAATGTTTCTCCTACTTTAAGCGTGAGAGTGGTTGAATTAGTAAAAAAAGTTATAACGCTGAAAGCTGGAAGAATTCCATTCAGCACGTTGTTAAAGTTGAAGATTCATATATTTATATAAATAATATAAAACCACTGATAGTTACCTTAGCTGATGACAGTGATAGTGAAACTGAATTAGGCTTAAGTTAAAATATATTTTTATTTATACAATATGTCCCCTCTTGTAAACCCCATTCATCCAAACTGTATATTTGTACTTCTTATCCATTTGTTTTTACATGCATCTATAAATAAATATCACCAAAAACACTTATAATTTAATTTATTTGCATTAATGAATAAAATTCTTAAGTCCATCTCTGCAACCTATCATAAACAGAAGGTCGGTATTTTTATATTGCCCACTTAAAACGGCCAAAACCAGGATTTTATATTTTGGGGCAGGCTATACGAAGGTATAAAAAAAACATACCCCAAATGACTTTTCAACAAAGTTTGTTTTCGATCTCAGTTGGAAACTGATGACCTTGAATTTTTTTTGTGTACCAGATAAATTATCAAAGGTAATGCTCTCCTGGTAATTTTCATTCAATCTAAATCTTATGGAGAATATTCCAGAATTTTTTCAAAATTTCTAATCAGTACTTTTCGAGATAAGGTGGGTGAACAGGGTTTTTTGGCAATTTTTTAAAAGTAATTCAAAGAAAAGTATGCGCAAGTATTACTTCATATGTATTTTTGAACTCGTGTTTTCATAAGCTTTCATTTGACACCTCACTCGATGACCCGATAATTTTTTTTTTTACTTCCGGTTTCACCCCCCCAAAACTAATCCCTTAAGTCAATATTTAACTTCCAAAACTACACGGCTCTGATTGAGCCATTAATTCCTATATTATTGCCCAATTTTAACTTTCTATGTCAAAAAGTTTCAGAAAAAGTCGGGTGTGACGGACGGTCGGACGGACAGACAGACACCGAAGTGATATAATAAGTGTTTCGTACGGAACACTAGAAACAACATTCCAGAAATAAAAGAAAATAGTGGCGTCATTCATTAGTATTGTGTCTGCTGTGTTATGATATTTTATTCGTTAGATGCCTAATGATAGCAGTAAAAGCAAACGAAGTAGTGATAACGAACGGTCGGACAATGAGATTTAAATACAAAGTTGGGGTTGAGTTTTGTGATAAATGTGGTAATTGAAACACATCATATGACAGAGGGCGCTTAACTTTTAATTCGAAGCGATATGTGGAGTTGATTAAAAATTTCTTCACACCCGCTTTATTAAATCTCATGATCATCAATTTTTTAAATTGGGTTTAAGGTTTTTAACCTTCACTGTATGATTAAAAGTTTTTTTTTCGGAAAATCCCTCTCCTCCACTCTAGATATCGACTTTTAAATTCAGTTGAAACTTTTAAATCTTTATTGTATGAAGAAAGGGTTTTTTTTCTTATGAAAAACTCTTTATTCCGGTCATTGATTTTTAAAGTGGGTGGAAGTTTTTCAAGTTTCATTGTACGAAAGAGTTTTTTTTGTCAAAATCCTCCCTCCCGGGTCATTAAGTGTTGTGATTATTGTATGGGAAAGAGTCCAAACTCTTGTTGTTTTAGTGCAAGAGAGAATTTTTCTGCAACAGACTCTGTCTATGGTTATAGACTAGCTCACTTCCTAAAAGAAAAAATATGAAATAACTGGCCAAGTGCAAGTTGCCCTTGAGCAATTAGTGTTCTGTACTGCTTTTAAAACAAAAATTTTTGTTTGTTAAAATGATCATTGACTGCACAAAACACACCTCAAATGCGTTTTCAACAAAGTTTGTTTCCGATCTTTGTTGAAAACTGATGACCTTGAATTTTTTTTTATATACCAGATAAATTATTATTATATATTATACTATTATTGCACTTGTAATAATTTTCGTTCGCTTGTGGAGAATATTCTAGGATTTTTTCAAAATTTTTTGGTTAGTACTTTTCGAGATAAGGGAGGACAGCGATTTTTAGCAATTTTTTTAAAAAAGATAATACAAAGACAAGTGTACGCAAGTATTACATTATATATCTTTTTGAACTGTTTTTACTAGCTTTCATTTAACACCCCACTCGATCGCCTGGTAAACAAAATTTTTTCACTTCCGATTTCACTCTCCAAAACTAACTCTTCAAGCCAAAATTTAACTTTTAAAACTACACGGCTCTGATGGGGCCATCAATTTCTATATTTGTGCCAAATTTCAGCTCTCTAGGTCAAATAGTTTCGGAGAAAATCGGATGTGACAGACGGACCGACACACGGACACCAAAGTGACCTTATAAGTGTTCCATACGGAACTCTAAGAAGAAAGAAACGTTCTTTTTTTTTCATTTAATTCTATCTGGGTCTCCGAGACTTGAATCTCTCTCAGTACTACTTTGAATAAAGTTATTTCTAAAACACTCGTAGTCTTGATTTTGTTTTGTTGATATAACATCTACCGTTTATAGTAACGATATCTGGTAAGAAATGATAGCGAACACAAAACGTCATACCAATCAGTGATTAATAATTTTTAACCCTGGTTGAGAAGAGTTTCGGGAAAGTAACGGTACTTATTTAGATGTCAATATTTTTCAGAAATCATTGCCCAACTGTGGTGTGATATTTAACAAAGATTTTTCCATTTGTAAATGTGTTCTTTTACCACAAATATGCTAAAATCAAACTTGTTATAAAAAAACTACCAGCATAGATTTATTCGGTCACGACTATATTGCCAAAAAAACTATAAATGCCTGTCTGGTGTCACAAAGCTACATTTGTTTCACATTCTTGGCATTATATTTTGACGTTGCAGTGCTTGTGACTGGCATAATTTTTAAAGTTATTTGAAATTACTTTTATACTGTGTTTATTTTTTTATTAATTATATAAAGGGTTACATACACCTTAAAAATTTTTTTTTAAAGATTATTAAGTGAATAATACAAAAGAATGGCGATTATATATTTTTATTGTACTTAAAATTATAAGAAAATTTTTTTTTAAATATGTTTGAAATCTGAACATTATTTTTTATCGGGTTAAATAGACTACTGCTGAAAACTATGTCGCATCCTTGTCTGCAGGATAACTTCACAAAAAATAATCCAATCTTCAAAAATAAAAACTAATCTCGTAAAATAATACATACATATAGATACATATAATCGTATATCCCTTCTACCGTATGGTGTAGGGCAGTGATACATTCTCCTTTTTTTCTCTCTCAATCTCCACATATAAACTTCTTCCATCTATCTCTATTCTTTGCCATTTTCTCTGCTTCTTTCCAGGATTTTCCCTTCTCCTTAAGTATACCTGCAATACTCCTATTCCAGGTCTGTCTAGGTCTCTCTCGCTTCTGTTTTCCCTGTATTCGGGCTTCATACACTTGTTTCACCTATCTATCATCCTTCATTCTCTGTATATGTCCCCACCATCCCAGCTGTCTTTGTTGTATATATTCCGTAATTGCTTGTACTCTCAGCCTTCTCCTTATTTCTGTATTCCTTATTCTGTCCTTCCTAGTAATTCCTTATACTGCTCTCAGGTATTTCACTTCGACGGCTTGTATCTTGTTCTTCTGCCTGTCTGTTAGGGTCCATAATTCACATCCATATGTTAGGATTGTCCTATAAATTGCTTTGAACACTTTTATTTTTGTTTGTTTCGTTACTTGTTTCTCCCTAATGAATTTATTAATTATTGCATAGTAAAGTTTGTTCGTTTTTTCGATTCTTTTATTAATTTCTTTGTCCTGTTTTCCAGTTTCATCCATTATCACTCCCAAATAGTTATACTGTTCCACTTGTATTTTATTTCCTTCTATATAAATGTTCGTTTGTTGGTTTTCCATTGTCATTACTTTTTGTTTTATCTATATTAATTTTCATACTTTCTTCTTTAAAAACGCTTTATTCCAAATATCGAGGTTTCCTTGTAATTGTCTCTCATTTTCCGCCACTAGCACAATATCATCAACAAAAGCCACTTCAGATATTTCTATTCTTTTTAGCTTCCAGTATCTAATTGTCATTCTTTTCACTTGTATACATCGAACAATGTTGGGCTTCCTCCCTGCCTCAAACCTTCCTGTATTGTAAATCTCTCCGATTTCATGTTGTTTTTTATTATATACTGCACATTGTTGCTGTATATTCCCTTTATGATTCTTATTGTGTTTTTGTTTATTCCCTTGTTTTCTAGGCTTTTCCACATTTTATTTCTCGGCACACTGTCAAATGGCTTTTCTAAGTCTATGAAAGCAAGGTATAGACTTTTATTTTGTTTTGATCTTTTTTCGAAAATCTGTTTCAGTGTAAATATGTGGTCTTGTGTACTTCTTGCTGGTCTAAATCCACTTTGCGATTCCGATAGTTGTGGTTCTATTACTTTCTTTATCCTATTAATAATGATGCCCTCATAAATTTTGACAATTGTGTTCAGTATAGTAATTCCTCTGTAATTATTGCAATCCTTCTGATCTCCCTTTTTATAGATTGGTGTAATAAACGATATTCCCCATTCGGCCGGAAATTTTTCTTCTTCCCATGCATTATCAATTATTTCTAGCAATATTGCTTTTCCTTTCTTCCCCATGTATTTAATCATTTCAGACATTATCTTATCGCTGTCTGAGACTTTCCCATTTTTCAATTTTTTTATAACTTCCTCCAACTCTTTCCATTCGATTTGTTATCTATTTTCTGTTTCTTCCATATTTTGTTGTTCCAATTCTTCATAATTTGTATTCTCCTTTTCTTCATTACCTCCCAATAGGTCTTCAAAGTATTCTTTCCGTCTTTCCATTATTGCTTGCTCTGATTTCTTGGTTTTTGTTTTTCACATATAATTCGGTTATAGGTTGCTCTTTCCTGAATAATTTCAGAACTCTGTAGAATAGCTTTTGATTTTCTTTACTATTTTCTTTCATTTTATCTCCGAATTCTTTCTATGACTGTTCTTTTGCTTCTTTTACCAACTCTTTAACTCTTTATATAGTTCATATTGTTCTGGTGTTTTTGTTTTGAGATATTTTTTCCATTCTTTCTTCTTCGCAATAATTTCTTCTTGGATATTACTATTCCACCAAGCTGTTTGTCCTTTACTGTTGTTTGCGTTGCACACTCCGCATACTTTGGTAGCCCCGTCCAGGATTATATCCTTGAAGATGCTCCATTTATCTTCCAAATTTGCATATTTTATATTTCTGTATCTTTTTTCGAATTTCTCATCAATTATTTGTCGGTATTTGATCATAATTTCTTTATTTCTTAGTTTATATGTCCTTAATGATTTGTATCTTCTTATTGTTGGGTTTTCATTTTTCTGCAACCTTTCTTTGATTAGTAGGTAATGATCACTGTATATTTCGGCTCTTCTTCTTATTCTTACCTTTTTCACATATTTTCTTTTGTTCCTTTGTATCAATATATAGTCTATAATTGACCTCTCTTGTATGTCTCGATGTTGGTAAAATGTGTTTGTTATGATGAGATCATGTATTTGGCAATAGTCTAGCATCCTTTCTCAATTATTATTTCTAATTTCTTCATGGTGCTCGTAAAATAATATAGTAGTTAAAACCAACCAACCAAAAAATTTATGATTAATCATTTAGAAAAAATTGTCTATTAGAAAAATTTAAAAAAACTCGACATTCTGTAGAAAAAGATTTAAAAAAAGTTAAAAACTATTAAAAATTGACTGAGTTATATTGCAGATAGTGTCTGAAAACAGGTAGCGGTCCCAATCCGATGCGAGCTCACATTTAATACTATAACTTTGTAATGGAATGGAATTTTCTTAATTTTTTTAAATAACTCTTAGAGGTATGGAGAATAAAAATCTGTAAAAAAAAAATCGACTTTTTGAAAATTAGGGTGTATGTTACCCTTTAAATCTATAATATTTCTGTTATCAAATATAAAATAACTATAATGGCGAATTTAATATCATCATCATTAGCTTATTCCATCCATAGTCGGATGTAAACCTCCCCAAGTTGTCTCCAACGAGCTTTGGTGTTTGCTTTTTGCATCCAATCGTGTCCTGCTATGTCGTCCGTCCATCTTTGTCTGTGGTTTACGTCTGCATCTTTCGTGTTCTCTAAGCCTCCATTCAACTATACGTCGTGTCCATGTGTTATCATTCATCCTTGCGATATGCCCCTCCCGATTCCACCTTAATGTACATATTCGTTATATTACATTTGTTACTTTTGATTTTCTTCTCCATTGCTCTTTGGGTTACCTGGAGTTTATTTATTATACTTTTATTTAAAACCCACGTTTTAGTGCCATATCTTAATACCGGCAGTACATATTGATCGAATACTCTGGCTTTTATTGTATTTGGGATGTCCAATTTAAATGTAGATTATAACCTTCCGAAGGCAGACCAGCCTAACGAGACCCTTCTATTTTAGCCTATAAATTATTTTTTGATATTTCGATTTTTTGTCCTAAATATATGAATGTTTGTACCTTTTCTATTCTTTCGCTTTCTATTAGTAGTTCCTGACTGTTATCTTCACTTTCGTTGTTCAAATATTTGGTTTTGGTGAAGTTAATTTTTAGACCTATTACTCGAGACTTCTTATTTAATTCCATCATCATTTCTTGTAATTCTTCTTTTGTGTTGGCGATCACAGTGACATCATCTGCGAACCTTGAGTGATTTAATCGTTCACTATCCATTAATATTCCTTTATTTTCCCACTTTAACGATTTGAATATGTCTTCTGTCTGTGATTTAAGTGTGGACGGTTGTGTGACAAAATATTCCTTAAAGACCGGAGTTGGTAGAGCTACAGTTTACAGAATTTTAAGAGAAGAAAAGGAGGGAGTTAGACTCTCCAAAAACGAGACCAGGCAGAAAACACAAAGCAAGCAGTAAGGCGTATTGTTCATGACTTTTTTATGGAACAAAGAATTCCAACTTTGGCTGCGATGAGCCACCCAGAAATACCGAAAGTGAGTAGAGTAAAACTATGGAGTGTTTTAAAAGGTATGGATTTTTATCGGAAAAAGTGTGACAGAAAATCTTTATTGATAGAAATTGGAAAAATTTTACACTGAAGAAGAAACTATTTAAGGAAAGTTAAAACAGCTCGCTCTGAAGGAAAAAGGATATATTACTTAGATGATACGTGGTAAATGAAGGGTACACAGTCAAGAAATTTTGGCAAGATGGGAATATCAAAAATGCATTGAATGAAGGTATCTCTATTGGTTTTAAACTGTCATTTGGTAAGGGACGTAGGGACGTTATTACGCATTTTGGAAGCGAAAATGGTTTTGTAGACGGAGGTCTTCTAACATTTATATCCAAGAAAACAGGAGGTTATCTCAAAGATATGAAGTCCGATGTATTTGTTTTCTCAGATGATAGACTTAATACTGGACGGTTCTGTTATTGTAATGGATAACGCAAGTTATCATTTTAAAAAATTAGAACGAGTTCCAACCTTGGGTTGGCTGAAAAAGGACATCCAATCTTGGATGACCGAGAAAAATATTTTATTTTCGAAAGAAACCTTTACGAGAGAATTATTAGAACTTATAAAGCTTGAAGTTCTCAGAAACAAAGACAAGTACACAAGTTTCGTCACCGACGAAATGTCAAAAAAAATGTAATATTATCGATAGAACTTATTTGGGCACAGGTTAAAGGTGAAATCGCCAAGAACAAGACGACCTATAAATTAGCAGTCGTACAAAACCTTTTTCAGAATGCCATATCTAATCTTTCCATAGAAAATTGGTGGAAGGTGGAAGATAAAATGTGGACGGTGGACATGGCAGTGGATGCCATTGTTGAACCTTTAATTATACGTGTAAATTCAAATGAGCCGGACAATGATAGTTTTTTAAGCATGTCGGAGGTAGAAGATTGGTAATATTTTTTTCATTTTTGTTTGACATACTCATTTGTATATTTTTTAATTAATAATGTTTCATTATAAAAGGTTATTTTATTCTAATAAATGTTTAAACATTATAAAACTGTTTCATTCGTACTGTTCGCAAATAATACGTATTCGCCCAGGCGCACCACCACTGGCTAAAACTATTTAGCCCCAAACAACAAAAAAGGTCGCTTTCCTATTCTATTCAAACATAAGAAATTGCGAGTATTAGACCGAGGCCAGATGGTATTCCAATAAAGTTGTTGAACTGCTGCATAACACGTGAAATATAAGTAAAATTCTGGGGCTCTTACTACTGCTTGATGCTAATTTGCATAATTCTAGATGATTGATTGCTATCGCTTTCAAATAAATAGAGTACAACACCTTAACTATCAACGCCGGTGTGCACCAAGGCTCCAATCTGTCTCCTACTATCTTTCTCATATACATTAACGATCTGCTGAAGAGGCTCAGGAATCTAATCTACAGCTTTCCAGATGAGGGTACGTTTATTTCTTGCTTCACTTTAAACGCTCGAACATTGGCTACTCATGCAAATATCCTCAGCCAGTAAGAAGTGGTTCAACCTAACAAAGATCTGGAAGAAATTCTATCTTAGGGTGACAGCAACCAAATAGAATATAAATAAATAAATGGCCTGGAAACACCCCTCTTGGGGTAGGGCCACCCTTTGGATGCTCTAGATCTAGTTTATGGGTTGATCAGACCCGTTTTCCTTGTTGTTATATTTCTCTGCTTAGATGTTTCCAAAGTTTTCTGTTAGACGTCTTCTCCTGCCAGTTCGTAATCCCTGCAGCCTCCATGTCTTCCTTGACTTGCTGCAGCCATCCTATTCTCGGTCTACCTCTTCTTCTACGTCCCTGTTCTCTTTGAAGTATTTCATATATTGGTGCTCCTGGGCCTGCTCTCCATGTGTGCCCTAGCCAATTAAATCTCTTCTGTTTTATTTTTTTAACTATGTCCTCATTCACTTCTTCCAAAATTTCTTGATTAGTCCTTTTTCTGTAGACTCCTTCACATATTCTTATTGGCCCTAGGAACGCTCTTAATATCTTTCGTTCAATTCTTCTCATGTCTTCCTCTTGTTTCTTTGTCATGCTTATAACTTCGGTAGCATACATTAGTTTTGGGAGTATTATTGTCTTGTATATCCTCATCTTAACTAGTAGAATATAATACTACAAAAACTTAGGGGCAGCTTTCTAAAAATGTTAACGTTGCTGAACTCGACATAGTTCTGTCGAGGCACTCCATTCCTCTAGCATCGTCACTCAATTTGCTGGGCATTAATTTGGGAGCAAATATGTTTTGACGTGAACATGTCGCAAGCATAGTAAAGAGAGTTCAAAAGCTGGGAATATTAATTCGAACTAGAAACCTTAACACTCCACAACAACTGTTAATTCTGTACAAAGCTCAAATTCGATCAACGATGGAATACTGCTCCCATGTTTGAAGCTCTACTCCCAAATACACACTGCATTTGTTGATTCAGAACCGACCAACAACCTTGATTCCTTGGAATATCGAAGAACGGTTGGCGATTTGAATCTATTCTACAAGTATTTTCATGGAAAGTGTTCGACGGATGTATCGCACTTAATTCCTCCCAAAGCGGTGCATGCTAGGAATACACGTCGGGCTAATACTTCATATCCGTATGAAGTTCAGCTTGTCATTTCTCATACAACATTTCTCAAGCAGTTTCTTATGTGGAGAACCTTATGTCTTTGAAATGATTTGACCAGGACTGTGTTTCGCACCGAGTAAAACTGACGTCGATTCGAGACCAATGTGAATCGCTTTTTCCTCACACTCGTCGCTCCTGTAGCGCTTTAGGAATTTTCTTTCAGCACGTGTGCTATGCCCATAGAAGAGTGAGAGAGATAGAGACAATAAACCGTTAGCATCTTCTACTGTAGCTATTGTGGGGCTTAAATATAGAATGTTAAAATAAAAGCAAATTCGCTTTATTTATTTTAGTTATATTGTATGTTATCACTGATAGGAAAAAAAATATATTAAAAGCGACCTAATAATAAACTGAAAAGGAAATTACGTAAAGGTAGTGATCACGGGGTGAATGTTTTAATTGGGAATGTCATAATCAAAAACGACATGAACAGGGATTAACCAACTCATTTCTCTCTTTCTATTTTTTTGTATGAACAGTCATAAATCCAACTAAAATGCCGATCTTTTCAGAAAGAAACTAAGTAAAGAAAGACTGTCATCATCTAAACTTACGATCGATGGCGACCATCGTATGCTTTCGAGAACTTTATTATTTATAGATTTGTTTATCCCGACAACTTTCATATTCTTTATCGCGGTGTCATTAATATGTCACTGGCTAGTGCTGATTTCTCAAAAAAAGACAAGAATTATGGTGATGTTCCGTGGCGTTCAGGCTGACGATATATCAAAGCCCACGCGAAAAGTTGAAGATATGGGCCATTCTTTAAGAAACAGTAAGTTGCCGATATATTAGTATGTATTTCGTTGATTTTTAATAAGAATAGTATAATCTCCATCATATATACAAATTACATATGTGCTGTAGTTGTTTTTATGTTTGATTTGTAATGTAACTTGTTTAAATTAAACTTGTCAGGTTCTTTATTCATAAACTAAACGAATTTTAGTTTCAGTATTAATTTTTTTGTTTAATGTATTTTTAATTCTAATTCTTGTTTTATCGAGGAAAAAACTATACTTTCTATGACGTACAAAAACAAGTTATCAGTTTTTATTTAACTAATTAGTTGTTGAACCAATTTTCGGTGGTGATGCGATTATTCTTTTTTTTGAGTGGGCATTCCGTATTAGGTTTACGGCTTGCTGCGGAACACTATTGCTACTATAAGTATTCCGTATACTGACAGGGAGCCTGCAAAAACTACCAGCATGTAATGTTAAAAGAGAAATGCTATAAGGATGTAGTAACAGCTACGATTTTGCTGACTGATTAATGTATGTAAAAAAAAGATGGAACTAATTCTTATGCTTAATAGTACATAGTTGGATAGGAGTTTTTGGTACAGTATCTTACTTACTTACTTTTGAGTAGATTAAGTAGGAGTATTGGTTATTTTTCTCCTGAAAAATCAGTAGAAAGAGTTAGGAGTGTCAAAGTCAAATATTCCTTTATTATTCATAAATCAGTATAATAATTGGCTTACTTACTAACTTTGTGTATGACAATTACAATATACAATTAGGTGCATATTCATTAGTTGCTTTTAGCCTTCCGGCTCGCATCTAATGGTTTTTGTTTGTTACTAAATCTCCTATCTCTTTCTAGTTTTCCATTTATAAGGATTTTGCATCTTACTAGTGTGTGATCACTGCCAGTTGCGAAGGAACTACATCGACATCTTGGGCTATGTGCTTATGGTATGTTAGCACGTAGTCTATCTCATTCTTGGTTTTAGCGTCTGAGCTCAACCAGGTCTACTTTTTCTTTGTTTTTTTTTTTAAAAGTGTTCAGTGCGTGAGTTCTTCTTTTTTAAGTAGTTAGCCAGCGTGTTACATCTCTCATTCCTAGCATCAAGTTCAAATGGGCCAATATATTTTGATTCACTGTGTGTACCTCCTATTTTTTCAGGGTGTATTTCGTTCTATTTTTTGTCAAGCCTTGTGAAATTTCTTCATACAATGTTTCGACCTGGTCGTCATCGTGGCTACTTGTCCTTGCGTAAGTTTAGATTATTTTTATCGTTGCGTTGGAAGTAATTGTTATGGTGGTGTATATTATCTTGTCTAATATTGCTTTCAGAGTCTGTATTTTAGGAGGTAAGCATTTATGAACCAGGATTCCTACGCTGCCGGTATTGTTTTATTTATTTCCACTGTAAAATAGGACATGTCCCGAATTCAGCCTTAGGCAGCCCTTTTCTTTCCTTCTTACTTCTGATATTGAAAGGACGTCCCATTTTATCTTGTTGCGCTCGTACTCCAATTCAATCAGCCTTTCCTCGTTTCCTAATGATCTAGCGTTGTAAGTAGCTATATGTAGTTGGTAGCCTGATCTAACGGGATTCTTAGCACTCTCCGGTCGGTAACTGGTCTAGCCGCTGCCTTGGTCAGGGTTAGTCGAACCGTTGGAGACGGGAGGACTTTTGAGTTTTTCGTATCAATCCATTTGAGAGGGGTTTGGCCACGTTGGCCAGACGTCTTGGTGAGTGTAAGATTCAGTCACCTTTAACCTGAGGAACCTGTTTGCAGCCGTCCACTCTGAATCAAATACTGCAGCGCCTGTTTGGTCCGCCTATATCTAGGAGGCTTTCCTCAATCCGCCATCTGGGGACGCGCTCTCTAGGGTTACAGACTTCCCTGAGAGATATAGATGTGGATGTGGATGTAGATGTAGGTGTAGATGTAGATGTAGGTGTAGATGTAGATGTGGGTGTAGATGTAGGTGCAGTTGTCGATGTGGATTTAGGTGTACGTGTGGTTTTAGATGTAGTATATATATATATATATATATATATATATATATATATATATATATATAAATGTTTTGACTAATGTTCTCATGGGTGTGAAAGGTAGTAGTGGTTTTTTCGGGTATCCCGTGCTAGCTTAAAGTCCCTTGATGGACGGTTTCGCTGACGTTTCGATGGAATCTCATCCATCTTTTTCAAAGCGTTGATCACTGGTCGATGTCTTGGCATTGAATGTCGACGCTACTACATATATATATATATATATATATATATATATATATATATATATATATATATATATATATATATATATATATATATATATACACATACATACATATATATATATATATATATATATATATATATATATATATATATATATATATATATATATATATATATATTTAGAGTGTTATGGAAATTACTGCAAATATTGGAACTGGCACCTCCTTATTGCAAGACCGATTGCGGAAAATTCACCTTAAATAACGAATCTCAATAACAAAGTAAAAAATCGACCCTAAAAATGAAGAAATCAATTAAATACAGATATTGTTTTTTACTCCGCTAGTGGTAAACAAAACACCTAAACAATATGGCCGATTGTTAACAAGAACGTGTCATTTACAGTGACGGTGAGAATTAACTCGCAAACGCATTGTACGAACAACAACCATACGTTTGCGCCTGAGCTAGTTCGTACAGTGGATGCATTTCATGTGCGGGTTGGTTTGGCTAGTTTTAAAATTTTCGTTTTTTTTTTTCGTTTGTTTCTGTCCCTTTTTTTGTATAATATATTTTTTTTTTATTATTTTTCATCTAATATCTTGTTTTAATATTTTAAATATCATACAATATTAATAATGTACTGGCAACAGTTCTCTTAGATGTCGATGAACTATGCAAAAAGCTTGCTGTCACTACATATGTTTTATTTAGGTTAAAACAAGTAAGCAATATTGAAGTTTTGTTTTCGTACTTCTACGCAAATTTTTTAGTCGTGTAAAATATGGATTGATTTTGTGGGGTAATGCATATTTAAATAGACTATTTAAAATACAAAAGCGTATAATTAAAATGATTTCTGGAGTACATAGGTTGGCTTCATGCCGACCGATTTTCAAAAAATGGGGAATCATGACATTACCCTCGCTGTATATATTTGAAGTAATACTATTTGTGAGAAAGAATATTCATAAATTTAAACATTTTCAATATCATAATTACAATACTAGGGACTATAACAATATGGTGTATCAGATTCATCCTCTTAGCATTACTGAAAATAATGTATATTATGTTGGTGCCAAGATTTATAATAAGTTATCGGATAGATTTAAATACGAGTATATCACTAATGAGAAAGAATTTAAAAACACCATTAGGACATTTCTAATATATAACAGTTTTATAGCTTGGATGAATATTTGAACTGTTTAATTGATTGAACATCTCCAAACTTTATCTTTTCACATATTATAATTCATTAATTTACGCTTGTAATAAATATGTTTTTCTTTTCTATTTTTTAGTTGATTTAAGTTTACTTTTATAATTTAATTTATAATTAGGGTAGAAATACATGTATTTAAGTATCATAAAAGCTTTGTACACTGACCTGATCCATACAAATTTTGTAGTATTCAAAGAAGTAAGATAATATAGATTGAAGGGGCTATCTATAAGGATTCCTAGATTATCAATTAAAACATTTAGTTGGTTTCTTAAATAAACACGGTTTGAAATACAATGTTCCAAGTCTCCTACCTATCCGCAATCACAGTATTCATTTTCGCTATTACATATTTTTTTGGTGTTTTGGTTATAATGCATGAAAGGTTCCTATTTTAGAAAATACTCTTATAAAAGTTCTGTTGGATAGTGAAACTAAGGATTCTTAGGAATCAACGGGAATATTTCTCTATAAACTAATCCTTTAGTTGATTTATTGTAATGCCAATTTTGATTTAATTTTTCGTTTGCATTGCTGATAATGTTTGTGTATGGAGTTGTAAAATTATCGATTATTTGTGAAATTTTTGTAGCTTTTTTTAGCCAAATTATCAACTATTTCATTAGGTGAAATACCTACGTGCACCTTTACCCACGCTAATCAAACACAAATACTATTAGATGTAAGATATGATATATTTTTAATATCTCCGTAGTCAGATAATTGGTGATTGAATTCCTTTTTGGATTTTTAATTGAGGCGCTTTTGCTGCCCAAAGATATTACAAAACATTTGAGAGCTTCTTGGATAGCCTATAGTTTAGCTGTGAAAAATCGATGTTTCATTTGGTCATCTAAATCATTTTGAAAAAAGTTTGTTTTTTATGATAAAGAGCACACCCAGTTTTGTTGTTTAAAACTGAGCCATCTGTAAAAATCTGTCCATATTTTAGCCATGTGATTCCAAGTTTTTCCACAAATATCAATTTTATTATATTTGGATTCTTTATGTCCTGAACACGTATTAAAATTTTAAAAACCAATATAAACTACTAAAACTCGCAAAGGGCCTTTTTTTTAGCAGTTTTTGACTGTTCCCTTATCCGTCAGTATATTTCAGAATGTGTTTCGTCGTATCATGGCTCTTCAGCTGAGCGAAGATCTGTGGAAAAAGGTAATAAAACTTAAAGTATTTATCGTAGTTCTAGCGTAAAAAATAAGTAAGATACAAAACTTGCACCTCTGGCTGATGTAAGCTTAGTTTTGAAGGCGTATCCGCGCTTTGTCGGGGGCTGTGTTTAGGCCGCAGATCGATAGAGGAATTCTTCAGCAAGTTTTTAGGTTGTTCTTTTATAGGGTTCTACCCCAAGTATATAAAAATTAATATAAACTCCTAAAACAGGACAAAGTCCTGTATATGTATTTTACTTACTAAAGCTATTGGTTCTGCACTGATATCTACTAAGGTATTTTGATATTATGGTTTAATTAATTAAAATTTGTCTTTTATTTGGGAAAAAATAAAGAAAAAGTATATTTGAAAAGTTGCAAGAAATTAATTATTTTCAGATACACACACACGCGCACATATACACACACACTTTTTGTATGTATTTTAAAAATTATATCATAATTATTAATTAAATTATAATAATACTAATAATACTCTATTTTTAGAGAATAACCCCACTGTAAAAAGTAATAGTGGAAAAAACGATTATTTTTTAATTTATTCATATTTTATAGTAAAAACCTAATAAAATAATAAAATCTCTGTTATAAATTATCACCTACTGATTATTTTTCAGTTATTAACATTAATACTTAAGATTTTTAAACAATTAATTGTGCTGTAAATATAATAGGTGATATATCATACTTTTGACCACCTTAAGGTTTATATGTGCTGGACTCAAAGAATATCAAATATAAAACAGAGGTTTCTTTAAACTGGAACATTTTTTTAATAGAGTTGTAGTAGTTATGAGAAGGAATTAGTGCACCCAATGCGGGCTATGTAAAGCTTTAATAAAAGCTGTATTTGATTCTAAAAATTATTTCTAATATATTACCTACATTAAATGTTGAAACTATCGCTAACGTTAGAATGGGAAACTTTTCGCTGATCACTAGTACCCTTTTATGAAGATGTCAATCTGCGAAAGAAGGAATATTTTTTGCAATGCATGGCTTAGATCCTTCACCTGTTTCGTCTTCAGACATCTCTTTCTTGACCTCCCCATACTTCGTCTCTCTGTTCTTTCTTTTAATTCTAAATTTTTTTTGAAAGTCTTAACGGAAGCATTTTTTCTACGTGTTCTTCCCATCTTTCACGGTAGTCCACAATTTTATCGTCAGTACTAAAGATATTGAGCTTGTCCCTGATATCTTGGTCTCGAAAGTGGACTAATCTCGTGCATTCTTTTAATCTTCCTAAGAACTACATTTCTGAGGACTGAATTTTATTTTGTACCTTACTAAGGATCCAGGTTTCATTACCGTACTTAGGATGAGTACATCCATCATCTTCTAAAATTTTGTTTTCGTGTCTTTTCTGGTTCTGTTAACTAGAGTTCTGCTCATTGTTTCACAGATCATTTGAAATTTAACATATGTATCTTATTTTCTATGTCGTGGTCTCTGTCATAGCCAACGTCATTTCCTAAATAATTGAAATGGCGCACTTGTTTCACAGTTCGGTTGTGAAGTATAGTTTTTATTCGTATTAGATCTGGTCCCTCGAAGGCAATGGCTTCAGTTTTAGTACCTGATATTTTCATATTATATTCTTTGCCTATTTAGGTTATTTGAAGGATCGATCTTTGCAAGCTGTCTTCATTATCTTGAATGATTAGCAAGTCGTCAATAAATCAAATCGTGTTTATATACGTGGTTTTACTAATTTTGATATCAGGGTTTATTATTTCTTTCCTCTTATGCATCCGATTGACTATGTATCTAACATATATATATATATATATATATATATATATATATATATATATATATATATATATATATATAAATATATATTAAAAAAAGTAGATGATAAACTACAACTCTATCTTAAGCCTTAGTTCGTATTTATCATGTTTGATATTTTGTGTGGAATCTTTATTGCTATTCTTGTATCCAGATATAAACTTTGAATTGATCTTATAATTTGTTTTTATTAGCCTTCTTTTGTAGAATAATCCATAATAGGGTTTTATCAATGTGATCGAAAGCTTTTTCAAAATCGACAAATGCTATATGAGTTTCAGTATTGTATTCTCTTCTTTTTTCTATTATTTGTCTAATTATGACTATATTATCGGAACATGATCTATCTTTTCTAAACCCACTTTGTTCTTCGCCGAATAGATTTTCAGAAATTGGTTTCAGGTACTGATTTAAAATTTTGTAGGCTCTATCAATCAAACTTATTCCTCTACAGTTGTTACATTGATTACGGTTTTCTTCTTTGAATATAGATATTACGTGAGCTGTTTTTCAAGAACTTGAAACTTGGTTTGTTCTCTAATACATATTATGCAGTTGCAACATTTTTGTTTTTCTAAATATGTCTCACTTTTTTTCATATCTGGTCCATCATCTTCCTTCGACCACAGTTGTCGGTCGTGTTTCTTCCATTCCTCTTTTTTATTATGTTCTTCCGGCTTGATTTAACTGTTTCATGATTTTATATTCTATGTTCTGATTACCATATACGTCATTTTCTAATCTACTAATGAAAATATTTCAGGACTCATTGCTTGCTATTTTAAGTTTGATTTCTGTTTTCTTGGTAAACTTCTTTTGTTGCTTGCGTTTTGTTGCAGGTATATCCGATTAGCTCTTTTCTTTTTGTGACAGCCTTTGCTATTTGTTCATTCCATTCTTAGCAATTTTTTATTAATAATAAAACAAATTAATATTAAGGGGTCGTAAATTCGGCAATGATTTCGTGGTACCTAGAATTTAACGCGATGCAATAACTCGTTTAGATAACTACATTTTTACACAATTGTAGCGTTGATTTTTTTTTAAATAGTTTATTTAGGCTTTAGTTTTCATTGATAAAATGGATAAATTTTACGCAAATTATTTATTCCCCAGTCACTTTTTTTTGCTTTCTAACCTCAAAAATTTGACTTACGATTATATTGAGAAATAAATTTCTGCTTTTGCAGAAAGGTGTTTTTGTCATATTTTTTAGAAGATTTTTTGAATCCACCTTGGTA
The DNA here is from genome assembly GCA_019049505.1 of Pachyrhynchus sulphureomaculatus. Taxonomy (NCBI): domain Eukaryota; kingdom Metazoa; phylum Arthropoda; class Insecta; order Coleoptera; family Curculionidae; genus Pachyrhynchus; species Pachyrhynchus sulphureomaculatus. Next base: position 70,845,851 of record CM032456.1, read on the forward strand.
TTTGTTGTCAAGTACTTTATCACGTTATGTTTTCAGCTATAAGGATTGTGTTAGTTGCTAGTGAGATACAAATTATTTCCTTGATCTGAATTTTGTTTGTAGCTATACTGCTAATGGAACTATAATAAAATAAAAATAGTACAAGGGTCCATTTGCTTTACCACGTTTTCCAGCTTTAAATAAAAAAATATTTGTCATGTTTAAGAAAAAAATCGAAAATAAATTTGGACTTGACACTTTAATATTACTTAAATCATTGTGATTTGTAATACTTAAAAATGTCTCATTTTACTCCGGTTTCCTCGAACCCTTCACAGTGATGGTTTCAAACAAACTAATAAATTAGCAAGCCAAGAAAATCCGTGACAGCAGAGAGATATATATCCACCAGTTGAAAGAACTAAAACACAAGCACATAGAGCAAATTTGTCAGTAGTGTATCGGCGTAACTGACAGAGACACAAACTGTAGTGGAAATAAGTAAGTGTCCAGTAAAAATAGCATCGTTTACTAGTGCAATGGTAAAATTAGTATAGTGTTCTGAGAAAGATCTACATTTACGTTATAATCCTAATTTACTTTGTTCTGAAGAGAAAGAAAGAACGCGTTTATTTACGTAGGTGAAACTCATGGTGAAGCAGTTTTTTTTACTATAATAGGTCCTATAATCCGATTTAATTTATGATATGACTAAGATTAAAAAAAAAAGAACAGAAAACGCTACTGCACATCTATACATAAACATTTAAACCAATATCTATGTTACATAAAATACTACTACAGATAAAAATGTAGAAGATGACCCAGTCATTGAAGATCTTATTAAACACATGAAGTTAATTAGAAACTTCAACATCAGATTTGTTTTAGGCACAAAAATATTCTACTATATACACTGTTTCATTTGAGAACAAAAAAAATTATTAGTTTTGTCTGGATAATCAACTACCAACTAACTATTTAACAACTGAAATAAAGACAAATAGAAACATCATAGACCTATGCTCAATTCTTTTTTGTATGTTCTGAAATTTAGTTAATTAAATGTATTCAATTCCCTGATAAGCATTGTAGGAATCGTTTTTGCATTTTTTTAAATATTATTTATGTGATAAATATATTGTGGATTCCAGTGTAAAAATACACTTATATTCTTCAATATATTGGTACCCTCCAATACATTTCTTCATATGGAATAGAGTACTGCAACGAGTGCGGTGTATGTCGCAATTGTTAACAGGAAGAAAGAAATTTGAATTGTAGGCAAAAAGTAACTTTCCACAATTAATAACACAACTTAAGTCATTAATAAATAACAAAAAAAAAGAATGGTCCCTCGTTTGAACCGTGATATACACTCGATGTTACCTTGTATTCTTGTGAAGTGTAACCATTATAGAAAACTAACTCTTCTCCCTCTTCCAACAATGAACGAAAAAAAATTTCCTGGATGGCGCGTCAAAACCAGTCTGTTAACTTAATGAATAAAATATTATGATTATTCTATCTTGAGGCTTGGAAAACTCTGTATAGTCAACATCCACCTGTTCTTGATTGTCCAACGCTCTCGGCACTAGCTAAGACAATTTTTTCCCGCCACGCCCAGTATATAAACCATATCAATTAATTCATTCTTAGGAAAACCCATAACTATTACCTTTATACGTCACTTACTACAACAAATTAAACTATTTTCACTTGCTTAATAGACATGTCAAAATTTGACAATGCCTACCTTTTTGTCTTGTCTTGGCAACTATGATGTTATAGCGTAAGTGTATTAAAAACAAGGGTAAAATTGAAAAATTCAAAATAAATCGAAAACTATTAGAAATAGGTTTATGACATACTTAATAGGAGGGTTTTGTAAAATCTATCAGAAAAAATAATAATATACAGGGTGTGCCATTTAAAAAATTTGAGGTTTTTTCAATTTAAAATCGTTGAAATGTATAAATTTATTTTGAACACCCTGTAGCACCTAATTCAAATTTCTTTACATATATCTTTTTTTCATCTCTATAGAATGCTCGTACCAATTATGAGTATTCCACCTTCAGAAACAATGGCGCTACTGGCAATTTTTTACAAAACAGAAAACTAGTATTTTTTAAAAAAAAATTAAAATATTAGAAAAACTACTAGGCTTAGGTATATAACATTATTAATAAAAAAGTTATAAAATTTTACGGAGAATTTAAAAATAAATTAGAAAATAGGATGTTCCATTTTAAAAAAACATATTTTATATCGGCCACACTTTTTTGAAGTACCCTGCATACTCAAAAATAATTTTAAACTGTGCACCTTAACATTCCCTAAAACTATTGTATTGAACATTTTTTCGTCATTTCCGAAACAAATGAGATAATGAACTTTACTCGATCGTTGACTCACCATGTACAATAAAATGCAAAAAAAAAAGTTTTTTGCTTGTTTTTTTTCAATTTTGTACGTTACGTACGTACTTAAGCGACTTAAAACCAACGTTGATTTGTTGGAAATTTCATTACGAAGAGTTTGATTTTTTGGTCTCGATCCGACTTATGTAACCAGAGTTATTCACAATTTAAGCTCAAAAACGCGTTTTGAAAATATAACTAGTTTAGTTAAAATGTTTTTCGAGGTCCAAAACTCAGGACAATACTCCTGATGATACCCCAGAGAGGATAAAATCATAATATTGCTGTATCTAGACTGTGCAATTTTAAACGCTTTTCTTACTACACTATGTAGCTACTAATGCAGTTAACTTTTCTCTTTTTTTACAGAACACGAAAATTTTTACCTATGTATAAGTTACAAAAAAAAAAATGTTTTTATATGTCGTGTCACGTTTGACAATAAAAATAAATTTAGTTTGGAAAAAACGTACGAAATTTACTATTATCGGGGTGGTTTTCACCCTCCGAAAAATCCCAATAGTCTCATAAACACATCAAGCAGATTGAGAGACATCGCAGCATTTCTATCAAGCTTGAGACACGTGTGGCTTCAACTGTTATCCGCCATTGTGCTATGTGACATTTTTACTGCGAAACTTTTGTTATTGATGGCAGCAGACAATTGTGTTTCAAAGCTGATACAGTTATATTTTCCGTGTTTTTTGTTTTGTTTGTAGAAAATTCTATATTTTAAATTTTAGTTGGCAATGAATTATTTTACGATATTTTTACCGTTAAAGATAAAAATCTTATTCATATTAATACACAATACAAATCGAATACAACTTGAATAAATAGGTCAGTTAGTTATTTTTCCAAATAATTTTTACGCAACATATTAAAGCATTTATATATGTTGAGAATTGAGAGCGATAGAGCGTTCTATGGAAGAAATTTGAGAGTAGATATAACACAGTATGAGTTCTCACCGTGTATAATTCTTGACTGTAAATAGGTTCCCTCGCAAACTTGCGGTTTCAAAACATATACGGAGTTTGAATTTCTCATACTAAATGGTAACTTCTTCTCAGCTTTATAACTCGATATTTTAAATAATACTTGAAAGTGTTAATCTCCAAGAAAGTTGAGTAAAGAAAAGTTTTCAGAGATATTTACAACTGAAACCTGAAATCTTCTTTTACTTACTAGTTCTTTTAAAATTAAAACTAATGAAAAAATAACATAATTTGCAGATTCTTCTACTCCAAGAACCCTGAAAAAAACGTATAAGACGACGTATTCGAAGCAATCTCTCTAACCATCTCTCAGATACCTTTAAAACCTTCTATGTTTGACTAGAGATAATTTTTGGGTTCTTAGTCTTTAAAATTTTAGTGACCATGACATAAAGGTACATGTTCTAAAGGACAAACTACAAATAATTATATTAATGCAGTAAAGAAAAGCATTTGAAATTGTGTAGTCTAGATACAGCAATAGTATGATTTTATCCCCTCTGGAGTATCACCAGGAGTATTGTCCTAAGTTTTGGACCTTGAAAAACTTGTGTTCTTTTGTTTATAAACAATTTAAGTTTTTAAAACGCGTTTTTTGAGCTTAAGATGTGAATAACTCCAGTTATATAAGTCGAATTGAGACAATAAAAACCAAACTGTTCGTAATGAAATTTCCAGCAGATACTTGTTGGTTTTAAGTCGCTCAAGTGCTTACATAACCTACAAAATTTAAAAAACAGGCAAAAGACTGTTTTTTTTTTTTTTTTTTTTTTTTTTCATTTTATTGTACAGGTTAACTAAATGAACCGATCGGCCTGAAATTTTCAGAAAATATGCCCATTGTTATAGCAAAAATATCCTAAAATTTTTGTACAAAAATATTGAACCCAGAGGGCACAACTGAATTTGTTATTTAAAATTTGAATTGCCCACCATTTTATGCCATTTGGTCCAAAATGGACCTATTTTTTCAAAATTTCGGTCTCAACGCCAGCTTTTCGATGTTGTTATTTCATTTTATCCGTTTTTTTTTTTTACATTTGATCATTAATCAAATAACAACAAATGTGTTTTTTTTTTTTTTTTTTTTTTTTTTTTATTTTCACGTTAACAAAAATGATTGTTTTTTAAATAAAGGTCCCGCGATTTTCTACCAGATGTAATAAAAATTGATCAATTTTTTTTCCAAAATGACCGAAAAAACACATTTCTTGTCATCTATAATATATATAAAATGCAACGTCTCTCTGTCTGTCTGTCTGTCCGTTAGTGCGCTTATCACTGGAAAACCACTTATCCGATTTACGTACTTTTTTTTTTTAAACATACATATATTCTCTGGCCAGGTTATAGGCTATATTTTATTACGATAGGTAGCATAACGAATGAGCAGTGACGATAATAGTGAATGGAGTCGGAAAAAAGTTTGCCGCTAGCGCGTTCCTTTGCAGCACACAGCCTAAACCATTAAATATGGAACAATATTAAGTAGCAGAGGATACCTATAATCTATAATATATATAAAAATGCAATGTCTCTCTGTCTGTCCATTAGTGCGTTTATCACGCGAGAACCACTTATTCGATTTACGTGTCTTTTTTAAATTCATACATATATATATATATATATATATATATATATATATATATATATATATATATATATATAGTATATATATATATATATATATATATATATATATATATATATGTATATATATATATATATATATATATATATATATATATATATATATATATAAATAAAATGCAACGTATCTCTGTCTGTATGTCTGTCCGTTAGTATGCTTATCACTGGAGAACCACTTATCCGATTTACGTGCTTTTTTTTAAAACATACATATGTTCTCTGGCCAGGTTATCTATCTATAATATATATAAAATGCAACGTCTCTCTGTCTGTCTATCTGTTTCTCTGCTCGTTAATGCGTTACGTGCTTTTTTTTAAAACACACATATGTTCTCTAGCTAAGTTATAGAATATATTTTATTGCGTTAGGTAACATAAAGAATAAGCAGTGACGATAATAGTAAATCAAGTCGGAAAAAAGGTTACCGTTAGCGCGTTCTCTTGCAATACACTGCCTAAACCATTAAATATGGAACAATATCATGTTGCAAAGAATATAATGTGTATAAACTGCAACGTCTCTCTGTCTGTGTTCTATATAATTCGATATAAGCCTAGGTAACGGGAGATAAGGTGGGATAATGGGAGACAAGTATAAATAATGGGAGATAAGGAGAAATAATGGGAGATAAGCAGAGATAAGTCTAGATAGTGGGAGTTATGGTGAGATAATGGGAGATAAGGAGAAACAATGGGAGATAAGAAGAAATATTGCGAGATAAGTCGAGATAAGCCTAGATAATGGGAGATAAGGTGAGATAATGGGAGATAAGGAGAAATAATGGGAGATAAGGAGAAATAATGGGAGATGAGCAGAGATAAGCCTAGATAATGAAAATTATGGAGAGATAATGGGAGATAAGGGGAAATAATGACAGATATTTTATTACGTTAGGTAACATAAGGAATAAGCAGTGACGATAGTAGTCAATCAAGTCCACGCGAGCGGAGCCGCGGGCACGGCTAGTTTGATTAATAAACAAATGTAAAAAAAACAATTAAAATTACTCCAAAAAAAAATTTTTAATGGCATCGGAAAGCTAGCGTTGAGGCCTAAATTTTGAAAAAAAAGATCAATTTTGGACCAAATGGCATAAAATGGCGGCAATTCAAATTTTAAATATCAAATTTAATTGTGCCCACTGGTTTCAATATTTTTGTACCAAAATTTCAGGGTATGTTTGCTATAACAAAAGGCATATTTTTTGTTCAAGTTTCAAGCCGATCGGTTCACTTAATCGACCTATACAATAAAATGAAAAAGGAAAAAGCCAGGATTTGTTGGAAATTTCATTACGAGGAGTTTCATTTTTTTTTGTCCCAATCCGACTTATATAACCGGAGTTATTCGCATTCTAAGCTGAAAAGACGCGTTTTAAAAGCTTAAATTGTTTATAAACAAAAGAGCACAAGTTTGTCGAGGTCTACAACTCAGGACAATACTCCTGGTGATAGCCCAGAGAGGATAAAACCATAATATTGTTGTATCTAAACTATGCCTATCGCATCATTATTTTGACCTTTTTTACTGCACTATATTACTACATGCAATTATGATAAAAATATGTTCATTCTCTTAACGAAAAACCACACTATACTTTATAAAATTCATATAAGAACGGTATATTTGTGGCATATTCATATTTTATGATTTTTTTTTATGACAGAAAAAGAAATAAAATTATTTTCCATACACTACCAAAATGAATAGCATTATTTAAATGGCTAATTTTTCCATTTTTTTTTTTATATTTAAGTCCATAAAAATTAAACAATGTACCACCAAATATATTTAAAAAAAATTTTTTTCTAGTTAATAGAGAAATTTTGCAACGCTTATTTTGGCACGCCTTTGACATTATCTTTATTTTACATATGCGCAAAATTAAAGAAAAGAAATTAAATATATAGACTCTGTTGTTATCGTTATTTGCAGCATGCGCAGTCGTAAGATGATGGAATTGTTCCTCTATGTATTACAGTGAATGCTGTAATTTAAAAGATAACAATGACATCCAATTGGAACCCATCATTTATAGGTTGCTTAGTATTAGAACAAAATAATAAGTCCTTTATTATGCATAAAAATCTTCCTTATTAACGAAGTTATAAGGAAGGTCGAGAGGTTCGTTTTTCTCATCGCCATTATGATAGCGCATGTTTTTTTTTTTTACTTATGTATACAAGGAATTAAGAAAATATACTAAAATTGAAATTATAATCTTGTATTATAACTAAGGCTAACAACAATGTATGTTAGGGCTATTTGAAATTTTGAAATCTTTGGCACAATTTTTGTACTCGGTACTCGTCTTTATAACCATGTTAGCATAATCAGGAGCGCTGACTGATTGTCGTCTCACTAATCGCTCCTGATGACATGGTTAGTATAACTCGTGTCGAGTGCGAAAACAAAGTATTTGGTGTAGTGGTGATAACTATTTTACATACATTGTTAGGATAATATTATTTTTATCTGTATTAATGATTTTAGAAGTGAACCAAAATTGTTTTGTGGGTGTGGTAGAGTAAAGCATCATTTGTCTCATCTGGGCCTTCACTTTTAACACAAATGTAATGAAATACTATTATATAAAATTAGACATATATTTATAGTAGTTTCATAGTCTAGTGCTAAATATGCTAGTTTGAATTTATATTTTACTATCGCATATTCGTATTAACTTGAAAATAGGTGATAGAAATCTGTTGGATACAACTTTAATTTAAGAACGTCGTATGTTGACCCATAAAATATTAATAATCAGTGTGCTAATCGTTCCTCTTCCACAGACATCGGCGCATCGTGTGGCGAATTAAAAAAATCCCCTAAATTTATAGGAGATATACCATAGACATAGAGGATGGATTTAGTGTTCCGTATCCCTCTGTGAAGTAAATATGAACGCAAAAATGTGAGACAGACAAAGCGAATGAGCGGCCAGTAACTGTCTCGTTGTAGAATGCCGCTGAGCTACGGCGCTCTTCAAAATAATATTTCGAAGTGTTCTATTTGAACTAAAAAGCCCCTACCCGATGGTAGGGGCTTTTCTCGCCTTGAATTCTGTGTCGAGGTACTGCACCTTGTTTATTACAGGCCTACAGAAAATAGACAGGTATTGGCCGCACAGTCGCTTTGTCTCTTTCTAGAGAGTGGTCAATTTTGTGAGGTTAATGCTCAGCCCATCCTCTATGTCTATGATATATACGCTAACCTAACCTAACTTTTTTTTTTTTTTAATGTGATACTGTTACATACTATGTACTAAATTTTTTATATGCATCAACTGAATATTTTTTATCATCCAAAATGGCAGAATTGTAGGTCTTTTTTTACAGGTTGTTAATTGACTGTAATCTGGTAAATGCATGCAAATATATATATATATATATATATATATATATATATATATATATATATATATATATATATATATATATATTTTAGAAAGGATTATATTGCGTTTGAAATCGTGGTCCACCCCTCTCTTCTTAATGCATTTTCGATTTGTCGATTCATTTTCAAAAAAAAGAAAATAAATCACAAAAATACGTGGGGTGTATGATAACTACCTGGCTTTGACAAGAAAAAAAACATTTTTATGTGTAAAATTTATTTTCCTTCCTTTTATTCCACCTTTTTTCTATCTTTTGTATCCCATCTAGAAAATACGATTTCTCCAACCCTTCAGCAATCACCTCATTGTTCGAGCCAAAATCCCTGGGGGATAAATCTGGCGAATATGGTGGATGCGGAAGCAATTCGTATCCTAATTCATGGAATTTTGCCATAGCAATGTCAGAAGTGTGTACGCGTGCATTGTCTTAATGAAAGAGAATTTTTCTCTTCGTCAAATACGAACGTTTTTCTTTCACAGCAGGGTTGTAATCGTTTTGTCCTTTTCAAGGTAATCGACGTGGATTATACCGCGTCCATCACCAAAAGACTGTGGCCATGACTTTATTGGCCGATAAAGTCGCCTTGGCTTTCTTTGATTCGCCACGGCAAACCCACTGTTTGGACTGTTCTTTAGTCTCTGGCGGGCTGTGATGAATCTTGGTTTCATCAGCAGTTATGAATCGATGCCAAAAATCATCCGGATTGCGCTTTAACATCGTTAAACATTCTTTTGAAGTTGACACACGAGCGTGTTTATTGTCAATTGTTAGCAATCAATTGAGATGCCAACAGTCTCAGCAATCTCACGCACTTTCACTCTCCGATCATTTATGACTACATCGTGGGTTTTTTCAATCATTTCTGATGTGGTATCTTCATGTGGACGATCTGGACGTTCTTCATCAAAAATGTTTGCACGGCCGCGTTTCAATTTAGCTGTCCAATGGTCGATAACGAAGGTGTAGAATCTCCATAATCTTCGCTGAGTTCCGCTTTCATCTCATCATTCGTTTTCTTTTTCAAAAACAAATATTTTATCACTGCTCGATATTCAATTTTTTCCCTTGTTGTAAGATCACAAAAGTTGTTCTATTTAAATGGCTACCACTCACGAACTAAAGCACGCAGCGACTTGAAAATCCAACACGATTATTGTGAAAGGTTATGTTTATGAAAAATATAATAGCGCCATCTCTTTTGAAGCCAGGTACTTCTCATACAACCCTCGTAATCTAAAGACGAAACTAGAAAAAAAAATGAAGTTATGTTCCCTTCTCGACTTCGTTAATATAAAGACACAATAAGGAAGCGCTTATTTTCAGAGTGGCGAAATCTTTTTTATGTGCAATTTCTTCCCGTTTATGTTAAGCATGTTTTTAATAACGGTAACGGTATGTTGAAAATAAGCTTTGCAAAATCTCTCTAATTATCTATCTATTTACATTGTTAACATTAGTTGTATAATTACTACAATATTTAGTCCTTAACTCGTTGCAGTTTGAGATGTAGAAGTTAAAGACCAGTTTCATTCTCGATCACCAAAGTAGTATTTTAGTATAGGAGAGACAAACCATGTGATTTATAAAATTTTAATGGGTTAGAACTCGATCCAGTCAACTAATTTTCAGGACAGGTTAGATGTGTGATCGTGTTTTAATGTAAATATGTGAGGATCCGTATAAAAATACCGATTTTAAATTTTTATTTTTAGGGGAAGTACAAAATATTGATGTTTCTGCATCTAATTTGGTCCAGTAGTCAAAAGTAGTAATAAGAATTTAAAAATTACAAATATTTTTTTAGCAATTTTGAAAACAGTCCAGATTAGTTAAAATAATTTAAATTAAGAATTATTTTTGTCGAAATAATATTATGAATTTTTTCATGTTAATTGAATGATTTAGTTGTATATAGTACCGATCGAAAAGCGTTTTAAATACTGTTATCTCTTATTTTTAGTGATCCGTACTGAACACTTGTAGGATCACTTCAGTGTCTGTTTATCTATCTGCCTGTCAAACCTGATTATCTCCGAAACTATTTAACATCGAAAGTTGAAATTTGACGCTAATATAGGAATTGATGGCCTCATTAGAGCCGTGTAGTTTTGAAAGGTAAACTTTGACTTGAAGGGTTAGCTTTGGGGGGTGAAATCAAAAATGATAAAAAAAAAATTACTTGATCAACGAGTGGGGGTGTCAAATGAAAGCTTGTAAAAACATATATAATGTAATACTTGCGCACACTTTTCTTTGTATTATTTTTAAAAATTTTCCAAAAATTGCTGCCCCTCTCTTTATCCCGAAAAGCACTGATTAAAACATTTTGGAAAAATTCTGGAATATATGGGGTGTGTTTTGTAAAGACACTGGTCATTTTATACCTCCGTAACAAAAATTTTTATTTTAAAAGAAATCAAGGTACGGAACACTAATTGCGTAAGTCCGACTTGCACTTGGCCGGTTTTCTTATCTCAAGAACTTGTTACTTAGTGAAGTAAGTAGGTAAAAATATCTGAAATTTTAATTTTTTGCAGGGAGTAATTGTGTTTCTACCAGACTTAATATAATTACTTAATCTCGCATAAACACGCCAAGTTTAAAGAGTAAATAACCATTATTAGTTGCAAATACAATTACTCACACTATTCAAGTACTACCAACTCTTGTCTTAAAAGCAATGAAAACCCGTTATACACTTATTACATACCGTCAATTACGTATGTAGTTACAGAGTTGTGTGCAGTTTATCTCCAACACCTTCGCAGTTGCGTTTGAAGTTGATGCATTGCCGGATTTTACGGTTGATACCTATGAATCCGGGCAATTAATTTGTGTCACACACACACACCATGTTGCGGACATTATTTTGTCCGCGTTTCATCTTCTAGATGCCAAACCTATCATGATTTTAATAAATTGTGTTTATCAAGAACTTTGTCAATGTTTATAATTTTTATAGACCGAATGTTAACATCGAATGAGTGTGAAGAATCTGTTTCTGACTTCTTATTGTTCTTTTTATGGTGATTTAACAACTTTTTATGGCAAACTTACGTTTGTATTCTATGAAATTTACAACCCTAAAATTGATATAATTTTAAGTGGGGATTTTTTAACTTGGATCCATAGGCATGTTAATGCAGTAAAAAAGCATTTGAAATTACACAGTCTAGATAAAGCAATATTATGATTTTATCCTCTCTGGGGTATCACCAGGAGTATTGTTCTGAGGTTTGGACCTCGAAAAACTTGTGCTTTTCTGTTTATAAACAATTTAAGTTTTCAAAACGCGTTTTTTGAGCTTATAATATGAATAACTCCGGTTATCTAAGTCGGATCGAGACAAAAAAAAACAAACTCTTCGTGATGAAATTTCCAACAAATCCTCGTTGGGTTTAAGTCGCTCAAGTGCGTCTATAACCAACAAAATTGAAAAAGCAGGCAAAAAACCGTTTCTTTTTCATTTTATTGTACAGATCGACTAAGTGAACCAATCGACTTGAAAATTTCAGAAACTGTCTTTTGCTATAGCAAAAATACCCTGAAATTTTGGTACAAAAATATTGAACCCAGTGGGTACAATTGAATTTAAATTGCCCGCTATTTTATGCCATTTAGTCCAAAATGGATCTTTTTTTTTTAAAAAAATTTAGGCCTCGACGTCATCTTTCCAATGCAATTAAAAAAATTTTTTTGGTAGTCATTTTAACTGTTTTTTTAAAAATTTGTTTAATAATCACATAACAACAAATTCGTTTTTTCAGCCATGGAAGAGAATCGCGAGGCCTTTATTTTAAAAAAATCATTTTCGTTAACGTGACAATGACCAAAAAAACGCATTTGTTGTTATTTGATTAATAAAGAAATGTAAAAAAAACCGGTTAAAATGACTGCAAAAACTTTTTTTTTAATGGCATGAGAAAGCTGGCCTTGAAACCTAAATTTTGAAAAAAAAGATCCATTTTCGGCCAAATGGCATAAAATGGCGGGTAATTCAAATTTTGAATAACAAATTCAATTGTGCCCACGAGGTTCAATATTTTTGTACCAAAATTTCAGGGTATTTTTGCTATAATAAAAGGCATATTTTCTGAAAGTTTCAAGCCGATCGGTTCACTTAGTCGACTTGTACAATAAAATGTAAAAAATACGTTTTTTTCGTTTGTTTTTTTTTTTAATTTTATAGGTTATGTACGCACTTGAGGAATTGAAAATTAACGGGGAAATTTCATTACGAAGAGTTTGTTTTTTTTTTGTCTTGATCCGACTTATATAACCGGACTTATTCACATTTTAAGGTTAGGCTCGAGGTCCAACTCAAGACAATACTCCTGGTGATATCCCAGAAAGGATAAAATCATAATATTGCTGTATCTAAACTATGCCTATCTCATCATTATTTTGACCTGACATTACATAAGGCTTTAAGTAAATTTAATATGCAACAACCACAAGAAGGTGGATTTATCTACTACATCACGTGTATTCTGGGGGTGAATTATTTTAAGATAACTGCGTTTCTTATAGCACTTAATAATATAATAGTAACAGTAACATATAAACCCTTTTTATTAATCTAAAAAACGAAAGCTGGTTACCCAAATGTGATATAACTGCAGCTTTTAAAAAATTCCATCTATTTTTATTTTATTTTAATATTGATTTTCCTTCATCATCATCAAAATAAAGATAACATGGTCAGGCAAGAGGTTGAACAATCAATATCACTTAAAATAAAAGATATGTTTTTTTGGGTGTAAAAAAATCCAAGATGAATCATGTGACTTTAGTTAGGAAGATGAAAAAATCATTTTACCTATGGGTTTACTAATAAATTGTGATGTCTGCTTGGTTCACTTGTTATCTTAGTCGGGCATAGTGTACATCAACAACTGCTTTCAGATAAGAAGTGAGGTCCTGCTTTGAGCTGAAGAGTTTTTCGGTGGTGTAGAGCCAGTATATCTCAATATTATGTACCGATCATGCTAATACATAAAAGTGAACTTATTATTGCAATGATTTAACCTACTTAAATAGTTCTAAAAAAATTTATATATGTGGTTTTGCAGAACAGAAAAAATCATTTATGACTGAAATTTAAGAGTGAAGACGATATTTTTCGCTAAAATTACATAAAATTTCTCAGCCTAAAGATATACCAGAATCTTAACTGGAAGAAACACTGAATTACAAGGCCTGTTTGATAAATCAGTAACTTTCATAAGAGATGATTGCTGCCTTCTTTTATTATTGTTAGTCACAACCACATTTGAAGGTTACGCACCAAGTTTCAAGTACACGTGTCGAATAGAAAAATTTTTACAGCGTTTTAAAGTGAATAGGTTTGTTAAAAATGAAAAAAATGAGTTGTAATAAAATTATTTTTTGCATGGAAAAACCATTAACGAAACTGAAGAAGAGTTAAAAAAGTATTATGGGGACCCTGGTCCGTCACATGGAATAGTGCACAGGTGGTTCACTGAATTTCGCTGGGGTCGTACAAGCACGAGTGATGCTTATTGCCCGGGACGTCCACATGAAGTTACAAACGAAGAAATGGCCAAGAAAATCCATAATATCCTATTAAATGACCGTCGACTAAAGATTCGCGAGATAGCCAATACGGTAAACATCTCAAACGAATGTGTTTTTAATATCTTGCGTGCACATTTGGGCATGAGAAAGCTGTGAGCAAGGTGGGTGCCCCGTCTGCTCACAGTCGTTAAAAAACGGAATCGCGTAACCATTTCGAAGCAGTGTAGTCCAGTCAGAATACGAATTTGAGGTGAAATCGTCGGATACTGCTTTGAGCTTTATCATATTTTCAGTAACCCAAGTTATTTTTAATTATTTAACCCAGGTTACTGTACATGTTGGGTGGCTGAGAAAGTTACTTGGTCCATTTAGGCTGGAAAAAATGGCCTTTTTACTTTCAATTTTTTGCTTTTTTTGTTTCAAATTTACACTTACTTTTTTAAAAAATTAATAATTCCTTGAATTTTATCATATTTGCCGTAACGAAGATCATTTGTATTAGTCATAAAATGATTACAAGGAGAGGCCAGAGCATTTGGGTCACCGATTTGGATGAAACTTAGTGGGGATTCAGGTTCCACCGATATATTAAGAACCCCCTTTTATGTTTTATCTCACAGGATTTTTTTTTAAGAAAATTAATTTTATTTGGCTTCATAATGTTTTGAAAAAGTAGTAACATTTCTTATAAATAAAAAATACACTGCTACAACACTTTAAATATAATTTATTATTTTTTTAACTAGTTAAACTTATATCATTAAAATTATTATTTTGTGTAGTAAATTTGCCTTAAAAAAATTAAATTTGAGTAAAAAATGACCAATTTCTCGAGCCTAAATTGTTTAAATCAGCTATTAAGTACCTCAAATGAAAGTTTAGGGACTAAGGAATATTTTCTAATATTTTAGGTAAGGTAGTAGTATACTGAAAAAAAGTTGTTTAAAAAATTCGTCAGAAGAGAAAAACGTCAATCGGTAAAATTTATCAATATTATGAGAAGTTAAAAATAATATATAATATGTAAAAAATGGTTAAAATTATATTTGAATCAATTAAAGTAATATTCATGAAACATATATCCAGAGTTAACTAAAAAAATTATCTTATAGTTTGCAATTACACTTTAATTTAATCAAAAAAAATGAAAATAGACAAAAGACGATAAAAACCGCTAATTTCTCTCGACAAGAAGTTTCAAGTGACACAACCCCTTAAATTTTTCGCTTTTTTATCTAGAATAAAAATTTGACAGAATTTTTAGTTTACCTTCCATAAATTTATGATAAAATTGCAAAAATACGCTAAAAAAAACAACATTTTTGAGGGTGTTGCCGTTGCCCCAATTTTTTAACGGTCGCAATATTTTCCCTTAATGTACTCGTCGAGACGAGTATTTAAAAAAAGTAACAGTATCCGACGACTTTTGTTTTTGGCCTGTTTTGGCCGTATTCTGTTTGGACATGTTCAAGCTCAATTCAAGTGATTTTTTGCGGAGATATGTTACCGCAGATGAAACGTGGATCCATTATTACACTCCAGAAACTAAAGAACAATCGAAACAATGGATTGTTTCTGGCGAACGTTCTCCGAAAAAAGCAAAAACGGTTCGGTCGGTTGGAAAGTTCATGGCCACAGTTTTCTGGGATTCGCATGATATAATCTTCATCGACTATATGGAAAAAGTAAAAACTATCACAGGACAATAATGTGATTTATTATTGGATCGATTTCAAGTTGCGTTTATGAAAAGTGACCTCATTTAGCAAAGAAAAGAAATTCTTTTCCATCCTGATAACGCACTAGCTGACACGGCTGCGATGACCATAGCCAAAATTGTGGAATTGAAGTATGAAGTACTTTCTTATCTACCTTATTCTCCAGATTTAGCCCCTTGTGACTTCTTCCTTTTTCAAATCTGAAAAATTTGTTTGGTGGAAAGAGGTTCGCATTAAACGAGGAGATTGTCGATGAAACAAATGCATATTTTGATGATTTTGAAAAATCATATTTTTTGGAAAGTTTAAAAAACTCAGAAATTTGTTGGGCAAAATGTATAGACATAAAAGGAGATTATATTGAAAAATAAAAAAAAGGAAAAAGTCACTGACTTTTTAAACTGCCCCCATATATTCTGTTATAAGTTAAATGTCTTAAATTTATGAAATTAGACAAAATATTATATTTCCATTTTTAATTAAAAAATATCATAGCAATTGTTACGACATACTGTGTCTTCTTCAGATAGTAAACCCATCAGTATAATTATCCCATGTAGACATGGTGTGTTGGAGCGTCTTTATTTTTTAATAAAAGTGGAAATTTAATACGGTATATTTTGTATGATTTTCTACAGAAAATGAATTTTTATTAAGTAACGCTAACGTGGTTTTGTCTATGAGAGAGTTCCTTAAAACCCATTAAGCTTATGGGGGATCTAGGCTCTACTACGAAATTTATTTTAATGACAAGTAGCTTTCATCAAGGGATATTTTTATTACTCAGAAAAGGATTATAAGACGCATTCTTGGTATTTCTGAAAATATGTCGTAGAGGTCACAATTTGGATGTTTAAAACTATTAATACATTATTTACATAAACTCATTTTTTTTATGCCCAAATTCATGGCTATTACAGATACTTCATAAAATCTAAGAAACTAAAAATCTCAAGGACTAAACAAAATTTTCTTACAATTTGTAAAATCATCATTATCATCATTAGCTTATTCCATCCATAGTTGGATGTAAGCCTCCCCAAATTGTCTCCAATGAGCTTTGTTGTTTGCTCTTTGCATCCAATCGTGTCCCGTTAATCTTTTTATGTCGTCTGTCCATTTTGTCTGTAGTCTACCTCTGCATCTTTTGTGTTCCCTAGGCCTCCATTCAACTATACGGCGTGTGCATCTGTTATCATTCGTCCTTGCGATATGCCCCGCCCAATTCCACCTTAATATACATATTCGTTGTATTTCATCTATCACTTCTTCGAATCTCGATATTAGGAATACGATCTTGGAGTCTAATACTTAGCAGTCTCCTCTCTATTGCTCTCTGGGTTACCTGGAGTTTATTTATTATACTTTTATTTAAAGTCTACGTTTCAGTACCATGTGCTAATACCGGCAGCACATGCTGATCGAATACTTTATTGTATTTGGGATGTTCAATTTAAATGTAGATTGTAATCTTCCGAACGCAAACAAAGCTAACGAGATTCTTCTATCAAAGTTTGCCTTTAAATTACTTTTTGATATTTCGATTTATTGTCCTAAAGGTATGAATTCACTTTCTATTAATAGTCCCTGACTGTTATCTTCACTTTCGTTGTTCCAATATTTGGCTTTTGGTGAAATTTATTCTTAGACCTATTTCTCGAAACTTGTTATTTAATTCCGTCAGCATTTCTTGTAATTCTTCTTTTGTGTTGGCGATCAGAGTGACATCATCTGAGAACCTGAAGTGATTTGATCGTTCACGGTCCATTAGTATTCCTTTATTTTCCCACTTTAACGATTTGAATATGTCTTCTAGAATCAACGAGAACAGCTTTGGAGATATCGATTCGCCTTGTCTAAATCCTCTTTTAATTTTAATTTTATTTGTTTTTTTTTCAAGCATCATTTGTGAAATGGCATTTTATATATGCAGAAGAGTTGTGTAACTTTTATCGTCTCTTCTGTTACTTAAGGCGTTAAGGATTACCCATATCTCTACCAAACCAAATGCTTTTTCGTAGTCAACCATTCCTATCCACAAGGTGACCTTATATTCATTTGCGTTTTCCACTATTAATCTAATCGTTTGAAGAGGGTCCAAAGTGCTATATCCCCATCTAAATCCCTCTTGTTCACGTGGTTGATAACTGTCTAATTTGTTCGTTAATCTATATGTTATAATTCTAGTGAGTATTTTGTATAGCATCTATAACGGGGTGATGGGTCTATAATTCTCCAATGAAATTTATTCTCCTTTTTAAAAATATGCGCAATCAAGGCGTCTATCTAATGCGTTGGTATTTTACTTCCTATAGAAAGTAAAATCTGTAAAATGCTATTATTAAATTAGTCAAACTAAAATATGGTTCACGAGTAGCAATACTAGAAAAACCCTCTTGCTCTTAGTAGAAATCCAATATGGCTGATAAAATAAAAATTACTTGAGAATTACGGAACAACAAAATGTTTATGCCAAATTTTTAAAAGTTGGTTAAAAATTATAACATTAAATCTAGAAAACTACATAAAGCAACCACAAGTGAGCCAAGAAAAACAAAAACCAGCTGACGAATTCCCTAAAAGCAGAGCACTCCCATATACAGTAAATCTAACCCTCTCCTGCCCCCTCATACCACCCCTTTCTCTTTCCTGCTGCGCTTGATGGTTCTAGAACAATAAAATTGATAAAATACTTAAGAACATTAGTGTCACCGAGAGAAGAAATGCGACCTAGTGTGCTCTGGAGTCCGCATTATTAGTTGTGCCAAGCTGAAGAGTTATGACGAAACAGGAGAAGTAAATTTTTGGTTAATTTGTTTTTAGGAAGTTTAAGAAATATATTGTAGTGCTTTCCTTAGCGGCTTTTTGTTGTAAAATGAAAATATTTTGTCTATATAGGGGGTGTTGTTGTTGTTTATAATAGTCACACATTGTAGTACCTATTTTTGATAATGCTTCATGTGTTACCTATTAATATTACTGAAATATAGTATCCAATCTTTTACCTTTGTGACAATTTTATTTTTTAGGATTCCCAGAGCAATTCAATGATATCCAGTTTAATTGCTACATTTTGTATGTATTCCTAGCTTAATTGGAACTCATAGTTTACACCTGTGAGCTGGTTTTTTAATTGTTCGAAATACTTTTTATAAATTTGTTTTTTTTAAATAAAATCTGTAATTTAATACTGGTTTTGACACTATATAACAGTTCTGACCTTTAAACCAAAAACCTTATTTTTGGACTCAATGTGCGTTTGGCTAACCATGTGAGCATCACCAGAAGCAATACTTGACTAAATCTCATATTATAAATTGGACTATCTATGTTGAAATTGTGTTTTACTTAAGCGGTGAATTGACAAAAGCAAAGTGAATAAAGCAAGAATAGGTTCTCTGACCCTAATTAGACTACTTTTATACTTTGTGATTTCATTATTTGGTATGCGCCTAATAATCTTCTATTAGATACATTTTCAATTAATCTTCTATGATATATATAAAATGCAACGTCTCTCTGTCTGTCTGTCTGTCTGCCTGCCTGTCTGTCTGTCTGTCCGTTAGTGCGCTTATCACTGGAGAACCACTTATCCGATTTACGTACTTTTTAAAAACATACATATGTTCTCTGGCCAGGTTATAGCCTATATTTTATTCCGATAGGTAGCATAAGGAATGAGCAGTGACGATAATAGTGAATGAAGTCGGAAAAAAGTTCGCCGCTAGCGCATTCCCTTGCAATACACAGCCTAAATCATTAAATATGGAACAATATTATGTAGCAGAGAATATCTATAATCTATAATATATATAAGATGCAATGTCTCTCTGTCTGTCTGTCTGTCTGTCCATTAGTGCGTTTATCACGCGAGAACCACTTATCCGATTTACGTGTCTTTTTTTAAATTCATACACATATTCTTTGGCCAGGTTATATAATAAAAATAATAATCTATATCTATAATATATATAAAATGCAAAGTCTCTCTGTCTGCCTGTTAGTGCGCTTATCCCTCGAGAACCACTTATCCGATTTACGTGATTTTTTAAATTCATACATATGTTCTCTGACCAGGTTATAGAAATATATTTTATTACATCTATGATATATATAAAATGTAACCTATCTCTGTCTCTCTGTCTGTCTGTCTGACTGTCCGTTAGTGTGCTTATCATTCGAGAACCACTCATCCGATTTACGTGTTTTTTTTTTAATTCTTAATTTAATATGTATCGAAAAAAATCTGTAATATATATAAAACGTAAAAATCTCTCTGTCTGTTTGTCTGTCCATTAGTGCGCTCAGCACTACAGAACTACTTATCCGATTTACGTGTTTTTTTTTTTATAAAATACAAAGGGAATAAACAGAGACAAAATGCTAATATGTAGGAAAAAAAGATGGAAGTTTAGCAGTAAGCTTGGCAGAAAGACTGAATAGATGGAGATGAAAATGAGGAGTTGAATGAGAAATAGGAAGCAAAATTAACTGAAGGGCAGGAGGGGACAAACAAACCGTGCAAAGAAGAAATAAGAGAAATACCCAGAACCCCAAAAAAAAATAAGGCCCCGAATGGAAATTGTATAACAGCAGAAATGATAAAAGCTGGAGGAGTAGATCTGGAAAATGAAATATGCCGGTTGGTGCAAGAAATATGGGAAACAGAAAAGATGCCAGTGAGCTGGAGAGAATCGCTCATGTGTCCAATATACAAAAAGGAGAAAAAACTATATGTGCTAATTATAGACCAATAGCCTTACTGGATATCGTGTACAAGATAGTAGTGGTGACTATCAAAAACAGACTAGAAGAGAAAGCCGAGTCTATTCTGGGAGAGTACCAATGTGGTTTCAGGAAAAACAGATCGGTTACAGACTAGATATTTTCGATTAAGCAAATCCAAGATAATAGCTTAGAACAAAATTTGGCACTGCACTTGGTCTTTGTGGATTTCAAAGAAGCATATGACTCTGTACATAGAGAAGGACTCTACAAGATAATGGAAAAACTAAAAATTCCAAGTAAATTGATTCAAATGGTGAGAATGACCCTGAATGACACAGAAAATAGAGTGTTGGTTGAGGGCAAAGTATCAGACAAGTTTAAGGTGAAAAAAGGATTAAGACAGGGGGATCCAGTGTCGACATGTCTATTTAATTTGGTACTAGAGAAGATAATCCGGGAGTCAGAAATAAAAACAAATGGAACGATATACCAACAAACCTGCCAATGCTTGGCCTATGCGGATGATGTAGCAGTGATTGCAAAAGCAAAAGAGAACGTCAAAAAAGCCATAAGTAGGACAGAAGAAAGGAGAAGGATGAGAGGACTAAAGATAAATTAGGGAAAAACAAAATACATGGAAATTACAAAGAAGAAGGATGATAAAAACAACAAAAGTTTAGATATAATAAACAACTTAGGAAAAGATATATCTTTGAAAAAGTAGACAAATTTAGTTATCTGGGTAACAATAACAGAGAGTGGACAAGAAAGGGCGGAGATACAAGAAAAAATAGCAAAAGGATAGAGATGTTTGTGGGCAGTGAATCCAATATTGAAATCAAAGAATGTATCAAGAAAAGCAAAAGAAAGAATATATACGACAGTTGTCAGACCCACGGTGACATATGAATGCGAAACGTGGAAACTAAATGCAAGAGAAAAGGAGACGTTGGAGGTGTGGGAAAGGAAAGCTGTGAAAAGAATCTACGGAAGAAGGAAAGAAGAGGGATTATGAAGAAAAAGAACAAACCACGAATTAAAATGCCTATATACGAAACCCCTTATAAGCCAAATCGTAAGCCAGCGATTAGGATGGTTGAGACACGTGGCAAGGATGAAGGAAGAAAGACAGGCAAAGTAAGAGAAGTGGTTGGAAGAAGAGGCAAGGATAGACCTCGATCTACATGGATTCAGGCAGTAAAGCAAGATCCGGAGTTGATGGGAATCCCGCACTGGGAAAAGCTAACAGGAAACAAAAAGAAGTGGAGATAAGTATGGAACCAAGTCATAGGCCTCTAAGGCCCCTCGAGCTATATAATAATATAAACATAACGAATAAGCAGTGACGATAAAGGTGAATCAAGTCCACGCGAGCGGAGCCGCGGGCACGGCTAGTAAATTATATAATGTTACTATATGACTATATTTAAGGTCATATTCAACAATGTTTAGTTAGTAAAGATATAGCAGGTCAATCCGATATTTAATTAGCTGGCCTCATGTTAGGCTAAAAAGCCATCTGAAAAATATCTTTGAAAGTGTAGAGAACAAAATGGAATAGATGAGCGCTACCGGCACCGCACCCTTTACCTCTACCGCTACCGCTGACTCCTCCGCACCCTCTACCGCTGCCGCCTCCGTACCCGCTACCGCCACCGTTACCGTCACCACTACCATTACCACTACTATATATATATATATATATATATATATATATATATATATATATATATATATATATATATATATATATATATATATACTTAAGCTAGTAGTTGAATAACAATAAGTGAGAAATAGCACTAAAAGGAAAAAATGTCAGTAATAGTAAAACTGGAGTGTCCTAATTATGGGGGTGGGGCAGACGTACTGCTTGGGGAATATGTGCCATGTGAATTAAAGTAATCTATTATCCCGTACATTCTGTCTGTCCTAGAAGGCGACTAAATGAAGAATTTAGATGGTAAATGCCCAGATCCCATCAGGCATCGCTCGGTGTAATACTATCGCACAGGCTTAGGCTGCCTGAAGTTGCTTAACGTTTCGTGGCTGTGCCGATGTCCCCGGACAATGGGATCAAACAGCATGATGAGGCACCTGGATACAAAAAATTCCGGAGATAAAATGGCCCCCCCGCTCGGATCTCTGGGTGGGGGCTGAGTCAGGGTTAACTGTATCGACTGCTAACGACTCGGTCATCTTACATCCACTTTCAAAATGAAAAAAAAATCCTAGCTTTAATATCAATAGAAGTCTATTTCAATGAAATTAACAGCTAAGTATACTCTAAATTTGCATTTTATTAAGTTGTATGTGACCACATGTAACTATTCATTAAAATTAAAATATACTTAATAACACCGATAAGTAGCCAAGGCCGGTTTTGCTACAGCGACTACTCGGTTTTCTTGGCGGTGTTGCACGGAAGCGAAATAAGGCAAGTTTTTGCATATGGGTTGCTGTTTATTATACTATTTTCTAATCATAATTGAATGATTGATTTGGCGGAAGTAATTTCATTGAATAACACAGTTTGTGCCGCCTTGGGTACAAAATGTTTTTGGTATTCATAGAGGTGTAGGTACATCGTTAGAACTCGCTACAGAATTTCTCAAAGTAGTCAACTGTTGTGCACGGCATGGAGATGTCCCCGGACTTTTAGCTACTTTCATTTACTGCTACGACATTCACCATTGACTGGACGGGCCGGCTCTTGATCCAAACCGAATCAGTTTCTTTAAATTTTTTGATCGATTCTTAAACTGTCTTTCGATTAAGTGCACTTCGTTGATTAAAATTTGCACGAACTATGCAGGCTGTCTCCATAAAATTTGCATGAACTTTCTAAAGGATGTTCACAATTTTAATGCGCTGGTTTTTGGTGTAACATACCATAACTAATAACGTCAATAAGAACATTAAACGTAAATAAAACGACCTCTTTAATATTTTCTTAAAATCCAAATCATAAGAGTATTGAACGCCAAAGTTTAAAATATTGGGTCATGTATTTTGATCCAAAATTAAATTGGAATCTTGTCACATAAATTATGCAAAAATATATTCGTGATTCGATGTCAAAATTAGTAGATATCAATATATTACTGGAATACAAAGGCACCGGAGATTTAACATTTAATCAGGGTTTCCAGCGACCTGGAAAACCTGTAATTATCGGAGAATTATCAGAGAAATATTAGGCAAATTCGGAAACTGATGTAGAAAAATGAAAAGTTGCGAGAAATGCGCTAGCGTGAACTTACTGATGTTTGGGAAGAGTTGTATCCCAGCTTCGGGTGATTTCTGAAGCCAGTTCCGATTTACACTTTCATAGTATGATATGTTCCTGTGTGGTTTGATGACAGTCAGTCAGTTAATAAAGTTAAACTATGAAGCTACATAAAGATTTCCTAAGTAAACGTCCGTTTTCTTAGGAAAGCTTGTGTCTGTGTTTGATTTAAATGATTTCACTAAATAAGCGAGAGTAGTCTATAATATCAACGATCCTTGCTGACTTGATTACTAAGAAAAACCTGGATAGCTTGTTTTGGTGAAATTTAGGGTGCCACACACAAAAATTCTGTGCTACCTGGTATGTAGATAACAAGGCAGTATTCTTCAGAGCTTTGAAGACTCAATATATTAGAAAGTATTTAAATGAGTTTAAAAGAGTGAAAACAGAACTGGCAGAAACGACCTTTATGTGATAAGTAACCATTCCTATCTACTACTACAGAGGATCAACATTGTAAAAAAAGCTCTTAGGAATAAGCTTCTGTCGGATAATATCAGGTTTGTTGAGCCAATGAAGACACTAACTGAGCTTTTTTCAGTCTAACGATCTACTAATGCTTTTTTTCTGTACTACACAATAACTAATTGACAAATACAAAAATTGGAGTTTGGAAGTTAATATAAAGAAAATATCGTATAATGGACGATCGGATCACGATAAAACGCTGCGGCGACTACAAGTATCTGGGTATAAAAATTTTGGAGGATGGAAAACTGGACAGGGAAATAAGAAAGAGAAATACGGCAGGAAAACAGGCCATTAAATTACTAAATAGCATTCTATGGGATAAATCTATAAATAAAACCAACAAAAAGAGGATATTTGAAACCATAGTGAAAAGTATCACATTATATACTTGTGAAATATGGTCTCTCAAGGAAGGAGCATTAGTCACGTTGTGAGCAACGAAAACGGACGTCTGGTGAAAAGCAGCGGTAATATCCAGAAGAGAAAGAGTCATCAAGGATCGTATTACAGAAATCATGAGAGTTAAACACAATATTACAGACGACTTTCTAACCAAACAACTTATCTGGTTTGGACACATTCAAACAATGGACGAAGATTGAATCTCAAAACAAATCCTAAAATGGAAACCAGAAGCCAAGAAAAAGCAAGGTAGACCGAAAATAAGTTGAAGAGAGGGGATAGATACGGAAATTGAGGAGGGAAACCTGAATGATCTATGGAATGAGTGAAGAAGATGAAGATTGGAAGTCGGAAAATGTCGGAGAACGTTTTAAACCGATGTATATATATATATGTATATATATATATATATATATATATATATATATATATATATATATATATATTTAACAAAATACCCAATTCCTTCATCTTACTTCAGAATTCTGATATCATAGATCGTATGTAGTATTTCCAATATTGGGTGTTTTGGATATTTTCTTATATAATTTATTTACGTTAGTTTCGTATCTGCTTATGTTCATGCTTCTATGCGCACTCTGTAGCTACATAATACCTGGAACACGTGATAATATTCTCAGTTACTCTGCAAGAGATCACGGAAAGTAAATTATTTGTTTTGAAAAGGACCGGGAAAATTCAGGAAATTTTATTTTGAATTTTACTAAATGTACTGTTGATAATCATTTTTTTTTTTTATAGATAATCTGTTCTCAGATTGGTGAAAGGTAAAGACCACTGTCACGATTAAGGTTGTTGACATGTTAAGATATTTAGATGGCCTCTTCGAGGTTGGAAAAGGGAATTTGTTGCAAGGATCTTTGATTCGTCAAAGATAAGCTGCTGTCCTATTTCATGATGGCGTTCTGTAACTACTGAAGGGAAAATGTGCTAGAAACTTACGTTCTTTAATTGTCATACATATTTTTCTTCTCGTTTTGCCGATATGGGTTTTATTACATTTTATACACTCCTCGAATTGCAAAGGAAATCTTATTTTTGGTTCATCTAAGATGTGAGAATTTAAGGGCCGTAAAAAATCGATTTATTATTTATGTTTCCCTAGAATTTTCTAAATGTTATTTATGACATTCTTGATGTATGCAAGGAATAAAATCCCAAGAGCGGTTTATATCTCGGTACTGGACATTGTTTAACTGAAGGACGGAAGTAAGGTGTTTTAGTTCTCATTAAAGAGATTTGGATGAAATGATAATACAGCTCTGTGAAGGAGTTGATTATTGAGTGTTTCTTTGGTGAGATGGTGAGGCGAGGAAGCATTCAAATATCTATCCGTATGAGAGGCTTTTCTGTATATTGAGTAGCCCAAAATCATATCTGACTATCGAATAACAAGATATTTAGATTTAAAGAGTTGAGGTGATTGAAAAAACTTTGATGAGATTCTGAACGTGTGGACAAATTTTGAAAG
Source organism: Pachyrhynchus sulphureomaculatus (assembly GCA_019049505.1). NCBI lineage: Eukaryota > Metazoa > Arthropoda > Insecta > Coleoptera > Curculionidae > Pachyrhynchus > Pachyrhynchus sulphureomaculatus. Next base: position 70,871,941 of record CM032456.1, read on the forward strand.
TATCATGAATGTTTTGAGAGTCTGGGTTTAAGACGAAAAGTGTAGATGACTTGTTTTTCGAAATATACCATAAATACCTTTGCAATAACTGGAGAAAGAGAAGAACCTATTGTCGTGATAGATATTTCTTCATATATTTCATCATTGTATAGGAAATAAGTCCCGCATAGGCTTTTCTCAATTAAAGTAAGGAGTCTTAGGATAGGTTTTGCGCATAGAAGATGAATCTTATAATAGTTAGGGTGTCGGGAACGGGAAATTTGGTGAAGCTGATTAAGATATCGTTGGAATGGATTTTGATTTCCTTGACTTGTTGTATAAGATGAGAGAGTTTAAGATAAAACCATCTGTTTTATCAGTAAAAGGTTTAAGACCATGTACTTGTCAAGAAAATACCTTAGAGAGCCAATGGTACCGATAATCGGACTAAAATCGATTTATCAGACTCTGCAGAGGGTGTGATGATATGTTAATGAATGTGTTGGGAAGTGGCTGTAACTACGAATTGGGTGCCTGAGATAACAGTAGTTTATGATACTTCTGAATATGTCGCTGAGTGAAGTGTTATGTAAGTGGCGGGCTCTTTCTTGTGTCAGATTATCGAGGGTCTATCATTCGAAGCGAAACTTGTGCGCTTGTATATCCTGTTGGCTGAAGGGGGTCTTGATATGGTGGAAGATTTTTAGAAAATTGAGGATGATATTCTTGTCACTACATCGCATGGGCAAGGTAAGTGTGCAAAGCAGTTTTACCAATTTTAAGCGATGGTCTTCTAGGTTTCTTCATTTTGATTTGGTATCCTCTTCATAAATTCATAATTTTTTACATGTCACAGAGCTTATAGAATTTTGGATTTCTGCTGTGTCGATTGAGTAAGTGCTGACGTTTCGCCGATCATCCGGATGGCTTTTTCTGGGGAATCTAGCATGATAGTGACTAAATTTCGCTTGCACACACCTTTTATATTAGTAGACTGGGTTGGGGTTGTAGGTGCTACAAGCATGATGGGTTCCCACATTGGCGAGAGGTAACGACCAGTGTCACGATTAAGGTTGTTGGGATGTGTATATATTTCATAATACATCTATTTATCTATTGATTAAATTATAGTATTTATATATGAATGCTTGTTATAATCTTATGTGTTGGGCTCTTAAAATGGTTAAAAATACATATTAAACTGATTTGTTATTTGACAAGGACATTTTTTACATACGAGTAAATTGAATTAAACATTTCATTCAAAAAAAAAAACTAAGAACAATTTCGTGATACAAACTGTTAAATATTATTCAACCTTTCCTAGACATGCATATCACGCACATTATCCGCCTGGCTAATTTTTCCTGTAGTAATACGACAACCACACAGAAAACTCGATTTACGCTTTAGTTAGCGCCCAAGCGAAGAGAACACAAGATGAGACCAAGATGCCTCTGAACCTGACAGTTTGTCACGTAAGACGTGGAGCATACACAAAACGAGAAATTCTACAGGAACATGTCTGGAGTTGACTGGTCAGGAATGAGTGTCATCTTATTTTAAATTCTGGATAAAGAATAGGGTGTTTAATAATACTTTTTTGTAATAGGGCTTGGCGATTTTACAGATAAGTCGAATCATTGCGTCAATAATTTAACATGTGTATATTCTACTAAGTACTTAAATATTTGAATGTAAGGTCTGACCTCATAAAGAGGGGGGCTGACGATACTTCTATCGTTGCAAATGCTGATAGTTTGACTAAGTTGAGGAAAAAATAAAGCAGCGACGTGGAGATATTTTAACTTAATATGGAAGAAACGATCCCAGAAACAGTTTGTAGGGATATATTTAATAGGAACTTAATTTTATCCAATTTGTAGTTTAAAAGTGACATTTATTTCCCTAAATAAACATCTATAATATATATAAAATGCAACGTCTCTCTGTCTGTCCGTTAGTGAGCTTATCACTGGAGAACTACTTATCCAATTTACGTACTTTTTTTTTTAAAACATACATATGTTCTCTGGCTAGGTTATAGGCTATATCTTATTACGATAGGTAGCATAAGGAATGAGCAGTGACGATAATAGTGAATGAAGTCGCAAAAAAGTTTGGCGCTAGCGCGTTCCCTTGCAATACACAGCCTAAACCATTAAATATGGAACAATATTATGTAGCAGAGAATATCTATAATCTATAATATATATATATATATATATATATATATATATATATATATATATATATATATATATATATATGCAATGTCTCTCTGTCTGCCCATTAGTGCGTTTATCACGCGAGAACCACTTATCCGATTTACGTATTTTTTTTTAAATTCATACATATATTTTTTCGCCAGGTTATATAACAATAACAATAATAATCTATATCTATAATATATATAAAATGCAACGTCTGTCTGTCTGTCCGTTAGTGCGCTTATTCCTCGAGAACCACTTATCTGATTTATGTGATTTTTTAAATTCATACATATGTTCTCTGACCAGGTTATAGATATATATTTTATTACATCTATAATATATATAAAATCTCCGTCTGTCTGTCTATCTGTCCGTCCGTTAGTCCGCTTATCACTGGAGAACCACTTATCCGATTCACGTACTTTTCTTTTTTAAACATACATATGTTCTCTGGCCAGGTTATAGACTATATTTTATTACGATAGGTAGCATAAGGAATAAGCAGTGACGATAATAGTGAATGAAGTCGGAAAAAAGTTTGTTGCTAGCGCGTTCTCTTGCAATACACAGCCTAAATCATTAAATATGGAACAATATTATGTAGTAGAGAATATCTATAATCTATAATATATATAAAATGCAATGTCTCTCTATCTGTCTGTCTGTCCATTAGCGCGTTTATCACGCGAGAACCACTTATCCGATTTAGGTGTTTTTTTTTTAATTCATATATTTGTTCTCTGGCCAGGTTATCTATAAACTTCTATCTATAATATATATAAAATGCAACGTCTCTCTGTCTGTCTGCCTGTCTCTCTGCCTGTCTGTCTGTCCGTCCGTTAGTGTGTTACGTGCTTTTTTTTTAAACATACATATGTTCTCTGGCGAAGTTATAGGATATATTTTATTGCGTTAGGTAACATAAAGAATAAGCAGTGACGATAATAGTGAATCAAGTTGGAAAAAAGGTTACCGTTAGCGCGTTCTCTTGCAATACACTGCCTAAACCATTAAATATGGAACAATATCATGTTGCAAAAAATATAATAAACATAAAATGCAACGTCTGTCTGTCCGTTAGCGCGCTTATCACTTGAGAACCGAATCCGATTTACGTGTTTTTATAAATTTATACATATGTTCTATATAATTCGATATAAGCCTAGATAATGGGAAATAAGGTGAGATAATGGGAGATAAATATATATAATGGAAGATAAGGAGAAATAGTGGGAGATAAGCAGAGATAAGTCTAGATAATGGGAGTTATGGTGAGATAATGAGAGATAAGGAGAAATAATGGGAGATAAGGATAATATATGCGAGATAAGTCGAGATAATGGGAGATAAGGGGAAATAATGGGAGTTAAGGGGAAATAATGCGAGATAGGCAGAGATAAGCCTAGATAATGGAAATTATGTAAAGATAATGGGATATAAGGGGAAATAATGGCAGATACTTTATTATGTTAGGTAACATAAAGAATAAGCAGTGACGATAGTAGTGAATCAAGTCCCCGCGAGCGGAGCCGCGGGCACTGCTAGTTACAAATAAACCATAGTTTGCGGCCTCTGCTGATTATGTCTGTTTAAAATAATATTTAGCTTTTTTTGCTCTACTCCATTAAACGAATACTATTAATGAGTCAGGTTTGCTGCCCGTGTGTTATTTGTTTGTCTAAGATGCGAGGTTATTTCCAACAATGTTGTGCCTTGACGATCTGGATTAGGCACCTATAAAAATTTTTTTATTAAAAAAAATACACAAATCACTACATTTAAAAATATGTGTGCTTGGCTGCTGAAAATAGGTAGCTCTCAAACTAGGTTCATCTGATAATTATCCAACAAGAATATTCTTGAAGTTCCATCTCACAAAACATCATTCTTTAAAAGAAGTCCTTTAGCAGTTGTCACGTTGCCAGATACAATTGAAACATTTTTTTAATCATATATTGTTAGTCTTTTTGTTTTGCTTTATTATTTTGTGCAGACTAGTATATAGTGTGCGCAAGTATTACATCATATATCTTTTTGAACTTGTGTTTTTACAAGCTTCATTAGGGATTTTTTTTTATAACTTACAGGATAAGGGGCGATGATGTCGTAATATCCGTCAACGTTGTCCAAGTGCCGAAACATACATTTCTGTACTTCACGGCACCTTTTAAACAATGCGGTAGTGCTGCCATGGACGTTATTTGCATTTCTGCAAACAACTACTATCTATGTACGTGGCCAAGCCAAATATACTTAAATAAATTAATAAATAAGTATACCGACCTGCGGGATTGAACCCTTGACCTTCTGCACAGTAGCAAGGTACTACGCCACCGAGCCACGGCCAGCCACTCACAAGCTTTGATTTGACATTCCACTCAGTGACTTGGTAACAAAAAAAATTTTTCCGATTTCACCCCTCAAAACTAACTCCTTATGTCAAAATTTAACTTTCAAAACTACACGGCTCTAATGGGACCATGAATTCCTACATTAGTGCCAAATTTCAACGTTCTATGTCAAATAGTTTCGTAGAAAATTAGATATGACAGACGGACAGACACTGAAGTGATCTTATAAGTATAGTATAATAGTATATATATGGATAGTATATATATAGTATAATACTAATTAAAATTTCCCATATATGAAATCTTCACATAAAATTTACTTGCTGTTTGCTGGTGAATTTATACGAGAATTGGTTATTGAAGTCTTTGTTATTTGTCAGCTTTTTGAAAATAATTACTAATAATTTTGTTTAAATACTGAAGTGTGGCCCCCATCTGTAGATCTTGTCACTTGAGACTGTAGCTTTGAGTAAAATTTTAAATTTTCTATTCTCTAAAAACTTTTCGATAAATTTAGTAAATAAGCTTAGAGAAAATCTTGCTTATTAGTGTTCCATAGAGAATACGAGGCTGGTTTGGAAAGTCCGTGCAAAGTCCGAGAGATGGCACCACCGGCGCGTATCGAGGTCATGTTTAGTTAGTAGCATCTCTTGAATGAACGCACACCAAGTTTCAGCCATATTGGTCTATTTCTTTGTGTTTGGCATTCGTGTGAATCAAGGAAGTCGAGTGATTTTCAAGAAACGGACGAAAAAGAATTTCGTGTGGTGATTAAACATTACTTTATGAAAGGCAAAACGCCTCAGGAGACTAAAGAGAAGCTTGATAAACATTATGGTGACTCTGCACCTTCGATTAGAACAGTTTATAAGTGGTTTCAAAATTTTCGGACTGGCCATATGGGCACAAGTGACGCTGAACGTTCTGGACGACCTGTGGAGGTTACGACTCCAGAAATCATTGATCAAATCCATGATATGGTGATGGATAACAGAAGAGTTAAGGTGCGTGAGATTGCTAGTGCTGTGGGCATCTCGACTGAACGGGTACATAATATTTTGCATAAACATTTGGACATGAGAAAGCTATCCGCAAGATGGCTGCCGCGATTGCTCACGCTTGACCAAAAACGGAATCGTGTGAAGTGTTGCAAGGATGGTTTGCAGCTGTTCCAGAAGAATCCGGAGGACTTTAAGCGTCGTTTCGTCACTGTGGATGAAACATGGATACATTACTATACTCCTGAGACCAAACAACAATCTAAACAATGGGTTACCAAGGGGGAATCTGCACCAAAAAAGGCGAAGACCGTTCCTTCGGCCGGAAAGGTTATGGCGACTGTCTTTTGGGATTCGCAAGGGATAATCCTCATCGACTATCTGGAAAAGGGTAAAACTATTACAGGTGAATATTATTCATCGTTATTGGACCGTTTGAGAACCGAGCTGCAAGAAAAACGCCCGCGATTGGCCCACAAGAAAGTTCTTTTCCATCACGACAACGCACCAGCACACACCTCAGCAGTTGTGGTCGCAAAATTAATGGAAATATGATTCCAACTCGTTTCACATCCCCCCTATTCTCCAGACTTGGCTCCCTCGGACTACTATTTGTTTCCCAATTTGAAGAAATGGCTGGCGGGACAAAGATTTTATTCAAACGAGGAGGTGATTGCAGACACTAATGGATATTTTGCAGACTTGGACAAATCCTATTATTCGGAAGGGATCAACAAACTAGAACATCGTTGGACGAAGTGTATAAGCCTAAAAGGAGACTATGTCGAAAAATAAAAAAGGTTTACCCCAAACACATAAGTAGTTTTTTATTTTTGCACGGACTTTTCAAACCAGCCTCGTACTTATGGGATCACTTCAATGTCCATCTATCTGTCCGTCTGTCATACCCGATTTTCTCTGAAACCGTTTGACATAGAAAGTTGAAATTTGTCACAAATATAGGAATTCAGTGCCGTGTTGTTTTGAAAGTTAAATTTTAACTTAAGGGGTTAGTTATGAGGGGTGACACCGGAAGTGAAAAAAAATGTAAGGTCATCGAGTGGGGTGTCAAATAAAAGCTTGTAAAAACACAAGTTTAAAAATATATATGATGTAATACTTGAGCACACTTTTCTTTATATTATTTAGAAAAAAAAATGGCCAAAAAGCCCTGCCTCCTACCCTATTTTGAAAAGTAATGATAGAAAAATTTTGAAAAAATTTTCGAATATTTTTCATAAGGTTGAACGAAATTTGTCACGAGTGCATTACCTTTGATAATTTATCTCTGTTATATAAAAAAAAAATCAATTTCAAAGTCAACAGTTTTCTAGAAAGATCAGAAACAACAAACTTTGATGAAAAGTCATTTGGGGTGTGTTTTGTGAAGTCGTCGATCATTTTATGCCTCCGTAACAAAAAAAAATTATTTTAAAAGCAATCATCGTATGAAACACTAATTGCGTAAATCCGACTTGCACTTGGCCGGTTTTATCGAAGAAGACTGTACCTTTGTTGAATGTATTGATATATTTGCAGTCAATTTTGTTGGTTGCTTAACTGTACATGAATTAGAACTAAATTCAAATTGGTCACCCGAAAAAAACATTTTTTTTTTCTAGGACAAAGTCGTTAAGTTTATATAAAATCATTTTTATATTATTTTGCCTAGAATGAATAAAAGGCTAATCGGGCGATAACTGCCCATTTGCGCTCCACTCAGCTGAGGTTTTTGTATTAAGCTAATTTTAGCTACATTTCAAGAGTTTGAAATTTTAGCTTTGGTTAGGTTTAAGATATCTATTTTTTTTTTTAATTACATCCGGTACAGGGGCTTTGTTCATTTAATGTAAAATAACTAAAGTAACTGAAAATGGGCGAGGCTCATGGATTTGTCAATCCATCCCAAGACGTGTGTCGCCCTATCACTGCTCATCAGTCGGGGTAGGATCGACGAACAAGAGTACAAACTTTCTAGTATTAATTCACGTACTTACAGAAAATAATGGTAAAATACAACGAATTGTACCAAATACGCACTAGCTGACAGAGTGGTTTGCAAAGTCACATTCCAAGCAGGCAGCGCGATTTTCGAGGGATCCCCCTCAGGCATATATGGTTTAATATAAAACAAGTGAAAAAGGACGAGGCGCCGTATTCTATATTATAGTAGATTCGTATTATTCTTTTTATTCTTATTTCTTAACCTATATTTGTGGATGGTTTTTCAGAAAATTGTATAGAAGAGTTGTCTGCAAATAGCTTAGTTTTTCTTTGGTGCGGTGGTCTCGGCTAGCCAAAAATTTAGTCATTTTAAAAAGGTTTGCATCCTCGATCATTACCTTTGTTATCACATAAATTGGATACGCAATTTTTAAGTAAAAATTTTTGATAAGCTAAATTTTTAATTTTGTTTATATCGGTTTTAGCTTTTATATTTACTTTATTCCCTGAAATCTATGTTAACAGTAACTTTGGAAAATAAATTGTTTCTCTAATTAAATTGAGCTATCGTTAAATTAATATTATTAGTGAGGCTACACACAGTTGATGATCGACAATCATCGCTCCTGATAATGCTAACATGGTTAGCCAAACATGCGCCGAGTGCAAAAATAGAGTTTGGTGTATTGGTGATAACTGGTGTGTAGTGTCACAAGAATTCTAAAGTCCTACCGTAATTATTAGTGAGAGTTAAAACTTTTGGTCATCAATGTTGTGAATTGCCTTGTATCCGCAACATTGCCTTATATATAGGTTTAGGACAACTTAAATTACAAGAATAAGGAAAATATTGCAAAATAAATGGGTTATTTTGTAAATAGTAGTCTTTTTTGTGAAGGAAACATCATTCAGCTCCAAAATTAGGCGTTGGTGTGATGAACTAAATATGACCTGAAATTAAAAAACGTTTGTAAAAAAATCCCTTAAACGAGAAAGTAACTAAAATAGAATATTAGTAAAACCTTTTTAGGGTCCTGCCACAACATATTTGCTAATTTTTATTTCTATTTTGTCAATGTTCTTCTTTGGCAAAATTTTAGTTTAGGTTTTTATTTGACTATACTCGTATTTTACCAATATTAAATATAAATGATATGTAAATGTTTGTTTTAAATCTGTCTGTTTTAAAGTTTTTAAAGTTTTTTCTTTCAATAAAAGAACTAAATCTACAAACCAAAATCGGAAAAATACAAAATTAAAAAAACTGAGCAAGCTGTTCTTTACTGCAATGTATCCTCTACAAACACAAGTTGCAAAATCAAACAAAACTTAAATCAATAAAAAAAAATAACGGCAACAACCAACATCAAAAAGTTCCGATGTAGGCTAGCTATTTTAAGTCTACTGCATGTGACATCACACAGAGCTAGTTAGAGTGCACTTATAATTTTGTTACGACGTTGAAAGGATGACATTAAAGCAACTTAAATAACCTGTCAATCAAAGTCAGGAAACGTGAGCTAAAGAAACTTTATGTCTCGGCAAAATCCGATGTTTTAATGACATGTCCATCGCACGTGACGTTTCGTCGATAGAAAACTCCCGGAACACACACGTCGAGTCCGGTCGACGAAGTAAAAGTAAAAAGTTTTGCTTTAAAAAATTCTACTTTGACGTATATAAAATTTTAATGGTAGGATGATGAAATGATCTCAAAAGGTCAATTACAGAAAAATATACTGGATGTTTAAACTGTAGAGTTCATTTTTTAATTCTTTTTCAGTTATTATTTTTAAGTAGATTTTTGTTCTAAAGAAAAAGAAAGACCGTTTGAAACAAGAACGGTGAAAGGCGTGTTGAAGATTTGTTGGTATCAAACCGAGGAATGAAGATTTCAGTACTCTCTAAAGTAGCTGGAATATCCCAAACTACAGTTCTCAAGATAGTACATGAAAATTTAGGAATAAAAAAGGTTTTTCACGATTGATCTTCAAACTCTTTACACCAGAGCAGAAACTAATGAGGAAAGAAATTCCTGAAAAAGAATTATCCGCTGTCGAGAATGACTTATCATTATTTATTTTCTGCGAATTATCAATGTAGACGAGATTCAGGTATTCTGTGGGGGATCCTTCAATGAAGCATAAGTCGATGCAATAACTTTATAAGGGTTTTCCACTACCAAAGAAGGCGAGGACCCATCTTCATCTCCTGGAAAGTTGATGGCGACCGTTTTTAGGATAGCAAAGGAACTTTGCTTATTGAACATATAGAAAACGGTCCACATTCATTGAGAACCGAAACATTGCCGTTGCATAACTGCAGGATCTACATGCACAGCTCAAGCTATTATCGAAAGCTACAGATTCACCGATCTACAACATCCACCTTACGACTTCTTTTTTTGGAAGATCTGGAGATGGACCTCGAGGGCCGAAAATTTTCCTCAGAGGATGAATTGAAATCCCTTCAAAGCCGCAAGGCGCCAACAAATGAACGTTTTTTTTTACATGGAATGCAGTAATTCGAGAAACGCTGGAATAAGTGCTGTAGTGTAGATAGTAGTTGTGATATTTTTTTTTTAAACTATGCGAGTTTTCTTATATAAGTAGATAAGTTAATAACTCTCTCTCATATATATATATATATATATATATATATATATATATATATATATATATATATATATATATATATCTTTCTTCTTCCTTTAGCCGTTTTTTACCCACTGTCGGGTATAGGCCCTCCAATTCTCTTCAGATCGTCTGATGCTTCGTTTTTCACCCCATGGTCTCCACCTAGCGATCTTGCCACTCTACTTATACGTCGCTCTCGCCACATGACCGGCTCAGCTCCATTTCGGAGATGTTATCTGTTTGGTGATATCATCCACCTTTGTTTGTTATCTAATCCATTTATTAGTTTTCTTGTCCTTCAAAGTAACATTTAACATCTTCCTTTCTATTGCTCGTGGAGTTTTTCTATTGTTCTTTTAGTTAAAACCCATGTCTCGGCTCCATACGTTGTAGTTAGTAAGATACATTGATTATAAATTTGGGTTTTTAATCTTTGAGGAAAGTTCATATTCAGTACATATTTCAATTTTTCATATGCTGCCCATCCCATACGTATCCTTCTTTCTATTTCAAGCTGCTGGTTTTCCTTTCCTATTGTTATTATTTGTCCCATATAGATGTAGATGTTCACTTTTTCTATTGTTGAATGTTCAATCACTATATTTTCATCATTGGTGCCTTCGTTACTCATGTACTTTGTCTTGGAGAAGTTTATGTCAAGTCCCACTTTCCTTGCTTGGTGGTGGAGATCTGTAATCATCTGGATCATTTCATTCTTGTTGTTTGCTATAATTACAACGTCATCTGCGAATCTCAGGTTGTTAAGCCGATCGCCAACTATCAGAACACCATTTTCGTCCCAATTCAGTTCTTTGAATACATCTTCTAAGATCATTGTAAACAACTTAGAAGATATTACATCGCCCTGCTTTACTCCTCTGTTCACTGGGACTTTGCTTGTCAGTTCTTGGTTTACCCTAACTTTGAGTGATGCTCGTTCATATATTCTGGGTATCAGTTCGCTGTATCCGTGGTCTATACGAGCATTTCTAAGAGCCTTGCAAAAATCTACAAATGTGAGCCACATTGGTATATTATATTCGGTGGCCTTTTCGATTAGTATTCTCAATGTGTGCAAGTGCTCAATCGTACTGAAGCCCGATCTGAATCCAGCCTGTTTTATCGGTTGGTATAATTCCATTTTGTGTTCCAGTCTGTTTGTTATGATTCGTGAGAACAACTATAACTAATACATATATATATATATATATATATATATATATATATATATATATATAATATATATTTATATATATATATATATATATATATATATATATTTATATATATATATATATATATATATATATATATATATATATATATATATATATTTATATATATATATATATATATATATATATATATATATATATATACATATACATATATATATATATATATATATATATATATATATATATATATATATATTATATATATATATATATATATATATATATATATATATATATATATATATATATATATATATATATATATATATATATATATATATATATATGTATATATATATATATATATATATAGGGTATTCAAAAAACCAACGTATACCCTTCGAGGCCTGATAACCAGATTATGTAAATAAACTCCTGGACAAAATTAACGCAATAATCTGAAAATTAATTTATCTTTTTCTTATGTCAGTTTTAAAGTTTATCGAGTATTTGAATAGTAGGCTATGCATATTTTGTTTCGTTGTTCATGACAGAAATCAAAACAATTCGTTTAGATTTACAGTTTTAAAAAATTTTTTTAGAAGATAAACAATTTTCTGTAATAATGCGATAGATTTTCTTTAAAAGTAAGCTTATAAATTGTTCCCTTTCTCAAAGTAATACGTTTTTGTGGTAGACTATTTTATTTTTGACCCCGAAGAATTACAAAAAATGAATCGAACAAAGAATTTAACTGAACACGAGGTAGTGTGAGCCTCAGTTTTATTGGACGAGGGATATTGTCAGAGTTATGTTGCCAGTTTGTTAGGCAAACATCGTTCCACAATAAGTCGTATGGTAAGACGCTTGAATAAGGTAGGAACTTATTCTAGAAGGCTAGGGCAAGGGCGAAAACGATGCACTAGCGATCTAGATGAACGTTTTATAAGACAATATGCTTTAAGAAACAGGACTGTCACTAGTTCTATAACAAGAAACGAACTCGAAGCTGTTCGCAATGTCACAATTTCTTCTAAAACAGTTAGAAGACGGTTAAATGAAGCTGGTTTAAACAGTAGAAGGCTAGCCACTGCACCCTTGCTTACTAGAGAGAATAGAGTTGCCAGGTTACGTTTTGCTGGAAATCACGAAAACTGGTCTGTGGATGATTGGAAACAAGTTTTCTTCACAGATGAAACTAGGGTTAGTCTAAAACATCGAGATGGTCGTGAGTGAGTATGGCGAAGACCAGGAGAGAGGTTTGCTCCTTGCAATATCTCTGCAAGGATTCCATTCGGCGGTGGCTCTGTTATGTTCTGGAGTGGCATCTGCTTTGATGCTCGCACAGAGTTAGTTCCTGTCCGTACGATATGGGATCACCTTAAGAAAAATGTGAAACGTCATATACCTGCACCTAGAAACCTGAGGAACTTGAAACTGCAGTTATCACAGAATGGGAGCAAATTCCTCAAGATTTTATATCAAATTTAATTAGAAGCATGCCTAGGCGCATAAACGCTGTCATCCGAAGTAGAGGAGGCAACACACACTACTAGTGTCCCAGTTACACCATTAATTTTGCTACTAGTGTCCCAGTTTATTTTTTTCGTTATTACATAATTTCAACGATTTTGTTATTAGGTCTTAAGAATAATTTTAATTTGAATTTTATAGAGAAATTTGGTAGCTAATTCACTTTTAAAGTATCCGAATAAGTTTTTTTCTAACTTTTAGTGTAACCAATGTTAATAAAAAATTATTAAAATTAATTCATTATAGAGATTTGTATGATTTATATATTGTTGCGTTAATTTTGTCCAGGAGTGTATATATATTATATATATATATATATATATATATATATATATATATATATATATATATATATATATATATATTTATATATATTTATATATATTTATATATATTTATATATATATATATATATATATATATATATATATATATATATATATATATATATATATATATATACGGTAAAGTTGCAATTACAAAAGAATTAAAAAAG
>CM032456.1:70885368-70897868 GCA_019049505.1 Pachyrhynchus sulphureomaculatus
AAAAACTCTAATGTATGCACCAATTACGTTAATTTGTCTCTAATTAAATAATACAGGCCAAGAAAATTGGACGAAACTCCAGACCCTGAGACAGAGTAGACCCTGAGACTAGAGTATACTTTCCCTTTTCCTCAGAATTGCTCCATTACAACAGGTTTTCGAGATAACCTAAAAATGCAAAAAACACGGTTTCTCGCTATATTCGGGACTATATTACACTACGAATTAATTTTTCTCCACAAAATTCGTTGCGGCATATGAAAGTACTACTCTTCCTCATCAAAATGACTTTTTCAGATAGCTTATTTCTTCTCGGAGAAATCATCTTTCTAGTAGCAATATTACTTATTTGTTATCATACATAGTGTCCCATTTTAATGTACCAGGCTTCTTAATTTTTTTATGTCAACTTTTAGTAAAAAAAGTTTTAGACAAAAGTTGAACGATTTTTAAGGGGCAATAAAATGACATAATTGTGATGACCTTGATCATTTTGAAGATCATTTCAAGGTCAACTTTGATTTTTTAAATGGGAATATTTTTTATGACGGCATCATATTTTTCTAGCAAAAATATACAACTTTTGTTAGCAAAATTTTTCTCGATAATACTCCTTCAATACTTCATTAATAAAGAGATTATACTCTTAATCCCCAAACAAGCATAAAAGCAAATGGACCTAACCTCAGGCGTCGAGTGAAAATTAATAAAAGATATATTCTTGAATCCTAAAAAGAATCAAAATTTAACACAACAGAAAGGCAAAAGTAACGAGAACGCCAAACTAATCAATTTCTACGGACGATTTCTCTGAAAAGAAATAAGATATATGAAAAATTCAAATACATTTTGAAGGATAAGAGTAGTACTTTAACATGCCGTAACGAGTTTTGTGGAGAAAAACTAATTCGCGGTGTAATATAATCCCGAATATAGCGAAAACCCGTGTTTTTTGAATAGGATATCTCGAAAACCTGATGTGATGGAGCAATTCTAAGGTCGGCTTTAGATTCAGTGCACCAAAAAACCTTCGAAAAAGTATAGTCTAGTCTCAGGGTTTGAAAAATGTTGGCCTGTGTAATTGTATGTCTGTCTTGGTACGGATCACGTAATTTATTTATATTTATAAGCTAGCTAACAAAAGCAATAAAGTTCTTGGGAGAAGATTTTAAACCGTTCACGTGAGAAATACCTTTTACTTAGCAATCTTAAGCGTTTTTTTTTAATGCCAGACCAGATGTATTATGTATCTCCATTTTTATATAAGAATGGCTTTCATATTTATGTAGATTAATAAGCATTGGACTAAGTTATGTATTTAAATTCTATGTGGAAATAAATCGATTATTTATCTGAAATTTCTTTAATTTATTGTCTAGTTAATTTAACAACGTTTATAAGACCTAATATTTTCTATTTTTATGATAGGCAAGCACAGTTATCACATATGCACTAGTTGGTCCCCAAGTAAGAAAAGAGAAGCGCATATAGCAGCGTTTTTATAGATGGAATCCATTCAAGGGAATACGTAGTGGACTGCGAAATGTCCACAGTTTCAAAGCTTCAATTTCATTTAGCTTTTTAGCTTCAAGTGAGCAGATTTCGGCATCATATAGTGCAATTGGCCATATGTAGCATTCAGTTAAACGTATTAGGGTAGTTAGTGTCAGATTTTCATTAAGGAAGAGACCCTTTAGTTTAAAATGGCTATTCTCAATACAAAAACGCTCATCATTTTTAGCCTTGTTACTAATGCAAATTATTGTGATAAATTAAAAATATTAACATGTCCGATTTATAGTCACCGTCAGTCATCAATCAAGTGGCCCAATTACGAAAACATGTCAATAACCTCGGGCTTTTATTTTTGATGTGAAGAAGTAGTTAAATATGTAAATGCAGGACGGGAACATGTACACGGCCCGATAAATCAACATATTGCTTTAAATAGAGTGATTTATACCAATTATCATAAATTTCGTTTAGCATGATAGACGTTTAGTATGGCCATACACGCATAACTCATAAATTTTAATATTTATTACATTGACCGTACTCTAAAAAAAATCGTTGGTTCTATTGCAATTAAAGCGATGAACTATAAATTTATATACATCTTGTTCCCATGATAAGACCAGCTGGTAGATATGGTATTATTAGAAGTTACATTTAAAGTGTATTTATAATTGAAAAAATTTCAGAGAAGTAATTAAAAAGTTATAATTAGTAAGGAGGGAATTGAGTATCGTGCGTTAAGTATTTGAACTGGTTTTCTGGTGTAACGTCTTGTTCATAAATAATAAGTTTTAAAATTGTATCGTGTGTCACTCTTAGTTGGTTAAAATTTAAAGGCCCAATCCTCTTCAAAATCTTGCAGGTATTAAATCAATATAATTATAGTAATGGTTGTATTATATATTTACAACAATTTATCTATTTTTTTGGTCGTGTGCAGTTATCTCTTTAGTCTCGTTGTGTCACTAATATTTAACCTAACCCAAAATATGTTATACCCACAATCAGTTTTAATTATAAGACTTTTAGACCAAGAAGGCGACTCAAAACTTTGACCTGTCGACCTAACCATCTGCCCAATCTTCTTCAAAATATTGCAGGTATTAAATCAATATAATTATAGTAATGGTTGAATTATATATTTACAACAATTTATCTATTTTTTTGGTCGTTTGCAATTTTCTCTTTAGTCTCGTTGTGTCACTAATATTTAACCTAACCCAAAATATGTTATACCCACAATCAGTTTTAATTATAAAATTTTTAGACCAAGAGGGCGACTTAAAACTTTGACCTGTTGACCTAACCATCTGCCCCAATCCTCTTCAAAATCTTGCAGGTATTAAATCAATATAATTTATAGTAATGGTTTAATTATATATTTACAACAATTTATCTATTTTTTTGGCCGTTTGCAATTATCTCTTTAGTCTCGTTGTGTCACTAATATTTAGCCTAACCCAAAGTATGTTATACCCACAATCAGTTTTAATTATAAGACTTTTAGACCAAGAGGGCGACCCAAAACTTTGACTTGTCGACCTAACCATCTGCCTGGTTGTTCATTCTATCGAGCGAGTCGAATAAAAGCCTTTAACGTTGATTTTGCGGACCCCGTGCCCTGGAAGAGCAAATAAGGCATAGAATTCTACATCTCCCGTGGGGGAGCGGGACAGAATATCTCCCCCGGTACGTTCGGCCTGTCGTAAAAGGCGACTACAACGACAACTTAGATGGTAGATGTCCAGATCCCACCAGGCATCGCCCGGTATGATACCATCGCATCGACTTAGGCTTCGTGAAGTTGTTTAACGTAGCTATGCCGATGCCCCGGACTGTGGGACCAAATAGCATGATGAGGCACCTGGATACAAAAAATTCCGAAGGTAAAATAGCCTCCGTTAGGATCTCGGGGTGGGTGCTGGTTCAGGGGTATCGACATGCAAAGATTAGAATTTTAAAGTAGAGAGAGAATATATGAGATTTAAACTCGAACATAACTTCATTGCACCAACACCTGCAGTCAAATAAACTTCATATACTCGCTCTCTGTGAAACCAAGGTCAGTTCATCGACCAGTACAGTCAACCATCTTTACTTCTACGACTCTATTCCCAATTTAGATGTAACTTTGGAATCTGTCGTTTTGTCAGAAGCGACTTCTCTTGCCAACGAGAGGAGGTTCTGGAACCCCAAAACTTTGATGTTATGTGATTAAAAAAAAACTCAACAAACCACAAGGTTCATCTGGATCCTCTATCGACCACCAAGTGATACTGACTTTAGAACACTTTTCGCTTCTCTTGTAGACACCATCGCTCATTTACAAATTAACTATCCAAATGCCGAAATTGCCATCCTGGGCGACTTTAATGTCCACAACATTAACTGGCTTAAGTATTATATATATGTTACTACCGACGAACAAGTTCGTGAAACTGAATCATTCGCAATCAGGTGTGGCTTAACTCAGCTTATTGACGAAACAACACGGATCCCTGATCGAGACGAGGAGTTCGCCAGTCTTCTTGATCTCTTTTTAACCACCAATCCAGAGATTTACACGGTCACCGTAAATCCGTCGTTAGGCTCTTCCGACCATAAACTGCTTTCGACCTTGAGTATCCTACCAATCAGTGACAGAGAGGCACCTAAATCTGGCACTACAAATCTGCTAAATGGGAAGATCTCATGGAATATTTTCGAACTTTTCTTGATTAGACGTTTGTTTTTGATCCGATGACACATCTGACTGCGCCAAGGAGGTTTCCGATGTTATTTTGACTGGTATGGAAGCTTACATCCCTATTTCCAAGAAATGCCCTACTACAGGCAAGTCTTGGTTCGATCGAAAATGTAAAGAAGTTCTTGCTTCTAAACATCTTGCTACCGACAAGAAATTATCGACGAAACCAAGGAGGCACACAATCAACGAATTAGAAACAAACTTCTGGCTTGTCCCAACAATTCCAATCCTTGTTGGCTGAACTCTTTGTTTCACATTCTACTGTCGATTTCCCAGGAAAAACACCACCTACTATTCCCATAGTGCAGTCAAGGATGCCCGATATTGTCTTCAGACAGCGTATCATAAAACGTATTTTGATGAAGCTAGAAATCAAAAAGGCTTCAGGCGCTGACGGAATACCTGCCATAGTTCTCAAGAACTGTGCGAGGGAACTAACACCAGTTTTCTGTAGACTTTTCAACCTATCCTACAGAAAGAAAGAAAAAAATCCTTCCTGCTGGAAATGTGTCACGGTTCAGCCGATACCTAAAAAAGGAAAGAAGACCTTGCCAAATAATTACCGACCAGTCACACGGCTTTCAATAATATCGAAAGTCATGGAAAAGGCTATCAATCAGCATCTTCTGAAATATCTTGAAAGATTCAACACTATTAGCGATCACCAATATGGCTTTCGTAAATATAGATCAACGGGAGATCTTCCGACTTATGGAACACATGTTTGGAACAACGCAATTGAACACTTTGGAGAATCTCGAGAGGTTGCTCTTGACATATCCAAGGCATTCGACCGTGTTTGGCACGATGGACTGTTGGCTAAGCTACGCTCTTATGGTATGTCTGAAAAGTCTGGGCTCTCATGGTTCCTCAGAGAGCATTCTTTACGAGTGGCACTCGACGGATTTCTTTCTAACATCTTCACTATCAACGCCGGTGTGCCCTAAGGCTCCATACTGTCTTCTACTCTCTTTCTCATTTACATTAACGATCTGCTGGAAAAGACCGGGAATCCAATCTACTGCTTTGCAGATAACACTACGCTTCTCTCTTCATTCACTTTGAACGCTCAGACATCGGCTGCTCAGATTAATATCCGCAGACTGCAGGAAGTCATTCAACTTAACAAAGACCTGGAAGTCTTGGGGCGACAGTAACTAGGTGGAATTTAATGCTACAAAATCCCAGGCGGCAGTTTTTTCTAAAAAAGTTAACGTTGCTGAACCCGACATAGTGATGTCGGAGCACTCCATTCCTCCAACATCGTCACTCAATTTATTGGGCGTTAATTTGGGAGCAAATATGTCCTGGCATGAACATGTTGCAGGCATAGCAAGGAAAACTTCTCAAAAGTTGGGAATATTATTTCGAACCAGAAAGCTTTACGCTCCACAACAACTGTTAATTCTTTTACAAAGCTCAAATTCGACCAACTTTTGAATACTGCTGCCATGTTTGGGGCTCCGCTCTTAAAGACACACTGCATTTGTTAGATTCTATTTTGAGAAGAGCTGTTCATCTGAATGGAGACCTGGAACTGACCGGCGGCCGTTATTCGGTGGAATATCGAAGAACGGTTGGCGGCTTGAGCCTATTTTACAAGTATTTTCATGGAAAGTGTTTGAAGGACGTAGCCCGCTTAATTCCTCCCAAAGCGGTGCTTGTTATAAATACACGTCGCGCTAATACTTCACATCCGTATAAGGTTCAGCTTGTTACTACTCGTACAACGCTTTTCAAGCAGTCTTTTATATAGAGAACATCATCCCTTTGGAATAATTTGCCAGGCCTATGTTTCCCACCGAGTACAATTTACGGCGATTCAAGAACAACGTGAACACATGTCGCTCCTGAAGCGCTTTAGGGACTTCCCTGCAGCACGTGTGCTAGACCCATAAAAAAAAAAATACCAAAGAATATATTGATGGCAAAACATGTTCTCGAAACACATTTTTTCAAGAATACGAGCGGCCAAGTTCTTACTTGACAGACAATATGTATATAATGTTTGCCTGATGTAAGTAGACTTTGTTTAGTTTTCGCAGTACATTTAAAATTTTAAACTAATTTTTTTGTTATTATAACACGCACTCACTTTTTTACAGACGACTAACTTTGGGGATGATCCCTTTGAGGATCGAGACATCTGTGTGTTATTTTATGAATAAATAGATGAAGTTGACAGGACTTTTCGATATATCTTTTCTTTCTCTTCTTGATGAGTTTGGACCTCATCAGAAATTAAACACGGTTTTTATCTTTTACGTGCTTTGAGCCTCGTACAACTTATTAGTCAGGGAAATTAACTTCAATTCATTAAAATCTATCGATAATTGGACTATGGGTATGTTGTATTTCATTTTTAAGCAAGTGTGTGCAGTGCAATAGTGCAGACTAATTCTCATATATAGTGAAAATAACATCTAAAACTATAATTATAATTTGTTTATAATTTTAAAAAAAATTTTGTACCGCATCAAATATTTAAAATCATACAAGAGCAACTTAATTCAGTTGGTAGCGTTGACACGACGACGGGCGCCTGATTAATTGAAATTTAAAACTCGCACGAGACCGTGTTCTCGTAATGGTCTTTTGTAGTTCTTACATTCTTTCCGTCTCTTTTTATGCTCGTTTCGTTTAGAGCTTACTGCATGCGAGTGATTGTCATGAATATTAGGGGTTTTTTAGCGACGATTAGTGTGTAAATAGGTACTATTTTCTCTAGTAACTATCGAGGAATCGAGCAAATTTAAGTCTCTTGATGCCATTATGTCAGTTACTTTTTACCAAGTATAGACAAAGTAAATAATCTAGTTACAAATGGGTCAATCGAGCGTTGTGGCTGGGAATTTTACATGCTAATCGATGGTACCACTGCAGGCGGTTTACTTTTACTTTACTCTTTGTGAGTATGCAAACGTACATAAATGAGCTAATTTTTTTATAGTTACAGGATTGAGGAAAGTACGAAAATAGCATCGCCGTTTTACCATTGCTCAAAGTGGAAAAAGTGAGCAGGAGATTTTCTGTTGGTAAAATCGTTGCCAGTTACAGAAAGATTTGTGCATAGTAGTACTGCGTAGATTAAGGAGCTTTTAATGTTGTTGATAGGTGTGGCTGCCTTCACTTCATTTACCCGAACGAAGTAAGTTATTAGAACCATGCGTTTCCGTATCGACAGAAAACAAAAATTAATGGCACTATTAAAGAAGATTTATGAGGGCGTATAAATGAGTGCCTAGCCATTTATTAACGAAACAATCAAAGAAAATAAGAAAGGTTAAGTCTAAGAGAGCACAACGCTGGCTAAAAAAACATCATTTATTAAAACTGAGGACTAGCTTTTTGGTAGCCTCGATAAGAACCCATTGACGCAGAAATTTGGAATCCCCAAAAAGTACCATTTGCGCAACTGTATAAATTCAAATACAGAAATTCTGTTAATGATGAATGGAACATTAAAAGTTGGTGGATAGTTTTTAAATATTTAACAATATCTCATTCTCAGATAATACACGATTCTACACGTCGATAAACCGAATTGTCGTTTTTAGTGTTGTGTCTGTCCGTCTGTCTGTGTCGCTTTTCTCCTAAACTGTTTGACATAGAAACTTGAAATTTGGTACTAATACAGGAATTGAGGGCCTCATCAGAGCCGTGTAGTTTTGAAAGTTAAATTTTGACTTAAGTAGTTAGTTATGAGGGGTGAAATCGGAAGTGAAAAAAAAAATTACCAGGTCATCGAGTGGGGTGTCAAATAAAAGCTTGTAAAAACATGAGTTCAAAAATATATATAATGTAATACTTGCGCACATTTTTCTTTGCATTATTTTTAAAGAGTTGCGAAAAATCGCTGCCCTCCAGGAGGAGGACAGCGATAAGGATATCTCGACAAGTACTAATCAAAAAATTTTGAAAAAATTCTGAATTATTCTCCACAGGTTATTGATTGAACGAAAATTATCACACATTTCATAATTTATCTGGTATATAAAAAAAACAAAATTTCAAGGTCATCAGTTTTCAGTAAAGATCGGAAAAAAAAACTTTGTTGAAAACTCATTTGGGGTGTGTTTTGTGAAGTCATTGATACGTCCGTAACCAAAATTTTTATTTCAAAAGCAATCAACGTACGGAACACGAATTGCGCAAGTCTGACTTGTACTTGGTCGGTTATTTTCTTAAGGAAATATCTCAAAATTAAGGTTTCCACTTCCGCACTCTTTGGAATAATTAAAATAAAATATCCGACAAGAAATGGTAACAATCACGGAAACAACGTGCCAAGCAGCCTTTGTTAATTTTACTGTTGGCTTACAAGAACATGATGATCGTAACGAATCACATTTATAAATAAATAAATAAATAAATGGCCTGGAAACCCCCACCTTGGGGTAGGGCACCCTTTGGGTTCGCGAGATCTAGTTTATGGGTTGATCAGACTCGTTTTCCTTGTTATATTTCTCTGCTTAGATGTTTCCAAAGTTTTCTGTTAGACGTCTTCTCCTTCCAGTTCATAATCCCTGTCGCCTCCATGTCTTCCTTGACTTGCTGCAGCCATCCTATTCTCGGTCTACCTCTCCTTCTACGTCCCGGTTCCCATTAAAGTATTTCATATATTGGTACTCCTGGGCCTGCTCTCCATGTGTGCCCTAGCCAATTAAATCTCTTCTGTTTTATTTTTTTGACTATGTACTCCTCCACTCCTTCCAAAATTTCTTGATTAGTCCTCCTTCTGTAGACTCCTTCACATATTCTTATTGGCCCTAGGATCGCTCTTAATATCTTTCGTCCAATTCTTCTCATGTCTTCCTCTTGTTTCTTTGTCATGCTTATAACTTCGGCAGCATACATTAGTTTTGGGAGTATGATTGCCTTGTATATACTCATCTTACTGTGTCTTCCTATTATCTTACTACTTAACAATTTCTTAGTACTATGGAACAACTTGTTTGCTATTATTAATCTTTTTTTACTTCCATTTCCTTGTTCCCATCCCAACACAGCGTCACTCCCAAATATTTAATCTTCTCTACTCTTTCGAAGGTATATTCGTTTATTCTAATTCTTTCCATTTCCTGAACATTTTGTTTTCCATTTTTCATTATTTTGGTTTTCTCTTCATTTATCTTCAACCCCATTTTTGCTCCTTCTACGCTTATTTCTCTCACCATTTCCTTCATTATTTTCTGGTTCTTTGCAATAATTACTACATCGTCCGCATATACCACTACCTGGCTGCCTCTTGTTCGTATTGAACCCTGATTTATATTCCTTAGTACATATTGTAGTGTTAGGTTGAATAACGTTGCCGATAATGCATCTCCCTGTCTAACTCCTTTGTTAATTTCGAAATCTTGTGTTCTTCCTTTCTGTATTTTGACATTGGCGAATGTCTCTTTTAGTGTCATCATACATAGTCGTCTTATCTTGCTCGATACTCCCAGTTCTTTTAGCACTGTATTCAATCCAGTTCTGTTAACCGAGTCAAGTGCTTGCTTGACGTCAATGAACAACAATTCCAAGTTTAGTGCATGCTGTTGTGCTCTTTCCAATGCTTGTTTGACCACATGTATTGCATCTACCGTAGATTTTCCTTGTGTAAATCGGCATTGGTATTGTCCTATTACATTTTTTATTACATATTTTAGTTTTTCGTGTATCACCGTTGTCAAAATTTTGTAGGCGGTGTTGAGCAGGGTAATTCCTCGATAATTTTCGCATACTCGTTGGTCGCCTTTTTTGTGTATTATTACAATTTCACCTCCTTTCCAATCATGTGGCATGCATTCTTCTTTCCATATCTGTCTAATTAGTACGTACATGCTTTCACAGAGTTCTACTCCGCCGTATTTGAACAATTCCATGTTTATTCCGTCTTCGCCTGGCTTTTTTCCGTTCTTACTTCTTAGTTTTATTTCTTTTATTTCATCTCTTGTTGGTTCTAGAATCATTTCCATTTCATTTCCTTCTTGCTCGTTTTCTTCGGTTATGTATTCTTCCTGTATTTGTTCACATACATACATCACATTTAGATGATATTATTTTGAAGAAAGAATTTTCCAAGGATTGTAGTATGATATACAGTAATGGCTATTTTTATTTATCCATTGTATTTTTACTATAAATATTTTAAAATTAAGCTTTTTAAGGAACTCCTTGTATTCGAGAAACAAACAAAAACACTACTTTTACGGCATTCATGTGTAGCGAAATAATTTAGTTTCGCCATTCATTAGAGATATTGTGTTTAATTTATAATCCGTCCATAACACATCTAAAACTTAACATTACTCTGTATTTGAAAATCTAACTTGCCTCATTTTACCGAAAGCTATTTCTCAAACGATAAAATCCAACGACGATGCGAAAGGGCCATTCGTTACAAACCCTGCTGCTGGACATTGCAGCAATAATCGCGGTCGTTTTTGCGTAATGTTGCGTACACGGCGCTGTCTGTCTATCCCACGTGGTCAATTCGGACAAATTGGAAACGGTTTCGATTTATTTTTAATGGATTCTTTTTTCGATGTTGGTATTTTTATTCTACGAATCTAACGTGTTATGTTATATATTTCAGACTGGATATGTGTGGCGTTATTTTTAATGATGCAATTAGCATAACAATAACCACCTTAAGATTGTGCCCTAGAGAGCGAGGACTGGTTAATCCTCACAAGAAAAATCGGCATCAAATCAAGGTTCCACGAAGGCAAACTTATGTGACCTCTTTTGGAAATCAAATTATTCGGGAAGATGTATTTAAGGAACGTCAGTTTTGTTTATTGACGCTCCAGTTGGCTTTAATTCCTGCAACAGCAATTTCTTGTAGGGGTGCAGATATAAATCTATACGAAAAATACGTTGCGACGAACTCGTTTCAGCACTTGATCCTTTGCATATTGAGAGGTCGGAATTCTCGCGAAATGATACTTGCATCATTTTAATATGTCTTTGGGCTACCTGATCTAGATTTACTTAAAGTCGAACCAGTTTTATCATAGAAGTTTCATTTAGGTTTCGGCAGCAAATTTAATTTGCTCAATTCTGACCTGCTCCCTTACAACAACAATCCATTATCTCGCTGTTATATATATATATATATATATATATATATATATATATATATTATATATATATATATATATATATATATATATATATATTATATAGCCTCCATTTTATTTATTAAATAGAAGCCGTTATTTACCACTTATATATATCTTAATTTTTGAGAATGGATTGGGTGGATATTGATACTGATTTAGATATAAGCTAGCCCATTTTGTTTGGAGAGATTATGGATAAGAGATAATTTTTGTAAGTTTTTTGAAAATAGTCTCTATACTTGTTTAAATTTCGTTGTACTCTTTTTGTGTACGATTAATCTTAGAATAAAAAGAATCTAAATTCAGCTCAAAAAATAAAAAAAATACTGAATAGTTATGTAGTTGTTGAAAGAAATTTTATTGTGGTACAACCGGTGCGTCCTGAAAGATAAAGCGGGTGGTTCAGTGAAACGCTAAATTTAAATATAGAAGGGTATATATATTAACAAAATAAAAATTCCTAACTTTATTACACTCTTAAAATTACTTCTACTAACTAAAAACCCCTTAAGCTAGAGGAGTGTACATTATGGCATAGAGTCCTTAAATTAGGATTATTAAGTTTTTAATAAAAGGCTTGATAAAACACGATATTAAAAGGTAGTGAAATTAACTCCGCGAATTACACGTGTTGGATAGTCGTTGGAAACGCACTTGTAGACAGGAAGTGAGATATTCAGACTGGTGTGCTTATGACTTACTGATTGGTTTCTCCTCGTGGGATTTCCATAAGTTACTTGGTGAGATTCTCATAAAAATATTGTCTCAGCCACTACCATCTAGTTTCATTTGGGTAGCTAAACACTTTTTGACCCGAAATGCCTGAGGATGAGAAGGATATTTCAAGAAAGGAAGAAGGCCTCAAACTTGACAGCTAGAAAACGTTACTGCACTACGACATCACTGAGTAAAAAACACTCTGGCGTGCTGGAGAAGAAAGCCACTACGGCCTACTGGCGGAATAAAGCCGTTACTGCTTCATGGTGGAAAAAGCCGTTCAAAATTCGAAATGGCTGCTTAAATATCTTTGTCCATTCTCCGTGGGTCATTTCCCGGCATGCAAATCTCGACGCATTCAATGCGAACTAAATAATTCAAGTCGGCAACACGCGTTACACACTGCCGGT
>CM032456.1:70900368-70925368 GCA_019049505.1 Pachyrhynchus sulphureomaculatus
GTATTTAACTCTGAACCTTCATTATCACTCTTGTGTTGTTCATCTGTATCATCTGTCTTTTAGTGGTAACAAATCTTCATCATTTTCAAGCCAATTACATATTTCCACGTTTGTGAGATTCTGCTCAGTGAGAACATTCAGCATATCTGAAACATCTGTTAAATATTTACGAATTAACCAAAAAAATACTAAAAGAAAAATTTCAGGTTTTACTTATCATTTCTTCGTTGGTACACAGCAAATTGTGCCGCAATTCACTCAGAGGAATCAGATCTTCAGCATCATATTCAGTGTCTGGGTTGGTATCTGCCAGCACTTTTTCAAGACTTCAGGGGAGACTTTTTCCCATGCATTGCATAGTAGACATACAGCATCTTTTAGGTTAATGCTTTTTAATAACCTAACAAGATTTTCTTCATTATTTGATAAAATATCGGCTAAAAGACTTTTCCGATAAAATAATTTTGTCAGTCTGATTGCATTCTGGTCCATAGGCTGCAAAAGTGCAGTACAATTTGGTGGAAGAAATAATGTTGTAAACTGTCCATCCTCACTAGTCAGCTCTTCTATAGTTCCTATCACTAACAACTTTAATTTTTGTGATCCATCAGCATTGCAACATGCTAGAAAGATAACGCGTTCTTTGGTTATTTTTCGATCTGTTGCGGTCTTTTCCCCAATTTTCCCCAATACAGAGCTGATTTATCTGCATTGTATATTTGAGTAGGTCCAAGGTTTAATTCTTTTATCTTATCTGCGAATAAAGTTAGGAAAGGATCGACGGCACTTTCATCATTGGATAGTTTTTCGCCACAAACTTTTAAAGCACGCAGACCATGTCTTTTTCTGAAGTTAGAAATCCAGCCTCTGCTAGCTCTAAAATTATCATTCCCGTAAGTTTCAGTGTAAAACTGTTTTGCTTTGCCTGATAAAATTTCGTAGGAAATTGGGACGTGCCTTGATCGCGTACAAAACCATGTATACAAACGAGTTTCCATTTCTGGATATTCGGCTTTTCGTAAGGTTTTTCTGACGCCAGGACCGGAATCACATTTGGAAATAAATCTAAAAGAAGTTACACGTCCATAGTGAGTGTCCAAAATTATCTTTAAAATAAATCGTATATACATACCTTTTGATGTTCCCTTGTTTCTTTTTTATATCCGAAATTGTGGATGTTCCTATTCTGTATTCATTTGCCAACACTTTTCCGCTTTCATCAAGAAATAGTTTTTCTAATATATCGAACTTTTGTTTTATTGTATTGTTTATAATATGTTTTCTTTTAGAAGGCATTTTAATATGTAGGTACATATACGCAAAAAAACGTTTACATACTTATATGAACCACGTAAAGTAAAATAGAACGTAGGTATGTTGTACTTGTGACGATAAACAAACAACTGCAAAGTTCTTAACCTTTAGACGCGATACGCGATGCGTTGTAGGCAAATCAAAGGCACCTACAGTTTGTGTGAATCCCAGACGTATTAGACTGGAAGTTAGGGGAATAGGGGAATCCCCTCACTATCGATTTCAGTTTTCCCATGTAAAAAACGCAGGTCCGGATTACCTATATATATATATATATATATATATATATATATATATATATATATATATATATATATATATATATATACATATATATGTATATATATATATATATATATATATATATATATATATATATATATATATATATATATATATATATGTATATATATATATATATATATATATATATATATATATATCTATATATATATATATATATATATATATATATATA
This sequence comes from Pachyrhynchus sulphureomaculatus, assembly GCA_019049505.1. Taxonomy (NCBI): domain Eukaryota; kingdom Metazoa; phylum Arthropoda; class Insecta; order Coleoptera; family Curculionidae; genus Pachyrhynchus; species Pachyrhynchus sulphureomaculatus. The sequence goes on from CM032456.1 coordinate 70,902,161, forward strand.
TGTATATATATATGTATATATATATATATATATATATATATATATATATATATATATATATATATATATATATATATATATATATATATATATATATATATATATATATACACACATACATATACATGGTTAATTAATTTTCATTTTTTCAGTATCCAAGGTTTCTAATGGCATCCTTGCTGTAAATGCCATATTTTTCAATTCATATTTTAGTGAATAGTGGCTGTTTTATTTCAGTGTTGGTCTTTGTTGTGACAATTGTTATTTATGGTCATTCTTGTTAGATTAATTCGCACACTGCATTCCGTGCCCTGATGAAGGTCCCAACCTAGGACCGAAATATTGGCTAAATGAATATTGTGTGAACATCTGTTGTGCTCCTTTGCCGAGTTCCCCAACTATTTTCATATCTTAGGATTTTGTTAGATACGGCAACTTTTGCTTTCTCTCTTTATTTTAAATATATATATATATATATATATATATATATATATATATATATATATATATATATATATATATCATGACATCGGGGTGAAAGATCATCGCAATGAGCTTTGTAAAATTACATCTCATAAGAACGGATACATAATATATGGTAGTGCATGAAGTCCTAGAAGTGAAAGTATGTGGTGGCTGCCTAGTTTGTGACACTAGATCAAAAACGCACGAGAAATAATATTTAAAAAGTATGTTTGGAAAAGTAGCAGTGTAATCCAAAGGATTTCTGGCATCGTTTTTTGACTATAGATGAAACGTGTTATTTACCTTGTTTTTTACAAAACTTTTCAATCCACCCTCGTGTATAGTTTTAACCAGTACAGTATGATTTATATTTATCCTGGTTATATATATATATATATATATATATATATATATATATATATATAACCAGGATAAATCTAAATCATACTGTACTGGTTAAAACTTATTCTCATATGCAAAAAAGTCCATTACTATAAAAATCAAATATTTAGAAAACTTTTTATTCCTAATTATTAAACCATATTGTTTTAAAAACTTTGTACTTTGACTTGAACATTATACAATATATAATACAATAAAAATACGATTAAAAATACCTTTGATTGACTGCAGTCTATAAACTTTTTAAACCACTCGAAAGAGAGAAATCAAGAGCAGAAAAGAGATGACATACAGCACAGTAATGCATGTTAGAGTAATGTCTGTATGGTTTACCTAGGTGAATATATCGTTTAAATTCCGTAACAAAACGAGTTCAGAGCCGTAATTCACGGCTGGCGTGGCGGCATCAAACCCGAACCGTTTTGGATTGATTTACCGCAATGGCCGCAACACGACTGGCTTATGTTAACATTTCACCAGAAGCGTCCAAAACGGACAAAACCCATTTTATTGTGTATGCTCGATTGTGTTAAACGTCACTGTTATTTAGTGTATTTTAATATACACACTGAATTATTGGACGTTAGCTAGAAATAGAGCTTTATTATACAGTGATGCAAATATATTTTAACCTCCCCTGCTAAAGGGGAAGCATTTTATTAGTACAAAAATTACCCTCCTAAACGTCCTCATTTCTCTAACTGTCGTATATCCTAGATTTCTGTATTTGTCTCTCTTGGCCCAATGACTCTTAAGCGAAATGATATTTCGATTTCAAGTTTGGTTCACATATATTATATGAAGCAGAAAACGAAGCTTTAACTTTTGAGCGGTACTGATTTAGAGGATCCCGTGGGAGCCAGTATATGTTATATAGTATAATAATATTTTAATATACAATTTTTCCTAGTTTTTGGTTGCTAATGATAAACAAATTTTAAGCTATTTACCTGTAAATGAAGTCTCGGGGAGGCTGCAATGAATATATCATGCTAAAGCCTGTCCCAAGATATAAGATCCGGAATTTTGCCGTTTTAAGTGGGCAATATAAAAATTCTGACCTTTCGTTTATGACAGGTTGCCTAGATAGACTTAAGAATTTTATTCATTATGGCAAATATATAAAATTATAAGCGTTTTTGGAGATGTTTATTTATAGATGCAGGTAAAAACAAATGGATAAGAAGTACAAATATACAGTTTGAATGAATGGGGTTTACCAGAGGGGACATATTGTATAAGTAAAAATATATTTTAACTTAAGCCTAATTCGGTTTCAGTATCACTGTCATCAGCTGAGGTAAATATCAGTGGTTTTATATTATTTACATAAATATATGAATCTTCAACTTTAACAACGTGCTGAATGGAATTCTTCCAGCTTTCACAAGGTATATCATTTATAACTTTTTTACTAATTTAACCACTGACACGCTTAAAGTAGGAGAAAAATTTTGTGCCATTATTTTTGATTTAACTTGATGTTTAATTGGACTAAACACACAATAATACGGAGGAAGCCGCAAAACAATGTGTCCAATTTTCTCAGCCATACTATCACAAACATATTTCTTTTTCAATTTATAGTCTTTCAAAACTTCCAAAAGATCAGTTTTTTAAAACTAAAGTCAAAATAAATATCATTTTCTAACATATATTCCTGTATTTCCGATTTGGTGTTGGCTGCATTAGGAACCTTATTTAGTAGGCGACCATGGTAACTTGCATTGTCCATAACTATAACACTCTGTTCGGGAACATTTGGTAAAAGGGAATTTTGAAACCAATTTTCAAAAAGTTCTGCGGTCGTGTCTTCGTGATAGTCCAAACTAGAATTTTTTATGTTTTTTGCAGATAATAGTTCATCCAATCCAACATGCAAAATGGTTATTCGTTTACATTTATTTGAAGGTGCGTTAGTCTGACATTTTGTACTGCTGTCAATCCACCCTTTTTGCACAGTTTCTTGGGTATCGGACCATGTTTCGTCAAGGTAAATTATTGGCCAATTCTCTGATCGATACTTTTTAATTTTTTGTAAATAAGTATATCGCAAGATTCGTAATATTTCTGACTCCATCACTACTTGCCTTTTGTTGATTTTTCAGAACGTGAATCCCATTCTTAAAAGAATTCTGTGAAGGGTTGATCGCCCACAATGTATATTGGTCCCGCCCTGCACCAGTCTTAATTTTATTTTGTCTAGTGTTGGCACCAACTGCTCTTCATACATAGAATATATTTTTCTCCTAATGATGTCTTTTTCACAATCGTCTACACGATGCATTTGAAAATCTTTCCGTTTTTTCCTGTGATGATTTTCCTACAATACCCTTAGTCGTATAAATTGGGGTTTTTGTTAGTTCACTGGTTTCTTGTAAAGCACTTTGTTTATTAAAATTTCTTTTTACCAAACAAATTTTTCACTATTTGTTTAGCGTCAAGTGATAAATGTTTTCTCTTGCGATAGCCACTATTGCAATTTTCCTACAGACGCCACATAATTAAAACAGAACCGTTACGTTGTAAGTAAAACTAAAAATAAAAATAATAAAAGGTATCATTCGAATCTTATTGAGGACCTGTGGTCATTAGGCCTATATTATGAAATACTTAAAGGGCCCCAAACCGGGTTGCCAGGTAGTAAATATATAGGTAAAAATAGATCCAATATGATTGCAGGCGCAAGTGTGGGCGGTATACAAAGCAGGTAAAATAAAAATACGTTTATCGTAATACCTGGCAACTATGCACAAAACCTTAATAGGGTCATTTATTGCCCCATTGAGAAAGCAAAAAGGTAGCATCTTATATCTTTGGATTTACTATACCTGTGTATGTTTTTCGCACACTAATAGCGTACGTTATTCACTTTTCATCGCCCAAGGTCAGAAATGCCTCGACTTCATTACATTTTTGTAGAAATTCGAACGAGTAAATTCATTAGAGTAAAATCATGTGGCAACCAAACTTCGAGCTTCTTTTTGCAGCTAGCTTTTCCCAAATGGTTTAAAACTGTTTGATGGAGGATGTTTACTTCCTTGGCAATGTCATGGCTACTCTAACAACTTTTACTTTGGTTGACTAGTGTGGGAAGTCTCTTCCAAAACGAAAACGACTAAACCATCTCTTGGCCATTGATTTTGATAACGTATCTTGACCATAAACAGCATATATTTCTTCATAGGCCTGCTCGGCAATTGTGGGTTTATCGAAATAAAATTTTAAAATGTAGTGAAATTTCATTCGTCTTTAAGGCGCTCTAAATTAAATCTGAATAAACGAATTCCAATAGTTTTTGCACGTCTGCTACTGTCAAATGTCAGCTTTTAAATGACGGTAAGTATGACCCGATGCGACAAGGGCTACCTTTTAAATTTAAAAAAAAAACCATTAAGAGAGAAAAAAAAAAAATTGTTGCAAATCGTTTTATTGTTTTTCAACATATTTGCCTTTAAGATTTATACACTTTTGCATGCGTTCGAACCAAACATTTTTTCTACCCTGAAGTTGGTATATTAAAGACATGGTTCTGGAAGGAAGCTTGTTGAAGTGATGAAAACTGCTGTCCACGCATTTTTTTTTATATCCGGGAACAAGAAGTCGTTAGGCGATAAATCAGGTGAATACGGGCAATGAGACATTAATTCGATGTTTTTCTCTGTCAAATACGGCTAGTTTTTTCTGATTTCATAGATGACTTCTGGCAAACAAATTGTTGTACACCATTCAGCATTAACTGTTCTTCGATCTTCTAAAGCAATAGTTGCAACACGTCCAGTATAACCAAAGAAACAATTGATCATTTTCTTGAAAGAGTTTCGCCAACGACCCACTTTCGTTGGATTCGGCTCATCTTGGAACACCCACACAGTTGATTGGTGCTTAGTTTCCGCTCGTACGAATATATCCAAGTTTCGTCTCTTGTTACGATGTTGTATACCGATTTTGTATGTCCTCGGTTGAATTTTTTGAACATTTCGTTACACCAATTGACACGAGCCTGTTTTTGAGTTTCGGTCAAATTATGTGGAATCCAACGGGAACAGGTCTTTTTCACCGCTAAATGTTTATGCAAAATCGAATGTACTGCAGCCTTCGATATGCCTAAAGATGCCTCTACCTCACGGTAAGTCATATGCCGATCCTCTTCAATCATGTTGCGCACAGCATCGATGTTTTTTGGAACAACAACCGACCTTCACGAAATTCATCGCTGATGGAAGCACGACTATGACGAAATTCTGCAAACCAATTGAAAACAGTCTTTTCTGATAGTGATTCATTACCAAAAGTTTAACGAAGGGATTGGAGGCATTGTTGTTGAGTTAGACCTTTATTAAAATCGTAAAAAATCATCCACCGAAAATCTTCACGTGAAATATCCATTTGTTCACAAAACTGTTTTTTTTAAACGCTCACTGTAAACAAACTACTTTGCCATTTTCTGAGCTGCCACTGTTTTAACAATAACAAATGTCAAATTATACAATGGTAACGTCACATCTTAACAGCGCGTTCTAGTGGTCGTGTGTCGACAGTCGTATTAGCTAAAATATATGACACTAAAGCTATCTAACGAGAAAAAGACTCAATAGTTTTTCTACAACTCTTTATATTTAAAATTTAAGAGCGTTAGATGGCTAGAAAATCTGGTAGCAATTATGTGGCCATGCGAAAACGTATGCAGGGATTTTTTTTAAACTGGATATCATGCGAAAAAAATTATTTCTGATACGGCTATTTTCGATTTAAAGAATCTTCCGAGTGACCGCACCACAGATAATATATTGAAAACTTTTACTACATATGTTTCATGATCAATGTCATCCCACTTTTCATTAAATCATTTTTGTGATTCAATGACTCATAAGTAAAACCACTAACTTACTCACTGTAAACAAATAAATTCTAATTTATTATTCGGCTACTTAAAGTCTTTAGATTGTTTTTTTTTTAATGGCAATTATTCGGCGCCGAAATAAATTTCCGCGAGATAGACGGTGATGGATTTACATTCATATTTATTTTTTTTTATGGGTTTTTCTTAATTATTATTTTGCGCTTTAATTGCCTCTCCGTAAATGTCAAAACTGATTATTATGTCATTGAGACTAACAGATTGTAGTCAGTTGAGCGGCAATAATATGATTGACAATATTGATGAGATTTTTATATACATATTTCGATTTGGGTTTAGACTCACATAAAGTTAATAAGAAATATGAAGAATAACACTTACACAATACATTTTTAGTGTTCCGTACGGAACACTTATGGAATCACTTCGGTGTCCGTTTGTCCGTCCGCCTCACACTGGGGCTTTTCGCACTTTGTAGTCCCAAAATCCCCTTCATTTCTCAACCGATTTCAGAGATAGATTTTTTTTTTAAATGATCTTTGCAAAAATACGAACCAATCGCTCACGAGCTATTTTGAAGGAATATATTAAGAGGCTATAATAAGGTGGAGCAACTAGCTTAACACGCTGATGATATAGAATTTAGGCTAGCAATGTAGTATAACGAGTACAGAGAATAGAGTTCATAAGTAGTAGTACGTAGAAAAAAAAACAAAACATCTATTTATAAACTGGGACGCTAGAACTGAAGTTCCATGTGATGAAGATTGTCCAGTAATATATGTAGATAAATTGAACTCTAAGGGAAATATTACTGACAAAAAATTTTAGAAAGTCAAGAAATGAGGGTAACGATTTCAAATGCAAGACAAACTGTTGAAGCTCTACACCTTCTTCGATAATGTATAAATATTGCTTTGACAAACAAAACATATTAAAAGAGCTATTAATGGTAACGATATTTACACAGTGAATCGAGGTATGGGTAATAATGGAGGATAAAGACGCTAAACTAATGGCAGTTGAAATGAGCTCTCTTCGAAGAAGTTTTAGCGTATCAGGAACAGAAAGAGTACCAAATTAAATAAAACCAAAAGGACTAAAATTGTTTGGTCCCCTGTTGATGACGTCCCCTTCAAGATGGTCAAAAAAATATTTATGTGAATGATATTAAAAAAGAACGACCAAACGAGCCCTATAATATATATATATATATATATATATATATATATATATATAAAAAATATATTGTAACCTTTGAAAAAATGTTGCCCCAAGCTTGGGCGTATATATATATATATATATATATATATATATATATATATATATATATATATATATATATATATATAAATATATATATATATATATATATATATAAATATATTGTAACCTTGAAAAAATGTTGCCCCAAGCTTGGGCGTAATTTTGTACCCTGTGTGCAAGTGTTTAATTGCGCCCCACGTAGGCTGCGTCACTTTGTAGCTTATGAAAAACTGTCCTCAGTTTGAGGCATCTTTTTTGTACCCTGTGAGAAGTTGTTTGTCCCACGCTTGAGCGCAATTTTGTAACATTGGAACTTACCCGCTTTAATTTCTGATACTGAATTGAGTGAACCCTGATTTCAAAAGAACTAAAGAAATTAAACACACACTAGCTCAGTTTTCCTTGGTAGAGAGATATGGGTAAGAGATAATTGTCTTACGTCTTTTTGGAACTATTTTCTATTTTTAAAAAGCTTTCGCTGTACAAATTTTTGGGCACCATCCATTTTAAAATAGAAAGGATCTAATTTCAGCTAAAAAAATGGAAAAATACTGAAAGAATGTATTGTTGGTAAATAAAAAATCAGTATGTTACAGCCGTTCTTGTCCTGAAAAGTAGGATAGGTATTCAGTGAGACACTAGCTTTAATCAACAAAAAAAAAGAATTTATTCATGTTTTTTAAAATAAAAAGTTCCAACCTTTGCAGTTCTACAAAAAAATTCTAGCCTAACTAGTGGTTATTACATTTAAATCCTGGCTATGATAACCCCCAAAGACGAAAAAATAGTGCTTTACACTTCACTTTTAGTCTGTTTTAAATTGTTGTTAAGGCACTGCTCTGGAATAAGTCTATTGAAGGAAGTTTGGGTAACTTACTGTTCTTATTCCTGTTTTGATGGCATTCGACCGATTGCACACTTTTCTAGCTAACACTTTGAAAGCCCACTACGGCTTTTAGTTACGAAACTGGTACTTTTACTTAGCTGGTTGTTCTGAGCTTTTTTTTGTAGCTCAGTCGACGGAAGCCTACTTGGCGACTCTCATGAAAATTAGCCTGTCGGCTAGATGGTACGAAGCCTACTCGGCGACTAGATGGAAAATAGCCCGGCTGTGGCTCGATGGAAAACCAGCCTCGACAGTCGGTCTTCAGGCCCTTAAATAAACCATCCCAACTCTGCCGGTAATATGGCGACGCCGGAACCAAAACTGCGGATACAAACTTTTCACCAATCGCGGCGTAGCGGTAGATTCGGCCAGGAACCCGCACAACACACTATACCGAACGTCTTGGAATCTCTGTTTAATATACCGTTCGGTACAAAAATGAAAATAAGTACAATTTGAAGTGAAAAAATCAGTAACATTACATGGTCTTAAAATCTAGGAAAAAATGAATGTTACAATATATATATATATTATATATATATATATATATATATATATATATATATATATATATATATATATATATATATTATATATATATATATTTTCTCTTCTTCCTCTCTATCCTTTGGATATAGGTCTCTCTCATGTGCTTCCATTTGTCCCTGTTTTGAGCAATTTGATACCAACTGAGAATCCGCAGATTTTTTAATATCGTCTTACCAACGTTGTTGAGGTCTGCCAGCACTTCTTTTTCCCTCATCTGGTCACTTTTCCGCTCCAGTCCGTATTTCTGGCCACGTGGCCAGCCCAGTTCTATTTGAGGGAAGATATCCTTTCAATTATGTCGTGGACCCCTGTTTTTTTCCTGTTCCAATCGTTTTGTTTTGCAATCCCTAAGTGATATACCCCGGATTTTTCTTTCAATTGCTCTCTGGTGTACTTGCAGTTTTCTAATAACTTTCCTTGTCAGAACCAAAGTTTTGCTACCATATGTTGTTACTAGTAGAATGTACTTTACTTTTAAGTTTTAAAGGCAGTTTGGACTTAAAGACTTGTTTCATTTTACTGTAAGCCGTTCATCCTAGGCATTTTCTCCGATTGACTTCCAGTTCTTGATTCACTTTTCCGACTGTAACTTCCTGTTCCAAATATACATATGAATCCACCCTTTCCACTTGTTGCCCGTGTATGGATATTACGTCATTAATGGTTATTTGTTCGTTCGTCATGAATTTGGATTTTATGGTGTTCCTTTCTAAACCGATCTTTTTTGCTTCAGTTTGTAAGTCTTGGAGTATTTCTTTATATATATATATATATATATATATATATATATATATATATATATATATATGTATGTATTACTAGTGCATTATCATAGATGGTGTTTGATTATATATTAACCGGTAGACCATCATAAAAAAAAACTGTGGAGAAGTGGGGTTAACTGGCACCCCGTTAAGGGCGTTTGTAATTAAGAAAAAAACCATCTTATACTGTAACTATAAAAGCGCAGGAAAGGTGTGCATATATATATATATATATATATATATATATATATATATATATATATATATATATATATATATATATATGTAACTAAGATTTTTGTAGACTATATCTACAATATATATAAAATGCAACGTCTCTCTGTCTGTCTATCTTTCCGTTAGTGCGCTTATCACTCGAGAACCATTTATCCGATTAACGTGCTTTTTTTTTAGAAATATACATATGTTCTCTGGCCGGGTTATAGGCTATATTTTATTACGTTAGGTAATATAAGGAATAAGCATTGACTATAATAGTGAATCAAGTCGGAAAAAAGTTTTCCGCTAGCGCGTTCTCTTGCAATTAACTAAACCGTTAAATATGGAACAATATCACGTAGCAAAAAATATATAATATATATAAAATGCAACGTCTCTCTGTCTGTCTGTCTGCCTGTTAGTGCGCTTATGACTTGAGAACCACTTATCCGATTTAGTTTTTTTTTTTTATCAAATACGTATGTTCTTTGTTACGTTAGGTAACCTAAGGAATAATAATGACGATAATAGTGAATTAAGTCTATGCAGGCGGAGCTATAAATGCTATAAATGAAGCTTTAAGTGCATTTGAAGATAAACCTATGTATGTACAACTAGTTGAAATTTAACAATTTCAAAATTTAACTAAAATTAAACACGAAATAAAATTTGATGATATACTCTAAAAATTTTAATCACAGTAATTTAAATAACCTCAATTTAACATTTGATTTCGATCTCTCATCACATCACTTAAAGCGCATATATCAATATATAAAACAATAACAGGTGCGAAGAACATAAAATATATATAAACACTTTCTCACTGATGTATCTGGCAAGAGACAAAGTATTTATTATTAAAATTTAGAACATCATAAATAAGTATTGTATGTTTGTCCAAAATATGTGTTTATACTTTAGCAATAGAGCTGGCTTAAATATACTTTTAATATTTATTTTTTTTGCTGTATATCGATTAATCAATCGATTTTGTTGCAATGCCCTCTTTTAACTTCCTTCGCTAAGAGGTGTGTTGTAATTCCCCACATTAGACTCCATAGATAATGAAAAACATAGTTTACAATTGTCGTCTGTCTGCTCATTTGTCTGTTGTAGCGATAACTCCCGACTGAAATTAGATTTTTATATATATTTAAGTTTCTTAAGAAATGGATGGGGTTACGAATACAGGTGGGGGAAAAATGGCAAGGAATGCGAAATACGAGGGATTGTTCAGGGTATATATTACACAACATTCTTTTGGGATAGGTGTTTTAATTTCAATTAATTTTGAAATTTCGTAAAGAAAAAAGAATCTCTTGCTTTACTTCGCTCAATTTTGGAAAAATCGAGTAATAATAATTATTCTATGTCTTAGAGACTAATGCTCTTAGGATAAAACCGCATATATTCTATAATTGTTTATGTAAAGAAAAGTATTCTTGTGTTTTTACAAGTCTTTCTCTTTATAATTTTGCTTTATACTTTGCATAAACTCTTTTTTAATCTAAGAAAACCCTTATTATTTTTGTATGAAGGGGATATACTGACATCAATTTCGTCCAAACAGGTAGATAAATTCGTTTCAAGTAAAATTAATAAAATGTATGTAAAAAAAATAAGGCAGTATTATAATCTAGAAATAACAATAGTAGTTAACCTCTTATTTTTAAGATAAACACCAAATATTATTCAAATTATGAACCACCTCATTTTACCTTTAAACTAAGTGAACCAAAATTTAATACTTTTTTAATTTGTGTATTATATATTGTCACCTTTGATATATAAATATATTTGTGACATACACCAACAAGTGTAATTTAATCGGCACTGTGTTTAATAATATCTTTTGATTAAAATTAACATGGAAACATTTATAAATACTCTTTAACAAATATTAATGATTAAATCTGAAAAAAAAATTGAGATCTGCTTAAAATTATTGCTCAGATTGCTTTACGTAAGTATATCTATCACTTCCTGATATTTCATAAAAAGAGTATTATCAGTTAAAAATGAAAAGGAATTAATATTCCTGTGACTTATTTAGCTGAGTCAAATCTGAGGCGCAAATATCTCTGAACTTATGCATGTTCCACTTTACTGAAAAAAATACTTTCAAAATATTTAAGTGCTTAGTAGCCCTTCTGCATATAATAATATAACAAATAAATATAATAAATCCACGATTTTAATTTATCAAAATTTTTTATAGGATTTCAAAATAAATTTTCCATGGAAAAGTTTAGCGCCAATTTTTGAATTTCAGATTTTTTTTTTGTGCAAAAAATTTGAATGATTCTAAAAAAATTCCTTTTTGGAATAACAAATCCTTTTTTTCCTATAAACCTGGATCCTGGAGTAAGCTGCTTTCAAAAAAAAAATGAAAAAAAATGCATTCAGAATTTTTTTCTCGATAGCAATGCACTTTAGAATCCAGGTTCATAGAACAAAAAAGTCTTGTTTTTCTATGAGAAATACGTATGAATTTGTTTAGATTTATTCAAGCGAATTTTTCGAATTTCAAATTTTTGCACCAACAAAACCTGTTGTAACTCGCGATCGGGACTTCCAAAAAAAATCCACTGGGGGCTATTTTTTGGTTTTTCGAAAACAAAGACATTAGTATTGTGAGGTTATAAAAAAAATGCCATTCCACCTGTTTTTTTTGACTTTTAATGATTCTTTTTGGGAAGCAGTCTCCTTTCGGGGACCTCTGCTCATGCGCAACATTTTATTTCCAAAATCGCCAAACGGCTTTCAAAACTAGAGTCTTTAAGCTTTAATTTAAGCCCTTGCAAGCCGCTCTACGTGGCTCCAAATTTTATCTTGATGGGAGGTCCGGTTTAAATATATATATATATATATATATATATATATATATATATATATATATATATATATATATATATATTTACATATATATATATATATATATATATATATATATATATATAAATATATATATATATATATATATATATATATATATATATATATATATATATATATATATATATATATATATACGAGGCTGGTTTGAAAAGTCCGTGCAAAAATAAAAACTACTTATGTGTTTGGGGTAAACCTTTTTTATTTTTCGACATAGTCTCCTTTTAGGCTTATACACTTCGTCCAACGATGTTCTAGTTTGTTGATCCCTTCCGAATAATAGGATTTGTCCAAGTCTGCAAAATATCCATTAGTGTCTGCAATCACCTCCTCGTTTGAATAAAATCTTTGTCCCGCCAGCCATTTCTTCAAATTGGGGAACAAATAGTAGTCCGAGGGAGCCAAGTCTGGAGAATAGGGGGGATGTGAAACGAGTTGGAATCCTATTTCCATTAATTTTGCGACCACAGCTGCTGAGGTGTGTGCTGGTGCGTTGTCGTGATGGAAAAGGACTTTCTTGTGGGCCAATCACGGGCGTTTTTCTTGCAGCTTGGTTTTCAAACGGTCCAATAACGATGAATAATATTCACCTGTAATAGTTTTACCCTTTTCCAGATAGTCGATGAGGATTATCCCTTGCGAATCCCAAAAGACAGTCGCCATAACCTTTCCGGCCGAAGGAACGGTCTTCGCCTTTTTTGGTGCAGATTCCCCCTTGGTAACCCATTGTTTAGATTGTTGTTTGGTCTCAGGAGTATAGTAATGTATCCACGTTTCATCCACAGTGACGAAACGACGCTTAAAGTCCTCCGGATTCTTCTGGAATAGCTGCAAACCATCCTTGAAACACTTCACACGATTCCGTTTTTGGTCAAGCGTGAGCAATCGCGGCACCTATCTTGCGGATAGCTTTCTCATGTCCAAATGTTTATTCAAAATATTATGTACCCGTTCAGTCGACATGCCCACAGCACTAGCAATCTCACGCACCTTAACTCTTCTGTCATCCATCACCATATCATGGATTTGATCAGTGATTTCTGGAGTCGTAACCTCCACAGGCCGTCCAGAACGTTCAGCTTCACTTGTGCCTATATGGCCAGTCCGAAAATTTTGAAACCACTTATAAACTGTTCTAATCGAAGGTACAGAGTCACCATAATGTTTATCAAGCTTCTCGTTAGTCTCCTGAGGCGTTTTGCCTTTCATAAAGTAATGTTTAATCACCACACGAAATTTTTTTTCGTCCATTTCTTGAAAATCACTCGACTTCCTTGATTCACACGAATGCCAAACACAAAGAAATAGACCAATATGGCTGAAACTTGGTATGCGTTCCTTCAAGAGATGCTACTAACTAAACATGCCCTCGATACGCGCCGGTGGTGCCATCTCTCGGACTTTGCACGGACTTTTCAAACCAGCCTCATATATATATATATATATATATATATATATATATATATATATATATATATATATATATACACATATACATACATACATACATACATACATACATACATACATACATACATACATACATACATACATACATACATACATACATACACTACATACATACATACATACATACATACATACATACATACATACATACATACATACATACATACATACATACATACATACATACATACATACATACATACATACATACATACATACATACATACATACATACATACATACATACATACATACATACATACATACATACATACATACATACATACATACATACATACATACATACATACATACATACATACATACATACATACATACATACATACATACATACATACATACATACATACATACGTATATGGGATTTTGCGGCCAAAACGTAAAATGATCCACATAATTCATTTTTTATGAACGATAAAATTTAATATTTTAGTCCTATTTTAGATATAACTAAGAAATTAACTAAAAATTGTGATTAATATTTATTTAAAAAATGATGAATCTATAAAAAAATAAAAATTTTAAAAATACTTTTTATAAAGTAATAGTAACGATAATATTACATAATATAAAGTAAATAATAAAAGCCAACTATAAAATGAATATTAATTTCTTTAAATATGCCTTGCAATATTAGTATATGGCAGCCTGGGGTACCGTGGCGTAGTACTTGCTTACGGTTCAGAAGGTCTCGGGGCCAATCCCGGCAGGTCGGTATACTTATTTATCAATTTATTTAAGTATATGTGGCTTGGCAACATACATGAGTATGAGTATTACGACTCGCCGATATCCTCGGGATATAAAAAAAATTCAAAATCCCTGCTCAGGCGAAGAGGTAAACGATAAAAAAAATAAGTTATGGCTAATATTAATACTAATCTAAAAACATTTTTAATTCTCAGTAGTGAGAGGATGGCGGAGCACTTCACCGAATTAAGGGTACTATTACCTGGTGCCATCTAGCAGATAACATCATCATCATCTTACATGTTGTGAAGTTGATGTTTGTATATTCTTACATATTTATCTGGTACTGGTGAGGCGGTAGTCAAACCCTCATTCAAGTTATCTTTTCCATTTAATGCATCGCCATCACTCTCGTCTTTTAGGGGTGTCATACCATCCCAAAGATCATCCTCTTCTTTTCTTCCCTATGCTGAGCTTTTAAAATGTATTTTCTATTTTTGTAGATCTCCTAAGCGTCCGATTTTATTCTCGAGGTGACTACAGCTCCTATGTGTAACTACTTGCTGCCTTCTATTAGTACAATTCGGCTCGATTCACACTATAAGGGGGCGCTCGATATGCTCTCGGTTCCATAAAGTTTTCTCATATCCACATTGCTGTTCCGATTTAAATCTTTCTTCAGTTTTTCTTCGTCAACGATTCAAACTAGATCGGAGTAGTTGAGAAAAGTGCATATATAATGTCATTTAAGTTTTCAATTGAAGAATTAGCAATTCTTTTAGACAATGATTCAAAAATCATCGAAAAACGGAGGAAACCGAGAAGAAGGATACCGGTACATCCAAGCTAAAGCCTCGAAAAAGTGAAGGTGAATATTATACATTGTACTATCATTTAATTGACGACAAAGAAAAGTTTATAAAGTATTTAAGAATGGATTCCGGGACATTTGAAATGATATTAACAAAACTAGATTCAAAAATTAAGAAGTAATTAGAATTTATTGAATTTTTTTAATGAAACATTGTACAGAAGTGGCACAATTATATTAACTTTATTCTTTTTACTTCAATTTTGATTATATCTACAATAATTTAAATGTGCACAACTGAGCGCGTACGTAGTGGAGCGGGATCGGGAACATATTCATACTACCGTGACAAGTCATGACAAGTCCGATCACGCTCCGACAAAATATTCTTTGAGATGTATCGATATTGAAGCGTTATGAGATCGAAATCTAAGCGATAGTGCTAGTGTCAATACACTCATTGTTTCTTCTGCTAACATACACTCCTGGACAAAATTAACGCAACAATATATTAAATCCTACAAATCTCTATAATGAATTAATTTTAATAATTTTTTATGAACATTGGTTACACTAAAAGTTAGAAAAAACTTATTCGGATACTTTAAAAGTGAATTAGCTACCAAATTTCTCTATAAGATTCGAATTAAAATTATTCTTAAGACCTAATAACAAAATCGTTGAAATTATGTAATAATGAAAAAAATAAACTGGGATACTAGTAGCAAAATTAATGGTGTAACTGGGACACTAGTAGCGTGTGTTGCCTCTTCTACTTCGGATGACAGCGTTTATGCGCCTAGGCATGCTTCTAATTAAATTTTGGATAAAATCTTGAGGAATTTGCTCCCATTCTGTGATAACTGCATTTTCAAGTTCCCTCAGGTGCAGGTATATGACGTTTCACATTTTTCTTAAGGTGATCCCATACATGTTCTATCGGATTCAGATCCGGGTTTTTGGTGGCCATTGCATAATCGATATATCAACTTGATTAAGATAATCGAGTACCTCCCTAGCCACGTGAGGTCGAGCGTTGTCTTGCATAAACAGGAAATTGGGCCCCACAAAATGACCGAAAGGCATCACATGTTCTATTACAATATTCTCAAGATAGTAATCAGCATTCATGGATCTCGTACGGACAGGAACTAACTCTGTGCAAGCATCAAAGCAGATGCCACCCCAGAACATAACAGAGCCACCGCCGAATGGAATCCTTGCAGAGATATTGCAAGGAGCAAACCTCTCTCCTGGTCTTCGCCATATTCGCTTACGACCATCTGGATGTTTTAGACTAACTCTAGTTTCATCTGTGAAGAAAACTTGTTTCCAATCATCCACAGACCAGTTTTCGTGATTTCGAGCAAAACGTAACCTGGTAACTCTGTTCTCTCTAGTAAGCAAGGGCACAGTGGCTGGTCTCCTACTGTTTAATCTAGCTTCATTTAACCGTCTTCTAACTGTTTTAGAAGAAATTGTGACATTGAGAACAGCTTCGAGTTCGTTTCTTATTATAGAACTAGTGACAGTCCTGTTTCTTAAAGCATATTGTCCTATAAAACGTTCATCTAGGTCGTTAGTGCCTCGTTTTCGCCCTTGCCCTAGCCTTCTAGAATAAGTTCCTACTTCATTCAAGCGTCTTACCATACGACTTATTGTGGAACGATGTTTGCCTAACAAATTGGCAACATAACTCTGACAATATCCCTCGTCCAATAAAACTGAGGCTCGCACTACCTCGTGTTCGGTTAAATTCCTTGTTCGATTCATTTTTCTAATTCTTCGGGGTCAAAAATAAAACAGTCTACCACAAAAACGTATTACTTTGAAAAAGGGAACAATTTAGCTTCCTTTTAAAGAAAATCTATCGCATTATTACAGAAAATTGTTTATCTTCTAAAAAATTCTTTAAAACTGTAAATCTAAACGAATTGTTTTGATTTCTGTCATGAACAACGAAACAAAATATGCATAGCTTACTATTCAAATACTCGATAAACTTTAAAACTGACATAAGAAAAAGATAAATTAATTTTCAGATTGTTGCGTTAATTTTGTCCAGGAGTTTATTTTATCGAACTGAGAGCGAACCGACTGCATATCGAGCGCAGCCTCATAGTGTGAATCGAGCCTTATACAAAAAAAAATAATCAAATAAAAATCTACAAGTAACTACTTTCTCAAAACTGAGTACTGAATATTTACATTTTAAATTCAAAGTACTTTTAATACTCAATTTTATAAGCCATATTAAATTCCATACCTTTATCCGATATATCTGAAGATTTTTAGTCGATTTAATTTACTCGCAATTGTATAAGTTAAAAGTAAAAAAATGCAAATAAAAAATTGAGGCAATATTTACCTGAGTAGGATAAATGCGAATTAAAATATATGCAAATACACCTAACAGTTTTTTTCGTCAAATTCAAAAACAATTTAATATTACAAGAATGATTCGTTTTATCTTGACTGATGTCATTAAAAATGGCTTTATTTTACGCTTAATTCTCGAATGCTCTCTTATTTTAAATGAGAACTAACTTATCCCTAGTAAATTTAACATCAAAAACACGAGACCCATGCCAAAAACATACACAGAAACATCACTTTTCTCAAAGAGATCAACCTGCTACTAATACTATTCTGTGACATGATGTCCATCTCTAATCGTGACAAGCTGAGGGGAGGGCAGCGGTTCCCTGTCACAACCACTCACAAACTGACTTTTCAAAGGGCTCCCCCACCTTCTTCTAGTCCTAAAGACCGCTGAAAGGGCACCTCGCGCGATGTAAACAGTTTGAAGTTAGCTTTCGATTCGGACGGGTCTTAGCCGACGACTGATCGGCACCGCTCGGCTTTCAGATCGTTTGACGAGCTTAAAGAGTCACTTTTCAGTGTTTTGCTGAAAAATAAACGCAACGGACAGATTTTCAGTAATTTTGTTACCGATAACAGTTGACGTTTTTTGTTTTTGTGGCTGGGAGAGTTTTTGTTTTGTTTTTTTTTTGTGTTTGATATCTATGAAATTTTGTTTTATATTAGTGAAATTTACTGTCATCTGCACTGGATCTTATGATTGATATTACAGTTTTTGGCATTAACGAGGATTTTTAAATAGAAAACAAACTGGACTTAAACTTTTCAAGGGGCGAGCTCACGTGTTGCCAAAGAAAGTATGTCTACCTAAAAGAAATTTGAAGACATAAAATGCGAAGCAAAAGTGTTCCTGTTAACTTGTTGATAAGAAAAATCCACACTGCTTTAGGTGAGTTAAGAATTCAATTTTGTTATATTAAAGAATTCGATATACTTGAGTACTCTTTTTAAAAAATTCCTTTATTATATGTGTGTTATATATGGGTATATTATGTTTATTGTGATGACTAAGCAGAGCAAGTTGAAACATTGTTTCACTTACTGTTTTTGCTCTAGCATTAATTTTTTAAATAAGATACTATAAAAAAAATGCATTCTATGAAAAATTATTAAATAAAATTGATTATTCACAAATGACTAATTGTTTAATATGTAGATAAAATATAATAGTTATTAGAAAAACGAGGCGCTTTTCTCTGTCAAGTATTCCTATATAATATCTTGTAAAAATGTACTGTATTTATTATTCTGTTAAATTCATTTTCTAAAACTATATATTTTCTGTCCTACAATATTACAGAGGCATCCAAAGTAAATCAAATATACCATAATATATATATATATATATATATATATATATATATATATATATATATATATATATATATATATATATATATATATACATATTCTCGCTTCGGAGCTCCACGTTGGAGGCCATTTGTAAATAAAAAAGAAATTTATTTTGGGAATATATGTAATTTAATATTTCCAATAGGGCACTGTATTGTGCGACTATAAATCTAAACAAAATTAATTAAAAACTCAAAAACTGTATATCCCTTACTATAACGTTTGGCTACTTTGCATAAACACCCTCTCGCTTGTGGCCTGCCAGAGAACTGCTACAGATTGTCGGGTATAACCGGTTTCTGCCAGTATAGGAATCAACCACACACTCACCTAGAAAATTGCCAATTTAAATTATCAGCACAGTAAACCGCCCAGCCGTCCCGTTAGGTTCTATTGGGTATCACGTTCAAACGCCTAAAGGCCTAAATCAGCTAGCTCTGTCTCAGGATAGATTTCCCAGTTTGATCTAGACTTAGTTAAAATTCGATAGGGCAGCACCAAATTTTATTTTACCCAAAGTTGGCCTTACAGACATGTTAAGTGACCAGAGATAAAAAAACTTGGAGAAAGACATATTGATCCTAATCTAATCTGCTGTATCTACAGTCGTTACCTAGCGTACCTAATAGAGTAAAAAGAAAAATCCAGACGAATTGTTGAGTGGATACTTTATTTCTGAAGTTCAGTTATTTTAGTACAATTAGCAAGTTTTTAAAAATTAGACATTTTGTCAGGAAGAACTATAAAATATTTGGCAAAAACAAGGTTATGTTCATATAACCAAAACCAGTTAAAAATAATTTTCCTTAACTACGAATTATAATATTTAAAACTAAGTGGAATTGTAATTTATTTCTATAATAAAATGTCATTTTAAGGTCTTAAAACAATTTAATATTTAGTTTAATTAAAACACAATTTATATCAATGAGAAAAAATTCGCTTTGCTCAAAATGATGAGGAAAGGGATGGATTTTCTCGAAGGCCAAATCTGACCATATATATATATATATTATATATATATATATATATATATATATATATATATATATATATCAATACATTAAAATTCCGGGTTTCAATCCGTTCGTCTAACAATGAACTTGCACGACATCAGCAAGAGCACTTGAAAATGCCAAATGAGATTTTTCCGAAACGACGTGGAAGCTCATCGTTAGACGAACGGATTGAAACCAGGAATTTTAATGAGCATCCTTTGAAAATATATAGATAAAATGTTTCTGTAATAATGTGAATACCATTACAAGGAGTTTGTGGCGCATATAAATTCCAAGATATAGTACATCGACACTAATATTATAATTAATATGTAATATATTATTTGAATCTTCTTTTATTTCGTAGAAGATTCAAAGTTCCAATAAATAACATAAAATATAAAACCTAATAAATCTCTGTCAGAACCAAAAACAATTTCAGGAAATGCCAATAGAAAATCTAACGTTTGAAAATAAAATTAATAAACATAAAATTAAAAGAAACATACATTTAATAAATATTACGTTAAAAATTAGAAAACCGAAAGGCCGTTGTCGTAATAAATTAAAGATTACGCTGTCAAGTGGGTGGAGATATATTATAATCGATTTAGAAATATTTTGTTTGTATCTTCTTTTAATCTTTATTTAGTCTGTAATAAATCTTTTTATGAATGGCTCTTAATTTTGAGCTTAAATATTTTTAGTGTCTATAAAATTTTCTTTTTATTTCTTTTTAATTAATTATTGTAGTCATATTTAAAAAAAGATAACAATATTCTAATCACCCATAACAACATACTGATTGATGTTCAGAGTATCTAAATAAAAAGTTGTTTAACTTGATAAAAAATGTTTAGAAATATTATGAACCTACCTGTATCATCTGTTGTTTAAATTTTAACATTTTTAATTATAACTTTTTAAGAGGCTTTTGAGAAATAACTATTCGATCGATTCAGTTAAGTCAATTGTCAGCTATTTAACGATGTAGTTACTCTAGTAAAGGAAGTATATCAATAGATTTTTTACAAGCTTAGCCCACTTTATTCTATTCTTGTTTTTAAGCAAGATGGAGATAAATAGATGATTTTTGGCACTTTTCAAAATATTTACGCATTGTTGTTTATTATTTCTAGAATTCTGTAACTATAACATGCTGTGGACATTAGTGTTCAATAACTTATTTCACATCTGCATACCTACGAAAAATTGGCGGAGCTTTTGAAATTTTTTAGATTAAAGTTGACCTTTGAACCTGCCTTACTAGGCTACAGTTCACCACAGTCCCCTTTTATTCACATTAAATGGAAAAGGATAAACGACTTTACAACTGTTAATCGAGTTTAGGATCACAGTTTCTGAAAACACCTGTCATCTTGATTGTTCAAATAAAATACATTTTCTAAAAAAAAAATTGAATATAATCAGTTGGAGTTGTTGTTTTTATAGAAGATCAGTAATGGATAATAATCAAACCTAAAATTATTTTCGAAATACTACTCTGTTAGTTATTAATTATTCTAAGGTCATACCAATCCGATCTTTGTACCTGAGCATATGGTGTACTATTCCTTTTTTTTATCGCTTTCTAGAGAGTGGCAGAATGCCTACAAAATCATGAAAATTACATTAAAATCCATTCATAGAATCTAGGTAGTTCAAGCTTATGGAGATTCCCCTTGACGCTTTTTATGTAAAATGTTGCTAGTATCATATGTTAGTAATTTCATATAAGATACTCACGTGACATACATTATAACCAGAAAACAATTTACATTATACCTAGGCTTTTATAACATTTACATTCCAGAAAATAAAATTTGTAGAAATTTGAAATGGTTTCATTTACATAAAACTTTTAACCTGCCTTATGAGGCTGGGATTCACTTTTATTCACATTAAACAGAAAAGGACCAACGATGATAAGATGTGGATCATATTTAGGATAATACTGAAGTGGACGACTTTTTCTAGACGATTTGATTAGCTAAGTTTGGTTTTCAAAGTTTCAGTGCAGTGTAGAATTTATGTAAATATTTAGGTATATTATAGACACATACATTGTTCTGCAACTTCTTATAATCATTGTTTAGGCGGCAACAAAATTCATCATTTTCGGGTCTCTCAGTTACACCAAATATTAACAGCTAGTTTCATTAAAAGGAGATAACACTTTTCTAAAAGTACTAGTAATCCAGTTGGACGACTTGAAATATTTCTAGAATAAAATTTCAATATAGAAACTAGATGATAACATCTTGGAATAGATAGAAATGTTTAGAATTATAAATTATTTTTAATTTTTATCGGCTTAATTATAAATAAATACGAATTTTCTGATCTGGTACTTCTCAGCTTCATATGTTCAGTTAGCTCGTCTCTGTACTTGTCCATTCAGTTGCTAAATTAGAGCCAGTTTTCAAGTTAATCCTATTTGGTGAATCAGCCAGTAAGTGTCAATTAAAAAGGATTTTTTTCTTCTTAATTAATAGCATTGGGTTAACCCTTGTTCGAATTTTTTAAGTGTTTTGTTATCTGGATCGTTCAAATAGATGGCGCGGAGGTTGGAAAATCGAACCTAAAAAAAAGTGTACATCAGCTAGAATTTATTATAAAATAAATATCCTATAAGAGAAGATACAATGTAACAGACTGGGAAATATCTATTAAGAATGTAATGAAAGACTGATATTCTCAAATTTCCACTTTATTTAGTGTCACTGAAACTGTATGACGCGTTTCGCTATACTATAGCTTCTTCTGAAACAAAATGATCAAGTCTTTCATTACATTCGTTATGAATTTCCATCAAGTAACAACCACAACAATTCAAAATATCTATTACGATTAGTGTTCCGTACGGAGCACTTTTAAGATCCCTTTGGGGTAGGTCTGTCTGTCCGTCTGTCACATCCCATTTTCTTCGAAACTATTTGACAAAGAAAGTTGAAAGTTGATGAACTCATCAGAGCCGTGTAGTTTTGAAAGTTAAATTTTGAGTTAAGGGATTAGTTTCAGGGGGTGAAATCAGAAGTGAGAAAAACATTTTAATCTATGTCTAGTTTTAAGAATTTATTAAACCGTAATTTTTAAACAAATTCTGCCATAAGTATATAGCGTACTATATTCTATCTTTCAGAGTCCATATAACAAAAAAAGTACAGGAAAAA
>CM032456.1:70930368-71099763 GCA_019049505.1 Pachyrhynchus sulphureomaculatus
AGATATATTAAAAAAAAAGTTGGAGAACTATGGTATACTCCTACACATTGAAAGACAAAAATTTAATACACTAAGATATAATGTAGGAGCCAAAAGAAAGAACAGGAGAAATAGAACTGAGTATAACTATGAGCAAGAAGAAAATGAAGAGAGCGACCCAACCATAATAACGATCTTGTCTTGCTGAATGAAATGATGATAGAAGAAGTAGAACAATACATAACCCTGAGATGAAAAAATAGAAGAATAAAACTCACATTGATAGTTTTTGGAAAATTAGAACATTTATTATAAAAACAAGATTTAAGCCATCTGCAGGCAGAAATGTTAAATCAATGCATTAATCTAATCCTGCTGTACGGGGCTAAAATCTACGCAATTATAAATAAAACAATGAGTAAGATACAACTACCCAATAAGACATGAAGATGTCAATCCTAAATATATAGCTAAATTACAAACAGTCTATTGCATGGATTAGAGAATGTACCAAAATGGAAACAAGACAGCAGGCAAGACATGTATATATGATGATATATAAGATGGTATGATGACATTAGGTGAGCGACTGGTAGGGGATGGATGAACGGAGCACAGGACGGAAACAAATGAATGGAATTAGAAGAGGCATATGTCCACCCATGGCCGATGAACGAGGGCTAAAGAGAGGCAGAGATTGTAAAAGTTGTCGTTCTAACATTTTCGTAGTCTAGCCATTTTGTTTCTTCCTACTGGTGACCTGTCTCTTATGATTCTAATTATTATTTTTTTTATCATGAAACATATAAAGAAGACAAAACGTAAATCTACTAGTATTTACATACTAAATCTGGAAATCGCCTATTATTTTGGGCAAAAATAAACCTAATGCAATATAAAACATAACCCTAAAATAAATCTAAGTCACTTACCTAGTTCTAATAGAACACAGCTATGTAAAAGACGCCTATTCTGAAGCTAAAAAAAGGGTCTTTTTACTGACAAAATTCAGACATGTATTGGACTTGGCTTCAGCAACTCATTGTATATGCACTGTTTCTTAAATTGTTCGTCGTCAAATGGACAGAAGACCTAGTTTGGAATTTAAAGAGGTTTTCTTGCATTTTATTTGTTTAGTCGTGTAAAAAAATACTGTTTAATTTATTGTCTTTGTATCGGATCTGTATTTGTAAAATAACCAATTTAAAAATTATTTTCGAATTCTCGCATAACTTTTCGTTCATGATTAATAACTCGCGTTTTCGTAGGTATTTCTAGGATGTTATAGCTTAATCTCCATGCTTAACCATATTTCGCAGAAGTCCTTTTCTTTATAGCTTTCAAAATGGTGTCATTAACACTGAAAAACAAATAAAATTACGTTCAAGTACATTCAGGAAGTCTTGGGATTAATCTGAATTTATTTAGATGCCTTGAAAAATTTTGTATGTAAGATCATACCATCGTCATTTGTTAATATGTTTATATACGTAAGATATAGGTATTTCGCTTAGTATTTTTCATGGAATACATTATGCCTAGGATATATTGTATTAGAAATCAGCATCCGAGAAAACACTTACTACCCAAATATTATTTTGTATACAGTCTTTCCTTATAAATTTTTTATGACCTTCGATTTTGAAACACTAAGTATATTTTAACTATACAAATTAGTTAATAATACGGAGAGAATTTTGGCAGCTAATTTAATGTTATTATAAATATTATTGTTCATAATAATAGCATAGAACATGCAGCAGAGAGTCAGAATTACTTTTTGCCTGTTTCGTCACCGTCACCAAGATCAAACATCATTATAAATCCATCGTCACAATACCTTACAGGTTGTCTATTATTACCTTAGATACTCTTATGATATTGATAAGGACTTCACGCTGTCATATTCCTCAGGGGAGATCTAGTCAGTTTCGAAAAATTATAGGTGCCCTGTTTACTGGAATTTTGCCTTCTGTAAGTCAATAAACCTAATATTGCAGTCTTCTCGAAAATACAACCAAAATATTTATGTAATAGAGTTTTCGACACCTAGTCAGATAAATAAAGTAATCAAAGACGGAGAACACACTTTCCCAATGTATTTATAATGTTTATTACTTGAAACCTAAAATAATATTCTTGATAGTCAATCCGCAGCTTATTTTTCAGAGTATCCAAAGATTTATTGCAAACGACAACTTTCAGGTAAATATTCAAATGTTCAATTTAAACTTGTTTAATTGTCATCCGTAACTAACTTATAAAACTTGTCACCAAGTTCACAGTTTGATTAAATATTTGTTTTTCAATAAACAAGACCTGTCGGATAACGTTTTGTACTGGTTAATTATTTTCGGCGTTTTTGGTTTAAAAAAATGGCAAAGATTTTGCAAGATTAAAAATGTCTTCCTTTTATTTATGACTTCTAAGAGGGGAATAAATATACTGCTTGATAAACTGCTAATTGGAAAAAACCTGAATAAGAAATCGTTAATAGAAATGTCAAGCAGAAACAGAAATTAATGTCCTTTTTTTGGACTTATTTGATTTAATATTGAGTCAGTCAAAGTTTGGATTATTAAAGATAGGAAATTGAAGTATAAAACTTAGCAAACACTTGACTAACGTTGATTCTATATTTTATCTACACTGCTTTACAGTATGTTTGTTTGAATTTTGAAATTTCAATAAGAATATAATGAACTGCCCTCTGTTGGGGCGCCAATCTTATATATAGACTGTTTTTATTTGGGCGCCAAAAAATATTAAGTCTAGAAGTGGTAACAACTTTTGTGTTTTTAAATAAAAATTTTAACTTTGAAGCGGATACTAGCACAAAACTGACTTGGAGTCCATATTGTCCTTTTTTTACGTAAATTTATCAAGATTTGTGGCAAATTCCAATTTTCAAGCAAATATTTAATTGGTCAATTTAAATCTGTTTAATTCTCAACTGTTACTAACTTAAAAAACTTATAGCAAAGAGATCTTGTGCCTTTGATTCACAGTTTGTTTAAATATTTATTTCGCAGTAAACCAGACCTGTCGGATAATTTTTTATTTGGGTTAATTATCTTCGTCATTTTTAATTAGAAATAACAAAACTGTGGGATTAAGAATGACTTGATTCTTATTTATGATTTATAATAGGAGAATAAATACAGATTGATCGACTATTAATTCGAACAAATTTGAAAAGGAGCTTGATAGAAGAAATGTTAAGCAAAATCAGAAATTAATCTTTTGTGCGGGGTGTATGTTGTATCCAAGCTTACCAAGGTCTGGATTATGGAAAATGGGGAATTAGTCAAAGTAGAAAATTTAGTTGACGCTTGATTAACGTTCATTCTACATTAGTAGAAACAGCAATATTCTTACAATATCTTTTTGAATTTGAAATACCAATATAATGAATTGCTCTCTGTTGGGGCGCCAAAGTTACATACACAGAGATTTTTTGAACTTAGGCGTTAATAAATTAATAACTTAGTACAGAACTTTTTTTTTGCTGCAAACATTTTAAATACAATTTTAAACATAGAAGCCGATATAATGTGTGCATTTTTTAGTTCAATTCCACAATTTCTAATATCCTGGAACTTATTTTATGTGTGAAATATTGTGAAACATTGACAACAGACTTTGCAAAAGCGTCATTTTGACAAGTAGAATTTAATTGAAACAAGGTATAATTTCTTTATTTTATTTATCTTCAAATTTTATTTCCCGTATGGATCCGGTCTCAACTTAACAAGATGAGCTTTTTAGAAATCCATATGAAACACTTATAAGATCACTTCAGTGTATGTGCTTCGGTCTGTCTGTCTGCCACACCCGATTTTCTCCGAAACTATTTGGCATAGAAAGTTGAAATTTGGCACTAATATAGGAATTGATGACCTCATCAGAGCTGTGTAGTTTTAAAAGTTAAGGGGCTAGTTTTGGGGGGTGAAATCAGAAGCGAAAAAAAAAATTGCCAAGTCATCGACTGGGGTGTCAAATGAAAGTTTGTAAAAACACGAGTTCAAAAATATATATAATGTAATACTTGCAACACACTTTTCCTTGTATGTATTATTTTTAAAAATTGTGAAAAATCGTTGCCTCTCCCCTTATCTCGAAAAGTACTGATTAAAGAATTTTGAAAAAATCCAGACCTGAACGAAAATTATCACATGTACATTACCTTTAATAATTTATCTGGTATATATAAAAAAAAATTCAAGGTTTTCAGTAAAGATCGGAAAAAAACTTTGTTAAAAACTCATTTGAGGTGTACTTTGTGAAGTTACTGATCATTTTATACCTTCGTAACTAAAATTGTTATTTTAAAAGTACGGAACACTAATTACGCAAGTCCGACTTGCACTTGGTCGGTTATTATTTGATATAGGCGAATATAATTACTAATTTAAGCCAAAAGTCAAGCGTTATTCTCAAGTAAAAATACCTACTATATGGTTAAGTCAGGGTTTGAATTAAAGCCTGTTCTCTGTTACAGCTAATATCTAAAAAAGATTGTAGTTCATGTTACCCTTATGATGTTAAAAAATTGATAAATACAAGGGATTTAACTTTGATTTTTAATTATTTTAAATTAAAACCAGAAAATGTAAAATGGTTGCTCCGTGTGACACAAAAATATTGGTTAATTCCTATAGTTATTCATTACAGTTGTTAGTAAAATATTAACATAGTTCTGGGCTTCCATTTGCATTAAACATTTTTTTATTTTGCCTAAACTATGGTAGAATTATATCTTTTCTCCTTTTTCGCTTCTTACATCATCCTACTGATAGAGTTTATTATTTTCGACCTGACAGATGGCGCTATCATTTACCTCCTGCCATTCACCCTTCAGTGCCGCAGTATTAATACAGTCCGGGTGATTGATAACTGGCAATCAAAAGCGGCAGTCACGTAAGCGCCGGTGAGCGACTCATTTTTCTTGTTAAAAAAACTAGGTCTGAAGGAGAAAAATTAAGGTAGATAGAAAAAATTCATTATTTTATTGATGTGGTTAATTCGATTTTTACGAGTTGATTGTAGTTTCGTTTTTTATTATATTATGATTTTTATTATTATTCTTATTAGTCATTTTGTGATATGTAATAAAGTACTGTAAGGTTCTCGGTCGATTTTCAATAGTTTTACTTTATTTATTCCCTAAATAAGATTATTATAAATTGACGTCTTTTTGTCTTTTTTTTTACCACGTTTTACCCAAATATCGATATTATCTTCAAAACATTATAAATTACTTCACAAATTAACATATTGGCTAACAAATTACTGAACGATTATCTTATAAAACAAATTAATTTTAAAAAAATATTCATTGACTCTTCTTTTCTCTTTCTAATATCGTAGGATGTTGGGTAGTCATCACCAAAGCTTAGTCATTTTAATGATGTAGTTTTGTCACTCTCTGTACTGTGCTGTGTTATCTATTTGTTCTGTCCGTCTATCGTTCTGTATCATTGAACCATTCAACCATTATCTTAGGCCCATATTCACAGTTTTTCAAGTTCAGTCAAGGCTGACCTTCCCTATTCCCCTTCCTAAGATTTTATTTTCTGGGCTTAAACTTATACGAGAAATACAATGTTAATCTAACGTAAGCAGGATCCTTAAGGTGTAAGGATCGACCATAAAAACGGGCCTTAGTTATCTCTCACCATGACGAACTACTTATAAAAAGTAATTGTAGTGAACGGCAACGTTGTGTTTTCGGAAAAATTTCAGGGATGTTCTCGATTTTGAGCTGAATTGGGTATCATGCACGTGCTGCAGGGAAATCCCTAAAAAGCTACAGGAGAGATGTTGAATTGCTGTAAAATATAATCGGTAGGAAACGCGGTCCTGGGCGAAGGAATGAGGTTCTCTATATAAAAGACTGTTTGAAAAGGTTGTACGAGGATTGACAAGCTGAACCTCATACGAATCTGCTGTATTAGCGCGACGTGTATTCCTAGTAGGCATCCCTCTGGCAGGAATTAAGCGTGCTACGTCAAACACTTTTAAGTCGCCAACGTATAGCTCTCTTCTGAATAGAATATAATAAATGCAGTGTATGTTTGGGAGCAGAGCTCCAAACATGGGAGCAGTATTCCATCGTTGATCGAATATGAGCTTTGTACAGAATTAACAGTAGTTATGGAGTCTAAACCTTTCTCGCTCGAAATAAAATTCCCAGCTTTTGAGAAGTTCTCTTTGCTATGCATGCAATGCGTTCATGTCAAAACATATTTGCTTCTAAGTAAACAACCAACAAATTGTGTGACGATGCTAGAGGAATGGAGTGTCCCGATAACTGTGTCGGGCTCCGCAACGTTAACTTTTTAGAAATCGTTAATGTAAATGAGAAAGAGAGTAGGAAACAGTATGAAGCTTTGGAGCACACCGGCACTTTATAATTGCGACCTGTTGACAAATCCGAACTAGCCCCGACCGGGAGATCTGAACGGGAGGCTATTTGACCTCTGAAATTTTTTGATCCTAGGTGCTTTATCTCGCTTTTCTCTTTTCACAGTGAAATCCGAGGACATCGCGCTCACGAAACGTTAAGCAACTTCATACAGCCTATGCGATGGTATTACACCGGGCAATGCCTGTTGAGATCTGGAGATCTACCATCTGATTTGTTCTTTTAGTCGCCTTCTACGACAAGCAGAATATACCGGAGGTGGAATTCTGTCCGGCATCCTCACGGACGAATTAGTTTCTGTTGCATCGCAATTACATTTTATTATATATTATCATCAAATTAATTAATTAATAATACTTATAAAACCTCAAATAAAACCATATACCTCTATGTTGAGGTACTCTTGCGTCTAGACAAATGGCGTGGTGTCAAAGGGCCCGCACGTGCCACCTCATCAAGACCTCAATGCAGTCGCTTTCTTTACAAAAGGAATCCCGGTCCCGTCCTTCATAGTCTACTCTGACTTACAATGTTGCCACTATTTACGATAACATTGTATATTGATATTCTGTACATACAATAAAATCGTAAAAGCAGCTATGTCGGTATATTGAAGTATTGTTTTCTTTAAGAATGATGTACAATAACGTTATAATATGATTTTACAGTGATCTGAAAGAAATACATGAAAAAATATGTCTATTTACTTACGTAGGTAGCAGTCAAGTGACAGCTGAAGTGGTTTTTTACACTGACCGGTCCGTATTATAGAATTTATCTTCCGATATGTCTAAAGTGAAAAAAAAACAAGACGGCTCCATGACGTAATAGTAGATTACTATCCTTAGGGCAACACTACGTAAGCAGCAGTGTCAGATTTTATAATTTTGGATCTTCATGTCTGCACTGGAATTAGAGCAACGAATGAGTTTTTAAAACAGATAACTTTGGTAGACCACCTTCTCTACTCACCCAACTCTACCATAAATAACTTTTTCCTTCACCCGAAGATAAACGAGGTTTTGAAAGAACGGCATTTTGGTGACACTGAGGACATTAAGGCTAATACGAAGACAGCTCTGAAGACCATGTCACAACAACAGTTCCAAGATTACTTCGAAGGGTGGACTGAAGATAACCACAGCGGTATTCAGTAACAAAGCGTGTAACATTTTTTCTAGGATGAGTTAACGAACTTAATTATCAGAGTCCGTATGTATATATGTAGAAGCCAAAACAACCATTTGTGAGTATGTTCTCTCTTTGTCTGTTAAAGCATCACACGAAAACAGCTGAACGGATTTTAACTAAATTTTGCACGGACATAAAGTAGGTCTTGGGTCGGGTTATACGGTATATTTTTGCTCCGAAAATATATATACAGGGCCTGTTACAAAATAGACCGTTATTTTTGTTGGACATGTGTGAAAAATTTCTTTATTTATAGAAAACTTTAATCATATTAATCACTTAAACGATGTGGGTACTAAGGCTATTTCTTATCTAATTTATATAAGGATGTTAAACAATAATGGGTCGGTACTTGACTGAATGGATTTGAAAATCTTTTACTTATATAAGTGATATATATACGAGTACCATTCATGAAAATCATTTATAGGGTGTGCACAAAAGTTGACTATAATGTTGAATCAGTAAAATTGCTAAATTGGTGTAAAAAATTTGTAGATAAATTTGGAAAAAGTAATAAGAAGTGAAGTAACAAGAATACTACAGATACAAGTCACATATAATTGCGGACGCAGCCTCGTGTGTAACTCTATAGAATAGAACCAGTACTAACATATAGTTTTGAATATCCGTATTTTTATTTGTGCTTCTGTGGGTTTGTTTCGCAATCGCGTCTAAATGGCTTAAAAATTTTAATACAATTTGAGACACAGATAGATTATGACTAGAAATAGCACAGCTTATTTTTTTGAAACTGACAAAATTGAAACAATTACATCCCCTTTATTTTTCGATCAATTTCGATCAAATTTAAATGGTACATAAAAAGTTTGTACAAAAAAAAGTTTTGTGAAATTGATAGCCATCGAAGTTGTACGGATTTCGATAAAATTTGATTGGCGGATATAAAATTAGTTATGAAACGTTTTTTTTTTTTGTACAATGACATTACAATAACAGTCTTATTTATGGACTGGATCAGAATTGAAAACGGATATAAAATTTGTTAATTTTTTTTTAACTGTTAAGTAATATATTTTAAAGGAAAAATTTACTGGAAATTAATAACATACAGAAGCAGGATACATGACTAAAATTGGAACTTTCTAATAAACGAAGGATAGGCAATATACCGGATGGTCGAAAAGATTCGAAGCAAATGGAAAACTTTTCTATTTACGGTTTCTCAAACCAGAAATACCATAAACAACATCAAAATACAAGTAAAGGCGTTAATAACACATTTCTAGAGAAAGTATAGTTTTTCAGAAAATTAGCTGCAAATGAAGACATCATTTTTATGCTGAATCATCTCAGTAACTATAAATATGACTTTTTAATTAAATTGTTGTGACCTGAAATTTTGCGTTCTTGAAAATATTAATTTGAGATCTTTTTCATTGTAACAATTGAAAAACAAAAATTTTAAAAAAAACATCTGTATGTTGCTATTCTTTTGATCACCCAATATAACTTTTTGATTTGAATATATTGCCAACTTAATGCAAGATTTTGGTCACAATTATATATCCAATGTTAACATAGTTCGCAAAACGGTAAATAAATTTTCCTGGACCAGTGGAGTTAAATACATTCCCAAAAAATATAATCGTGTTCAGATTATCCGTACACAACTATAGGAAAATAAGAACTAAGTTTGATTAAGTTTAAAGAAAAATTCTGGGACTTCGGTTGGCTTCAGGTATCTGCCAGACTGCTTATATATCGGGTCTTCCATTAAGGACTTGACAAATTTTTTTTGAAATAAAACGCAACCCATTTGAGACATTTCGAAAATTTTACTATCGGCTTGAAGTACAATCAAAACATTTATGTATGGAATTCGACTTCATTCATATGTCCACCACGGGCACGTTTGCAGCATATTTCGACGGAAACGGCCGCTATCTCTCTTTCAATATTGGCTCTGAGCTCCTCTAACGACGCAGGCTTGTTAGCATAGACCAATGATTTAACGTACCCCCATAAAAAGAAGTCTAAAGGTGTTAAATCACACGATCTATGCGGCCATTCGACGGGACCATTTCTCGATATAACACGTTCACCGAATTTAGATTGCAGTAAGTCGATTGTTACACCCGCTGTGTGGTTTGTGGCGCCGTCTTGTTGAAACCACATATCATTAATGTCTAGCCCATGCAATTGATCAAAGAAATAACGTTGCAACATGCCTCTGTAGAGATCTCCATTGACTGTAACGTGACGGTTATTTTCATCAACGAAAAAGAACGGCCCAATGACACCACCGGCATGAAAACCGCACCAAAAACAGTAATTTTTTGTGGATGAAGTGATGTTTCTTCAAGCACATGAGGGTTTTCACCTGACCAATAACGCATATTCTGTTTGTTGACGAAGCCGTTTATCCAAAAATGCGCTTCATCACTAAAGATGATTTTACGATGAAATTGGTCATCTTCTTCCAACATTTCTAGAGCCCAATTCGAGAACGTACGTCGCTTCATATGATCGAGTGGCTTTAGTTCTTGAGTTAACTTTAACTTATAAGGGTGCAGGCCAAGATCCTTTCGCAAAATTCGCCATAGTGTGGTCTGAGCGATGCCCAATCCTTGAGAACGCCGTGGAATCGACTGTTTTGGTTCGTTTGAGATGGACGCTTGAACGGCAGCAATATTCTGGCCACTTCGACCAACCCGTTGTCTCACTGGCACGGGAACATCCAGCAGCGAATATGTTAACTCAAATTTTTTCACTAGACTATGAATTGCTTGTCTACTGGGACGAGAATTACGACCAAAAATTGGCGTTAACGCTCTTAAAGTTGCAGTCACCGACTCCAAATTTTGGTAGTAAATTTTAATTATTTGTAAACGTTGTTCGTTCGTGTACTTCACCATGATGAAAATGCTGACTTTACTGAATGTTTTGACGTTAACAGTTCGGTTATTGGCTTAAGGGTGCGTTCACAGTAAAATTTCAAAGTTGTCAAGTCCCAAATGGAAGACCCTTTAT
This sequence comes from Pachyrhynchus sulphureomaculatus, assembly GCA_019049505.1. Classification (NCBI taxonomy): domain Eukaryota; kingdom Metazoa; phylum Arthropoda; class Insecta; order Coleoptera; family Curculionidae; genus Pachyrhynchus; species Pachyrhynchus sulphureomaculatus. Next base: position 70,940,960 of record CM032456.1, read on the forward strand.
ATTAAAAAAGACCAGTTGTCTGGATATCTGTTGGAAACAATGCAGTACGGATATCAGGATTTACCGCTATACTTTGTTGAACTTCCTCGATTCCTCGATATACTCCTTGTACGAGTGGTGGTCTATCATATAATAATAATAATAATACTTTTATTTTTCTAGCGATATTTTACAATAAATGTATGGAATTAGTCATTATACAACACTAATACAAATAATACAGATAACATTAATAGAGTATAACACAAACGATCTCTATACAGTTTCTAACGATGATTAGATTTTCCAAAACTCATCCAAACTATAGAATTCTCTATTGATTAAAAAATGCTTAAGATTTTTTTTAAAGCTCAAAAGACCCTGGTCTGACCCAACATGCCCGCGAAGCCGATTGAACACAGCACGTCCCAAGTTCTGTGGAGACTTCTTACCGATGTTCAACCGACTCAACGGCACATAAAGACTGTCTCGGCCCCGAGTTGGGTAACTGTGAATATTAGTATGTTGCAAATAATTTGATTTATTTAAATAAATATATTTACTCAACTCATATATAAAAATTCCAGCAAGTGTCAGAAACCCCAATCGCGCAAACTGTGATCTGCATGATGGGCTCGGAGAAACACCCAGTATAGCTCTCATGACCTGCTTCTGCGCGACAAAAACATTCTTTGCTAAGGAGGAAGAACCCCAAAAACAAATTCCATAGGGCAGTCTTGATCCCACATATGCATGGTATACCTTTGATAGCACCAATTTCTTCAGTTTGCTTCACAAGCTGAAGAGCTATTTTAACATTCGGCATATATTAACATCAATATCCTATCTGTTAAATTGAACTAATTTATTTGATTAAAACTTTTTAGAAAATTGGTTTAGTTGTATCCTGTAAAACTTCATGACAAATTTGCCATGTATCCTCTACCTAACGTGAAATTCGCAATTCCTGAAAATGGGTACTAAAAGGTCTCTATATGTTGCCTACCTTATGTAACCATGTTCTTCTTTTGCTTCTCTGTTGTGTTCTACTATCACCGGCGATCACTTGTTATCCATCTTTACAATTTATTATCATAGAGCTGTGGCCCTCCTCAGTCTGTCTGAATATGATTACAGCTTCTATTACACCTCACTAGTTTCTTCTGTTGCGGAGCTATCAGGTTGTTCTCTGTATCATGTTTCTCTTAATATATGGTCTAACAATAGGGGACTTTACTGTGGTCAGTCTACCCTTTTTATCTAGCTATATCATTTCTTGTTCAAAACTCCTTTATAGTCGTTAAAGCAGCTACATACATCTTTTGCTTTTGGTCATAGCATATTTGTAAGTATAATTAATTTTTTTAATGCTATGTGCTTTAATGATTCAGCTACTCATATTTATACGCTGTTTATATGCTTTTAAAGGTTTTAAAAGAGTGACTCATCAAACTTTCAAGACTATAGTCCTCCCAATTTTTTGGGCCTCTTTTTTTAGAAATGGTAACAAAAGTTCTTTTTGAAGTGCTATATCCAATACTGACGTAGGCAACCCTCTCACCTTTGCCTGTGTTTGGTGCCTTTTTAAGTATTTCCACAGACAAAAGGGCCTACAGTTTAATGCCGGTTCTGAACGGCCAAAGTGAGATGGCTTGACAAGGCATGATACTACGGGTGGTTTGCGTAGAAAACAGACACCTTAACCACAACGCTACGACCGCGTCAACAAAAGCTGACTTAAGGTAATCTGCTAGTATCTCCGCAGAGTCGTATATTAGGTTGAGCAGATGGATATATTGTTATACATCAACTTATTTTAAAATCTCTGTGAATACATATAGATGTAACCTGTAATTTGCATGCCTGACTAATATATGCAACAACCATTTCCGATCATTTTCATAACTTTACTTTTTTATCCTTTACATTAAAACAGAAAACTGAAATAGAACAGTGTGTATTTAAAAGCCGGAACTGTTCAAATCATAAATAAGTTTTGAGAGCTCACCTTATCTTAAAATATACGGCAACAGAGCGGCCCTATTTGCAGTTTCTTCTTTCCTTATTATCCGTTTTCTCGTCGCATTGTTCCAACAGAATCAACCCCAAGCCAATTGTTAACCTCTCCCGCTGTTTGATGTGTCGAAGGGACCCCAGAGACCCCGATACGGGGTTAACTCGATCGGTAGAGGGATAATTTGCACCGGCAGGGTTAATTGTATTTCAGAGGGGGGGGGGGATTTGTTCGCCTGTCTATGCTTTTGATGCTTTTTTGTCGGTTTGTTAATTTTATTAATTTGGATATTTGTGATATAATTATGTTTCTTTAACTAAAGGAGTATCTGGGGTTATTACGAAGGGTTTCGGGAAATAAAATGGTGTAGTGATATTGCTTTTTTTGTTCTTTACTCTACTACTTGTAAAGCAAGGAGTGCTTACCAATACTGTACTGTTGGGGTAAATGTTTGTAACTTTTTAACTGTAATAAATGTGTAAAAATAGTGAAACTAAAATAGCAGTTACATTTTGGAATTTTTTAGGTTAGGTTGACGGTATTCTAAATGGCTTGAGAGCATCATATTGAGGTAACTGTCCTGAAATGAGAAAAAACCTATATCAATATATATTGCTTTTAAGTGTCAATATTCTCGTACTTATCAGGACGCATACGTTCAATTTTCCACAGAATTTTTGAGGTTGACGTTTCTCAAACATTAAATTCTAGAAGATGTGTATGGAACACTTCATTGAAAGTGAAATCGTTATTATAATCCTTAGAAAACGTACTATACCGATGTATGTGCGTAAGGAAACCAAGGGAAGTCACTGATATAGAAGTCGTATTTATCGTCGACCCTTGAGGGATATAGATCTTAAGTAAGAATGTTAATCTGCTGTAAGCCAGGTTTTTTAAGGTTTAAGAGGGGATCCTGGTCCAGAAACGTTTTTTGAGTTTTCTTTTCACTTAAAATACTCCTTAAAATCTGTAGATTACTTTCCTTTTTACGAAATACCAACTCTAACTTTACCTGCCGAGCCTTTTTCCAAGCAAGTACAATAGCGCGCAGCCGACGTTCAAGCCTGCCTTAGGAAGCACTAAGATGTATTGGTTTCAGGGCTTCCCCTACCATTTTTTCGAGCAGCTGTTAAGTAAACTCTCAATAGAATGTTTGTGTGAGTCATTCTGTACATGAGTTTAACCATTATTTCAGCAGGAGCATTATCCTACACATCAGTTCTCTATCGTTTTTTCCAAAACCATGTTTTCGGAATTGGCGTGCACGGTTACTCAAAAACTAATAAACGAATCGACTTGAAATTGATCATACTTTGAAAATATATAATTATCTTCGATATGAATATTCAATTATTTAAAAAAAATTGTTTTTGTTTATAACTGTAAAAAAAATGCGAATTTTTAATTTTTGCGTCTATACATATAGACACTGTGGGTATGTAGATTACAAATTAACTTAATTTTTTCAGATTGAACGATTTTTGCAATCCTGAGATAGCACGCCAATCAGGGTGTACGTACCGAAGGTGTTTCGCGAGATGTGCTGTATTCTTTGTTTAAATAAACATTTTTTCATTAAAAAAAGTGTGCTCTTTTAAAGTTGTTCTAATACGCTAAAAAAAAAATAAAAAACCCATGTTTTTTTTTGGTGCTAAACAGGAATGTAGGATATACAGATAATTGTGTAAATATATTTTTGGTGTTGAAGTTTCTGTTTTTACCAACGGATTTACGAAATATATTTTTATATTAACGGACTGATTTTCCCTGCACCAATAATCCTCCCGTATGACGTCGACATATATGAATTTCCGTAGGCTTGAATAAGGTACGTTTCATAGTCTGGCCAAATAAGCTGTTTGTGTCTATAATTCAGCAAAAAAAAAAATAAAAATTGTCATTTGTTTTTATAGAGGCAGATTGATCGAGATTCGTTATAACTAGAACTTTCTGGATACCCATTAGAGATGTAATATGTACCCAGTTTACCCGGCCAGGTCTTCTGCTAAATTTTTTGAGCAAAATAGAGCCAAAATAAAAGTAACATTTATTTCAAAACTAGCCGTACCCGCGGCTCCGCTCGCGTGGTCTTGATTACGTAATAAAATACATCCTATAACTTAGCCAGAGAACATGTATTTTATAAAAAAAACACGTAAATCGGATAAGTCGTTCTTGAGTGCTACACGTACTAACGGACAGACAGATAGACAGACGTTGCGTTTTATATATATTATAGATTTTTTTGGTAAATATTAGTTTAAGGATTGAAAAAATACGTAAATCGGATAAGTGGTTCTCGAATGATAAGCACACTAACGGACAGACAGAGATACCTTGCGTTTTATATATATTATTATATAGATTGTTATTAATATTATATAACCTGGCCAGAAAACATATGTATGAATTAAAAAAAAAAAACACGTAAATCCGATAAGTAGTTCTCGAGTGATAAGCGCACTAACGAACAGAGAGACGTTGTATTTTATATATATTATAGAAGATTATAGATAACCTGGCCAGAGAACAAATGTATGAATTAAAAAAAAATATTGTGAATCGGATAAGTCATAAGCGCACTAACAAATAGACAGAGAGATATTGCATTTTATACATATTATATTCTCTGCTACATGATATTATTCCATATTTAATGGTTCAGGATGTGTATTGTAAGAGAACGCGTTAGCGGCAAACTTTTTTTCGGACTTGATTCACTATTATCGTCACTGTTTATTCCTTATGTTACCTAACGTAATAAAATATATCCTGTAACCTGGCCAGAGAACATATATATGTTTAAAAAAAAAGCACGTAAATCGGATAAGTGGTTCTAGAGTGATAAGCGTACTAATGGATAGACAGACAGATAGACAGACAGAGAAACGTATTTAATATATATTAGAGATAACCTGCCCAGAAAACATATGTATGTTTAAAAAAAAAGCACGTAAATAGGATAAGTGGTTCTCAAATGATAGGCTCAATAACGGACAGACATACAGATAGACAGATATACAGACAGACAGACAAAAAGACACATGTTCTATTTTATATATTATAGAAGATTATATATAACCTGGCCAGAGCACAAATGTATGAATTAAAAAAAAACATGTAAATCGGATAAGTGGTTCTCAATTCATACGCGCACTAACAGACAAACAGACAGACAGAGAGACGTGGCATATTATATATATTATATTTTTTGCTACATGATAGTGTTCCATATTTAATGGTTCAGTCAGTGTATTGCAAGAGAACGTGCTAGCGGCATACTTTTTTCCGACTTGATTCACCATTATCGTCACTGCTTATTCCCTATGTTACCTAACGTAATAAAATATATCCTATAACCTGGCCAGAGAACATATGTATGTTTTTTTTTTTAAAAAAAAAGCACGTAAATCGGATAAGTAGTTCTCGAAGGATAAGTGCACTAACGGACAAACAGACAGACAGAGAGACGTTGCATTTTATATATATTATAGATATAGATTATTATTATTATTATTATATAACCTGGCCAAAGAATATATGCCTGAATTTAAAAAAAAGACACGTAAATCGGATAAGTGGTTCTCGCGTGATAAACGCACTAATGGACAGACAGAGAGACATTGCTTTTTATATGTATTATAGATTATAGATATTCTCTGCTACATAATATTGTTCCATATTTAATGGTTTAGGTTGTGTATTGCAAGAGAACGCGCTAGCGGCAAACTTTTTTCCTACTTCATTCATTATTATCGTTACTGCTCATTCCTTATGCTACCTATCGTAATAAAATATAGCCTATAACTTGGCCAGAGAACATATGTATGTTTAAAAAAAAAAGTACGTAAATCGGATAAGTGGTTCTCCAGTGATAAGCGCACTAACGGACAGACAGACAAACACATTTTTATATATATTATAGATGTAATAAAATATATCTCTATAACCTCGTCAGAGAACATATGTACGAATTTAAAAAAATCACGTAAATCGGATAAGTGGTTCTCGAGGGATAAGCGCACTAACGGACAGACAGACAGACAGAGAGACGTTGCATTTTATATATATTATACATATAGATTATTATTATTATTATATAACCTGGCTAAAGAATATATGCATGAATTTAAGAAAAGACACGTAAATCGGATAAGTGGTTCTCCCGTGATAAACTAATGGACAGACAGACAGACAGAGAGACATTGCATTTTATATATATTATAGATTATAGATTTTAAATATTCTCTGCTACATAACATTGTTCCATATTTAATGGTTTAGGCTGTGTATTGCAAGGAAACGCTCTAGCGGCAAACTTTTTTCCGACTTCATTCACTATTATCGTCACTGCTCATTCCTTATACTCCCTATCGTAATAAAATATAGCCTATAACCTGGCCAGAGAACATATGTATGTTTTAAAAAAAAAGAAGTACGTAAATCGGATAAGTGGTTCTCCAGTGATAAGCGCACTAACGGGCAGACAGACAGACAGAGAGACGTTGCATTTTATATACACTATAGATATGCACGAGAGAAGACTCTAAGGACTTTGACTAAGTTGTTTCGCGATATTCGAAAAATTTGCAGAGTATGCCGAAAATCTCCTCGGCAGCATGCCTCGAAGATGCCAGTTGTTTATTGATGCAGGAGGTAATTGGACAACTGATTAAGGTAATTGTGCCGTTGTTAGCACACCAAAGAATACATTGATGGCAAAAAATGTTCTCAAAACACATTTTTTCAAGAATAAGAGCGGTCATGATCAAAACTTACACATAGAGTATTTTAATGTTTAAAATCAGGCTAAAGCAAATCGGTGATTGCTTATTTTCTCAATTTTTCTGCATTTCTTTATATTTCAGGGCTCTAAATCACGAAAAGCATGGTTCTAAATTTCTATGGATCTGCGAGTTGCTACGATAACTCTCGAAGACGTAGATTTTAAATTTGGCACCCCTGCAATGCTTGGAGTAACAAAGGAACCTTTGGGGGGGTAAAAGGGTTCAATAGTGCTATGAGAATTTTGTCATCATTCATTTAAAACAAATTTTACTATTTAGAGTTTAGTTTTCCGACTTTTTTACGTTTTTTTTTTTTTAAATGTGATTCAAGTACCATCATCGAATTTATTAACAGTTTCAACATAAACTTTGTTTTAAAATAAATAAGCAATTATATATTTCTTTTAAAATAATAAATCCATCAATCCGTCAAACCTTTATCACTCCAAAGGACAACAACCGACAATCTGACAAGTGACATCATTAAAAAACTGTTTTGATCCGAGACATAAGAAGTAATTAATACGCGGACGCAGACTTTTCTACCTGGGTCTCTACTATAATGTGAGGAAAGATTGACAGGTCAGATTAACTTTTTTAAGGCATCGACACTTTTTTCGTAACGTGCAAGAACCGATTAATTGGACTTGATGGACGTCAGATGTCACTGTTTTATCGAAAAGAGATAAACTCGACTAGACGCCATCAGAGGACTGTGTCAAGAGGAATTAAATGGATGGACTTCTCTTCATAGATTTTTTGTATTATTGAGGTTACTGTCTGTGTGGTCAAGGAACCGTAAAATAGTGTGATTTTAATTTAATTATCTATTGTAGGTAGGCGGTAAGTTTAGCATATGATGCAATAATCGGATTTGGTGGGATGTATAGTACAGTCTGTCAAGCAAGACGTGACCGCTCGTATTCTTAAAAAAATGTGATTCGAGAACATTTGCAATCAATGTATTCTTTGGCGTGCTAACAACGGCGCAATTACCTTAGTAAGTTGTCCAATTGCCTCCTGCATCAACAATCACCTGGTATCTTCGAGGCACCGAGAGATTTTCTGCTTACTCTGGAAATTTCTCGAATCTCGCGAGACAACTGAATCAAAGTCCTCAGAATTTTTCCTCTGAGCTTTCTCTTTACAAGGGACCAAACGTTTTCAATAGGGTTGGCGTCCGGTGATGGTGAGGGCCACTCCAGTATGTTATCTTGGGCCCAAGCGAGCCGCTTCGCGACGTGATTTTCACCCAGCAAAGATTTCCTCAACGTGCTTCGGAATTTGACATCATGAGCACGAAGCTATTGTCAAATGGTCTCATGGGACACATTCAAACTCGGTTTGCTTAATTTTGCCGCTCCTTGACGCAGCGTCAATTTCGGGTCCAAACCATGTTTCGGCAAGACGTCGACATATTTCATCTCGTTAAAATGATTTACCCACTTCTTCACAAACGATACCGACTTTTTAATATATTTAGCGGCCGCGGAATGTGTCTTTCTAGGCCTCTTTGGATGAGATCAAAGAAAGTCTGCCTCGAAACGACGCCCAAACAAGTCACTCATTTTGGATTTTACGTGATCTCGGCGAAAGTTCGGAATTGACTGATACTTTTACTAAAACGCGTGGTAGACAAAGGTTACTTCTACCGATTTTTTGTTGATTCACTAGGATGGGATCTTCCAACACCTTTCGGACACCTTCTTACTTGACAGACTGGATAAGAAACCACGGGTTACCACAAATAGCCCATACTTATAGGGGGTTTCGTGGTATAGCAGGTTTTCAGATTGTTCTTATTAAGTTTGGCAATTCGATCCAGAAGCAATGTTACACAGGCTATTATTGTTTATATTTTATGAAGATTGTATTACGCTAGTAGTAAGATTGTATTTTCTTTATTTGCCATAATATATATGTACAGGGTGAGTCAACGATAGAGTAAAGTTCATTATCTCATTTGTTTCGGGAATGACGAAAAAATGTTAAATACAATAGTTTTAGGGAATGTTAAGGTGCATAGGTTAAAATTATTTTTGAGTATACAGGGTACTTCAAAAAAGTGTGGCCAATATAACATATGTTTTTTTAAATGGAACATCCTATTTTCTAATTTATTTTTAAATTCTTCGTAAAATTTTATAACTTTTTTATTAACAACATTATATACCTAAACCAAGTAGTTTTTCTAATTGATTGATTGATTATTTTAGTTTGGCGCGTCGATATCGAGGATCATTTGGCGCCATAAGTAGGATGTTTAAATCTTAGAAAATAATTGTGTTTCTTTGAAGAATTTGATCAAACTGGAGATATTTGTAACATTTGGAATCATTATTTGATCGAGAGGTTTTAATAGATTTAACCTTGTCTTAATGTCTAAATATTCATTTGAAGTTAAAATATGGTTAATAGTTAGAATATTATCGCAGTTTGGACATCTGGGTGGCGGATTACCTTTCAACAAATAAGAATGAGTGAGGTAGGTATGTCCGATAGCTACTCTTCTCCATATTGTATTCTTTCTACGTGACAGAGCATCGAGCTGAAGGGGCGGAAAAACTAGAGGTTTAACCCCCCACAACTTGTACGAATCCTCCCGCAGGTCCCACTCCAGCTGAAATAGATTATCAAAAGTCTGTTTGAAAAAGTTTTTTAGATCTTTTGGAGTGAGGATTGTGTTAATTGGAGTGCCCGAGGTGATGGCAGCCCTAGCTTGTAAATCAGCACTTTCATTATCTTTTATGTTAATGTGACTGGGCACCCATAAGAAAGATATAGTGATACCCCTATTGGATGCCATTTGTATAAGATCAGATATGGCAGTAGTGATAGGGTGAAAATGCGTGGAAGAGCTGATTGATTGTAATGAACTCAAGGAGTCTGTTATGATTAAAACTTTAGTATCTAGTTTGGTGGCTATTAACCATCTTAAGTTTTTCTAATATTTCAATTTTTCAGTTTTGTAAAAAATTGCCAGTAGCACCATTGTTTCTGAAGGTAGAATACTCATAATTGGTACGAGTGTTCTATAAAGATGAAAAAAAAAATACATGTAAAGAAATTTGAGTTAGATGCTACAGAGTGTTCAAAATAAATTTTATACGTTTCGACTATTTTAAATTAAAAAATCTCAAATTTTTTAAATGGCAAACCCTGTATATTATTATTTTTTTCTGATAGATTTTACAAAACCCCCCAACTTTTATTAAGTATGTCATATACCTATTTCTAATAGTTTTCGATTTATTTTGAATTTTTCTATTTTTACCCTTGTTTTTAATACCCTTACGCTATAACATCACAGTTGCTAAGACAAAACAAAAAATGTAAGCATTGTCAAATTTTGACATGTCTATTAAGCAAGTAAAAATAGTTTAATTTGTTGTAGTAAGTGACGTATAAAGGTAATAGTTATGGATTTTCCTAAAAATGAATTAATTAATATTGTTTATATACTGGGCGAGGAGGGAAAAAATTGCAGTAAGGCTTTACGGAACGAAGTACCCTAATAGATGTATACCATCTAAAAAATCTTTTCAGTGCTTAAAGGAACGGTTTGATGGTAGTGGTAGCGTTGAGTATACGAAACGGAAAGTAGTAAACCAGAATGCTACAAATGAGGAAAAATAAATATTACTTCATGTCGAAGATAATCTCCATGTCAGCAGCCGTCAACGAGCTGACTTATCTGATACATCCCAATCTACGGCTAATCGCACCACAAGAAAATACAAGTATCATCCCTTTCATTGGAACTACACCAAGAACTTCAAGACCGTCATTTTGAACGACGAGTATAAACTTTTGGAGCAAATTTTTTATCCCAAATAATGTTTTCTGATGAAGCTACTTTTCGCAGTAATGGAGCAGTTAGCAGCCATAACATGCGTTATTATCCAACACTTAATCCATTTTGGGTCCGAGAAGTTCAAAACCCAAATCATAGGTCGCTTAATGTATGTCGTGGAAGTTAAACGACTAAACATGTGTATTCAAGTAGATGGGCATATTTTTGAACATTTATTACGTCATAATAATTAACCATTAGATAAGTTAAACTATGTTAAAATTATTATTAAGTATTTTTTCATGTTTTTACAATAGCGTAAGTGTATTAAAAACAAGGGTAAAAATTGAACAATTCAAAATAAATCGAAAACTATTAGAAATAGGCATATGACATACTTAATAAAAGTTGGAGGGTTTTATAAAATCTATCAGAAAAAATAATAATGTACAGGGTGTGCCGTTTAAAAAATTTGAGATTTTTCAATTTAAAATAGTCGAAATGCATAAATTTATTTTTAACTCCCTGTAGCATCTAACTCAAATTTCTTTACATATATTTTTTTTTTTTTTCAGCTCCATAGAACGCTCGTACCAATTATGAGTATTCCACCTTCAGAAACACGTCACTGGCAATTTTTTTACAAAACTGAAAACTAGTATTTTTTAAAAAAAATTGAAATATTAGAAAAACTACTAGGTTAAGGTATATAACATTTTAATGAACAAGTTATAAAATTTTACGGATAATTTAAAAATAAATTAGAAAATAGGACGTTCCATTTAAAAAAACATATGTTATATAGGCCACACTTTTTTGAAGTACCCTGTATACTCACAAATAATTTTAATCTATGCACCTTAACATTCCCTAAAACTATTTTATTTAACATTTTTTCGTTATTCCCGAAACAAATGAGATAATGAACTTTACTCTATCGTTGACTCACCCTGTACAAGGAGCTGTTAAAAAATTAGTTTAACAATATCCGCGGTGAAATAAATTCATAAATTAAGAAATTTATATGGTACGTCAAACTACAGTCTCTCAAAAATTATTTCTTAAAAATAATGCATTTAAATGTAAACCGTTACGTTCCCGGCATTCTTTTAAGCGAGTGGGAAATTATCAACGACTGAGGGGAACTGTTACTGTATACTTTGTTGTAAGATATTTTCATCAGAAAAAAAAAATTGTGCCTTCGTAGAAGTCCCTTTACGCCACCTTGGTCTGATACCATTTTATACGCAAAAATTTAATATTTTTGGAAATGAATTTAAACTAAGGATTCTTCTTCGCCTTTCATAAAGTTTTGTGTAGTGCTTTCTTTTTGTTATAACCATTTTAACTAAATATTTGGTGTATATTCTGTTTTTACTAGGCGCAAAATTGCTTAAAAAAACGCTACAATTCAACATTATTGGCTAACTTTTCAAGTGGAGGGCTGGTCCATTTATAATCCATAACCTTGTACATAGAACATCAATGTAAGAGAGAAATACTTATTTTACTCTGTATAAACTTTACAGCGTTATAAGGAAAAATGTTCTCGCTATTTTTTAGTGCCGTTTCCAAAATAAAAGAATAGGTGTCAAAACAATGCAACACTACATTTTAAAAGAGTGCAATCTATATTTCTGTACGCTTATAGTTTAAAACTGATATGAGCCTGGATATTATGACCGCATTTGTCAAGAGTTTGATATTAAATCTCCAGATGGGGTCATATGTCTTTTACAAAAGCTGTTCTAAATCTTCGGTAGTGTAATTTAGTACCTGGCATAAATCAGCCGGTAAACTGTCTTGATTAATGGCGTTGTAACGCTATTTTGAAGCTCGTTTTTTTTCCTTCACGGTTAAATTTTTGAAGGATGGGTTAAAAGTGGAAATTTTTTAATGTTTTGGGAAAAAGGGCGAGTTTAAAAGATACATTCAATTAAGATTTAACAAACAAATAAAACATGATATAGTAAATTCTCATTATACATGCTCTGTCCAAAGAGAAATTCTGCAAACTCAGTCGTCTTCTGGAAAGTAAATGGTGTCTTTTTGTTGGGTACTATGAACGATTCCACAAAGGACAATCTCAAGCCTGAAGCAGACCATTAGAGAAAAACCACAAATTTGCTGTTGAACGACCACTGTGGTGCCCACAAGACTCGCATACCTCAGGCCATTATTAACAGCTGTAGATTCACACAGTTACAACATCCACACTAACGTCCCGATGTATCGCCATCCTACTACTTTTATTCAATTATCTGAAAAAAGTTCTAAAACATTTTCCTCCGGTGATCAGTTGAAAGCTGCTGTAGGATAGTTTATGGAGTCGTGCATTAAAGATATTTTGTAGATACAATGAATCTACTCGAGAAACTCTGGACTAAGTGATTTAGTGTAGATAGTAGCTAAGTAAAAAATATATATATTTTTTAAACTCATCAAGGGATGTATTCTCATACCTCTGCGGAAACAATATAAAGGGTGTTTTTTATAGAGGTATAAAACTTTAAGTTGGCAACACTTTTTTAAGTGGCGGCCATTTTGTCAGCTGTCAAGTGATTTATGTTTAGTTTGGTTTGGCATTTCAACATGAATAGACTGACGCCTGAACAACGCTTCCAAATTGTGCAAATTTATTTTGAAAATCATGGTCTGTTCGAAATACGTATTGCGCACTACGTCCATTTTACGGTCAACATAATCGTCCATCAGAGCAATTAATTCGATTAACTATGGAACGTTTTCGCACCACGTTTACTCTAAATGATAATACGCATCCACAGAGACGTCGTACAGTGCGTACAGAAGAAGTCATTGCTGCTGTAGAGCGTAGCGTAGAGGAAGACCCGAATCAGTCTATAAGCCATCGTGCACAGGAATTGGATATGTGTCCATCCACTTTATGGAAGATTTTGCGGAAAGATCTTGGTTTGCGTGCTTACAAAATCCAACTCGTGCAACAATTGAAGCCACACGATCACCTAGCAAGGCGTAGATTCGGTGAATGGGCCCAAAACACGATTGCCGTTGATCCCGATTTTCATAAGCGAATTTTGTTTAGCGATGAAGCTCACTTTTGTTTGAATGGATACGTCAATAAACAAAACTGCCGTATTTGGAGTGATGATAATCCTCAAGTGTATGTTGAGACACCGTTACATCCAGAAAAACTGACTGTTTGGTGTGCTTTATGGGCTGGTGGAATCATTGGTCCGTAATTCTTTAAAAACGATGCTGGTCAGAACGTTACAGTCAATGGTGACCGCTATAGAGCCATAATTACTGACTTTTTCGTTCATTAATTGAACAACCATGATGTGCAGGAGCTGTGGTTTCAACAAGACGGCGCAACATGTCACATAGCTCGTGCCACAATTGATTTATTGAAGGAAACGTTTGGTAACCGCATAGTTTCACGTTTCGGACCCGTGAATTGGCCTCCAAGATCGTGCGATTTAACGCCGCTAGACTATTTTCTGTGGGGATATGTGAAGTCGCTAGTCTACGCCGATAAGCTCGAAACGATTGACCACTTGGAGGACAACATTCGCCGCGTTATTGCCGATATACGGCCACAAATGTTGGAAAAAGTCATCGAAAATTGGACCTCCAGATTAGACTACGTCCGAGCCAGCCGTGGCGGTCATATGCCAGAAGTCAAATTTAAATTATAATGCCAGAAGATTATCTTTCGAATAAAGTAAATTTCATGTCAATTTAAAAAAATTCATCTTTGTTTTATTCCATTTCAAAGTTCTATACCTCTATAAAAAACACCCTATACATATAGGGAAAAACCAAATATTTCCAGATATAGCAAACCTAGTTACGGATAATAAAATATTTGTTAGAAAAATTTGATATTATGTTTAGTGTTCCGTACGGAACACTTATAAGGTGACTTCGATGTCCGTCTGTTTGTCTATCTGTCATATCCGATTTTTTTCGAAACTATTTGACATAGAAAGTTGAAATTTGGCACAAATATAGGAATTGATATCCTCATCTGAGCCGTGTAGTTTAGAAAGTCAAATTTTTACTTAAGGGGTTAGTTTTAGGGGGTCAAATCGGAAGTGAAAAAAAAATTGTACTGGGTCATCGAGTGGAGTGTCATAAATATGTTTTAAATGACATGAATTTTTTTCGGGTTAAATGGACCACTGATTATTATGGCGTCTCCTAGTATACAGGATAACTCCACAAAAATAATACAGTAATTAAAAATTGTCGAAGGGGTTTCTTTTTTTCAACAATAAAAAATTTACGGCGTTTCAAAGCTTAGTACGCAATTTTCGACCAAAAAATTGTCTATTAGAACAATTAAAAATTCCTCTCGACATTTTGTAGAAAAAATAATTATTAAAATTTAATGAAAAAAGTTAAAAAATATTAAAAACTGACTGAAAACAGGTAGCTGTCCCACTACTACGCCAGGTCACATTTATTGTTATAACTTTGTGATGGAAGGGAATTTTGAATTGAAATTTGAATTGAATAATTCTTAGAAGTACGAGGATGGTTTGAAAAGTCCGTGCAAAAATAAAAACTACTTATGTGTTTGGGGTAAACCTTTTTTATTTTTGGACATAATCTCCTTTTAGGCTTATACACTTCGTCCAACGATGTTCTAGCTTGTTGATCCCTTCCGAATAATAGGATTTGTCCAAGTCTGCAAAATATCCATTAGTGTCTGCAATCACCTCCTCGTTTGAATAAAATCTTTGTCCCGCCAGCCATTTCTTCAAATTGGGGAACAAATAGTAGTCCGAGGGAGCCAAGTCTGGAGAATAGGGTGGATTTAAACGAGTTGGAATCCTATTTCCATTAATTTTGCGACCACAACTGCTGAGGTGTGTGCTGGTGCGTTGTCGTGATGGAAAAGGACTTTCTTGAGGGCGTTTTTCTTGCAGCTCGGTAAGTAATGTATCCATGTTTCATCCACAGTGACGAAACGACGCTTAAAGTCCTCCGGATTCTCCTGGAACAGCTGCAAACCATCCTTGCAACACTTCACACGATTCCGTTTTTGGTCAAGCGTGAGCAATCGTGGCACCCATCTTGCGGATAGCTTTCTCATGTCCAAATGTTTATGCAAAATATTATGTACCCGTTCAGTCGAGGTGCCCATAGCACTAGCAATCTCACGCACCTTAACTCTTCTGTCATCCATCACCATATCATGGATTTGATCAATGATTTCTGGAGTCGTAACCTCCACAGGCCGTCCAGAACGTTCAGCGTCACTTGTGCCCATATGGCCAGTCCGAAAATTTTGAAACCACTTATAAACTGTTCTAATCGAAGGTGCAGAGTCACCATAATGTTTATCAAGCTTCTCTTTAGTCTCCTGAGGCGTTTTGCCTTTCATAAAGTAATGTTTAATCACTACACGAAATTCTTTTTCGTCCATTTCTTGAAAATCACTCGACTTCCTTGATTCACACGAATGCCAAACACAAAGAAATAGACCAATATGGCTGAAACTTGGTGTGCGTTCATTCAAGAGATGCTACTAACTAAACATGACCTCGATACGCGCCGGTGGTGCCATCTTTCGGACTTTGCACGGACTTTTCAAACCAGCCTCGTATAGAGAATAAAAATCGGTAAAAAAATCGAATTTTTGTAAATACGAGCTGTATGTTACCCCATAAAAACCATGTTTTTTGTAGATAGTCATAAAACAAAGTTACTTTTTGCGTGTGGTCGTGATGTGCTGAAAGTCAGAGAGGGTTGCGTTTTCGTCTATCCTTTTCTAATTGTCTTCAGCATTCTCACTAAATTTAGCCAAAAGATAATTTTATGATTAACATAATTTGTTTCCCCTTATACACGAGGTCTACGGTTGAAAGATATTTCGGATAAATGATTTTAGTTTCATTGGTTTTCCGATAGCGTTAGGATAATAATTTCTTTGAAATGATGCTGTTCTTTTCTGAATTATATATTTAGTCAAGAGAGGTAAAAGTGCTCCTCCAATTTGGCTCTCGAACAAAATATTTTTAAAGTATTAAAAACTAGGATATTACGATCAGTCAAAATATTACAATTTAACAATACTAAGCAATAAATATTTTGAGTGTTCCGTGTGGAACACTTATAAGATCACTTCGGTGTCTGTCTGTCCATCTGTCTGTCTGTCTGTCCGTCTGTCACATCCGATTTTCTCCGAAACTATTTGACGTAGAATTTGAAATCTGGTACTAATTTTGAGGGGTGAAAAAAAATTTTTTTTACTAGGTCATCGAGTGGAGTGTCAAATGAAAACTTGTAAAAACACGAGTTAAAAAATATATATAATGTCTTACATGGGCACTTTTCTTTGCCTTATGTTGAAAAAATCGGGAAAAAATCGCCGTCTCTCTCTATCTCGAAAAGTACTGATCCAAAAATTTTGAAAAAATTCTGGAATATTCTCCACGGGGTGTAGATTGAAAGAAAGTTATCACGAGTGCATTACCTTTAATAATTTATCTGGTATATAAAAAAAAATTCAAGGTTATCAGTTTTCAGTAAAGATCGGAAACAAACTTTGTTGAAAACTCATTTGGGTGTGTTTTGTAAAGTCACTAATCATTTTATACCTCCGTAACAAAAATTTTTATTTCAGAAGCAATCAACGCAGAAACATTAATTGCGCAAGTCCAACTTGCACTTGACCGGCTATTTTTTATTTCTCTGTGTCCTCAAAAACATTCTCATTAACATTAAAGAATCGTTTCATTGACGTCTTTCCTTCCTATAGTACAATTATCCTATTTTTAAACTGTAAAATAAAAAGAAAATGAGTTAAAAGAATTTCGAAGCGTTCTCCGCATTATAAAATTCTCTTATAAAATTTTCCAGCTCCCGAATCAAAGCCAGGCTTTATCATTGATTTCCAGATGGACAGCGAAAAGGGGCACGAAGGGAGAGAGGCGAAATGTCACTCGGACAACGTCGCTGTCACTCTGCGAGACGTTTATCCCAGTAGCTTCGTCTGCGGCGACTTACCTTCTGCTGAAATCAATAAAAGGGGATCCGCGGGATGCACTTATTATCAGTTTCGTTAATTTATATAGTTTGGGTCCAAATTCTATTTTAAAACATGTATCAGATTTTCGCACCGTATTCAACAGAAGTTAACCTTCTTTGTCATATAATAAATCTATAAATCAATTAATTATGCCTAATTATTAAAAAGTGCCGTATATAAGATCTTTCTAGAAAAAAAGGTGACTGAAAGTTTTCTAATAATTACCGTTGGTTTAGTGTGAATTTTTGACTTTACAGATTATTTAGGAGGAATTTGAAAAATCGGCGACGTGACTGGTGGTTAAAACTGTTTTTTTTTTTGTTAAAATGCTTTTATGTAAGAAATCTGTCTCTATTATAACTTTGTTAAAAGGCAGACCAATGCAGTGAAGTATATATGGCATCGATCTAATGAAAACTTATGGTAGTTTGTCGAGAAATTCACAAAGCTGGTCATAGAAGATTCAGCGTTAAGCACTTGATTTGTATAATTAAGTGATTTAGAAGCAAAATACTGCTATTATTTAGCAACTTAACAACGTGACAGAGCTAATACCAATAATGAAAGGTGTTAAGGTTGTGTTTTACCCCCAGTGTTATTTAATATATGTGTTTATAGAATGGGTTTTAAAAAAATGGAATAGGTATTACAAATAAAAATTTTTAGTTTCGAGAATGATTAGATCATGCTGGCCCACGCCTCTACTGACTTGGAATTTATACTGACAATGTTATATAAGGAGTCTTAAAGTTAGAATGCAAAAAAAAAAACGATATATAGTTGATTCTGATTCTGATTTGAGGTTCAATTGGATGAAGAATTCCATATAACATATGTGAATTCGGAAGAATTCTTGACATAAATCATATAGGAAGATGAGAATAAAGCAAAAATTTAAAATGGAAGAAAGGTTCTTGGGCACTAAATCAAATTTGTTGAGTAAATATATATTATTGAGAACCAGAAATAAATATTAGAAAAGCAACGGTGGGAACGGTAGTAACGTATGGAAATGAGGTATGAACAATAGACAGATGAAAATTGAATTCAATTCTAATCTTTGAGGAAGTGATGATGTATCGAGAATAGAAAGACTACGAAATGAAAAAATTGGAAATATATTGAAGTCAAGAGATATAGTCATAAATAGAATGGAATTAAAATGACTCAAGTGTCAAGTCCCTTGTTAAGGCGTCTGGTTCAAGCTGACCAGAAAGGATATTGAAATAAACGCCATCAGGTAGACGTAAAAAAGGACTATCACAGAAGTCCTGAAATGAGTCAATCTACTGCGAAAGGCTAAAATTTAGTGGAAATATATTCTATCGAACTTTTCCCTGAAGTGACGACTTGGGCTGCAACATCTGCACGTGGAATAACGCGTGAAACCACAACTGTTAATTTGGTATGACATGTGAAGATTTTTTCGTCCACTTTACAAAATTTTGTTGATTACAATCAAAAAACTACTAATAAATAATTTCTAAGTACTGAAGATTGATAATAAAATAAAGTTTTATTCATTTATAATTTTTTTTATTAAAAATATTATTTTTTTATTTGACACTTTGTACATAATAAACAGTGTATCAAAAATATCTCCACGATCATTTTATCGGTAAATGCAAGACAGTCACGAATATCTCAAATTACGATATCCGCTATCTTCGTCCAAAACGGTAATCGTAATCCCACAAAAAGAAAGACAATGATGCATCTGACTCAGCTTAGGATCCATCAATCTCCATCCGTTGGTGTAATTTTTAAAAGTCATAAAGCGCGATGGACAAGTAAAGCGTAAGTGGAGAGGTGTACTTTCTGATAATGGCGACCATAAGTCATGTGCTAATTGTGTCTCGAGCACGTGGGTGCAGCCGTTAATGCACCGCTAAGAGGTGGGAGGAATGATGCTATCCAGTGGCGGACATTTTTCACACTTTTATTATTTATATGTAATTATTAAGGGTCACATCAGCCTCGTCCGAAAAATTGCTTTTATTGAATAAGGTAAGTAATAAATTAATATTGGAAAATTAAATGTATTCATGAGGTAGACACACCGAAGGTACTGATTTCGGTTTTTGTCCTGGCGTAATTTCAAATTGTCTTTGTTTTATTTTCTGAAGATTTACGAGGAGACTTTGTATTGCATTTGAAGGACCATTTTGTTATTTAATCTCTAAATATAAGCCCAGTTTTATTCATCTTTTAACATACATAAGCCCGACCTTGTTGTTTCCATTTTTCTGGGTTCACCTTTACTCTTATGCATTTAGACCCGCATGTTTTCTAAGATCGTCTCATTGGGGTCTTCCTCGTCCTGTTTTGTATTTTGATAGTCGCCAATATATTATCGTCTTTTTGTAAAATAGTATGAACGGTAAATTCTTATTTTCATTTTGTTCTCTTACATCGTTTACTTCTGGTATACTTCTAATCCAATCATTTCGTTTCCTTTCTTCGAGTTTTATATGAAGCGTCCGTCTTTCTTTTGATCGTTGTGTTTTCGAGATTTTGTCTATATTTTTGTTCGTTTGAGGGTAGAAACTTGTAATCCTGAAGTGAAAACAAGTATAATATTGATTAATTAGTTTTGTTTTGAGGTATTGTGGATATTTTTGTTTTTCAAAATGTAGCTCAGTTTGCCGATTGCTGCCTAGGTCTATCCAACTCGTCTTTTTTTCTGTTTGTTTTTTTTAAGTGTTATCGTTTATCTTGGAGAGATGTATTTATTTATTTGTTCTATTTGTGTTGTTTATTGTCTTATCATGATTGTAGCATTTTTATCTGTATTTGTCATGATTTTCGTTATGTTGCAGGTCGCACTACGGTCTGTTTTTCTGTCTTCTGTGTCTAATTCTTCAAGGATTTACTTTAATTCTACTTTTATATCCGTAATTAAAAAACTATGCCGTCTAAATATCTTAGATAGCCTAAGTACGGCCTGCAATTTGCCATATCTCGTTCTTTCCAGCTTAACTTTTTGAAGACTATTGGGAGTTTTGAGGATATCTTGTCTCCATATATAACATCTCTTCACACCGTACACTCTTTCTGCTCTCATTTTTGTCGTACGTTGTGACGTGTCTTATATAGTTATAGTCAATTTAATTGTTATACAGGGTGCTCCTTCCAGCCCAGCGTTCCATACAATCGAATACTTTCTTAAAATTAATAAAAGCTAAGTGGAATTTATTCGCTTATCTTGCTTCGGTATCTCTAAAAAAGATAAAGAGCTGTATTAGTCTCTAAAGAAATATAGTGTCTAGGGCCCATAGTGCAATTACAGGATGGGCATGTCAAAGAGTATTTGCCAGATTTTATTCTGGTGATTTTGATAGTACAAAAGCGCCCTCATCCTGTTGAGCAAATGTAATCAAATTAAATGATAATGAGGCCAATATTAAAAAAATCGAGCCTAATCGGTGCGATGAATAGCAAAAAAACCTGGCATATCTCATGGAAGTATTGAAAATCATTTGCTTAAACTGAGTTAAATTTCTAAGGTGATTGTGTGGTGTAGACACATTGAAAAGAATGATGACGAGTAATCAAAAATTGATTGTTTGCTACGACTTCACACGTAAGAGGTCATAGCGAAAAAACGACGAATCATCTCAAACAATGGCAAAAGCCTCCACATAAGTTATTGCTTTCTGGTTAGTAGGATTGCAAACGAGAACGAACGACTGACCCAACAGTATAACAGTATAGTTCCCTCAATTAGTAAAATTAGACCAGGTAACCCGTGGGATATTTTCTGAAACAGAGAATCGAAGGGGTGTTCCATCAAGACAACGCTAGGCCCCATACAACTTTGAGCACACTTAAGAAGGTAGCTAACTTTAATTGAAAAGTTATACCCCATCCTTTGTCTTCACCGCTCCTTTTGATCATCAAATTCCACTCGTTGTAAAACTCTATAGACTGGACAAACCTGGAAAACAAAATAAGGAAAAAAGTATCCACGTTTTAACAAACTTCAAGTTGATGGATCAATAGTAAGGAGTTGTCCAAAAGCATGGTGAATATATTATTGATTAGAACAAAATTTATGTACAAAAAGCAGCATTTTTTTACCTCAAATACCTGACGAACTTCATGGAATTTAACAAACAATATTGTTCAATTAAAATTTGGAGCAGAGTAAAATTTTAAAAATTTTGTGTGGCAATCTTGGATAGTCCTGTATCATTGACTCTTTGGAAATTGTTGTTAAATAACTTATTCATTTCAACAACTTGCGGTACGCTGACGATACCACCATATTTACAGCAACTGAGGAACATATGGCCGCACTCTTAAATCGGATAGAGCAAGAAAGTGAGAAACTAGGTTTAACCATAAATAGGGATAAAACAAAGCTAATGATAGTCGATAAGGCTAACCAAATAGCAAGATCTGACTTACTCAGTGGTATGGAGAAAGTAATAAGCTTTGTATATCTAGGATCATCCGTAAGTATTGTGGGGAGGATGCGATGATGAAATAATGAAATAGTCCGTATATAACAAATAAAATTAAATCTCGTCCAGTCCTTAGTGTTTCCAATATTTTCTTCTTCTTCTTCTAATCCTTTTGCCCCTGACGGCGTCGTTTTTATATGGCGTAAAATCCTGGACACTTAGAGCAGAAGAACGTAAATCCATCGATTCCTTTGAAATGTGGTGCTATAGGAGGATGTTGAGGATTTCCTGAACCGCAAGACGGACTAATGAATCTATACTGAAAAAATTAAATATAACCGTAGCTAAAATACCAGGCGATAATGTAGACCGGCTTTTAATGATGGGAGAGGTCCAGGGTAAAACAAGTAGAGGCCGTTCGCCAACTAGATGGTCGGTTCAACCACTCCCTGTATCAATACACTTCGCAGAAAATCTAGAGAAATGGAGGGAAACGGTGAATAGAACGGTGAAATCATTCCAGAGAGATCACGACCCTCAAAATTGAAAAAACGAATGGAGGGAGATTTTATTCAAAGCAGCTTTTTGTAAAAGTTCAGCCGTTAATCTCCATTATATAATAATATAAATTAGTTCACTATTAATGGAAGTATAGCTTATTTTAATGTTATGTATTAATATATTTTTACAACTAAAATAAACAGTAATTTTAAACCTACACTGTATGGGTGACATAAAAAACCATTACATGTTTACTAGCATCATAAATTATACTAAATCTATTTGCAGGAAACATTATTTATTTATATTCGGAATTGTCACATTTATGATTGATTGATACATTTTCTATAATAACTACTAAAAATACCAAATTAAATAAGGGAAAATAATGAAGATTATGTCTGGAGATAGTGAACTCTATTATTTCTATTGAATATGCGTTATGAAATTAATATTAACAAATTTGAAAATTTTCTTATATTAATTTACGAGGAGCGTTCAAATTTAAATCATAATTTAAATTTCGCGCGAAATGTAAGAAACAAACGAGGAATTTGTATACACTAAATGATCCATGGGATTTAGTGGCTGAGTCATCTGTACCCACTTCGGTTTGTTTGGCAACTATGAGTAAAACTAAAGTATATACAGTATTTAAAGAAGGCTAGCAATTATTCCAGATAATCCTAAACAGTGAGGGATATCCTTTTAAATTGAATATTAGGGTTGGCAGTCCAAAAGGCATTATCATAGAAAAACTTAACTATCGTCCAGCACAAGAACATTCACTTGAACATCGCTCATTCACTACTGGCAGGATATAAATAACCGGCCAAGTGCAAGTCGGACTTGCGCAATTAGTGTTCCGTACGTTGATTGTTTTTAGAATAAAATTTTTTGTTATGCTGGTATAAAATGATCGATGACTTCACAAAACACACCCCAAATGAGTTTTTAACAAAGTTTTTTTTCGATCTTCACTGAAAACTGATGATTTTTTTTATATACCAGTTAAATTATTAAAGGTAATGCACTCGTGATAGTTTTCGTTTAATCTACACCATGTGAAGAATGTTCCAGATTTTTTTCAAAATTTTTACAAAATAATACAAAGAAAAGTGTGCGCAAGTATTACATTACATTATATATATTTTTTCACGTCCGATTTCACTGCTCAAAACCAACCCCAAAATTGAACTTTCAAAACTACACGGCTCTGATTAGGCCATCAATTCCTATATTAATGCCAAATTTTACCTTTCTATCTCAAATATTTTCGGAAAAAATCGGGAGTGACAGACAGACGGATACACAGGCAGACAGACATACGGACAGACACCGACGTGATCTTATAAGTGTTCTGTAGGGAACCCTAAACAGATAGGGATTCCTTTCTAGTCTATTATGCGTACTGATGAATCTAGGTCTACCGTTTTACGACTAAAACCACCAGTTTTTTTTCTCGAGAAGTAGGAAAGGTGCCTGAATGAAGGTGACAGTGTATTAAAGAGGAAGAACACTTCTTTTGGTATTTAATTATAATTAAAATTTGAAGGCTGAGAGGATGTGCACATTGTGCACAGTGTGGCAATTAACTTTTCGAGCTGGTTAAAATTAAATGCATCATTTTTTTTCAGTTTTTTCAATTTTTCTTCATCTTGAAGTGTTCTATAGACAAAGAGGACCTACAGTTTAATGTCGGTTCCGAACGGCCAAAGTAAGAGGGTTTTACTAGGCATGATACTACGTGTGGTTTGCCATTGCCTTCCCGAGAGAGACGACCGCCACGTTGTAAAGTTTTTTGTTGTATTATTATTTTTTCCAAGCCGACATTCGAACTTGGGTCTCCGGCATAGAAGGGCCTTACCGACTACACTATGACCGCCTCTTTTTCGTTTTCATACTTAATGTATTTTGCTCCTAATTTACAATGCTCTCTTCCTGTCCTCACTAATTGCAGTATATATAAAAAGAAATTAAAATATAAGAAATCTATTTTTCTCCTCCATCTAAAAAACTTTAAGTAACGTCGAACTCTCTGCCAGACTCCTGACAAAATTTAAGCAGATCCCCAACATTCAGGAAATTCTTTTCCCAATAATCAAGCGACAAGTCCGATTTTCGTACAGTTAATTTCGCAGTCACGGAGACTGCTTGACTGACGGACAGTTTTATTATTGCCCAGAACAGCAGGAAAGAAGAAGGAAAGTATGTGCTAATGGAACGCAATATGTCAGAGTGAAGTTAGGCATATTCGAGTGAAAGAAAAGGAATTCTATCTCTCATTGTCCTACTTTTAATGATAATTTGCTGCATGTGTAGATAATTAATAATATAACAATTTGTTAATGAATTAGGTAAAACAAAAACATATTTCTTTTTTATTATTTTTTCATGAACATGATACTAATGTGTCTGAACTGTGAAAAATGATCATTTATCCAATTGGCAATATGATTGAAATTTTTATAAATTAATTTCCAATTAGCTATTAAAAATAAATAATTATAAAATTTTCAGTAAAACTCATATATTCAAGATTTTATTTGAATAAGTGGACTAACTGGCAAAGGAAGCAATTGTTGACGGTGAATACCCATAAATAAAAAAATCATGGTAGACTGGCAAAATAGCAATACATATTTACCTCAAATTTATCAAGAAATTTCAAGCAAATATTGGCACAGTCAATTGAACGTATTCAGAAGATTTATTACTGCTATCATAATACTTAAATTTCGCCATGCATGTTACCCTGCTTACCTTAGAAAAAAAATTAATGTCATAGAATCCGACTTATGCGAGTTATGTGGAAATGTTGGCGATTTGAATGATATTTTTTTCAAAGGTCGCAAATATAGTAATAATAGATACTTGAAATGAATAAAGAATGCTTGTACAGTCTGTCAAGTACGAATGTGACCGCGATAATTCATTTTTGGTAGATGAGATTCTAGCGATTCCACAAAAAATCAGTAGAGGGAACCTTTTTCTATGATGCATTTTAGTAAAAGTATCAGTCGATTCCGAACTTGTGTCGAAATTACGTAAAACCCAAAATGAGTCACTTGTTTGCCTGTTAGTTCGAGGTTTTCATCCAAAGGGGCCTAAAATGACACATTCCGCGGCCGCTAAATATATTAAAAAGTCTATATCGTTTGTGAAAGAAGTAGGTAAATCGTTTTAACGGGACGAAAACGTGGCTAAAAATTGACTCGGTAGGCAAAGCCACTCCGTAAGTGGAAAAACGAATCGTGTCTTTGTTTTCACGGGACCAGAAATTGACGATGCGTCAAGGAGTAGCAAAATTAAGAAAATTGTTTGAATGTGTCCCATGAGACCATTCGATAGCATGATGTGAAATTCCGAAGAAACTTTTGCTAGACGAAAATCACATCGCGAAGCGGCTCGCTTGGGCCTACGATAAGATACTAGAGTGGCCCTTACAATCTCCGGACGCCAACCCTG
Organism: Pachyrhynchus sulphureomaculatus; assembly: GCA_019049505.1. Lineage (NCBI taxonomy): Eukaryota > Metazoa > Arthropoda > Insecta > Coleoptera > Curculionidae > Pachyrhynchus > Pachyrhynchus sulphureomaculatus. The sequence continues at coordinate 70,966,929 of CM032456.1, forward strand.
GTCCCTTGTAAAGAGAAAGCTCAGAGGAAAGACTCTGAGGACTTTGACTTAGTTGTCTCGCGAGATTCGAAAAATTGCAGAGTATGCAGAAAATCTCGTCGACAGCATGCCTCGAATATGCCAGCCGATTATTGATGCAGGAGGCGGTTAGATAACTTACTAAGGTAATTGCGCCGTTGTTAGCACACCAAAGAATACATTGATGGCAAAAAGTGTTCTCGAAACGCATTTTTTTCAAGATTATGAACGGTCACGTTCTTACTTGATATACAACGACCGTTAAACTTTCTACATGCACTCACACTTTTAGACAATTTTCAGACTCAAAGGATGATAGTCTTGTTCGCTAAAAATCCGCATGTAATCCCAAATTTACATGTTATACCCTACTTACCTGTTTGTTTTAAAATGCTCTGATTAAGTATAAACTTCTTTATATTCCTGTTAGAGAAGGAGAAGGTTGTTTTTTCTCTTTTTTATCATTTTGTAATAACTAGCAAAGGCTTAATATCTGTGAATAATTTTTGATACACTGAAAATTTAGTATATAGTGTTCCAATTAGCCACTGGCGGTATGGCAGAACTTCCCAAGCTAAAATAAAATTAGAAAAAGAAGATATTTTCGTTTTTCACTGAAGATAACATAACACCGAGAAATACCTTGCTAGCAAACTCTTTTTCACAAGAATGCAAGGTGTTTGAAATAAGTTACCTTTACTTACTTACCTTGACACTTGATACCCTAAGCGAAGCACCGAACTACGGTCTCAATTCTAAATATCAAGAATCCACTAAAATAAACCAATCGTACTTGCGATACTTTGGGCATATCTACAGACGAAACGATGTAGAAGAATTTACGGCGGAGGGAAAAATAAATGGGAATTGACAAAGAGGAATATCTCCTAATCGATGGGCAGACCAAGTAAAGCCGTTCATAGGATTTCCATACACGAAGCTATTCATGCCCCACAAGACCATGATTCATGGAAAAGCACGATCCTTGCAATCGAAACATAACACCACTAAACTCTTATTAGAGTAATAGGACTGAGGTGGAGGACCTACTTATTTGAAAAAGACTACCTTTACCTAACTACAAAAAAGAGTATTGATAAAGTACAACGCATACATGCTATGAAACTCACAGTAGGTACAAAAAGTTTTAAATCATTATGTTTGAAATTCCAACTTTTATTTACATAACTTTCTCTGCCTAAGTTAGTCCGAGTACATAAATTTTTTCAATTAAAAAAAGTCTCATATTTTATTAAAATAATATTTAATCAGATTATTTGTTTAAAATTGTAAAAAAGTAATATTAAACAAATAACAATAAAAACCAAAAAATTCAGAAAAATTTATGAATAGAGTAAAACTTTCTAGCGCCATGGTAAGGGTAAACTTTTTTTAATTATGTAGTGCAAGTTGAACTTGCGCAATTAGTGTTCCGTATGTTGATTGCTTTTGAAATACAAATTTTTGTTACGGAGGTATAAAATGACCAATGACTTCACAAAACCCACCCCAAATGACCTTTAAATTTTTATTTTTTTTATAAACCAGATAAATTATTAAAGGTAAAGCACTCGTGATATTTTTGAACTTGTTTTTTACAAGCTTTCATTTGACACCCCACTCGAAGACTTGGTAATTTTTTTTTTCACTTCCGATTTTACTCCCCAAAACTAACCCCTTAAGTCAAAATTTAATTTTCAAAACTATACGGCTTTGATGAGGCCATCAATTACTATATTAGTGCAAAATTTCAACTTTCTGGGTCAAATAGTTTCGGAGAAAATCAGATGTTACAGACGGACAGACAGACACCAAAGTGATCTTATAAGTGTTCCGTACGGAACATTAACAAGTGGGGTAGTTCAACAACTATCTGCTTTTCACCTGTTCGAACTTGAAAGAATATGTATTATCTATTTTTTAAAAATGGTGATATTGCGTCGTCTGATTCCCAAACGTTTATGTGATCTTTTTTCCCACTTTTCTTTTTAGTGTTCCGTACGGAACACTTATAAGATCACTTCGGTGTCTGTCTGTCTGTCTGTCTATCTGTCTGTCTGTATGTCTGTCTGTCTGTCACACCCGATTTTCTCCGAAACTATTTGACATAGAAAGTTGAAATTTGGTAATAATATAGGAATTGATGGCCTCATCAGAGCCATGTAGTTTTGAGAGTTAAATTTTGACTTAAGGGGTTAGTTTTGGGGGTGTGAAATCGGAAGTGAAAAAAAAAAATTTTTACTAGGTCATCGAGTGTGATGTCAAATGAAAGCTTGTGAAAACACGAGTAAAAAATGTATATATAATGTAATACATGCGCGCACTTTTCTTTGTATTATTTTTAAAAAATCGCGAAAAATCGCTGTCTCCCGCCTTGTCTCGAAAAGTACTTATCAAAAAATTTTGAAAAAATTCCGGAATATTCTCCAGGGGGTGTAGATTGAACGAAAATTATCACGAGTGCATTACCTTTAATAATTTTTCTGGTATTTAAAAAAACAAAAATTTCAAGGTCATCAGATTTCAGTAAAGATTGGAAACAAACTTTCTTGAAAACTTATTTGGGGTGTGTTTTGTGAAGTCACGGATCATTTTATACATCTGTAACCAAATTTTTTATGTTAAAAAGCAATTAATCGTACGGAACACTAATTGCGCAGGTTCAACTTGCACTTGACCGGTTATTTTTTTCTCTGTTAGAATAAGATGCGTTTGCTGCGACCAGTTGGTGGTATAAATAGATACGTCTGTTGCTTCTTAGTTTTTCTGTTTTTTTTATGTCGTCATTACGTCTGCACAAAATATTTTTATTTTTCAGTACAATCCAATTTTTATTTACATAACTTTCTCTGCAATAAAAACCAAAAAAAATCAGAAAAATGTATGAATAGACTAAAACTTTCTAGCGCCGTGGTAAGGGTAAACTTTTTTAAATATGTGGTGTATCGATGAAGCCTAAATGTAAATAAAAACCGTCTAAGTGCAAGTTGAACTTGCGCAATTAGTGTTCCGTATGTTGATTGCTTTTAAATAAAAATTTTTGTTACGCAGGTATAAAATGAACAATGATTTCACAAAGCCCACCCCAAATGATCTTTAAATTTTTATTTGTTTTTATAAACCAGATAAATTATTAAAGGTAATGCACTCGTAATATTTTTGAACTCGTGTTTTTACAAGCTTTCATTTGAGACGACCGATCGATCGATGACCTGGTAATTTCTTTTTCACTTCCTATTTTACTCCCCAAAACTAACCCCTTAAATCAAAATTTAATTTTCAAAACTACACGGCTTTGATGAGGCCATCGATTCCTATATTAGTGCAAAATTTTATCTTTCTGTGTCAAATAGTTTCGGAGTAAATCGGATGTGACAGACGGACAGACAAGTGATCTTATAAGTGTTCCGTACGGAACACTAACAAGTGGGGGAAGTTCAACAACTATCTGGCAGCATTGGTATAACAACTAAAAATAAAACGAAAAGAATCGCATTTTTTGGAGTTACCAAGAGTGCTCTTCGTATTTGCTAAACCATCCCAAGACGCGTTTCGCCGTATCACGGCTCATTAGCTGGGCTAAGTTCAGCAAATACGAGAACACATTTTTAGTAATTTATCCAACTAACTAACGGAAAACTATAACAAATAGATGCTTATACTGCACTCTGTCGGCGACTTACTAAGTCTATTCAAGTTGAGCGGCACAGCACGGCTGGCACTTATTGCAGAAACGCACCTTTCTCGAGCTTACTGCTCGAAGGCATAGATGACAGCATTGGTATAACAACTAAAAATAAAACGAAAAGAATCGCATTTTTAGAAGTTACCAAAAGTGTTCTTCGTATTTGCTGAACAATCTTAAGACGCGTCGCGCCAAGCTAACAAAAATATAGAGAGACATCAATACACTAATATTCCCAATTGCTGCATACGTAGCCGAAACCTGAGCCATTAAAAGAAAATGACAAGAAACGAATCGGTGCATTTGAGATGTGGGTATACAGAAGGATGCTCTGGACAGCGCACCTCCCAAATGCTTCTATCTTGGATGAGCTTAACATCAAAACAAGACTGACTATTATATTCAATAAAAACATACTGAAATACTTTGCTCATACTGCGAGGGGGAGGGACACAGTAGAGCGGTTGATTGTGGAAGGTAATCTCGAGGGCAAAAGACCGAGAGGACGGTCTCCCACATGGTGGTCAGACCATATTAAAACAACAACTGGCCTCACATTCCCGGAAGCATCACATCAAACTCAAAATCGAGAAAAATGGGTTAAAATAGGGGTATAAATACCATGATATCACTACGCCGTTACGTAGTATGACGGATAGAGGAGGTAGTTCATTCATCCCGATAAAAAATAACCGGTCAAGTGCACGGCTCATCAGCTGGGCTAGGTTCAGCAACTGTCTGCTTTTCACCTGTTCGAACTTGAAAGAATATGTATTATCTATTTTTTTAAAAATGGCTATATTGCGTCATCTGATTCCCAAACGTTTATGTGATCTTTTTTGCCATTTTTTTTTTTTGTTAGAATAAGATGCGTTTGTTGCAACTAGTTGATGGTATAAATAGATCTGTTGCTTCTTAGTTCTCCTTTTTTTATGTCGTCGTCATTACGTCTGCACAAAACATTTTTATTTTTCAGTATATTTTACAACGCAGTATACCTATCCGTCAATACAAACATATCGTACTTATTTATTATATTATTAAAATACAGGTAGGTATCAACCCATCATAAATTATACGTCCATCATATAAAAACCTATTTATAGAGCAAACATTATTTTCATTTAGAATTGTCACTATGATTGATGTACAATTTTTGTAAATGTACATATTATTAGTTTTGAAATTCTGCTGCCTTGCTGCCAGTCACCTTTCATAGAATTTCATCAATAACGATTGATTGATACCTAGCAATCAATCAACTTTATATCCAGGTGACAGCGCTGTGCGACCTGCTAGCTGATCGATAGACGTTTAGTTTTTATGTTGTTTGTCGATGGTTGTTCTAATTTAATTTAGAAAACGAATATGGTTCAAGACCTTGACATATCAATAATAATAAAAAAAATGGTTACGAAAATGTTGTAGACAAGCGCCAGTTTACAATTCAATTGATTTATAACATATTGATGCTATGCTATTAAGAAATTTGTATTAAAAAGCTTATAGTTTCCAGGCAATATGTATGTCACTTACCGATTGTTACATTCTATAAAACTGTTTATCCTACTTTATCATCGTTTACTGGAAAATGATGAATTTTATAGCAAAATTGTGTTTTTGGTGCTTTTGATATTAATTATAAATATTTGATGCAAGTATACCAATAATCCGTGTAAAATTGATTGTGTTTTCATATAAAACCTTGATTCGAACAAAATAAAGTTTTTATGAGTTCTGCTATTATAGAATTTACATGATAAGAAATTTTGAACATCTTGTATATAATTTTCAAAGATTCGATTTTTTTCACGGATTTTTATTTTCTATACTTCTAAGAATTATTAAAAAAAAAAATAGGAAAATTTCATTCCATTACAAAGTTATAGCATTAAATGTGACCTAGTATCGGATTGGGACCGCTACCTGTTTTCAGACACTCTGCTATATTATTCAGTCAATTTTTAATATTTTAAAACTTTTTCTTGGAATCCTAATAATTACTTTTTTCTAATTCTCTGTCGGGGATATTTTTTAATTTTTCTGATAGACAATTCTTTATAAATATCTAAACGTAATTTTTTGGGGCGGAAATTACATACTAAAGTTCGAAACCCCGTCAATTTTTTATTTAAAAAAAAAGAACAACTTCTTCGACAATTTTTAACTACTACATTACTTTACAAGATTAATTTTTACTTTTGCATATTGATTATTTTTTCGCACCATAGTTGGCATCAGTAGTTCATTTATCCCGATAAAAAATAACCGGTTAAGTGCAAGTTGGACTTATGCAATTAGTATTCCTTACGTTGATTGCTTTTAAAATAAAAATTTTCGTTACGGAAGTATAAAATGATCAGTGACTTCACAAAACACATTCCAAATGAGTTTTCAAGAAAGTTTTTTTCCTATTTTTAGTGAAAACTGATGACCTTGAGTTTTTTTTTTTTTTATATACCAGATAAATTATTAAAGGTAATGCACTCGTGATAATTTTCGTTCAATCTACACCCTGTACAGAATATTCCAGAATTTTTTCAAAATTTTTTGATGGATGCTTTTCGAGATAAGGTGGGGGACCGCGGTTTTTCGCACTTTTTTAAAAATAATACAAAGAGAATTGTGCCCAAGTATTACATTATATATATTTTTGAACTCGTCTTTTTGCAAGCTTTCATTTGACATCCCACTCTGATTTCACCCCCAAAAACTAACCCTTTAAATCAAAATTTAACTTTCAAAACTACACGGCTCTGATGAGGCCATCAATTCCTATATTATTGCCAAATTTCAACTTTCTATGTCAAATAGTTTCGGAGAAAATCGGGTGTGACAGATAGACAGACAGACGGACACCGAAGTGATCTTATAAGTGTTCCGTACGGAACACTAATAATGTTAATGTTTAAAAACATATTTTAAAAAAAAATCTTATAATTTAAAATATAATAAAAATATATAATCGCCATTCTTTTGTATTATTCATTTAATAACCTTTAAAATACATATATTTTTTTTAAATATACATACTTTTGGCAGCGCCCATATGTATGTTACCCTTTAAGACAGCGGGCTCATCAGACCAAGTAGTTATGTACTACACCCAACTCTCAAACTTCTTTGGTTCATGGTGCTGTCGCTGGATTCAGACTTTCCCAGGACGCCCTGTGTTAAATTCTAACATGTCCACTTTGCGACATAGCAAATATTTTTTTATTAAAGGGTTAGATAAAATTAAATATTATTATGAAAATTTTGTAATATTTCATTGCGCCTTGGTGAGTAAATGGGGGCTCGTCTAGGTGTCCCTGTGCACACTTTGGGAACCACTGTACGACACCAACGAATGTCATGTAAATAGAGTGCAGTAAAGTGATCAGTAATCACTAGTAGATATATACTAAATAAAAAATGTTATACACTTCATAATTTCAATAAAACATATCATTTATCTATTTTCCTTTTGTTTCAGGTAAGAATAAATTCAGGCCATTTTGCATAAGATGAGTGTTTGCCTGTTAAAAATAACATTATATGTAAGAAAAAATATGCATATTGAAATAATAACGTAGTAGATGCCTGCACCTAGATAGGTACGTATGAATATTAGTACTTATGTTCCATTTCATAGTTTTCAAATCTCATTTGTTAGCACCAGGATAGTCTAGCAACGCTAATTCGTTAAAAAATTGCACCATATTTTAAATACTCGTATAAACATAATCCAATAATGGAAAACCATCAATTTCGGCTTTATTAGGATAGACTGGTTGTAACGGTTCGACACATACGAAACCATATACCTGACATAGTTCTTGTACGAGTGGGACTCAAAAGTCACGGGAATTGTGTTGTGTGGTTAGGTTGGTACTTGTAGTACACGGTTCGCCCATTAGGGTGATGATGTAGTTATACTCCTTCCAAGTCAGTCTGCCAAGCGAAATCGATATAGGAGGTTGTGAGAGGCTTCTGAAATATTTTTTGTAAAAGTTGTTTTTGTGTACTCGTCGTTTTTTAAGATGGCCGATTCTCGGGAACCACGCGCTGCTGTAAAATTTTGTTTTCTACTTGAAAAAAGTGCCGCAAAAACAGTTGGTTCTTCCATCACGACAACGTGCCAGCCCACACGGCTCTGACTGTCTGCCAATTTTTGACAAGAAACGGCTCGACCCCCCCCTTGCCCCACCCACCCTACTTGCCGGATTTGGCTCCATGGGACTTCTTTTTGTTTCCCAGTATGAAAAAAGACCTCAAAGGAAGACGTTTTGCTGACATAGAAGAGATGAAACAAAAAAACGATGCAGGCTCTGAAGGTCTTTGAATGGGACAAATTTAAAAAATGCTTTGAGTAATGGAATAAAAGACTGGATAAGTGTATTAGCTCCAATGGAGAGTGTTTTGAAGGAGACTAATAGTTCTTTGTAGAAAAATTTTGTAAATTTTTTTTTAAAAAATAAATTCCCGTTACTTTTGAGACCCCCCTCGTAGATAAAGTAAAAAAAAAATATTGGCATAGCAGTTACATTCACTTAAAAGGTTAAACAGAGCGAAATCAAAAAAAAAATTATAATAATAATAAACAATAGTATGGAGACTCACAGAAGTGTAATCCATCTTTGTAGTACCTCTCGAGGGAGTTGTAACCAATAGATTCACATCTTTTTAAAAACGATCCTCATCTCCATCAAGTCAAGAATTTTTAGCTATGGGATAAGGTAAATCTCTTCCCTAGAAACCTTTTAACCTGTCTTTGAAAATAGTGATGAAAGTAAGATAAGAATAATAAGAGGGATTGCTACTTACGTATCAGGATGGTGAGATTAATAAAGTATCGTAATGGATTCGCCGACCTAGCAGATATTAAGTGTACGATATGCAGTAAAAAACCACAAACACTCATGCATTTGTTTTCAGCCCGTTCAGTTACGCTGTATCATCGCAGATCTCTAAATCCCCAGGCTGCCTTATCTTGGAAAACGACTGAATTAGTTGTAGAAAATGGCAGGTGTCGCATTTACTGGAAATGATGGTCCTAGCAGAGTTTTAGGAGAAATTACGAACACATTTCTTGAAGCCCTGATGAAGATACTAGCTTGCTGCTTATCAGCTGATTCACTTGTAATGAATAAGGGTGCAGATACAGTTATCCTTGGTTCTCTCAAATGGCTCAGGCAGATGAGCTTGGTCGATGATCACTAATCGAATGAACGTAGGGCGTCCATTCGATTAGGTCATATAATCATCAGAATAATTAGTAATTATAATAAGGAGGAAATAATTGAAACAATTAAAAATACACATGAAACACATCTCTTAAATTAATATACAATTTTTTTATATTGCTATTATGATATACTTATTAAAAAAGTTTTGTTCGACGAGCCGTATACAATGTTTTGGCTCGTTCAAGAGATAACATAGGTTAGAAAATTCTTATATCTAAGGATTGATGGAAATTCTAGATTACAGAATGATTTCTTTGTTCAATGGTGTAAATTGCTACAATTCAATTCTTGATACTCTTGACGTTTTATTTCCATACACTACAGTGTTTCTTCGATAATAATATTATAATATATTTTTAATAATATGTACATACGTCGATCAATTTTGTATTGTTTCAATAGCATTATGAAAACTGTTATGGGAAGAAGTTAGGGTGATATCTTTGAATATACCATGTTAAGCGTTCTTTCGAGTTGGAGACAGTGAATCTAAAAATTATTTTGATAGAAATACGAGAGTGTTTTTTTTTTAATTATCCACGTAGCATAAAAATAATGTTTTACAAAAAACTTGCTTGGTGGTCCCTGTTCGGAGTACTTTGAAGAAATATACTAACTCGTTGCGTTTTGCAGTTTTTACGATTTTTTCCTTTCGAAAAATCACTAAGAGTAAATTTTAAGCGTTGCCCAATGAAAAAGTTTATCATTAAAGAGGGAAAAGCACCAAAAGTCGAACATCTGAAGAAAGACCTCAGAGAATGAAAATGTTCCTTAGATGATGAGTTGAAAGTCTCTGTAACGTGTTTTATTGAGGAGCAAACAAAATAATTTTTTGGATGGAATCAAACAACTCGAAAAATACTGGAATAAGTGTATTCGTGTAACTAGTGTAGCTGCTGGTTTTTCTTCATGGTTAAGTAGTTAATTTAAAAATATCCTCATACTTTAAAACAATAGGAAAATTTCAGTTGTAAATATTTCTAAAACTCTGCTGCTCTGCTCCACTTTTTTTTATTATTTTTAATTCACCGCACAGTATCTGTTATTTAAAATATTAATTTGGATTGCTCGGATTAAGTTATTCTTTAGTCTTAGAAAGGCATCATCATCATCAGCTATGTAACCCATCGTCGGACATAAGATTCCCCTAAGTATGACCTTCTTCGGTTTTTGGTCTTGTTTATCAAGTTTTGTTCTTTTGATTTGATTTGATCTTTTGATGTCGTCAGACCATCGGGTTTGCGGGCACCCTCTACTTCTTTTCTAATTCCAGGGCCTCCAGTTGATTACTTTATGGGTCCATCGATTATTAGAGAGTCTGACGATATAACCCGCCCAGCTCCAATTCAACTTGCTTACCCAAGTATATTTGGCCTGGTCACGTACATAGGTAGTAGTTGTTCGCAGAAATGCAATAACGTCCGAGGCAGCACTAAAGCGTTGTCCAAAAGGTGCTGTGAAATACAGAAATGTATGTTTCGGTACTTGGACAACGTTGACGGGTATTACGACATCCTCGCCGATATCCTTAGGATATGAAAAAGGGTAAAAATTCCTACTCAGGCGGGGAGGTGAACGATAAAAAAAAAAAAACCCTCTCAGCTACATCAGTTATCTTGGACCATTCTGGAATTTCTTCATTAGTCAACCTATCCTTCAACGATATTCCTAACCTCCTCCTTTCCATCGCTCGTTGAGCTACGTGAAGGCGATTTATAATTTCTTGATTCAAAGCCCACGTTTCCGTTCCGTATGTCAATGCTGGCAACAAGCATTGATCAAATGTGTTCGCTTTTAGTGTATTTGGGATATTGGAAAGGAAGATGTTCCGCAATCTCCTAAACGCCGACCAAGCAAATGATATTCTTCTTGATCTGCTTTCAAGTTTTCTTTGGATATTACTATTTTTTGGCCAAGATATACGTATGAATCGGTTCTTGTGATTTTCGCGTTTCCAACGTTCAGTACTGCTTTTTTAAGACAGTCGTCATTTGTCATGAACATGGTTTTGGCGATGTTTATCTTCAGATCAGTTTCTCAGGACTTGTTAAGTTCGTTGAGCATTTCTTCCAATTCTTCTTTGTTGTTAGATATAAGCACAATATCATCCGCGAATCGCAAATGACTGAGTTGCTCTCCTCCTATATTTATACCCTTATTTGTCCATGGAAGTTGTTTGCGTAACGTAAACAATTTCGGCAAGATGATATCCCCTTGACGTACTCCCCTTTTCATTTCTATTTTATTGGTGTTTAGAAAGTGCACTTCATTAAATATCAGAATACACCTGAGAGAAGTATTGGGTACATTATTTTACTGATTGTTTTCTTCAAAATGCACTTATTGCATCTGATATACAGTAGGTTATTTTTAACTAATAACGACGTAAATACGCCAGATGTTGACATCATGCTAATCGTTTAGTCCTGTTTTATTGTCAAATACTTTTTGAATATTTCGCATCGCGTCACATTTATCCCAAGAAGCTTAGCGAATAAAATTTATTAATAAGTATATTTTGAAAGTTCCATTCAGCGTATGTTATCTATTATACGATTATATTGAACATGACCCCAAAAGTACGATGAAGGCACTGAGCATTTTTTATTGAACGAATTTTATTTTTTACACTAGTAGTCCTTCTGTGAGAAGTTACTTGATAATATTAAGTAATTGATATTTAAGGTCATCAAAAACGATGGCAAAACCCGGATTGGCGCTAAAAAGATGATGATGTGTGTTTAGTAGGATTAGAACGAGATCGTGTGCATCATGAGCTGCTGCAGCCTAGCCAGGCGATTACTTCTGTACTCTGCTATTAGCAGTTGACAAAATTCAAGCAAGCGATTTTAAAAAATCAGCCGAAACTAGTCGCCAGGAAAGAATGTCGTCTTCCACCATGATAACGCCAGCCTATACACATCTTTGATTTCTTCTCTCGGTTCTTATCCGTTCCGAATGTTGGCAACCGTATTAGTTATTATCACCTTGTTGACTGCGGCCCTAAACAGATACATGATGATCACTGAAACCAAGTGCGAAGATTTTTGAACCTCTAAATCCTTCTTCTCCCCACACTTTTCTTTCCTCATACTTTACCTTGCAGTATACTCTGTTACAGATGGAATCTGCTCTAATTCCTCATAATATGGCCGAGGTATTGGAGTTTACGTTGCTTGATGGCAACTAAAACCTTTTTTTTTCTTATTCAACATGACACTCTCAGCATCCTACGATATAGCTACATTTCAAAGGCTTCCAATCTGTTACTTGTTGCCTCTGTCAGAGTCCATGTGTTCACTCCATAAAACAAAATGGAGAAAATACGTAGCAACGCGGAAACCCCACTTTCGTCTCCAGTGGCAAGTTATGGCTTTTGAATATTGAGCTTATTTTGGTGACAGTTTGGAGAAAGGTGTAACCCCGAAACAGTTCGACGGATCTTGCGAAATAATAATTTACATGGTCGAACTGCTAGAAATAAGCCTTTCATTAGCCAAAGAAATAGACGCGTGAGATTGGAATTTGCCAGAGAGCATATCAATAAAGGCTTGAACTTCTGGAATTCAGTAATATTTGCTGATGAGACCAAAATAAACTTATTTGGGTCCGATGGAAAAATATCACTGTGGAGAAAGCCCAACGAAGAATTAAAATTGAAAAATATGAAAGCTACGGTAAAGCACGGTGGAGGTGGAGTGATGTTATGGGGCTGTATGTCATCTGCAGGAATAGGTAAAATGCATTTCGTCGAAGGGAATATGAACCAATATGTGTACTTGGATATACTAAGGCAGCATCTCGTCGCTAGTGTCCAAAAATTAGATATTGAAAACAATTATCGGTTCTATCACGACAATGATCCAAAGCACACGTCATTTCGAGTCCGCAGTTGGTTGCTTTATAACTGTCCAAATGTTATTAAACCAGCCCAGTCACCAGACTTAAATGTTATTGAAAATTTGTAGCTGAAATTAAAACATAAAGTAAATAGTACCCCAATATCAAATAAAACTGAATTAAAAGTAAAAATTACTGAAGCATGGAACACTCTTTCCCCGGAGTATACTAGAAAGTTAGTTGAATCAATGTCTGCTCTAGCTTTTTAAATACGGCTCTTTATTTGTTGCGAGTGGTCCCATTGGTCATTGATGTTAGTGCCTTAGTATGTGTTCTTAATTACTCGTTCAATATTTTTCTGGTTGATTTCCAAATAACAGTTAGGCAACTTGTTCTTACTAATAACCATTAATGGCAGGTCCTGCAGACTGTTAGCGAATATGATCGTGTCATCAGCATATCGAATATTATTCATTCTCTCTTCATTTAGTAGAATTCCGACATCGAGATTGACTATCATTTGTTTCGGTTTCTGCAGAACCCTCTGAATGGTGTTTCGAAAGAGGCCTGAGGAAACCACTTGTCATAATTTTCTGTCCAGAAATCACAGAAGTTTTTCAGTGACGGGATTAAGGTGTTGCCAGACAAATAGCAAAAGGTGATCGAATAAAATAGCATTTATGTGGTTTAATAAAGTTGTTTCAAAATATAAAAAAATAATTTTCTCAAATTTGACTTTAAAAGTCTCAATACGTTTCAACTCACATCAAATTGCAGTTCCATACGTATATAAAAAGTTAAAATAATAATTAAAAAAGAAAACCAACAAAATTAAATCGATGTCATACATATATGAAAAAAAAAAAATCAGAGAAATTTTATTCACTACAGACCATCTAAGAAGGGTCCATAATAGAAACTAGACGCGTCTAATGAAGTTAGCGGCATTCGGGCTCTCCCCTTCGGTTTATTTTTCTTTTCACTCGTTCAGGGAAGTGCGCTGATGATTGCTGCAATCAGCACACCTCGGAAGTTAGTTGTAGAAAAAGGGCCCGAGGTGGTCTTTTGATGCAATCCGTTTCGAGACGATTATTAAGTTTTTTTGGGATTTTTCTTGGATTTCTTAGATGATTATTGCAAACGTGAAGCATATTCTCTAGGATTTTTTAAGAGATCGAGTTAAAATGTAGGAAAATATATTGTTGTAATACAGGAATCGAAAAGGAAGGTAGCACGTGTGCTATGCCCATATAAAAACACAAATTGTTGACACTACTTAATCGACATTCAATACTAACCCTTGTACAGGGTTACTGATTATAAATGTACGATCTTTCTAACGCGCTAATTTGAAGAGTTTGGCCAAAATGTTAAATATAGAAGTTACAGCGTTTATAAAGATTTCTTTTACGAAGTTAAAATAGAAATAATCACGCATCGCATTTTTGACATTTGATACAAACTAATATGTATTTTTAAGTGGAACACTATGAATCTTCCAGTTTTTTAGAACTCTTAATTCTGGAAATGCTAATTAATATTCTTGTGGTGTTATTGTTAGTTAGTATGCAATTTTAGGCAAAAAAATTACGTTTAATTATTTATAAATAATTGTCTATTAGAAAAATTAATCTCGACATTTTATAGGAAAAGTAAATATTAATATTTAAAAAAAAGGTTAAAAAATATTAAAAATTGACTGGACAGGTCACATTTAATGCTATAACCCTGTAATGGAATGAATAATTCTGTATAGAGAATAAAAATCTGTAAAAAAAAATCGAATTTTTAAAAATTTGTGGTGTATATAACCCCATAATGCAACGTATGAAATAAGAAGCGCAGCTGGTTACTAAATTGTTTAGATGAGTAAGTTAGTTTTCTCAGCAGCCAAAGTTTTCAAAAATGTTCACTTTTAAGCTTAAGAAAATTTTCGAGCGATACGAGAGAAAAAACAATATATTCAGGTTTGGTGTGGTATATTTATTAATGAAACTATTATTTTTAATAGAAATTTGGATAGAGCAACATACTTGGAGACGATAACGGAAATTGTTGAAAATTTTGTAAGTAACAAGTAATCTAATTGCGGGACGGCATGCTGCCACAAAATACTCCTGCAGTAAACTTTTTTTTTAAATGGAACTTTTCCTTTATAGATTGGCTGCTGAAACTTTGCTTGAAAAATATATCAAGCAATGTTTCAGCTGGTTGTCCCAGAAAAACTGATAAGACTGACGGAAATGACACTGAAAGAAACAAAGGATGAAGTGATGTTGTGGCGTGGACAACGATCGGAGAGTTTTCAGGTCAAAAATCGTTTAAGGCAGGGTGACCCCTTGTCCACAATGCTGTTTAATTTAGTTATGGAAGCAGTCATAAGAAATAGTGGAATGGAAAGAGGAGAAACAATTTTCAGAAATAACCACTAATGCCTTGCTTATGCGGACGACCTAACGCTACTAGCGAACACAAAAAATGAACTCAAGAGAATTATGGCAAAATTAGAGGGCGAAGCAAGAAAATATGGATTAGTAATAAATGAGAAGAAGACAAAGTAGATGATTATAGGGGATAAGCAGAGGGAAAGTTGGAAAAAACCTGATGATAACCTCTGGGAACGGTAAAAATTACGAATTCCAGAGAGTATTTACATACCTGGGGGTGGTACTGGAGAAGAATGGAGATGAGGGTAGGGAGATACAAGCGAGAATAGCGAAAGGAAGCCAAAAATTTGGGAGCTTGAGAATGTTAATGAAAACCGAACATCTATCTAGGAAGATCAAAATGCCAATATATCAAACTATAATAAGACCAACGGTAATGTATGCTTGTGATACCTGTGTGCTTAACAAAAAAGAAGAAGAGCAACTGGAAACAGAGTAACGAAAAATGCTGAGAATTATTCTGGGAGCAATAAGGGCGGAAGAAGGATGGAGGAGAAGAACAAACCTGGAGGTTTATGCACTCAACCAAGAATAACAACATATGTGAAGGCACAACGTCTAAGATGGCTAGGATATATACAGCGGATGCCGAGAGAGAGAATGCCGAAGATAGTCCTATATCAGAAGAAGAAGGAGGGGGAAGACCGAGGACGAGGTGGATGGAGACGGTGGAAAAAGATCTTAGGAGTATGGGTGTCGGCGGGTGGAAAAGGGAGACAATGGAGAGAACCCAGTGGAGAGTAGTTATGAGCAATTTTGAACATTACTGTGAATACGAAATGTAAATGAGGCCCAAGGCCTACAAGGCCTGTAGCGCTGTTCAATAATAATAAAGATTTGGAAGATTAAAATGGCCACCAAAGAGATTAGAATACCCCCTATTCTGGTTTAGCGGTAGAGATTTTATGCTATTTTTGCGACTTTTTTGGGAGGAAAGTATAAGGGTTATTGTAAAATGTTTTTTTTACAATTTGTTTATATGTGTTTGAAATATGTTTTCAAATTTCTGTACTACTAAACAGTTACAAATATTTAATGTTAAAAATATATGAAAAGAATACTAAGAAAAAAACGGTGCTCGATGATGGCGATCATGATTTCAGCAGTTCTATCCCCCTGAAACAAAAAAAAAGAATAAGATTCTTAATTAGTAGGAATGTCACTATAGTCGGTACCAGGATCAAAAAAAAAAAAATCGTGAAAAAAAACAAAATGGCGCCATATAGAAAATTGAATATAGATTTTTTTTCACCTTTGAAGGGCTATAAAAAACAAAAAATTTTGAATTCATCATAGTAAGGGCTATAGCCACATATATGCTGAAGATTTGTGCACAAGCATGACTCAATTGCTCATCTGGTTTTTGAGATATCATGGTCGCCAATTAAAAAAAAATAATTTCGACAAAAACGCGTTTAAAGTTTTGTCTACTGATTACACAGAGACACTTTTACTTACGATGAATCACATATTCCAATTTTATAGAGTAAATCTTTTTGCTCAAAAAAATCATGCAGAGCTGGTAATTCTTCCATATGTTGTGCTCTTTCTTCTCGAGCGAAGTCCGACCAGCGCCGCTCCGAACGAATAAGACGAGCGCACATATATGCGCGGCCCGAGCACTAAGCGCGCCGGATGCCGCTTCCTATATAATGCTACAACTTTAGTAATATTGCGAGTTGAGCAAAATAGTTTTGCAGAAATATTCTTTATACTAAACAGTTGCAAAATATGCAAAAAAATCGATTTTTTGAATCCGCTAGATCAGAATACCCTCTTAAGTGTATTGGATACGTTTCTATGGGGCTGTTTAAAAGAAAAATTTAAAAATGTAATTGGAAGCCACAGAAAGGCAAATATTAGTTTATAGGAAATGAAGACCTTGCAGCAAGAACGAGGTAAGTCCGCTATTATGGTTTCCGAGATAATCAAAAAAAACCTTGGTGTCTTCTCTAAAATATCTCGACTTTTTGGATACCTTTCTCTAAGCCGTTGTGTATAAGTTTTCACTTTAAAACTTGATGGTATTTGAAAATTGCAGATTATTTTTAAATAAATAAAGTGGACTTACCTTCTTCTTGCGTCCAAACTTCGTAATTTCATGAACATATACGTACAAATATAAATTTAAAAAAAAACTATTAAAAAAAGAATTATTTCTTGTAGAACCATGTAAACTAAACAATATTTTTTTCATATACTTATAAAAATAACAAAAATCTCTAAATACTTGAACTTATTCGTCATTTAAGTCGCCTAGCTCTGCATCTGTTAAATCAGTTTCTTCGCCCGATTGCTCTACATCGCATTTTATGCTTCTATAATACTCCATACAGTTTTCAGGAACATATTTTCGGGCAGGGGTCATGACATTATCATATTTTAGTTTTTTTAATAAATATTTCGAGTCATATGCTCGGTTTTCAGCACTTGGAAGAGGAAACGGAAGCGTCACGTTCTTCTTTCTGATATCAACATACTAAAAAATTCTCTGTTTTGATATGGCAAATTTCTGCTTGTTATTTATTACGGCTTTTTTTGAAACACAGAGCTAAGGTGTTGACATAGTTAAGAATCATAACTTGTGTAAAGGCCACGACATGAACGCTTCTTGATGATTTTTTCAAATGATTTATATGTTCTTCAGGTGTGTATATCCGTTCCACTTTTCTCACATAATTTTCTGTTCTCTCCCAAATAATCGGTCACATGGCAAAAAACTGTGACCAGGTTCTGGGAAGCGGTGCACCATCTTGTCAAATCTGCCATGTTGTACCAAGAAGTACATACATTGCATTAGGCTATGATTTTTGTTTTCAGTCGCGCAGTTATCGGTAAAAAAAACACTTTCACAGCTTTGTTTAATGTGTTTTCAATGTAGTGTGCCAAAAAACTGATGGTCTCATTTGGAGTTTTTCTACCAGTCACTTTATCATAGTAATAGTACGTAGACTTTTTCAGCTTCGCAGAATGAATACAGAAGTTGTACATTCAGATTGGGCAGAGATAGAATGCGTCACCAGATGGCACCTTAGGAAGTGGAGCATTTTGCTGGAAGTTAAAGCAAAGAGTGTCCACTCGTGGATCTTCGCTAGCAATAGACGAGCAATTGCGAGATATTGTCAAAAAATGTCTTTGCCGTACTTTGATGCAATGTGCGCTGAGTTTCTACCTCATTCAATTCTTCATCTATATAAACTGACTTCTTCTTTTTCTCCAAAGTATCGCAGAGTTGGCAGGTGTCGGATCTTGGATGACCAAAATGGTAATTTGTAAAATTTGCTTTAAAATACCTTTAATAGAAGTCGTAGGTAACGCGTGGTTTAAAATCGGGTAATCCATCTCGATTTTCCTGTATTAACGTATACATGTTTGGTTCAAACTTTGCCAGATATAATGTATGATGATGGTAGTATTTTCCACTGTTTTTGGAGCGACTATAATGAGACTTCCGCTTTGGAAACTCTGTTACGCGTTTGTGAATAGATTTAATGATTTCTCATATCTCCAATGGAGGTTATAGCAGAAGGCTTTGACAAATTTGCTGCAATAATCTCTATTCGTTTTGAAGACACACCATGAAGAGAACAGAAAGCCTTCTTACAAACGTCAAAAACCTCTTGGCCAAGACGAATCTGATAGTTAATAAATTAATAGTAATATTCTAAAAAGATTATGTTAAAACTGCTTTACTTTATATTTATTAGAAGCAGACTTAGGTCTTCTGCTTCCAATACGAGGTCGCGATCTAAGAGGAACCGTAGACGTTATAAGTCCAGCTAAGTAATGATTTTGAACGGATCGTTCACACAATTTATTGAATTTCTGCAAAACTACTTGCCGGTTTGTCAGATCAATCCTTTGAAAAAAACTTTTTCTACATTTGAGGTCTTTACCGGTTATCCTTGCAGCAACAAGCTTGTTAACCGTCTTTATATGCTCTTCTCCAGATGCCAGTTTCTTTTTTCTAATACTTCTTTTCCACATTTCCGAGTTTATTTTTTTCTGCCGTTTGGGAGTAGTTTCCTGATTTTCGTCACTGCTCGAATTTGAACTGTTACTAGAGTTATTTCGTTCTTAATCGGAAGAACCAGAGTTAAAAGGCTCTCTTTCACTGTCACTGCACTTAGATTCCGTTATATATAATAAACAGTTTGCTCAAATTGTATTTAATTATTATTTAATGTAACACTGAAAAGAAACAGCACGACACTCCGACGTAAGTAATTTGAGGTTAGAATTGTTGGGTTACAATCGGACTTGCATCGTTGTTGCACTAATTAAGTTATGGGGGTATGTGTCAACTAAACATACACGGATTTGACTTCTTGTCGCACCAAACGATGTGGACTAGTCGATAGTGTCAAAAAGTGGACTTAACTTATTTTTGCCCAAAAATGGACTTGCCTCTTTTTTGCAAGGTCTTCAAATTCATTAAACAGAATACGCGACGGATGAAGCGAACATACTTCTTTTTTATATTTTTAGTATTAGTTACATATTGCTTACATTCCTTGCGTATAATTCGTTATATCGTATCATTATGTTTTGTAAGTACCTGGATAAGTAAAAGAAATTCTGTTCTCTTGTTTGATGATCCTAGCCCGACTGATGAGCCGTGATAGGGCGAAACACGTCTTAGGATGAATTGACGAATGAGAGAACAGACTGCGGAAATATGGGCGCCTCGTCCGTTTTCAGTTGTTTTACATTAAACCACATATGTCTGAGATCGATTTCTCGACTGCCGCGCTCCCTGCGTTGAGTGTTGGCCGTGTCAACCACGCTGTCGACTTGTAACTACTGTGTCACCTTCTATGGAGTATTAGGTATGCGTATTTGGTACAATTCGTTGCATCTTACCATTATACCACGCTATGACCTTAATTTCTTTTTATAACTTCGGTAAAAATAATAAAATTAAGGTAATTCAGCATATAAATATTTAAAAAATATATAATTACGTTTATAGTATTGTGTAACTCACAATTTAACAACACGAGTAATTTTAACACTTGTCACACTACACAAGACGATTTATGTGAATTGCGGTTGATGCATGGCAGAGATCGCTACACACTGTTTTATTAATAGAGCTCTGAGTGGCGGGACATGTTTAATTGCAGAGAACATTTAAAAATATTTTTAGGTTACATAGTTTTCGTTCGGGCTTGAAGTAGCTCATTGTCTGGCTGAAAATGCTGCTGACTAAGGCAGGTGAAGCATGCAATTGTTAGATGTTTTGTTTGTAATTAACAAATGGAACGTGACATATATTGTATCATTGATATAAGCTGTTCAATTTATAAATTAGTAAACAGTAATTTACGTGTATATATATATATATATATATATATATATATACAGCATGTTATGAAAATCATTTATTATATTGAAATGGGTGATCTCTTAAGTCAATTGAAGACATAACTTATTTTTATTAAATTTGAATATTGTTTATTATCACTGGACTGCGTAATTTTTAAAAGTACCGCGCCGTCTCTGGCACAACTCATATAGGCATTAGAATTCCTGAATAAGAGAAAGAGGAAGTTTTAGGAGGGAATTGGAGAGAGACTACAGACACACATGACACCTAGCGCTGAAAGTCAAAGACGTCTTACATATCTATGTCTGAAAATATAAATGTGTTTTTTGTGAAATATTGCAAATGGATAATGCCAAAAATGCCTTAAGTGATTAACTCATGTTGCTGAAGATTAGTGACGATTATTTTTAAACAGTTTGTTCAATTAAACGTAAACAGTTAGGTTAAATTATATCTTATAATAAGTATGGTTTTAAACTCATTGTTGTTAAGAAGAAACAAGTTGTTTGTTTCTTATTTCGAAGCATCCAAATAATAAAATAGGCAGCTGATTGCAAAATGGATATCAGTAATAGTTTATATCGTTGGATTATGCTTATCAAATTGGAGTTGTCATAAGAAAGCATTACTTTAGCGATCTTAGTACTACGATGTTTTTCAAGAAAATTCAGTTGTTTTGAAGTAAGGTCAGATAAAAGACGAGACAAGCCCAAACCAATTATATTGTTCCAGTTAATATTTTAGTAAAGTCTACAAGATCTTTATTACATTACATTATACATGGCTGTTTATTGAGTACAAAACCCCTGGTTTTGATGATGTTTTCTTATGTTGTTGCCGTGGACGTTCTTCAAAAACGTGTTAATTTGTACCATTCTTCTCTATGTTTAACATATCGGTACAAGAAGTTTTATTTAATTAAATTCCTTTTCTTACTTGAAAACTATATTTCATAACAATTAAAGGAATAAAATACAACAATAAGAATTTAATCTGCGTTGGAATATTGCTCCCATGTTTTGAGCTCTGCTCACAAACATGCACTACATTGGTAAGATTCTATCCAGCAGTCATTCCTCGTACCACTATCTTCAAGAAATTTTATATTTGGAGAATCATATCCTTTTGGAATAAAGGAGTAGATTTATGTTTCAAGTTCCGCCATCTATTTTTTTAGGGTTATATCTTTCTATTATCCTGAATCTGTTTTCACTCGACGAAGATGCAGTTGTACTGTCGCATAATATAAAACTATTTTGATCCATTAAAAAAACTGTTGAACTGTTTTTGTTATATCGGAGCACACAAGGAAAAAAAACTCCGAAATGGTTGTATTTTTTTCTTTATTAGACAATGCGAACTGATTACTTTTTCGTCAAAATAGTCATTATATGGAGATTCTGTTACAAATTATATGTATAAGTAATAACTAAATAAAATAGATTTCTTTCGTCATTCCCGATTATGTAATATTGATATGGTCTTAAGCTAAAAATAAAGTACATACTAGAGAAAGTTAGATTCCTGTTTCTCTACTTTTAAAGTAGTAGATTTTCTTGCTCTCGCGGGGCTCACGACTTTGCGATCCAGAAGAGAGGCAATAATCAAGGGACTGACGTTGCATACTAACGAAAATCGCGGATTTATTTTTCTACACTATAGTTCGTTAAATTTTACGGGGTGATTTTACGAGGATCTAATGGTTTTTATTGGTTTCTTTTATGGGATTTTCTTTCGATTGGCTTATTTTCGTTTTTGTGTGTGTTTTTTTTTTGAAATTTGTGGTGTGTTGCTGCGTAATAAAAATAGCTATGTAAATAATAAAACAGGGTCGATATGAGAATTTCAGATATGATTTAACCATTTATTCTTAATAAAAATTGTTTTTAATTTCCTTGCTGAAAGCAAATAAAGCATTCATAAAAAAATTGCTTTCCTCGATTTAATTGTCACCTGTATATAAATTAATAATCAGCCTTTCTTTTCTGTGGATCTATTAAAGGGCCTCTAACCGTCTTCGCTTGGCGCTCAGTCCAATAATGCCCGACTTCTTTCTCAACTCGATTGTCAACAATCATTTCAGAGATTCTAACAATTTTTTTTGTTTGAGTTACTGTATTTTAAGCTTTGGTTTAACTTCGGTCCCATCAAAAAGTTTCAATTTTCACGCTCGTGGTAACTTAAAAAACATGACTGTAAAATGAAGGTAAAAATCTGTACTTAATTGCATATAATGTTGCTTTTCCACAATTCTGCTGTTCCAATTTTCAACTTCTTTTTTTCTAGCTAGTCCTCGATTATTAGAAAACAATCTGAGCCTGCTAGATTTTTAAAATTTGGTACCAAAATGCATCTCAATTTTTTTCCTTCCGATAATTTTTTTTTTTCGAATTTTTTAACTTGCGGAAAAATCTGTGCCGCTCGAAATATTCAGAAACATATTCTTAATTACTAAAAAAAAAAAAAAATTATATCTACAGCAATAGCTGAGAAAAAGAACATTGTGTCTCAAAAAACATGACCTTTCAGGACAAGCGATTTTTCAAAATTTTCGGTTTCAGGCTCGTTTCTTACCTCTCTGTTCTCCTATAGAATTCAGAATAGTAGAAAAAAAAGTATCTATTATGTTTTTACACGGACTATACCCAACTGTTCCAAGAAATAAGTTTTCATACGACTTGTGTGAACTTGCTACCTATCCACCTGTTGCTATCTGAGCCTGACCTTGTTTATTTATGACTCTTTTTTTTTATTGTGTTTATAGTGTACCTAAAGTTTTTAAAATGCGGTGGGGATTCTATCGTAAAAACGAATATTCCGTACTAAATCCAGAGACAGTCCAGCAACACCTGGCTTCTCTGTTTCCAGTAATGAGATCCACGATTCTCGTTCTTCGACTTCTGTCAAAGTGTCTCCTGGACTTGACTATTATGATAATTATTAGTATTCCAAGGAAAATGATATCGTGAATTATTTATTATTAAACAGTATTATGGGTAAGTGCAAACATGTTTTAGCAAAATTCTTCAAGTCCAATCCTGTAATAAAAGGAATGGGGTGCGTGTTGTAGTAATCGAATCAAGTGAAAAAAAAACGACCACGATTAACTTCGAAAAGGAATTTTACCCAGTTCTAGTGGTCAGATCGATTTAAAATTTACACCTTTTAATGCAAAATTGCATCTAGTTTAATAAAAGAACCAGCAAAAAATATTTATTTACGCATAGTCATGGAGTCGAAACAAAGCGTTTATTTAAGATTTTTCTAGCGAAACTATTCATTATATAAATCAGGTTTTTAGTTTATATAATAATACACAGCTTAAAATACAATTTGTAAAATTTTATTAAAAAAAAATGACGGCGCTACATTTGGTCTCCTTCGACCCCCTTTTTTTTAAGGAGCATTACAGTGTGCACGATTACAGGGAGCTGGATCATCTGAAATTTCCAATGAAATTAGTTTACTAGAGGATCAATCTTGTCTTTGAACGAAGGATTTAAAAAAAAAAATCATCAAATGGCATTGGTTTAAACAAAAAAGCGAATAAAATGACGTTACCGTGTTTAACATTTTACAGTTCTCTATAAAATCAAAATTCCTTCGTTCAAAGACAAGCAATATGTATAGAGAAAATATATACCAAATTTCATCAAAATTGGTTCAGTGATTCTTCAGATATTTTGTACACCGCCAAGCAGTTTTCAAGAAAAAGTAAGTTCGGGAAAAATACATTTAATGTTTTAGGTTTGATAAATCAGGTTAGAAAACAAAAATAAAAAAATTAATTCTTACCTGTAAATGAATCAGCTACTCCAGGGCCATATGCTGAATCTTCGGTAAGTATTTGAGCTTTTAGAATATTAATTTGTTCTTATCTATTACGTATTCTAGTTCCTTTTATACTTTGTAGCCATTGTCGCTTGGCCAGCTCAACTCGTTCTCCGACCACTTTAGTGGGCTTAGTCATGTGCATTTCGGCCACAATGAACTCCCGTAGCCGTCATAATGTTTAGCAAAGCCAATTAAAATATAAACTTTAATTACTGCTACGACTGAATTGCTACGAGTAAACTGCTACGAGTGAACTGTACAACGGTACTGAACAAACTCCCGGTTTCGGATATAGAACCTTAGAGTAGGAGAGAAGGACGATTGAAGAATCTCTTTGTATTATATTACAAGACAAAAAGTTTAAAATGCATTAAAATCGAGTTAAGATCGGCGAAGGCTGACCTGAGAGCAGGTGTTCGCTACCGTCTCTGAACACTCTATGCAACGACACTTCTTTTAGACTGCTATAACTTCGTCAATTTTTAACCGATTCTTATGAAACTTATAGAAAACGTTCCTAAAATAGCATGCTGAAATAAAGTGTTAAAATCCAAGAATCTAATTTTTAACCCATATAACTAGGTATATCCCCTTAAACAATCTATTTATTATTTCTTATATAGTAGAGAGCTTTCAGTTTCATGACGTTCTTATATGAAACTAAAATGAATTTTTTCACTAATTTTCAGTGATTGATTCTTCTAGTTATAGTAGTAGTGTACGTGTTTAATTTGTAAATCAGTTTGATCAACTGACGTATATATTCTGTTTCATACTTACTGGTTATTTTTAAATGCTTAAATCTTTCATACAATTAGCATCATGGTTGTCGTTTATTTACCTTTATCACATCAATACTCAATATTCAATGGATTGAGTCCTATTTAACAAAACGGCAACAGTGTGTTAAAGTTGGTAGTACCGTATCTCGTGAAATAAATGTGTTGTCGGGTGTACCACAGAGATCTCACCTAGGTCCGGTCTTATTTTTAATATTTATTAATGGTGTTACCTCTGTCTTTCGAAAATATAAATGTTTACTGTACGCCGACGATCTTAAACTGTTCTGTGCGGTTGATTCTTCAAAAAACTGTGTAGACATACAAACTGATTTGAACAAGTTGGTCAAATGGTGTTCCTTAAATAACTTAGAAATTAATACCTCAAAATGTAGGATTCTTAATTTTTATAGATGCAAGGGTCTTATTAATTTTAATTATTGTTTAGAAAGCAAACCTTTACAAGCTGTTGATAGTTTTAATGATTTGGGTGTGATTTTTAGCAGTGACTTAAGTTTTAAGAGTCACATTGATAATATATTACTGAAAGCATCTCGTATGTTAGGTTTTCTACGCCGTATCTGTTATGATATCTGTGATACTGGAGCTATTAAGTCTATATATAATTATCTAGTTAGGAGTCTGTCCAAAATAAGTTTGTAAAATTCCTTTTATACAAACTAAAGTTTCCCTACAGCAATGTACCGTACTTGACTCGTACTCAATTAGTAGAAACACTTGAAACCCGGAGACGCAATGCTTTAGTTTTATTTTTGTACAAATTACTTAACGGTTAGATAATCTGTCATACTTTGCTGTCCCATGTTGATTTTCGGATTCCTAATAGATCTCAACAACTGTTTCATATCACTTTTCATCGTACTACATACGAAACACAAAGTTTTTCTAATAGACTGTTAAGGAATTATAATGCAAATTTTAGTGATTTAGAACTTTTTAGATATAGTATGATAACATTTAAAAACAAAATAAAGTATAGACGTATATAAGTATATAGCAACTCTAAGGCAACGACAGTAACAATTTATCTGTTATCTTTGTTATTACTTCTTTTTGTAAATTATTATATATGCATTCTTTTTTTTTGTAACTATAATTACTGTTTTACTATTTGGAGTTGTTGCTCTGTAAGTATTCATTGTATAAATAATTCGAGAACCTGAAATTTTTAAGCGTAATTCTTATATTCTATGTATAGGTTACCGGCAAAGTGTAAAATTCATGCATTCTATAGAATGCCTAGCTCGTTTAGGCAATGTGTGAAATATTTTCTTTTTCTTTAATTATTATATACTTTGCCTAGGCAATCTATAGAAATTCTATAGAATGCCGATAAGAGATTAGGTAAAGTAAAAAATAAAAGATAAATTACCATAATACCAAACGCCGGCAATGTGTGTTATTGTGTAGATATTGAAAACAATAAGCATTAACTGTTACTCGTGTTGCGGGTGGCGGGAGAGCCGAGTGGGGGTGAAGTCAACACGAAATAACATGCATTAATCTAAAACTAACTTGAACTAACAGGAGTTTATGTCTTAAGAAGAAGGTTATCTTTACTTTCAAGTATCACAACAGGTCATTATGAAATGAATAAGTATAAAATGAAAGACAAATTAGCATAATTATATCTTTTGTTTATTCAAAATTAACAATATTCAGATTATCAACTGTCAACAAAAGACTGCGTAGGGAAATGAAATTGGAGACTTTGGCAGTCTTTGAAAAATGAAACGTTGGTTTAATTTGTAAAAGAAATACCTTTTTTTAACTTTAAAAAGAGAATATGGTAGTTCAGGTTAGTTAATGTCATACCGTATTGACTACACTCCCACCGCGCTCCCCCGCCACCCAGTTAATGCATATTGTTTTCCATACCTATTATACACATTATCGACTGTACGTTAGGTAGTCTATAGAAGGCCTAGACAAAGTACAAATTAAAGGATATTTTATACATTGTCTGAATGTTTTAGGCATTCTATAGAATGCCTAAGTATTCTATAGAATGCTGGATTATATACTTTGCCGGTAACATATATACATTATGTAATATACATTTTTAGAAACAAAGAAGAGATATAAATAAAACAATTATTAACAAAACAGCTGTGACGTCTCCGTGACCAGGCATAGCATTATGCTCTTAAATTCAAATTCATCAAGTTCTAGACTTCTTCTCGTTATTGGAAATTGCTCGTACTAATTCCTATAAAGTTAGTGCTCCAAATATTAGTTTTAGTTATGTTGGAATACCCAATTGTCATGACATTTCTGTTAGATCCGTTTAATTATCATACAGTACTTCAAACTATTTTAAAAGTTGTAGTCTCATTACCTCTAGTTCTCTGTTTTAATATTATTTCAGACGAAACCAATGACAAACCGTAAATAATTACCATACCACATGGACAAATTAAAATACAACACTTGGATAAGTTCAAAAGGTCCATAAATCTGTCTGAGGCCGTGTATATTTCTGTAAAACAATAAAACAGACGTTAATAAACCATCTAAATGACGACTCTGGCTTTGACATGCGATATACCAGGTCAACTTAAAAATTTTAAGCAGTGATATTGTTTTTCAAAGAAATTAAAATAATTTTCTTGTTATGTTCCTTTGGTGTTGAGTAACAATTATCAATCTTGTTTTATTTATTCAAGTTGTATTTCCTTAAAGAATCCGTAATTTAAAAATCTTTTACTAAGTTTTTGTTAAAATGGTCTACAATTACATCATGGTGTCGCCTATTTTTTTTTTTTTTAATTTTAATCAGGTTGTGAGATAAATCGGATGCCAAGACTTGTTAGAGCAAAAAAATGACTTCAGTTGTAGTTTAATTGTCATCTTGGTAAAGAAATAATCGTGCTTTTTCTTGCGTATCTCTCCGATATGTCCCAAAAGTCCGTCGTGAGTTTTGGGTGCGATGTAACTCTAGAAAAGACAGCTGATTGGTTTGTTCTATATCTCAAGTGAACTCAGCTTTCTGGTGGATGACGTTTAGATGGTCTAGAAACTTAAGCAGTTGGTCTCTACCGGGCCATACGACGAATTCGCTATCGGCGTATCGATCTGTATCTCTGGCTTCAGAGTTATCCCTTTCATTGCTTTCCTCTCAACATAATGCATGAAAAGATTGGTGACTGCTGGTGATACTGATAATCCTATAGCTGCACCATTTATTTGTGGTTATATCCCAGCATACCAATTGACACTGTAGTCAGTTCCCGTAACAAGCTCTAAAGAAGCTGACAGGACGATCGGTGAAACTCAGGATTCATTTTATCAATATACATATCATTAGAATGTATCTATGCTCTAACTATATAGAATAATTATTCTTTCCCAAAACAAAAGCTGTTTGTTACTGCGCTCCCTATTATTGTGCTCCTAATTCCAGCATTTATTTATAAATTTAGATAAAAAGTAATCCCAAACAACATTAGTTCAAAGAATTAACAATTACCAAGAATCAGAGCCTTTTGGTAGAATGTAAAGGGGAAGGCAAAAGTTGACCGTATCTCGACAAGTCGAAATCCGCTGAATGCTGGAAAGTTCGCAAGCCAATAAATTTCCAAGACATGTAGCAAATACATAATCAGCATCGGCGGTGGCGCGAAAGCTCCAGCCGAAATTAATTCGGCTCACGTTAACGAACGTTACTAAATTAAAGGAGAGGCCATGCAGAAGGACCGTTGCCCGTTTTATTGTACCGCCCACCGGCCACTGCGGTCAGCATCGTTGCTGACACACACGCTACTGCAAACTTTGCTGCTGATTTATTTGTTGTTCTAATTTACGTCGCCATTAATTAGCAAATTTTGAGCGTTTCTGCAAATTTCTGCATTAATTATACCCACTACACATTTGTCATTCTCCTCTAAACGAGACTTGTATGTACTATGTTTAACTTTAGAGAAGTTGTATATTTTATTTATATAAAACATTGAGACTTTGTCACCGAAACGGTAGTCAACTTATTATTTTCAAAGATTTTTTTTATTTATAAAAAACGGAAAATAAAATGCCATTGGACTTTACCTGAGGAGTAAGTTATGGTGAACATTGACCATAACCCACTCCAACCTATGTTTAGGGTTTAAATTTCTACCTGCAGCTTTTGTTTTGAAACCTCAAAATTTTTATTTTGCCACTTGTTATACAGTCAGTCCAAAAATTCTCCATATACCACCTGCTTTCTGTACTATTTTTCTGTTGTTTGTGTGTGTTTAAATTAATATTTGAAACTTAACCAACGAGGATTAGTATTAAAAACAACTAACTACGGAACATTTTATTTAGAAGTTACATCATTGTTATAAAAATGTAAACAAAATTAATGTCAAAAAAGTCTCCATACACTTAACAATTACCAATAATAGTTTGACGGAGTTTAAACGGAAAATAACAACTTCGTTTAAAACTAATATTTAGTGGGACCGCCGTTGGCCTTGATCATCTCCTGTAACCTTTTTGTCATGCTTGCAACCAGCTTTCTAGTAACTTCAGCTAGTATGTTCCCTCATTCGTTCAACATTCTGTTTTTTAATTCTCTATTTAAAACATTATGTTTGGGAACGCGCCGTTTAAGTTTCTCCCATAAATGCTCGATGGGGTTAACATCGGGTGATTGCGGAGGTGTATGAAACTGTTGTCGCACATTATGGATCATCCATTCTCGCACCAAGTTTGCGGTATGTTTCGAATCATTGTCCTGTTGGAAAATGTATCTTTTTTCGAATGCTAATTTTTGGATACTTTCTCTTAAATTGTCTCTCAAAATGTTCAGGTAAACATGTTGATCAATGGTACCATCAATAAAATGTAAATTTCCAACCCCACATATGGGGACATGCGTCCCCAAAGCAGAAAACTGCCACCCCTTTGTCTCACCGTGGAATAAATGTTTTTAATATCGAATGCGGTATTCTTCTTTCTCCAAACTTTAATTCTGCCAGCAGACCCAAAAAGGTTAATTTTAGTTTCATCACTAAACATTACGAATTCCCAAAATTTAGTAGGTTCCCTAGCAAAAGCTAACCGCTTTTTGTGATTAGCTTCCGCAATTAACGGCTTCTTCCTGGCTGCACACCCTTTATAGTCTGCCCTGTGTAAACAATTTCTCACTGTTTGTAAACAAACATATTCCGAAAATAGTTCCCGTACTTTTTTTAATTTTGGTGCACTTTTTTAGGGATCTATAATTATTTGTCTAACAATACTGGCCTCTTCACGTGGAGTCACTTTCTTGGGACGACCGGAGCATGGTCGAATATTATTAATTGGTTTACAATGTACTGAACAGTAGCATGCAACTTTTTAACAATTTTTCCTGGATTTCTGTACGATTTTTCATCTTTCCACAAATCAATTATGATCTTTCGAACTTGAAATGGAATTTGACAATTTCTCAAACTCATTTTTAGTGTTCCGTACGGAACACTTATAAGATCACTTCGGTGTCTGTCTGTCTGTCTGTCTGTCTGTCTGTCTGTCTGTCTGTCACACCCCGATTTTCTCCGAAACTATTTGACATAGAAAGGTGAAATTTGGTAATAATATAGGAATTGATGGCCTCATCAGAGTCATGTAGTTTTGAGAATTAAATTTTGACTCAAGGGGTTAGTTTTGGGGGGTGAAGTCGGAAGTGAAAAAAAATTTTTTTTACTAGGTCTTCGAGTGTGGTGTCAAATGAAAGCTTGTGAAAACACGAGTAAAAAATATATATATAATATTATACTTGCGCGCACTTTTCTTTGTATTATTTTTAAAAATTCGCGAAAAATCGCTGTCCCGGGCCTTATCTCGAAAAGTACTTATCAAAAAATTTCGAAAAAATTCTGGAATATTCTCCACATGGTGTAGATTGAACGAAAATTATCACGAGTGCATTACCTTTAATAATTTATATAGTACATAAAAAAAACAAAAATTTCAAGGTCATCAGATTTCAGTAAAGATTGGAAACAAACTTTGTTGAAAACTGATTTAGGGTGTGTTTTGTGAAGTCACTGATCATTTTATACCACCGTAACATAAATTTTGACTTAAGGGGTTCGTTTTGAGGGGTGAAATCGGAATTGAAAAAAAATTTTTTTTTACTAGGCCATCGAGTGTGGTGTCAAATGAAAGCTTGTGAAAACACGAGTAAAAAATATATATATAATGTAATACTTGCGTACACTTTTCTTCGTATTACTTTTAAAAAATCGCTGTCCCCTACCTTATCTCGAAAAGTACTGATCAAAAAATTTGAAAAAATTCTGGAATATTCTCCACGGGGTATAGATTGAACGAAAATTATCACGAGTGCATTACCTTTGATAATTTATTTGGTATTTAAAAAAAAAAAAACAAAATTTCGAGGTCACCAATTTTCAGTAAAGATTGGAAAAAAACTTTGTTGAAAACTCATTTGGGGTGTGTTTTGTGAAGTCACTGATCATTTTATACCACCCTAACAAAAATTTTTATTTTAAAAACAATCTACGTACGGAACACTAATTGTGCAAGTTCAACTTGCACTTGACCGGTTTTTAATATTACTTTGAAAACCCACTGCAAAATTACTAGCACCAAGTGACAAATTATAAAGTATGGCCCAAACCTATTCATTCATTTGTTTTCAGTTTAGCGAGCAATAGGTGGCTTGATAAAATACGGCTGATTATAACGTGTTTTTTTCAATGTAGTTTTTTGAGTATTTGGAGGCTTTTTTGACATCTTAATAATTTTGTTTACATTTTTATAACAATGATGTAAGTTCTAAATAAAATGTTCCGTAGTTGTTTTTAATACGAATCCTCGTTGGTTAAATTTAAACATGTTTTCTCATAGTTCCAATTAGTTAGTTAAACATAACAGAAACATAGTATAGAAAGCAGGTGGTGTATGCAGACTTTTTAAACTTATACAATTTACGTAAAATTATGTAATTGACACGTTTAATGTAATATTAAAAAATTGGTAGAATATTTTACCCACTACTTTTCTTTAAACATGCAGTACTAAGATAAATACTAAACTTGACTGTCTCACACTAAATAGTACAATCCATTTTATGGTGAAATAAAAAAATGGAATTTTTAATGATAAAAAAAAGCTGGCCAAGTGCAAGTCGAACTTGCGCAATCAGTGTTCCGTACGTTTGATTGCTTTTGAAATAAAAACTTTTATTACGGAAGTATAAAATGATCAGTGACATCACAAAACACACCCCAAAGTTATTTTCCGATCTGAAAACTGATTGAAAATTTTGTTTTTTTTATTTACCAGATAAATTATTAAAGGTGATGCACACGTGATAACTTTTGTTCACTCTACACCATGTGGAAAATATTCCAGAATTTTTTCAAAATTCAGTACTTTTCGAGATAAGGGAGGACAGCGATTTTTCGCAATTTATTAAAAATAAATAAAGAAAAGTGTGCGCAAGTATTACATTATATATATTTTTGAAGTGGTGTTTTTACAAACTTTCACTTAACAACCCACTCGATGACCTGGTAAAAAAATTTAGTTTCACTTCCGATTTCACCCCCCAAAACTAACCCCTTAAGTCAAAATTTTACTTTCAAAACTACACGGCTTTAATGACGACATCAATTTCTATATTAGTGCCAAATTTCAACTTTCTATGTCAAATAGTTTCGGAGAAAATCAGGTGTGAACACGGACAGATAAACACCGAAGTGATCTTATAAGTGTTCCGTACCGAACACTAAAAACTACAACCCTCTCTTTTAAAATCACATTAAACAAACTAGGTGCTTTCTGCCAAAAAACCTCTTGATATGTAAATAAAAATAAACCTTTTTTGTGATGTGTCGCTAGATTATTATTTCTTATGAAATTGGAAGTTAACAAAATATATTTTTCGTTGAGGATTTCGGCGGGTTATTTTTTCACGAATACTATACTTCTTGTTAGTAGGGAAAGTAAATACAATAAATTACATACTGAACCGTTTGTTTTTCTAAAACTTGTCCTGTATTCAACTCAATATTTTCTTAGGTTACTATGTAATCAGATCTCAATCCCTTATACAGTATTTCTGTTAAAATTAGAAATAAAATAAGAATACTCAAATACTACCTCATCATCACTGTGACCCGTAGGAAAAATATTTTATCCTAAATATTCAAGATCTCAATCAAAAACTAGGAAAAATTTGCATAATACTATTAAAAAGATATACGAGGCTGGTTTGAAAAGTCCGTGCAAAGTCCGAGAGATGGTACCACCGGCGCGTATCGAGGTCATGTTTAGTTAGTAGCATCTCTTGAATGAACGCACACCAAGTTTCAGCCATATTGGTCTATTTCTTTGTGTTTGGCATTCGTGTGAATCAAGGAAGTCGAGTGATTTTTAAGAAATGGACGAAAAAGAATTTCGTGTGGTGATTAAACATTACTTTATGAAAGGCAAAACGCCTCAGAGACTAAAGAGAAGCTGGATAAACATTATGGTGACTCTACACCTTCGATTAGAATAGTTTATAAGTGGTTTCAAAATTTTCGGACTGGCCATATGGGCACAAGTGACGCTGAACGTTCTGGACGGCCTGTGGAGGTTACGACTCCAGAAATCATTGATCAAATCCATGATATGGTGATGGATGACAGAAGAGTTAAGGTGCGTGAGATTGCTAGTGCTGTGGGCATCTCGACTGAACGGGTACATAATATTTTGCATAAACGGAATCGTGTGAAGTGTTGCAAGGATGGTTTGCAGCTGTTCCAGAAGAATCCGGAGGACTTTAAGCATCGTTTCGTCACTGTGAATGAAACATGGATACATTACTATACTCCTGAAAAACGCCCGCGATTGGCCCACAAGAAAGTCCTTTTCCATCACGACAAGGCACCAGCACACACCTCAGCAGTTGTGGTCGCAAAATTAATGGAAATAGGATTCCAACTCGTTTCACATCTCCCCTATTCTCCAGACTTGGCTCCCTCGGATTACTATTTGTTCCCCAATTTGAAGAAATGGTTGGCGGGACAAAGATTTTATTCAAACGAGGAGGTGATTGCAGACACTAATGGATATTTTGCAGACTTGGACAAATCCTATTATTCGGAAGGGATCAACAAACTAGAACATCGTTGGACGAAGTGTATAAGCCTAAAAGGAGACTATGTCGAAAAATAAAAAAAAGGTTTACCCCCAAACACATAAGTAGTTTTTATTTTTGCACGGACTTTTCAAACCAGCCTCGTAATAACCTCCACCCCTTTTAATTTCTTCCCACGTTAATAATGAAAATAATGAAAAAAAATGTAATGTTTCATTTCCTTGACTGAAAGAACTCCGAAAAAGATCTATAACAAGACAAAAACTAACTCCCTTTTTTATTTCCTTTTTCCATCCCTGTGGCACCGTTTTTTACAAATAATTAAGTAGGCTTAAGATTTGCCAATTCTTTCATCAAAAAATCCTGGAAAATTTCTCATAATACTACTGAAACTAGGCAAGATTCTTCCATCTTTTTTACCCCCTTTCCCGATTAAAATAGGCAGCAATAAAAAATCACTTAATTTTCATATTCCTACAGTCTGAGAATCCTGAAAAGAACATGTAGCAAAGTCAAACAGCAAGGTTACTACATAAATTCCTTTGTCAACCTTTTCATAGATGGATTTGTAAAAACTAGCAGATGCAGTCTGTACAGAATACCCTGAACGAAAACCATGCTTTACATTACAAAGAATAGTGTATTTGTTGAAGAACCCAATTATTTTTTCGAAAATTTTAGGAAAACTGCTAACCACAGATATTAATCTGAAAGTTTCAGCATTATTTCTATCTTCGTATTAATAGTGTAATGTAACGTTTCTTTTTTTATAGTAAGCACGGATTAAATGCAGGATTTTCGTATGAACAGTATTAAAATATAGTCATTTCCTTATACCTTGGTGTATTGTAAGACTTCCGTCAGATTTTAGAGACGCGCCTCATTCAGCTCTCTGGTGTATATTTCCTGTTTAATTGAAATCTTACATTTATTAACTAGTTTTGGAATTGTTCTGGCTGAATCTTTGCCGCTTGGGATAACCTCTGTGATTTTACGTTCTGTATTGTTTTTATCAATACCACATATGGTTCAGTTAGGACTATTTCATTTTCTTACATTAAGGCGTATTTTAGAGATGTATTTTGGTTTAAATTAACTACCATAGTTTTAATATGTACTAAATCTAAATTATTTATTTTTGTTGTTTATTCATTTCTCTCTCATGGTTGTGATCGATAGATCTTTCTTTATATGCATATCTTACCCTATCTATTTTTTAATTTTAACCATGTTTGTTGAATGTACCCTTATCATCTGGATCATGCTGAATTAAGATATAATCACTTCGTTTGAGCTAGCTATAATTATTTTTTGGACATTTAGCTTTTTGTATCAAATTCTTCATTTCCTATGTGAGCATCAGCATGTAGAGAGGTACTAGTTAATTTCTTTGTTCCCTTTTTTGTGGTATCGTCCACAGCAACAGAATTACTTCGGTTATGTCATTCTGGAAAAAAAAATCATTTGATAAGTTTCAGTAGTTTCACCATTTCTTTTTTTCGTCTATTTAATCATACACTCTCCAACAAAAACGTCCTCTTTTTTACAGAGTGAGATATGCCACAGTGTCCTTCTCTTTCAAAGCACGAGCCATGGGACGTTCAATAATGTAGAATTATTTTAAAAAACTTAAAATCCATTCAAATAGTACAATTGTTTTTTTATAGAGTTTAAAGTACCAGTTTTACAGTGCTAGTTTAAAATCAGTATTTTCCGGGAACTTTCATCATCAGATTTTTTTTACCAACAGCTTCTTTATCTTCGGTTTTATCATCAGAAAGATTTTCCTCAATTTTTCTACCCGATTTCTCCAAGAATTTTCGTCAGTATATGCCACGACTTTTTTAGTTTTTGGCTTCTCTATTTCTGCCACTATAAGACTATATATTTATAAATATAATTGGGACAAGGCTTAATGCAGGGATGCCGTTCGGTTACCGGACAATTTTTTCTGCTGAAGACATCAATGGGCGACTAATTAATTATTAATTTTTTTTATAGCCATAGCTTCTATAGAGTAAATAACTTTTATAACCTTTTAATAGCTAAATTGTAATTGCCCTGATATGCTTTTATATTGAAATGTATGAAAACAACGTTTGACAGGCAAAATGTCTTTTAAAATTAAATTACTAAGGCGAGAGGCGAGAGTCGTTTATTTTATGTGTAACCATAGACATAGAGGATGGACTGAGCATTAACCTCATAAAATTGACCACTCTCTAGAAAGAGACAAAGCGATTGTGCGGCCAATACCTGTCTCTTTTCTCTAGGCCTGTAATAAACACGGCGTAGTACCCCCGAGACGGAATTCAAGGCGAGCAAAGCCCCATATCCGATTTTAGTTCAAATAGAACACTCAGTCCATCCTCTATGTCTATGTGTGTAACCAATCAAATTTTAATGTTAGCAAGTTATGTACATATTAATTTTGAACACCTGCCTACGCTTTCATATAGTTTTGTTTACACATCAAGGTATGTTTTACAAAATTTTAGGAACTTGGATAAATGGCTGTTTAATTTAGTCTCACTATAATCTTTTTGTTTTACTGTTTAGTTGATAAACCATTAAATTTGTGAGATCTAGAATTTCCTGCTTTTATACTAGTACAGAATTTGGAAGTAAAATCAAACAGGTGCTGCCTAAGAACGCTGCCCATACTCTCTGATAAAAAGAACGAAGCAGTCAGCATAAAATAATATGCTTTTTTCGCATTATTCAGTAGGTTATCTAAATGTCATAAATCACCACGAACTATTTAAATCTAGATAAGCTGATCTAACCCAAGCTAAATATTCAGCAAATCTCAAAAACCGGCCAAGTGCACGTCGGACTTGCTCCATTAGTGTTCCGTACGGTCATTGCTTTTAAAATAGAAAAAAATGTTATGGAGATATAAAATGATCACAAAATACACTCTAAATGAGTTTTCAACAAAGTTTGTTGAAAACTTGAACCTTTTGTTTTTTATATACCAGAAAACCTTGAAAAATTTGTTTTTTATATACCAGAGAAATTATCAAAGGTAAGACACTCGTGATAATTTTCATTCAATTTTCACTTATTCGAGAATATTTCAGAATTTTTCAAAACTTTTTGATCAGTACTTTTCGGGGTAAGGGGGAGTAGCAGCGATTTTTTAAAAATATTATGAAGAAATATTTGCACCAGTATGTACAATATGAAACGTAATTCTATATCTCAACAATCACCATGTTTTTAATTAGACATACTCGCTAATATATGCCATATATAACGAGTTGAATAATATCCGCGATATCTACAAGTATAAAACTACATGTGAGTAAGTTTATAACAGCAACAATTTTTAAATATCGACTGGACGTTACATAAGAATCAACGAACTACACCAAATGTCTAATATTTAAACCATAAGACAACACACAGAAGAAATATCTAACAAATTTTATATAACAAAACATAAATATCCACCCTAACACGTAATATACACAAACTAGACAAGTAGACCATCCCAAACAAAAACCATTGTACCACAGAATTACCAATTTATTTCGAGGGTCCATAACATGTAAATACAAATATGAGCATCTAAATAAGATTAATAAGTGGTCAGCAACAATCATACAAATTGAACAATTCATCAAGATAAAATTAGGTTTAAGTTTAAACATAATATATTGTAAATTGTTAATAAATTGTTAAGTACAGTGTAAATAAATAATAAACCAAAATAACAATAATAATAATCATAATAAAAATAAATCTAGGCTTCCATTAAAGCGCCAAACTCAACCAAACTCACATCAAAATAGAGCTCAGAACCTAATTCAAAAACAGACTCACGAAACTTTTACAAACAAAACTCAACTCCAAGAATCTCACTAAAGCCATCAACACGTTCGCTACCTATACTCACATATTTATTTGGTATCATCAAATGGTCACACACAGACATAGAAAACATTCACATCCTTATACGTTCTCAATTCACCAAATATAGGAAATTACACCCTAACGCACGCAAAGAATGACTTACTATCGAGAGGAAGGCAGGAAGAAGAGGAATCATAGATATAAGACCACTAGACATAAAACAATTATTTCACACCAAGCAAACCAGCCTCCACACAGCAACAGTGTAAGCAGAAAAAAATTACACACCTCTCGACTTATCTCGGGCAGACCACCCAGCAGATACACAGTGTTACACCCAATTACAACAGGAAAAGGTGAAAACATGGTCAGAAAAAGCACTCCACAGAAACACAGATACCACATAGAATAAGACCACGTAAATAAAAACTATCATACACCTGTTTATAGGATGGGCAGATGAGAATCAGTTAGTTCGCTAAATAGATCCTATATAAAAGTTAGATAATAAGGCTGTAGTAGCTTTTTCAAATTTTGTGACCCGTTGATCTCTCGGTACCCTTTTCCCTTTCAGTTTTGTTTAAATTTTCTTCTTAAACAACAATTTTTAATTATTTGGTTCACACCATTTCGGATTACTTTACGTCTTTTTACAGACGTAAGGCTGCGAAAGAAGAAAGGTAGTAAAAATAAACAAAACAAGTCGTAAACTAGTGCAACTTTACTCTAATGCAACAATTATATTGGGGTGCTGGGATTTTAATGATCTTCAGTGGTAGAAAGGTGTAATTGCCACTGTGGTGGCGAGTTGAACGGAAATAAGGTGTTGTCTTTGTTAAATTTATCTAGACAAATTTTAAGCTGGATATTTTTAAAAAAGTTAACATTAACCACATATCGGCAATATAGTAAATTTATTCATTTTTATTAAATCTTTGTATCTTTCTACGTAGTACATACCTACATGATGTAAACATAGCCACTTACTATAATTCCATTATTGTTATGCAAGGTTCCGCTGTTAACAATGCACTGTCGTCAAGGAAGAGGATCGGGAAGCAGTTTAGTCTGTCAAATGTCATTATAGGCGCGCCACATTTGTCATCGTGAGTCATATAACATACGGACATATCATCGATTAAGGCTTGACAGATTTATGAGCGTTTCTAGTTCGCTTTTGTTTGCTGTTTTATAATTTGTTTAAAGTAGTTATTGTACTGTGTACTGTTCATTGTAATTACTCTACCATCACATATGTAGGAAATAATTGCTTATTAACGATAGTGTGAAAAATGTTCTTATTTTTACTTCTCTAGCTGAAAGGAAATTTTTTATTTGAAATGTTATATTAGTTATTAAGTTATTGTACTCGTATTTAATAGACGGTGGTTAAAAATATCTACAACAAAAATTATAATAAGAAAATTTTGCCATATGGGAGTCTCTGGACGGTTCAATAGAACGATGTTTAGTCTCACAATTGATAATTGGCAATATTTCATAAATTAGAAAATAATATTTAGATGTTGGAGTGTAGGAGGAAGACAACCGACAAATGAAATTATTTCAAAACTTTTAGAATGGGAAAAAATGAAGCTTCATTTGGTCCAAAATTATTTTAAAATTAATTCTCCTACATCTGTACGAAAGACACGTGCTGCACTACGTCATCGAAACTATAGAAAATGTACCCATAATATAAATTGTCAATCCAGGAAGAAAGGGAAATTCGTGAAAGGGACTCTTTGAGTCTAATACTAGTCAGTTTAATAATAGATGAAATAACCCACCAAGTGCAAGCCGAACTTGCGCAATTAGTGTTCCGTACGTTGATTGCTTTTAAAATAAAACTTTTTGTTACGGGGGTACAAAATGATCAATGTCTTCATAAAACAAACTCCAAATGAGTTTTTAACAAAGTTTTTTTTCCGATCTTTACTGAAAATTTTTATTTTTTATATATCGGATAAATTATTAATGGTGATAATTATCGTTCAATCTACACCCTGTGGAGAATATTTCCGAATTTTTTCAAAATTTTTTGATCAGAACTTTTTGAGATAAGGGGGGGCAGCGATTTTTTGCAATTTTCAAAACTAATACAAAGAAAAGTGTGCGCAAGTATTACATTATATATATTTTTGAACTCGTGTTTTTACAAGCTTTTATTTGACATCCCACTCGATGACATGATAAAAAAAAAAATTTCACTTCCGATTTCACCCGCCAAAATTAACCCCTTAAGTCAAAATTTAACTTTCAAAACTATACTGCTTTGATGAGGCTATCAATTCCTATCTGAGCGCCAAATTTTAACTTTCTATGTTAAAGAGTTTCGAAGAAAATCGGATGTGACAGACGGACAGACACCGAAATTATCTTTTAGTGTTTCGTACGTAGTTGTACTTCAAAATAGTCATTACGGTTATCTGTCGTGAAATCAAAAATGCTTTGAACCATTTCGGGTGTTTGAATTGATATTGGTCTTCTTGTGTATGTGTCCTCTTTAATATGTGTGTTTTTGATAAGCAATCAGCTGTGTCCTCTTTAATATGTGTGTTTTTGATAAGCAATCAGCACTTGTTTTATCATTTTGAATTTTTTGTGGCATTTGTGCCATGTTTTGGGAACAATGTACTTACAGGTCGTTGTTTCTTGTTATAATGAATGTTTGTCTTAATCGTCTATTAATAATTCGCTCTCATATTTAGAATCAAAATCGTGAAGAGCTTTAAAGTGTCACACTAAACTTCTAGATAATGCCATTAGTTTATAATGAACAGCAACAGTCCGAAAAATGAATTGCCGCACTGTATATATATATATATATATATATATATATATATATATATATATATATATATATGTATATACATATATATATATATATATATATATATATATATATATATATATATATATATACATATATATATATATATATATATATATATATATATATATATATATATATATATATATATATATATATATATGAATTATCGCGGGCACGTTCTTACTTGACAGACTGTCAAGTGTAGATATATATGTATATATATATATATATATATATATATATATATATATATATATATATATATATATATATATACATATACAGTCTGTCAGGTAAGAACGTGCCCGCGATAATTCATTTTTGGTAGATGCGATTCTAGCGATTCAACAAAAAATCGGTAGAGGGAACCTTTGTCTACTACACATTTTAGTAAAAGTATCAGTCGATTCCGAACTTTCGTCGAAATCAAGTAAAATCCAAAATGAGCCACTTATTTGCGCGTCGATTCGAAGTAGTTTTTCTTGGTTCCCATCCAAAGGGGCCTAAAATGACACATTGCGCGGCCGTTAAATATATTAAAAAGTCGGTATCGTTTGTGAATAAGAGTAAGTAAATCATTTTAACGAGACGAAAAATATTGACGATTGGCTAAAACGTGGCTCGGTAGGCAAAGTCACTCCGAAAGTCGAAAAACGAATTGTGTCTTTCTTTTGACAGGATCCGAAATTGACTCCGTCAAGGAGCGGTAAAATTACGAAAATCTGGTTTGAATGTGTTCCATGATACCAGTTTCATTTCTGCAAAATCGCTAATCATTTCTTTCAGATCTAATTTACTAAGTTAGGAATGTGGAATCTTTGGCACAATGATACTACTCAGTATATATCACCACTACACCAAACACTTTATTTTTGCACTCGACGCGCGTTTCGCTAACCATGTTAGCTTCATCAGGAGCGATGATTGACTGAGTCAATCATCGCTCCTGATGAAGCTAACATGGTTAGCGAAACGCGCGTCGAGTGCAAAAATAAAGTGTTTGGTGTAGTGGTGATATATACTGAGTAGTATCTAATTTACTACTCAATTCGTGTTCAGTGATCAACATTGCTAACCCATTAAAACGATTTTGTGTAGTCATAGTTCTTAAATAATTTTTTATTATTTTTAATTTAGAAAAAGTTCTTTTGCCGGTAGCAACAGTTATGGGCAGCGTTAACAAAATTCTTAGAGCGATGCTCAAATTTAGCCCAATTTTAAGGGAAGTAATGAATTTAAAAACGTCAACTGGACCTTCTCTCTTAGTTAAAAGTGAAGAAACCAGGCCTGTTTCGTCAGCCAGATCGAAAGCGTTAAGATCGGACGAATCACCATCTGTCAAGACGTTTTCGAGATCTTTACAATGTGCCAGTAATCCATTTATACACATGTCTTTAAGTTTATAAACATCATATAAAAATTCGAAAAACTCATTGTGTCAGTAGGTTGAATCTCAGCTCCAA
Organism: Pachyrhynchus sulphureomaculatus; assembly: GCA_019049505.1. Lineage (NCBI taxonomy): Eukaryota > Metazoa > Arthropoda > Insecta > Coleoptera > Curculionidae > Pachyrhynchus > Pachyrhynchus sulphureomaculatus. Next base: position 71,009,346 of record CM032456.1, read on the forward strand.
TGCACTGATCGCCTGATCTATAGTAAAGAAAAAAAATTCTAATTGTATAATTGAAGTGTCCGTTACTTTGTGACAGTACATTTTAAATTTCTAAATGAAATGAAACGAATTACTTTGTTATTTGTCACTTATTTTTTAATTATTTTTAAAATAAGTGACAAATAACAAAGTAATTCGTTTCATTTCATTTAGAAAAAAAAAAATCTATTTTATAGTTTTGTTTTGGCTCTTGTATCAGTTTGTCTAAACTTTCATATGAAAAATTTCGTTTTGTAGTCCGAACACGATGACGTGATGTGGTCAATTCGAAGTTTTTTTCTACGTCGATTTCGCTGGCTAAATTTTCAGCTTCTAAGGAAATGTTGTTAAAGGGTTTCTTCCGATCTTAATTCTTTAAAAAAAATTAATGAGTTATTAAATAAATTAGTGGCTTCGGATAATTTAAAATCTTTGGACTACAGTAGCCTACTTATCGGATTAATACGATTCAAAATTTTATACCAAATAACTATTGAACATAAAAACTTAAATTGTTTTATTGTGGCTGGCCTCATCTCGAATAATATTATCTATTTTGGCATTCTTATAAATACCTAATAAAGCATTATGAATATCTCCTATTTGAAAACGTAAAGGTTTTAAAAAGTTCGCTGCCTCCAAAGAAGTTGCCATATCGTTAATTACTAAGTTTAAGGAATGACTGCTGCAAGGTACTTAAAATGCTCTAAGGTTTAAAGTTTTAATTCTTGATTGTACTTCCGATTTGAACCATTGTCGTAACCTTGACCTCTCATATTTTCCACTTTCAATCCATTTTCCCTAACTCTTCCAATAAAACTTGAAATAATTCCTTACCAGTAGATCTCTCAATAGGACAAAAAACCCAAAAAATGTTCATTAATTTTACATTCAAATCCCGATATTGATTGATCACTAGAAACCTATCTTACTACAAATGTCATTTGTTCAACCTTACTCGCATCGGGAATGCAGTCAAGAACAACCGAATAATATTTCGCTTTTTGAACTTGTTTTATCATTTAATAATCCAATAATTTCAGTCTGGATGCTTTTCCCTAAATATGACACTCTATTTTCTTCATTGTTGAGGATTCTACGAACGTGTTCCTTCATCATTGGGTCAAATTCAGCCAGCAATTGCATAAACTCTAGAAAATTTCCATTATTATGTACCCCGGAATGCTAGAGAACTTTCTCCAAGCAATTTAATAACTGATATTATACGTAAAATCACTTCATGGCATATTTAATTTCAGCATTAATAAATCTTTGTGTAGCTGAATCTACTGTTTGACCAGTTTTCAACCTTCGTTTTAGCTCTATCCATGAATTCAAATTATCTACATGAGTTTTTGAGTCTTCATGCTTTCTTAATACCTCACCAATATTTTGTCAGTTTCTATAACCCTCATTTGAAAAGAAACTAAACTTTAAATAATCAAAAAGTGTGCGATAAAAACAGAATACGGAATCTTTAAACACAGAATATATCAGCCAATCTTTCGCGACTTGTTTTCCATTTTTAAAAATCCTATGATAGTGTTTTTCACTTCATCTTGGATTTTGATTGTCAAACGGAAAATCGTAATGGAATAATGAACCTTTTCTAACTAGAAATATTCGATCTAAGTCGCTTATACGATCGGGCCATAATCCTGAGTCTGATGATAGAGTTAGGTTGAGGCTTCCTTCATTTCCCGTGGTAGTATCCATTGTCTCAAAACTTGTTCCTCTGTTCCTGGCTGGGATAACTCGCAATTTCATCTTTATTATTGGTGTTGTCTTGATAATTCAAATCCAAATCAGAAGTGACGATAGTGTTCAGATCCCGGCAACCGCTTGGCTTTTTGTTTTGTTTGGAACTATTTGCATCTTTTAAGAAGCTATGCAACGCTCGTGCCTGCTTTTGAAGGCATGATTCGAAGCTTAAAAATAGTCCTAACAGAGGGCGGACCCTAACCATAAAATTTACATTTAACAATAACGAATTTATTAGTACATATACAATGTATTATTAGCGTAGAAAAATCTCCAGTACAAAGATTACAATACGAATCTAAAGCCTCTCTTACCATTTAGCAAAATGAAATTGCTACTTTCCACATCACACTTGTAACTCATTAACTCAAACTGTACTACTACCGCAACCGGACGTTGATGCATAAATAAAGCATTGTTTTAAATCTGACTCTCTTATACGTGAGTGGAAAAAACTTGTTGAATCCTGTCTGCGGTGCTGGCGCGGGCGCATCTCACAATTTACATATAGAAATACCCAGAACTTCTGTGTATTTCTATAGACATGAATAGACAGGCTTCTGGCAGATGCGTGTCTATTCCTATTGTATTTGATTTTACTACTCATTTATTTTCTAAATTCAAGTAATCAAAATACACTCCTGGACAAAATTAACGCAACAATATATTAAATCATGCAAATTTCTATAATGAATTAATTTTAATAATTTTTTTTGAACACTGGTTACACTAAAAGTTAGAAAAAACTTATGTGGATACTTTAAAAGTGAATTAGCTACCAAATTTCTCTATAAGATTCGAATTAAAATTATTCTTAAGACCTAATAACAAAATCGTTGAAATTGAAAATAATGAAAAAAATAAACTGGGACACTAGTAGCAAAATTAATAGTGTAACTGGGACACTAGTAGCGTGTGTTGCCTCCTCTACTTCGGATGACAGCGTTTATGCGCCTAGGCATGCTTCTAATTAAATTTTGGATAAAATCTTGAGGAATTTGCTCCCATTCTGTGATAATTGCATTTTCAATTTCCCTCAGGTTTCTGGGTGCAGGTATATGACGTTTCACATTTTTCTTAAGGTGATCATGTTCTATCGGATTCAGATCCGGGCTTTTTGGTGGCCATTGCATAATCGGTATATCAACTTGATTAAGATAATCGAGTACCTCCCTAGCCACGTGAGGTCGAGCGTTGTCTTGCATAAACAGGAAATTGAGCCCCACAAAATGACCGAAAGGCATCACATGTTCTATTACAATATTTTCAAGATAGTAGCCAGCATTCATGGATCTCGTACGGACAGGAACTAACTCTGTGCGAGCATCAAAGCAGATGTCACTCCAGAACATAACAGAGCCACCGCCGAATGGAATCCTTGCAGAGATATTGCAAGGAGCAAACCTCTCTCCTGGTCTTCGCCATACTCGCTCACGACCATCTGGATGTTTTAGACTAAGCCTAGTTTCATCTGTGAAGAAAACTTGTCCCGAATAATCCATAGACCAGTTTTCGTGATTTCGAGCAAAACGTAACCTGGCAACTTTGTTCTCTCTAGTAAGCAAGGGCGCAGTGGCTGGTCTCCTACTGTTTAATCCAGCTTCACTTAACCGTCTTCTAACTGTTTTAGAAGAAATTGTGACATTGCGAACAGTTCGTTTCTTATTATAGAACTAGTGACAGTCCTGTTTCTTAAAGCATATTGTCTTATAAAACGTTCATCTAGGTCGCTAGTGCATCGTTTTCGTCCTTGCCCTAGCCTTCTAGAATAAGTTTCTACTTCATTCAAGCGTCTTACCATACGACTTGTTGTGGAACGATGTTTGCCTAACAAATCGGCATCATAACTCTGACAATATCCCTCGTCCAATAAAACTGAGGCTCGCACTACCTCGTGTTCAGTTAAATTCCTTGTTCGATTCATTTTTCTAATTCTTCGGGGTCAAAAATAAAACAGTCTACCACAAAAACGAATTACTTTGAAAAAGGGAACAATTTATAAGCTTACTTTTAAAGAAAATCTATCGCATTATTACAGAAAATTGTTCATCTTCTAAAAAATTCTTTAAAACTGTAAATCTAAACGAATTGTTTTGATTTCTGTCATGAACAACGAAACAAAATATGCATAGCCTACTATTCAAATACTCGATAAACTTTAAAACTGACATAAGAAAAAGATAAATTAATTTTAAGATTGTTGCGTTAATTTTGTCCAGGAGTTTATATTTTTGTGTGTTGTGTTTATTTTTTTGCGCTCTAGTAGTTCAGGCGGTTTTGCAGCCCCTAAATTTTGCCGCCGTAAGCGGTTGCCTGCGCTGCCTACCGCCTAGAGCCGGCCCTGCTGGGCGAAAATCACGCCGCGAAGAGGCTCGTTTGGGTCCGCGATAAGATACTAGAGTGACCCTCATATTCGTCGGACACTAACCTTATTGAAAACGTTCGGTCCTTTGTAAAGAGAAGGCTCAGAGGAAAGACGTTGAGGATCTCGCGAGATTTGAAAAATTTGCAGAGCATGAAGAAAATCTCTTCGACAGCGTGCCCTGAAGATGCTAGGTGATTACTGAAGCAAGAAGCGATTGGACAATTTACTAAGGTAATTGCATCGTTGTTAGCACACCAAAGAATACATTGATAGCAAAAAATGTTCTTGAAAAAATTCAAGAATACGGGCGGTCACGTTTTTACTTGACAGACTGTATGTTTCTTTCTAAAATATAACTAAAAAATATGAAATATATTTATCTTTTTGTTCCTGATTTTGATTCAGCTATTCAGATTAACGTCATGACTTTTTTTTGTAAAATATGAACTGGAAATGGTGTAGAAATCCATATAAAAAGTGTCGTAATTTGAAGTTAATAATATCAATAGATTTTATTTTGCAATACATCGTAATTATACCTTCATAATTTAATACCTAAGTATCAATTTTAAAAGGAAATAAATAAATCATTAACTAATTTAAACCAATTATTTCTCATATATAAAATCATATGAAATGAGCAATTATTTAAATTATTTATTGTGTTGTCACTGTATACCGTTTAAAAATTTTATGGTAGATTAATTAAAGATGTCCGTTTTAAAAAGTAGTAAATTAAGGAAATATTTATAACTGTATTATTAAATAATTATTTAATATCATTTGCTGAAATGGCGTAGAAAGAGTAAGAGTAAGAAAACATATTCTATAGTAAATTATAGGTGGTAATGGAGATATTTCAGGCTACTGTCGAAAAAACGCCGCTTCACGGTCTCCATGATTTCTTCAGATTCCTGTACAGTAATGTGGTTAAAAATAACGACTCAACCAACCACAAGGTTCATCTGTATCCTCTATCGACCACCAAGTGATACTAACTTTAGAACCCTTTTCGCTTCTCTTGCAGACACCATCGATCATTTACAAATTAACTATCCAAATGCCGAAACTGCCATCCTGGGCGACTTTAATGTCCACAACATCAACTGGCTTAAATATTCAAATACTACCGACGAACAAGGTCGTGAAGCCGAATCATTTTCAATCAGTTGTGACTGAACTCAGCTTATTGAGGAACCAACACGGATCCCTGATCGAGACGGGGAGTTCGCCAGTCTTCTTGATCTGTTTTTAACCATCAAACCGGAGATTTACACGGTCAGCGTAAATCCGCCGTTAGGTTCTTCCGATCATAAACTACTTTCGACATCGAGTATTCTACCAGTCAGTGACAGAGAGGCGCCTAAACAGCGAAAGATATGGCACCACAAATCTGCTAAATGGGAAGACCTCGTGGAATATTTTCGAATTTTTCCTTGGTTAGACGTTTGTTTTCGATCCGACGACCCATCTGACTGCACCTGGGAGGTTTCCGATGTTATCTTAGCTGATATGGAGGCTTACATCCCTTTTTCGAAGAAATGCTCTTGGTTTGACCGACAATGCAAAGAAGCTGTTGCTTTTAAACATCATGCATACCGACAATGGCGCGAAAATCCTAACACCATAAATCGTAACACCTTTGTTCGTGCCAGGAACAAATGCAAAGAAATTATCGACGAAACCAAGGGGGCACACAATCGACGGATTAGAAACAAACTTCTCGCTTGTCCTAACAATTCCAGGTCCTTTTGGTCAGTCGCTAATGCAGTTAGTCAAAATTTCACCAAATCCACCATACCACCACTTACACGGCCAGATAATTCTATTGCAACGACACCTGTTGAGAAAGCGAACTTGTTGGCTGAACTCTTTGCTTCACATTCTACTGTCGATTTCCAAGGAAAAACACCAACTACTATTCCCATAATGCAATCAAGGATGCCCGATATTGTTTTGAGACAGCGTATCATAAAACATATTTTGATGAAGCTAGACACCAAAAAGGCTTCTGGCGCTGACGGAATACCTGCCATAGTTCTCAAAAACTGTGCGAGGGAACTAACACCAGTTTTCTGTAGACTTTTCAACCTATCCTACAGAAAGAGAATATTTCCAAGTCATGGAAAGGACTATCTATCAGCATTTTCCAAAATATCTTGAAGGATTCAACATTATTAGCGATCACCAATATGGCTTTCGTAAAAATAGATCAACAGGAGATCTTCTGACTTATGTAACACATGTTTGGAACAACGCAATTGAACACTTTGGAGAATCTTGAGCGGTTGCTCTTGACATATCCAAGGCATTCGACCGTGTTTGGCACGATGGGCTGTTGGCTAAGCCACGTTCTTATGCTATGTCTGAAAAGTTCTGTTTGTGGCTCTCATGTTTCGTCAGAGAGCGTTCTTTACGAGTGGCAGTCGACGGATTTCTTTCTAACACCTTTACTATCAACGCCGGTGTACCCCAAGGCTCCATACTGTCTCCTACTCTCTTTCTCATTTATATTAACGATCTGCTGGAAAAGACCGAGAATCCAATCTACAGCTTTGCAGATGACAGTACACTTATCTCTTCATTCACTTTGAACGCTCGGACATCGGCTACTCAGACGAATATTCGCAGACAGCAGGAAGTCATTCAACTTAACAAAGACCTGGAAGAAATTCTATCTGGGGTGAGAGTAACCAAGTGGAATTTAACGCTACAAAAACCCAGGCGGCAGTTTTTTCTAAAAAAGTTAACGTTGCTGAACCCGACATAGTTATGTCGGGGCACTCCATTCCTCTAACATCGTCACTCAATTTGGTGGGCGTTAATTTGTTAGCAAATATGTCCTGGCATGAACATGTTGCAGGTATAGCAAGGAGAACTTCTCAAAAGTTGGGAATATTATTTCGAACCAGAAAGCTTTACACTCCACAACAACTGTTAATTCTTTACAGAGCTCAAATTCGACCAACTATGGAATACTGCTCCCATGTTTGGAGCTCCGCTCCCAAACATACACTGCATTTGTTGGATTCAATTTAGAGAAGAGCTGTTCGTCTGAGATGGAGACCCGGAACTGACCGGGGGCCTTGATTCGCTGGAACATCGAAGAACGGTTGGCGACTTGAGCCTATTCTACAAGTATTTTCATGGAAAGTGTTCGAAGGATGTGGCCCGCTTAATTCCTCCCAGAGCTGTGCATGTTAGAAGTACACGTCACGCTAATACTTCACATCCGTATGAGGTTCAGCTTGTTATTTCTCGTACAACGCTTTTCAAGCAGTCTTTTATATGGAGAACATCATCCCTTTGGAATAATTTGCCCAGGACTGTGTTTCTTACCGAGTACAATTTACAGCGATTCAAAAACAACGTGAATCGCTTTTTCCGCACCCGTGTCGCTCCTGTAGCGCTTTAGGGACTTCCCTGTAGCACGTGTGCTAGACCCATAAAAAAAGTAATGTTTTCGTTATAATCTGCTGAGATGAATTTTTTAATTTTGGAAAAATAGGCATTTTATGACATTTTGAAGATTAAAAAAAAATTATCAAAAATTTAGTTTTTTACGGTTTATACAAAATGTATGAAATGAAATATAAAAAAATTGCTCAACAGACTACAGAAAATGAACTAAGGAAAATTAAAAAAAGCAACCCAAAATATTGAAAACGTTTCCAGTTATCGGGGAGAACGTATAGAAAAGGATAGTGTTGAGAAAAACACATTTAAAGTTTTAAACGAAAAATATTTTAAAAAAATTGCTGTGAATTTTGTGTATTAAATTTTATTAGTCAACTTACGTTTAAACTGCCGTTCTAAGTTCATAGTGTACGTCTTCCTCTCCTTGAATTTTGTGATATGTTTGTGACGAATGAAAACCGACCGGTTCTAACAAATTACGACTACCTGCGTCCAGGCGCCACCACATTTATCACTATAAATTCACTATTAAAAGCAATTTTCTAATAATTTTTTTTAAATGTTCTTAAGACTATAGAGAATAACAGCAAATAATTTAAAACATCGAAAGTTTCGGATTTATGTAACCCCTTAAACTGGACATAGATTGGTTGCTGTAATATTTTTGCAATAATTAGAAATAAAGTTGCCACGAGATTTTCATTTCTTTCTTGTTGTTCTAACAGCATATAGTACAATATTTTCTATATATTCACATTTTTATAGTTAAGTTGAACATATCAGGTTCGAGAGAAGCACCTCGAACCTATGCTGATCATTTTTAGGTGTAACATAAGATCAGTACTCAGGGACAGAGAGGTCAAAGTTTTTGTCAATAACTTTGACATGATCAACCTGAGATGATGGATATGTTAATTCCTAAAAGCCAATTATTTCTTTAAACAATTGTTTGATATGATATGGTTACTGACATTTCTGGCAAGTATTTTTAAATTCACAACAGTGAAATCTTTTAGTTAGTTAGCTAACAGACTAAGTTATATGGTAGGAAGTCAACATACCTTTTACTATCCTAGCATTACAGGAATCTTATTAGACGATAGCATACTAAATAGAAATATTACATTGATTCGAAAGTGATTTCTTGTACCGACATGTCTGAAGGTGAAGTAACATGTTACATTTTCCATGATCCTGTGATGTACTAGAAAGATTAGGATATAACTTATTTAAAGTGATATTGGGACAATTACGGAGGATGTAGATAATTGAGTTGTGACTAGATTTCCGGGGTACTATTAGTTACTTTTTGATAAAAAGTAGAATGATGCATATTAGGCAACATCCAATCTCTTTTTTGTATTATATTCATGAGCTGAGTGATTTGTTTCAAAAATGGACTTATTATAATAAAACAAATAACACATGGGCTGAAAAGTCCCGGGCCTAACAAAGAAAACACGGTTTTTTTGGTTCAAAATTAGCTTTATTCATCAACGTAATCTCCATCAAGAGCAACGCAATCATTCCAGCGCCGCTCTAACAATGGCCAAACACTGCTCAGAATCATCAACACGTTCTTGTTTTTGATAAACAGTGAGCAAACGCGGCACCCACTTTGAACAGAGCTTTCTCATAGTCAAATGCTCATGCAATATCAAGCCAACACGTTCTTTTGATATCTTTACGATGTCAGCTAACTCACGCAACTTCACTTTTCGATCATTCAAAACGATTTTATGGATTTTTTTTATGTTTTCTGGTGTTACCGCCTCATTTGGACGTCCACTGCGTTCTGCATCATCGGTGTCTCTACGACCACGTTTGAAGTCAGCAAACCAACGTTTTATTGTTGTTTCTGATGGAGCGGAGTCCCCATAACACTTTTCAAGCCATTGCTTCGCTTGAACGGTGTTTTTTTCCCATCAAGAAGCAGTGTAAAATTAAAACACGAAATTGTTTTTGATCCATTGTTTTGAAAATAACAAAAGTAGCGTCACTCTTAGCACAATAACTCACAAACTAATGAATAGAATATCATGAAATTTTAACAGCTGTCTTTTGAAGGTTAGTATTAACTGAAAAAAAGGTGACTGCAATAAAACTAGCGCCATCTATGTGTTAGGCCCGGGACTTTTCAGCCCATGTGTTACACACATTTTACAAGTATAAATTTCCGCCAGCGTAAAAATTTTAGCATTGCTAAAGTATTTACGACAAGATTCTCGATACGAAATTGATGCAATAATTCTTACTGCATATTTTTGTAATAAAAATACTGGATGTGCGTTAATACAAGCCCTCCAGTTTAAAATATCATACAAAAGGACTGTTTCCATAATCATGAACTGCTTGATTTTATATCAAAAATTTAGTTTTGTCTAGCAATGAATTAACTGTTATAAAATTCAGATTAACACACGAGGGTTGCGAAAAAAATATTGCGTACAACTCGTGCACGAAATTTATTTGATGTTTCCATATGATTTTTTTTGGTTTCATCATCGACCACAAAAGTAGTGTTTTACGCAATAGTTACAAAAATGACGATTTCGAATATAAGCAGAAACACAAAAGTAACAAAAAAACTGAAATTTTGGGACCCTCCGCTAATTCTCATCTTTTACCCGCTGATTTCTGGCTTTTCCTTGCCCAATTTCGTCTAATACGTCCCGAAGGAGCCACAAAACATTTCTGGAAAAGCGACACCGGCGTCAACGAAAAACGAATGAATAGACACAAAAGAGGGAGATAAAGAACGCCAAGCTAAAAGGAATAATGCATAATTCGCTCATAAAATATGTCGGGGCTGCGAATTGAACGCTATCCTTCAAAAGGGGCAGGTTCGACCTAAGATTTATTGGGCAATAAAGTATTATAATTAAACGGGCACAGAAACCAGCGATGTCACTTTGGCTCGATCTATAAATCTAAAGGGTGCCGCGCACCATCGGACGACGAGGCGATCATACGGGGTGAAAGGTGAACTGAAAGGATGCAGGGTTGGATTTAAGAAAAAAAAAATTGAATCTTGGAACTCATTAGATATTCATAATGTTCAGTGGAATCATTAATAAATAAAGTAACATACGAATATGGATTGAAAAGTTCGTGGCCTAGTCAAGAAAATACGTAAAAAATATTTTTATTTTTCGACGTAATCTTCACCTAGCTCTATGCATTTCTTCCACCTGCTTTCCAAAGCTTCCACACCTGTTTCAAAAAAAGATTCCTCAAGGTTTTCAAAATACTCCTTAACTGCAACTTCGACTTCTTCATTTGATGATAATTTCTGACCCCTGAGGTGTTTTTTTAGGTTTGGAAACAGATGAAAGCCCAAAGGTGCCAAATTAGGAGAACAAGTTGTATGGGGCCGCAATTCGAAACTATAATCACGAATTTGAGTCATAGACTCAACAGATGTGTGAACGCCAGCGTTGTCCTGTTGGAACAAAACTTTCTTTCTCAGTAATCTTGGGCGTTTCTCTTTAATTTCTTGACGTAAACGACGCAAAAAGGTGCAATAGTAAGTCGAGTTTATTGTTTCGCCTTTTGGAAGGTAGTCCACCATAATAATACCTTTAGCATCCCAAAAAACTGATGCCATCACTTTTCCAGCCGACAGAATTGCCTTCGCTTTCTTCGGGGTCGGTTCATCAGATTTTTTTTCCACTGCTTGGATTGTTGTTTTGACTCTGGAGTATAGTGGTGAGCCCAGGTTTCGTTCATTGTCACAAACCTGTTAAGAAAATTTTGCGGATCAGCCTCAAACATCTCCAAACAGTCGCGAGAAATCGTGAGTCGAATTCGTTTTTGTTCAACTGAAAGCAAACTGGGGACCCACCTAGCGGAAACCTTAGAAAATCCAAGTTCGTTGGCAATGATGTTTTGTGTTCATTCATATAACATGCCTATAGTGTCTGCAATCTCCCCGATAGTTAATCTACGGTCTTTCAGTATGAGATTTGCCGATGTTTCCTTCAGTCGTAAACGTCGTGGGCCGGCCGGGGCGAGGGTCATCTTCGATGCTCTCTCGTCCACAGTTAAATTTTGCAACCCATTTTTTCACAATGGTATATGATGGAGCAGATTCCCCTAATGTTGTTTTCACTAAACTCGTTCTAACCTAAAAACCAGAAATTATACAGCAACAAAATTTTACACTGTGACAACCAAAGAAAGTATGAACTTTTTGAGGATACTATAATAAAAATATTATAATTATTTTTTGGTGAGGCCGCGAACTTTTCAGTCCATCCTCGTATTTTAAATACAAAACAGTGCAGGGTAGTGAGGCCTCTAAACGATATTTCAAATTATGCTACGTCATCCCTTGGGGAGAGATGATAATGTTTAGAATTTTTTTCTTTAATATTTTACTTTATTTTTTTTTAATATTTCGATAATATTTTGTCCGAGATTCCAATTTTCTACATGGTTTTTCGAAAACTGGTTTATCTGAAAAGCTGTCTTCTACTTTATGAAGGAAACATTGGGGGCCTTGGATGGGGCAGAATTTGCATGTTGACTATCTTTAGACCTCTTCAAAGCTTTCGATTACCTTTCACATAAGGCTTTTTTGCATAGGTTATTTATACAGTGAATATAATAAAAATTTAATGAGAAATCCTAGAAAGTTGTCATTAAAAGTAATGATTGTAGTTTATTTGTTTTATTGTCAATAAATGTTGGTGTGGTACATGGAAGCATTCGCCGACCACTGCTTTTTATTAATAAATTATTTACTATTATAAGTTAAGGCTCTTAAACACAAAAATACCATTCTTCCGAAGAATTAAAAAATATATATTAATCTTATGGCAATGGATTCATTTTCAAAACGAAAAAGAGCACAATATGATAATGACATCAGCAAATCCTAAATTATTTTTTTACCGCATTCAAAAGTACCGATTCGGCTTTCTGTGATTTTCAGATGAAAATTGTTGATGCAGTTAACAATAAATTTTTGCCTCTCGGCTTACCCTTAGACTTCTCGTAGGCATTTGATATTATAAACCATGAAATTTTGCTTGTAAAACTGAATCGGTATGGCGTTCGTTGAAAACAAACTTTTCGCAACGTACTAAGAAAATCGTCAACAGTTTGTAACAGTAAAAAGTAAGAAGAGCAGCAGTAAAGTCGTAAAATGTGATGTTCCACAAGGTTCTGTCCTTGAGCCCTTATTATTTTTAATATATTCAAACGACTTGATTAACTTTTCGACTAAGGCCTCACAAGGAGCACATGTAAAGTGCTATAACTGGCGACACTTATATTGTAGTAATTAAAAATGACATTAATTCTTTTAAAAATTACAGTAGGAACTGTTTGTAGTAGTGCACTTCTTTAGTCTGTTAAAACTCCTTTAAATTTGAAACTTATGTTATGTGAGAACTCACTAGAGCCCTTACAAGTCTCATTGCACTTCAATAATCTCGATATAACTCTTGATTGTGGGCTGCATTGCGGAACGTACAGAGAATCTTATCATGAATATTTTAGGAGTTTTAAAATTTTTTACATTGGCGGGAATTTATATTTTTAAAAGGTGTGTATTTGTTTATCAAAACAAGTCCATTTTTTAAACCAAATCGCTCAGCTAATGAATATAACATAAGAAAAAGGTATTTGCTGTTGCTTAATTTTCATCGTTCTACCTTTTATCAAAAAAAACTTTATAAAGGATGTAAATGAGTTTAGATTCTAACATCAGAAACTCACAAAATGTAAATATTTTAAAAATTAGGTTTAAAGGGGTTTTTATTTCAAAAAAGTTATATTCAAGAATTTTTTTGATTGGGGTTTCAGTCTGTCTCAATAGATGTTTTACTGTTTTTTATTATTTTATAGTATATTGTAATATGTTTGAGCTTTGATTATTTTATAATATATATTGGTAATATGTTGACGTTTTTTAAATTATTATGAAGACATTTTAATTGAGCCTATTAAATGTTTGAATTACTAAATATATCATCTCATTAATGTGAATACTTTTAGTGAAATAGTGCTGCCTTATCTGACTGTTCTTTTTAGTTAATGTGTCTGTGGTCTCGTAAGCTTTGATTTATATTATTACTGTCTCAAATTTGTGTTTAATGATCTCGATGTTATATTGGGCCATTCTGGCATTCCTCCTAGCATTAATTAGTAACTATATATATATATATATATATATATATATATATATATATATATATATATATATATATATATATATATATATTTAGACATGCTTGTTACAAATATATCAGATAATTGTTTGTGAGACATTTGTACGAGATCTGTCTGAAAAGTATCCGATCTGTGTTAATAATTTCGCGCCATGGTACCCGAGCTCCATCTGTGGGGTTCGCCCGATCTCTAGTACGCAAGCAGCGTGTATTTGTTTACGGTAGTTTAGTCCCTTTCATCGCAATTTTGTTATTTTGGAACATGTAGGAACGAATCGAACAAAGAATTTGCGTAAAGTTCTGTTTCAAACTTGAAAAATCGGGTGCAGAAACGATTGAGATGATGCACAAGGCCTTTGGAGATAAATGCATGGGCAACAGGCGGCTAAAAGACTGATACAGGCAATTTAAAGATGGCTGTATATTTGTTGACAGTGTTTCTTCTTCCGGCCGACGTTTGAGCACAAAAAGTGTCGTTGGACTGTTCGCGAGCTAGAAAGTGAACTTGCTGTTCCAAAAAGTACCGTTGCCAAAATTTTAACTGACGTTTTGGAAATAGTTCGCATTGCTGCTAAATTCATTCCGAAATTCCGGCACAACGGAAGCATTTTCGCTTGGAAGTCGCTCGGGATAATTTGGATTCTGTTAAAAACGATGAGAGTGTACTGAAAAAGGTCTTAACATATCGACTCTTCCCAAAATTAGAATTACCACTCAAAAGGAAACGGTTCGACGATGTTGAGATGATCCAAGACAATGCTACAAGTGCACTTAAGGCTATTCCAGCAAAAGACTTCCAGATATGTTTCGATACTTGCATACATCGATGGGAGCGTGTTGTGCAGTCAAATGGAGACTATGTACTTTGAAGAATGCTACCCGCCTAATAACGCCGGTAGGCAATTATTAGTTTAGGTCGGATACCTTTCGAATATAGTAATTTGTATTTACAGGTCTTCTTTACACATGTGTATAGAAGACTTTAATATTACGGTTGAAAACACTGCTCTGGAGAACGTTGACGAACACGTATACCTTGGCAATAAAATAAAACTGGGCTACGAAAACCGAACAACTGAGATTTATAGAAGAAAAAAATTGGCTTGGGTTGCATTTGGTAAAACGAGTAAAACTCTGACAAACAAAAATATCCCTATGTATCTGCACACTCGGCTCTTCGACCAGTACACCTTTCCAGTCCTAACTTACGGGGTCCAAACATGGACATTTACCAAGCATTCTATTAATCAACTGAAGATAATACAATGTGCAATGGAACGACAGATGCTGCGTATATCCTTGAAAGATCGAAAAAGCAACACCTATGTTAGGTCAATCACAAAGATCAGATGTTTAGCAGGGACGGTGACTGAACTGAAATGGAGTTATGCTGGCCATGTTATAGGGATATACAGATGACAGATGGCCTCAATCTATATTGAAAAGGAGACATGGGTAAGCTATCGATAGGACGCCCTCTCAAACGTTGGACTGATGATATCCAAGGAATGGTCGGGCTTGTGTGAATGAGTCCGGCACGGGACCGCCAAAAGTGGAAAGATATGAGGGAGACCTACATACAGCAATGGATCGATGAAGGATGCAAAAAGAAACTTACAATTGCTCCACAAATGTTGTTGAGAACGCTTGTGTTTTGTAAAACGGGCTCTTGCAGAGAAAGACAACCTTTACAAACATGAGAAATTTAAAATAACAAATAGTGGTGAAAAAATCTATCGCCAACTACAATAAAAAAGAAACAAAAAGCCCATCATTCTTAACTAGTCATAAAATAAGCTTTTAAGTGACTTTTTAGTAGTTACATGAGTACGACACCCGTTATTTACAACGTAAGGCTTCTCTTACAACATTTTAATGATGTATTTACGCCTGAGTTATATACGATAACTGGCTGACGACTGCAGCCTTTTGTCGGTATGTCTTTTAGAAAAATTTTACAATCTATTAAGGGCCGTAAAACAGCTACGATGTATATAAACGCTGGGTTATGGTTCTTAAGCCATTCTTAAGTAGTTTAGAATGGTAGATTTTAGACGATAACATGGTTATTGCGGCGGTGTTAATGGTAGTTTTAATTCATTTGTGCGTTTATGTGCTGGTAATTTTTGTGTAACTTATCTATGTACACAGGGCGACATTCAATTTCCCAGGCTGGTTGGTTCGATTTTCTCTCTTTTTCTTTTAATTTAATATATTCTCTCCCGTTCAACGCACTTTTTTTACATATTTTTTTCGACATTAATTATGATAGTCGATCAGTATATGTGCATCCCAAAAAATACTTGCCGAAATCTTTCCAGCTGATGTTTGTATTTTTGGACGCTTTGGTCATTGTGCAAAAACTCCTTTGGATTACGCCGAAACGGTGTCAAATAGCATTTCGAATCTTCGACACGTTGCTGATTTTGATTAAGTGAAATTGCGTAGTACTCATCGGGCACATAGCTTATTCATATTCAAATATTTATGTAAAATATGTCTCACGCTTTCTTTGATATTTTCACGATGTGAGCTATCCCTCTTACTTTCACTTTGCGGTCATTCAGAACAGTATGGTGGATTTTTTGTGTTTTTTGGAGTGACTGCCACATTTAGACGTCTGGAATGTGGTGCATCATCAGTGCTCGTACGACTGCAGTTCACTAAACTATCGACATATAGTTGCTTTCAACGGAGTAGATGTACCATAACACTTCTCAAGCCATTTTCGGGTTTAGGCTGCTTTTTTTCCATGAAAAAGCAATGTTTAATCAACAAAATCTTTTAATTTCATTGTTTTGCGAAAATCAAACGTAGTGTCACCCAAACAACTATAACTCGCGTACTAATAGCCAAAGTGTCATGAAAATTTTACACGAATCTTCTGAGAGTTGACACTAACTGAAAATCATAAGGTTTTTTGTTTGAGTTGTCATCTTTCGGAAAATATGGGGACCCCATGTGTATTAAAAAAAGTTATTCAAATGGTCTCTGTGTTCTCAAAAAAAACATTATTTTAGCTTCATATAATTTTTGAAAATAATTAAAATCACAAAGTGGTAAATTAGGTAAATACAGGGTCTTTGTTTCGACCCGAAGTTTGAGAAACAATGAGCAAGGCCCGTAGCGAGAAAATTGCGTTGAATTGCTTTCAGATCTGTTTCAAAAATGATTTTATTGTCTTGTTTAATACTACCGAATTTCAAATATTCTTTGATTTTATTTTGAAAAGATCTGATGGTTTGCCATAAACATTCACCAGGAATGTATATATAATGAACGTAAATATTCAGCACTCAGGATATAATAAACAAACTTATAACAACTCTAAATGTTATTTAATTTCTAAAATATAAAATATAATATTTTCCCCAAGCAAGGTAAAGAGATGAAGCGCTGGGACTACAGCTTTCCCCGATAAACCAATTTGAAGAAGAATTCTCACATAAAAATTATCTATTATTTGACTTAAATGCTTTATTGAGAATATCAATCGGTAAGTCATTTTTCACTTATAAGATCTCATCGGTATCTGTCCGTCTGTCACACTTGATTTTCTCCTAAACTATTTGACATCTAAAGTTGAAACTTGGCATTAATATAGGAATTGATAGCTCCATCAGAGCCGTGTAGTTTTGAAAGTTAAATTTTGATTTAAAGGGTTAGTTTTGGGGGTGAAATCGGAAGTGAAAAAAAAATTTTTTTACCAGGTCAAGTGGGGTGTGCTTATAAAAATACGAGTTTAAGAAAATATATAATGTAATACTTGCGCACACTTTTCTTTGTATTATTTTTAGAAAATTGCGAAAACTCGCTGCCCTCCCCCCTTATCTCGAAAAGTAATGATCAAAAAATTTTAAAAAAATTCTGGAATAGGTTGAACGAAAATTATCACTAGTGCATTACATTTAATAATTTATTTGGTATAAAAAAAAACTTTCAAGGTTATCAGTTTTCATTAAAGATCGGAAAAAACTTTGTTGAAAACACATTTGGGGTGTTTTTTGTGAAGTCCTTGATCATTTTACATCTCTGTTATAAAAATTTTTATTTTAAAAGCAATCAACGTACGGAATACTGATTGCGCAAGTCCGACTTGCACTTGGTCGGTTATTATTTTATGTTATTATATTCTTTTCTTTTTCAAAATATTCTTTACTCATTGTTATCGAAAATGATGATGAATAAGAGTATGGGGAGTAGCTACTTTATAGATGATATGGTGAGGTAAATTTCAAGGAATCTTGTGGGCGGTTTGGGTTTTCTATACAAAGTTAATAGTGCTGCATATTCGTTTAACGGCAAAATATGTTATTTTATTTTTATTTTTAATTTACGTAGTAAGTTTATACTTAGGCGAATGGGAAACCAGCCTATTCAACCAAATTGTTATTGGACGTTCTACTGGTTGATGTTTTTTATAAAATTATAGACCGAGAATAAATCGATGGAAGTGGTATAACCTTCTAGGTCATTTTACTCTCAAAATGTTAGCCATGTGAACAATTATTTTTAGAAATCTAGACACAATCTATAAAGATTACTTAATTAGTGTTTGAGAATGAAATAACAATGTCTGTGTGTTAAATTACTAACGCAACGGCCCTACATCTACTTATCAGTGTCTTTAGTTATAATAGGAGTTGAAATACAAGAAGGTGAAAAGGATTGTTCTAATGGTAAATCTGGAAATGAGACTTAAAATTTAAAATCTAAAATGAATACAGTCAGGTTTGTACAGTGGCGAATTTAGAGCGGGGCCAACCATCACCTTCCTCTAGCTAAAATTTAATAGGTATATCGATCTTCGGTGATCCTGTGATATTACCGAAGTTTCTTTCTTTAAACTAAACTAAGAAGACAATGAAGGAGAAAAACTAAGCTCATTGAGATATACAGCCGATGTAGTGCTTTTCATAGAGGATCGCTTGGAACTGCAGGAAATGATAAAACAGTTAAGTTAGGGAATAAAGGATTATAAATAAGAGCAATACAAAATAATGAAGAGTTCCTTCCAACACCCATCATTCTGAACTGAGCTAGGATAGAAGAAATAGAAGGATATATACCTGAACTAGTCCTAAGAACGGACAAAAAATGCAAATGGAGAATTTAAATAAAATAATAACAATCGCTTGAACAACTTTTGGTAGATTAAAACGTATATTAGAATACAAAAATAAAATATTTAAAACATATATAAAAAAAAAAAAAAAGGTCAGGTACAAGTTTGACTTGCGCAATTAGTGTTCCGTACTGTGTCTGCTTTTAAAATAAAATAAAGTCCTCACATAGGCTGAGTTAATTAGGTTCCTGACATCTTAAAATCCAATAGTTATTTTCTCGTGTTTTCTTAGTCAATAGTGTATAATAGCCAATAAATTAATCTAATTCAGTCTAGAATCTAGTGGTCAAAGTTAAAAGAAAAATATTTAGTGCCTAAATATTTGTTTAATTATATAATTATAAACAAATAAATTAAAATTATTTTTACTCGATACCTAATGCTTAATTAGGTATCGATAAGAGATAATAAGAGTTGAATTCACTTTTGACGAAATAAACCTTCACCATTTTGGCGGGATACTAGTGCACTCATGATAATTTTCGCACTTTATGGAGACTATTTCAGAATTTTTTCAAAATTGTTTGATTAGTACTTTTCGAGAAAGGGTCGGCGGACAGGGGTCTTTGGCAATTCCAAAATTCCAAAAATAATATAAAGAAAAGTGTGCGCAAGTATTACATCATATATATTTTTGAAGTCATATTTTCACAAGCTTTCATTTGACACCCCACTCGATGATCTGGTAATTTTTTTTTTTACTTTCGTTTACAGCCCTCAAAACTAGCCACTTAAGTCAAAATTTAAAATTTTAAAACTACATGGCCCAGATTGGGCTATCATCTTCTATATTTGTGTCAAATTTTAAGTTTTGATGTCAAATAGTGTTAGAAAGAATCGAGTGTGACAGACAGATGCTCTATCCATCTGTAGTGATCCCAGAATTGTTCTATTCGGAATACTAAATCAATGTGTAATCCCAGTCCTGCTGTCTAAATCTAACACTAAAGGATAAGAAATCTATAGAATGGTTTAAAAAATGTAACAATCAAGGATATCAATCAAGACAAAACAAACTGGACATGGACAGGTCATGTAGCCAGAATAGAAAGGACAATCCTAGCACGGAACCGAGACAGGCGGAGGGAAATGGAGACTGCCCACTCATAGACGATGAACGCTGAGTAGAGAAAAAAAATAGAGAAATAATCTTCCTTGCGGTGCTCTATTTTTTAACTACATTTTAGATGTTTTTCGTTTATTTCTGCCTAATAAAAATACATCAACAATGAGAAAAACTGTATATCTAGATTTTTATTCAACGGTAGAACAGTTTAGCTCTTGAACAAATGCAAATTCCTATCTAACAAAGTTTACGAATGCGCCCTTAAAATACCGTTTCGCGCTCTATTGCCCCCTCCCCTTTCGCAAAATTCATTTTTTGCCTGTACATGATAAATTGTCCCGGTCCCATTTCATAACGTTAGCCAATATCAAAAACTTGCCAAGTATTGTCAATGTACAGATACAGCTTCCGTAACGATTTAACTATGTGTATGAATATAAAAGTCAAAAAAATTAATTGCGTAATAAAATATCTATTTAACGATACCCAACCTAATTCCTTTCCATCCGAAAACTCCCTAATTCCAATGCGTGTTCCTTTTTACTGCCAAACTTTTACGACTAATAAATATAAGCGTTTGTTTGTTGTTCATTATTTATTCGTGATTTATTTGTAGCGAGATGTTCAGAAGCGGTACAACTTAGAGTGTAAATAACTCTGGAGCTGGCGCTGATCTTCTTCCAACAGACATTTTAGAATCGGCCTTATTGTTCTTTATGGATTGTAAATAATTCTTAATTTACTACGGAGATAATTGTTTACATCTGTTTTAGAATCGTTACTTTTGATGTAAAGTCTACCTCGTAAAATGCCTTGCGTAATAATTGGTCGTTTGCTTATACTGTAGTTTAATATTTGTTTATTGTTTTGCTTACGTAAGCTATTATATAGAAAAAATTGTAAAGGGAAAACCTAGAAAAAGAAAAACAGGTACTATTTTATTACATCCAATATTTCATCAAGAATAGTCGCTAAAGGAATTTATTTTTATTTCTTTTTTTTTTTCTCTTTTTCTCTTTCAAGATCTGCTACCTAGTCATGGAGCCGAAAAATCGTTTCTTTAGGAATTTCTTTTAGCAAAACTCTTCATTATATAAATCAAGCTTAAAATACAAATTGGGAAATTTTAATTTAAAAAAATGGCGGCGCTGCATGCGTTCCCTTGCGACCTCTTTTTTTTAACAGCATTGCAGTGTGCACAATTACTGGGACCCCGAATATCTGAAATCAAAATTTCCAAAAAAAATAGTTTACTAGGGGTTCAATCTTATCTTTGCACGACGTATTACAATTTTTTTTTCATGAAATGGCATTGGTTTAAACAAAAAAAGCGAAAAAATGACTTTACCATATTTTACATTTTTGCTAATTGAAAATAAATTTCTTGATAAAATCAAAATCCCTTCGTTCAAAGACAAGATTGGTCTTATTTCTTTGGAAATTTTTGATTTCAGACGATCTAGCACCCAGTAATCGTGCACACCTCAATGCTCCTTAAAAAAAATGGGGTCGCAGGAGAACGCGTGCAGCGTTAAATTAAAATTTCACAAAGTGTATTTTAAGCTATGAATTATTATATAAAATAAGAACCTGATTTATATAATGAATTTTTTTGCTAAAGAAAATTCCTAAAATGCTTTTTTTCGGCTCCGTGCTCTTAAATAATCAAGTCTTCCCGTATTTATTTTTTTAACGATCGCAGACTATCCGCTACAGGAATATCCCCAACTTCCTACAATAGTGGCAGCTTATAAAATTCTGGATAGTTCATTCTAAAGGGACAATATTGTCCATAATCAAGATTTCTTGAAGTTGAGTGACAAGCTGTCCTGTTAATCGTTGCTTACGATAGCCATATTATGGGTCAGGTTACTTTAAGGAAGAAATTTACATCTGGCAGCATTAATGGGACGTCCTAAGTATGTCCAAATTGAGAAAATAAAGTAGTGAACGTTGTTTTACGTAATCAATGGGATCCCCAACATCTTAAACTATTTTAATAACACCCCATATATATATATATATATATATATATATATATATATATATATATATATATATACATATATATATATATATATATATATATATATATATATATATATATATAAAATATATATATATATATATATATATATATATATATATATATATGTATATATATATATATATATATATATATATATATATATATATATATATATGTATGTATATATATATATATATATATATATATATATATATATATATATATATATATATATATGTATGTATATATATATATATATATATATATATATATATATATATATATATATATATATATATATATATATATATATATATATATATATCTATATATATATATATATATATATATATGTATATATATATATATATATATATATATATATATATATATATATATATATATATATATATATATATATATATATATATGTATATATAAATTTTAATTAAAGGTAATTCCGGCACTTTTTTTATATTTTTTATTACTTCAGTGGCGCAACGCATGTACATACACTATGATATATTAGAAGCTACTCTCCCTCATCCTCCTAAACCTTTTATATCCCCGATGTGTTTGATTAGAATTCGTTTTGCTTAAACCCATCTCTTATTCTGAAATAAAAACAATAATGCTATAGATTTTTTTAGGTCACTGTTAAAACAGAAAGTTGACTGTTATTAGACTACTTAGATTCCTTGGTTTCCCGGATGTCACAAATCTGGCTAATAGGAAAAAATAAATAATATATTTATAATTAACATTAACAGAACATTTTCTATATTTCTATTTTAATAAGTTATATATAGCTATACATAACCAGCAACAGCTGGCAATACCGCAATGGTATCCAAAGCGGTTGGTACTATAAAACAACAGGTGGTCAATTAATACTGTAGTTTTTTTGCGACGTTGCATGGACTTAGTGTAAGGTAAAGATTCCTTCCATAATTTTAGATATTACTGCAAGCCAGACGCATTGGCAGTTATTTGACATTATCTTTATATCTTTTTAGTGTTCCGTACGAAACACTTATGAGATCATTTTTCTTGATATTATTTTAAAAAAAATGGGCAAAAATCTCTGTCCCCTATCTCGAAAAGTACTGATCAAAAAATTTTGAGAAAATTCTAGAATATTTTTCACAAAGTATAGATTGAGCAAAAATTATCACGATTGCATTACGTTTGAGAATTTATCTGGTACAAAAAAAAGCTATGAAAACTATGTTTCATGACAATATGGTGAAAGTCTTATTTGTTTATAGTTAAACAAATATTTAGGTAGTAAATATTTATTTTACACATTTATTACTAGATTCTAGATTGAGCTAGGTTGATTTATTGGCTATTAGGTGGCTAAGATGCCATAACTATTATACATTATTGACTAAGACACGTAAAAATACATATTTGATCTTAAGATATATACATGTCAGGGACCTTGGTGTGGAATACTAATTGCACAAGTCCAATTTACACTTGACCGGTTTTTTATTTACTGGTCTAGATGATTTCTTCTTCCTTATTTCGATGTAGCATTTGGTCATTCGCACGTTTTTAATTTCTTATTATTAACTTATTTAAACCTTTCTCAGTAACATTACTCCTCATTGTTGGTATGTATTGGCTTGAGTAATATATTTTCCTGTCCTACTGCCGACCCGTTTTTAAAAATATTCATTCCCACAGGTGTAAGCCTTTATTATAATTACTTATCTATCACATAGCTAGTCTACACATGGAACCATTACTAACTGCAGCTTTCTTCCACGTCACTCTATAGTTTTGTCTTGTGACATACATATTCAAGCAATCCCAACCTTTCTGATTTAATAACTAATTTTATCATTTTCTGCATGTCACAGTTGGTAAATTTCTTTTTCATGTTTTTACTATCAACGTCGGTATATAACACACGGTTCAATACTGTCTACTACAGCCTTTTGAAAAAAGAAATACACAGCGTATGTGATGACAGCCACAAGATATATACTAATTTTTTTTTAGCAGATCGTTACTATAACAAATGAGGAGAGTAAGGAACAGTATAAAATCTTGGAGTATCCTGGCATTGACAATAAAAGTGTCGAAATAATATCCGTCAACTACCACTAGCAAAGAACGATCTCTAATGAAACCATAAACAAAACATTTTAGATATCACGTATGAGACCAACTTACTCAACAGTCCTTCACGCCAAACGCGGTGAAATGCTTTGGGTATATCAAGCGAAACCGGTCAGTAATCTTCATAATGGTCAGTTACCTTTTTCGTTATGTGTGTCATACGTTGGGATATCTCCTGTTGGTCTTTACTTACGAAAGCCATATTGGTAATCACTAATATTATTAAATGGTCGATAGTTATTTGGCATGGTTGTTTTTCGTAGGTATCGGCTGTGTTTGTTTTCTATATGATAAGGTAAAAACTTTCAACAAGTTGGCAGTAGTTGGCTAGTACTTTTTTTTGAATACGATGACAGGTTTTTCATCTGCATGACATAATATAAGAAACTACATATAGTGAATAACACGTCGGCTGAAAAGTTTTTATTCTAGCTACTTAAAACACATTTTTTTTTGTAAAGTTCGACTTTATTCATCAATATAGTCTCCTACAAGAGCGATATAATCAGTTCATTCATCGCTTTTCTAACATTTATATACCTTTCTTGTAGAAGGATTTGTCTTTGCTTACAAAGTAGGCCTCAGTTTCGGCGATAATTTCTTCATTAGAGCCAAATCTCTTCTCCGCGGCCATTTTTTTGAGGTCTGCGAATAGACAATAGTCCCTGGGGGCCAAATCTGGAGAATGCGGTGGACGAGGAAGCAATTTGAACTTTAATTCATGCAATTTTGCCATCATAACCATTGACTTGTGACACGGTGCATTGTCTTGATGAAAGAGCAATTTTTTCTTGTTCATTTGGGGCCGTTTCTTTACGATTTCTGCCTTCTCAGCATAGTCGATAAAAATTATTCCATGCGCATGCGAAAATAGAGAGGCCAAAACCTTCCCAGTCGACTGTTGTGTCTTTGGTCGCTTCGGGCGGCTTTTACCGGCTGCTGTCCACTCAGCTGGCGGCCGATATGATTTCGGTGTGTAGTGATGAATCTATGTTTCATCCATTGTCACATATCACATGAAAAAATCCTTTTTACTGCGTCCAAATAGCGCTTACAATTATCAACTCGTTGTTGTTTTTGGTCCATTGTGAGTAAAAGCGGTACCCATTTCGAACAGAGCTTCCTCATGTCCAGATGTTCACTTTATGGTCATCCAAAACAATTTAGTGGATTTTTTTGTATGTTTGCCGGTGTAAACCACCTCATTTAGGCGTTCAGAGCTTTCAGCATCATTTATATCTGTATGACCGCGTTTAAAATCAGCAAACCAGTAAATAATGAGTGATTTTCCAGGGGCAGAGTCCCCGTAACACTTATCAAGCCATTGCTTTGCCTGAACGGTATTTTTTTCCATCAAAAAACTGTTTTTAATTAACATATGAAATTCGATTTTTTCCATTGTTTTGAAAATATCAAAAGTAGCGTCACTAAAACCACTGTAACTTGTAAACTAATTATACGTGACGTTTAAAGGTTGATACTTTCTAAAAATTATATGGATTTTTTGAAAAGGGCAACATCTATGTATCAGACCAAAAACTTTTCAGCTTACGTGTTAGTTTTGCAATTTTAGTATGGTTGAATGTATACATGGTTTTTTAATAACAGTTTTAAACATTGACGTTTTGTGTTCTGTCGAGTTATATAGATTTAAGATTTTTTGTTTCTGTCCAGTGACAATAAGGGTACGAAAAGTAAAGCAGAATAATTTAACAGGATAGAAATTCATATTTAATAAAGTTCTTTTGTGAAATCCGTCCCTGCGCCAATAAAAATTCTTAAATATTTCGGACAACCCAGGTAATAATAAAGTAAATGAATAAAAAACGATTACCGGTAACTTTTTGTATTGTACTAAAAGTACGGAGACAAGTCCCGGGTGAGATCGTGAGTAGGTACGACTCTCTTATAATTCTCACAACCGCAAAGACACAAGGTGAATTACTGAAATGGGTCTCTATATTCGGGAGTTGATGTTAATTTTGAGATCGCCTATCGTATGATGGTAAGAGTTCTTTATTTTAGCTGTGTCCATTTTAATTTTCTATTGTATAGACGTTTGCTCCTTGCTTTGGAGTTCTTTTTGTTGCTGCCGCTGAATGGCGCTGTTGACTTAAGTTCGCTTAGAATATAAGATTTCAGTTATACCATGCATCATCATCGCTGCAGAGTGCTTAAGGGGTTACATACACCAGGGCGTTGCAAAAAGTATTTTTATATAAAAAAATGTTTTAAAGGTTATTAAGCGAATAATACAAAAGAATGGCGATTATATATTTTTATTGTACTTTAAATTAAAAGAAGATTTTTTTTTTAAATATGTTTTAAATGTTCACATTATTTTTTATCAGGTTAAACAGACCACTGATGAAAACTATGGCATTTCTTTGCTTGCGGGATAACGTCACAAAAAATAATCCAATTTACAAAAATAAAAATTATTCTTGTAAAATGATGTAATAGTCTACAAAATTGTCGAAGGGTTTTTTTTTTTTGGCAAAAATAAAAAAATTACGGTGTTTCAATCTTTATTATGCAATTTTCGACCAAAAAATTTATGTTTAATTATTTATAAAAAATTGTCTATTAGAAAAATTAAAAAAAAAAACCTTTCGAAATCTTGTAGAAAAAGTAATTATTAAGATTTAAAAAAAAAATTAAATCAAATCAAAATTGACTGAGTAATATTGCAGATACTGTCTGAAAACAGGTAGCGGTCCCAATCCGGCGTCAGGTCACTATAACTTTGTAATGGAATGGAATTTTCTTTTTTTTTGAATAATTCTTAGAAGTATAGAGAATAAAAATCCGTGGAAAAAATCGAATTTCAAAAAATTCAAGGTTTATGTTACCCCTTAATACTGCCTGACCTACATTCAGCTAATAAGATTCAATACATCGAAACTCATCTCAAATTTTTGGCGTCCTTGTGTTTTTAATACAGTAGAAGTGATTAACCAAAAACGTTGGCGGTTGAACCACTAAATTTCTCTCTTTTTTAATATTCTTGCTTTAAAACTGGTATATTTTCTCACAAATTTTATTATGAAACCTTGTATATACAACAAAGTTTTTAAAATATACGTTAAAACAGAAGACCTCTTACATCTCTCGCTCAAAAGAAGCAAAGCACTTTATAACGTCAACCTAAACGTGATTTACGTCCGAAACCTTATTTTATATAATGTCACTGCAGTGAAATCTAAATGTGTCAGGGGAGTCTAATTTATTGGTACTCAGTGTATGCTTCGTACAGGCGTCACATCTGCAAAAAGCAGTATATATCCGTCGTGTGACGCAAGATAATGACAGCTCTAAATCAAATTATGACAGCTGGCTTAAAATACCCTCTTGGTTAGAGGCCTTTCGGGCACGTTTTTAGTCAGAAAACTTTTTAGGTCTCACGCAACGATTTATCGGTCGAATATTCATAAGTTTTATTTTAATTTTATCTTTTTATACACATTTCTATAAAGTGGTACTAAGTTACAGAATTAAAAAAAAAATCCTTAAGGTCCATATTCTAATTTTTATTCGTTCTTCTTTCTTCACTATTAAGTTTTCTTTCAGTTGGAAAATAGATTGAGAGCAATGTAGATTGATCAAAAATTGTTACGAGTACATTACGGTTGAGAATTTATCTGATGAAAATGTTTCATGACAATATAGTTAAACTTTTGTTAATATACTTTCCAGTATACACGGATGGGTACCGAGAGAAAATAATTTCATTTACTTGTTTATAATTAAACAAATATTTGGGTAGTAAATATTTGTTTTTACACTTTGATTACTAGATTCTAGATTGAACTGGATTGATCTAATGCCTATTAGGTAGCTAAGATGCTATAACTGTTAAACATTCTAAAAAAAACCGTGAAAATACCTATTGAATCTTAAGAAATGTACATGTTAGGGACCTAATTAACTTAGCCTAGGTAAAGATTTTATTTTATTTTAAAGGTAATCAGGGTACGGAACACTACCTGCGCAAGTCTAACTTAAACTTAACTGGTTTTTTCATTTACTAGTCTAGATGATATCTTCTTCCTTATTTTGATCTAGTATTTAGTCAATTAAAAAAAATTCTTAAGGTCCGTATTCTAATTTTTATTCGTTCTTCTTTCTTCACTGTTCAATTTTGTTTCAGTTGGAAAATAGATTGAGGGCAGCGGATCAAAAATAATCTCTGCGTGGTGTGGCAGAAAAGTAAGTTCGTAGCGATATTGAAAGCTTCTGCTGGAATGCTGTCCAGATTGTTGGTTGTGCTCTTTCGAATATTATTTAGAGAACCAGAATGGACCTCGTTCAAGTGAGTTCTTTAAGGAAAAAAGAAAATACCAAAAGGGAGGACATAACACGACAAACAGGAGATGTCAAACAATAATCTGAAAGTTAAACTCCTTGATGAAAAAGGACCCTCTTGTACTAGAATTTCACTGTAGACTCGTTAATATATCAGTTGATTTGGTTTGACTTGATACTGGTCGAAGTTTCGCCATTAGGCATTATTGATGCTTACTGGTTACTAGTTTGATGGCATCATTTTTAATGTTCCGTACGGAACACTTATAAGATCACGTCAGTGTCTGTCTGTCTGTCTGTCCATCCGTCTGTCACACCCTATTTTCTCCGAAATTATTTAACATAGAAAGTTGAAATTTGACACTAATTGATAGATTGTAGTTTTGGAAGTTAAATTTTGACGTAAAGGGTTAGTTTTGGGGGGTGAAATCTGAAGTGAAAAAAAAGTTTTTTACGAGTGGGGTGTCAAATGAAAGCTTGTAAAAATACGAATTTAAAAATATATGTAATTTAATACTTGCATACATTTTTCTTTGTATTATTTGTAAAAAATCGCTCTCCTCTCCCCTTATCTTGAAAAGTACTGATCAAAAAATTTGAAAATATTCTGGAATATTCTCCATAGGGTGTAGATTAAACGAAAATTATCAGGAGTGCATTACCTTTATTGATTTATCTGGTGTATATATATATATATATATATATATATATATATATATATATATATATATATATATATATATATATATATATATATATATATATATATATATATATATATATATATATATATATATATATATATATATATATATATATATATATATATATATATATATATATGTATATATATATATATATATATATATATATATATATATATATATATATATATGTATATATATATATATATATATATATATATATATATATATATATATATATATATATATATATATATAATAAATCATTTGGGGTGTGTTTTGTGAAGGCATTGATCATTTTATACCTCTGTGGCAAAAATTTTTAATTCAAAGGCAATCAACGTACGGAACACTAATTGCGCAAGTCCGACTTGCACATGGCCGGATTTTTTTTTATTAAGTTGCCAGTTTTCCCAATTTCGATGGTTTTTCGAATAATTTATAATGTTGAACAGCAGCTACTTATTTGCAGTTGTTGAGATCGATTTTATGATCTATCACTAAGTGGGGTTGAAAAAGAGTTGATGTGGTTTGTTTGTTGCGAATAAAAGTTTGTGTTTTTTCAGCTTGGCATGTATTCTTCTGTTAGTTCAGTTTACTTGTTCAAATTTGGATGACAGATT
The DNA here is from genome assembly GCA_019049505.1 of Pachyrhynchus sulphureomaculatus. Classification (NCBI taxonomy): domain Eukaryota; kingdom Metazoa; phylum Arthropoda; class Insecta; order Coleoptera; family Curculionidae; genus Pachyrhynchus; species Pachyrhynchus sulphureomaculatus. The sequence continues at coordinate 71,039,065 of CM032456.1, forward strand.
CGAAATATTGACAACCATATACGAGGGTGGATTGACAAGTCTGGTAAATTTCTATAATATGGCGGGAAATTTTGTTGGGTGGCATAACTGTTAGTTAGTGTGATTCTTGTAAGGGTTGTGCTCAAGGATTCAAACAGATGCAATGTTGTTTGGTAGCAGCTATCATAATAATCGGTGTTACGCGTTTCCTAGAAATGGATAAAAAAGAGTATCGGTTAAGCTGCAGTGATAAATTATTTTTGTTTAAGAAGTGGGTCACGCCCGAGACCGAAACTAAATTGAAGGAGGGCCATTGGGAGTCTGCACCAGCAGTCAAGACCATATATTATTGGATAAATGAATTTAAACGTAGCCGTACGAACGCTCTAGATGCTGCACGTTCAGGACGCCCGACTGAAGTGTCTTCTAAAGAAATAATTGATAAAATTCGTTTCGTTATGAAAGATCATCGCATGAAGCTTCGTGAGATTGCTGAGATGGTAAGCATTTCATATGAACGCGTACATAATATAGTTCTAAAAAGGAAAGAGCTAAGTTCGTGATGGATGCGGCGTTTTTGATTCCAGATCAAAAACGCACGAGGAACGACGTTTAAAAGTCGTGTTTGGAAAGTTGCACCAAAAAAAGCGACTCAAGTAGAATCATCATGATTGACTATTTGGTAAAAGGTAAAACAGTGATTTTTTCTTATTACACATTGTTGTTGGACCGTTTGCATAGCGAGTTGAAGCCAAGGCGATAAAGATTAGCACGCAAAAAATAGAGCCCCTTCAACAGGATATCGGTCGTCGTAATGGCAGAAATGCACGAGCTGTGCTTCAAAATAATTCCCCAACATTCCTATTGCCCGGATTTAGCCCCAAGTGAGATTTTTTTTGTTTTTTAGCCTGAAAAATGGGCTTGAGAGGAAGAAAATAGAGGTTATCTGTGATGTAAACGAGTATTACTCACAGTTCGAAACAATTTTTTTTCTGAGGTAATAAAAATTGGAATCCAATAAAATATTAGAATATCGCTGGACCAAATTTGTTAAGCTCAATAGAGATTAGGTTGAAAAATTTTTTTTTTCGTAAGAAAATATTATTTACCTTGTTTTTTCGATCCACCCTCGTATCATGTCTTGTCGATTAGTAGTGAAATCATTCGGAAAATTGTACTCTTGACACTAGTTTGCAAAATACTAAGTTCAGATTAAAAAGTTGTGCAAAATAATTTTTCGAGCGAATACTAATAAGTTTCATTACTCTACCTATGTACGAGGCTGGTTTGAAAAGTCCGTGCAAAGTCCGAGAGATGGCACCACCGGCGCGTATCGAGGTCATGTTTAGTTAGTAGTATCTCTTGAATGAACGCACACCAAGTTTCAGCCATATTGGTCTATTTCTTTGTGTTTGGCATTCGTGTGAATCAAAGAAGTCGAGTGATTTTCAAGAAATGGACGAAAAAGAATTTCGTGTGGTGATTAAACATTACTTTATGAAAGGCAAAACGCCTCAGGAGACTAAAGAGAAGCTTAATAAACATTATGGTGACTCTGCACCTTCGATTAGAACAGTTTATAAGTGGTTTCAAAATTTTCGGACTGGCCATATGGGCACAAGTGACGGTGAACGTTCTGGACGGCCTGTGGAGGTTACGACTCCAGAAATCATTGATCAAATCCATGATATGGTGATGGATGACTGAAGAGTTAAGGTGCGTGGGATTGCTAGTGCTGTGGGCATCTCGACTGAACGGGTACATAATATTTTGCATGAACATTTGGACATGAGAAAGCTATCCGCAAGATGGGTGCCGCCATTGCTCACGCTTGACCAAAAACGGAATCGTGTGAAGTGTTGCAAGGATGGTTTGCAGCTATTCCGGAAGAATCCGGAGGACTTTAAGCGTCGTTTCGTCACTGTGGATGAAATATGGATACATTACTATACTCCTGAGACCAAACAACAATCTAAACAATGGGTTACCAAGGGGGAATCTGCACCAAAAAAGGCGAAGACCGTTCCTTCGGCCGGAAAGGTTATGGCGACTGTCTTTTGGGATTCGCAAGGGATAATCCTCATCGACTATCTGGAAAAGGGTAAAAACTATTACAGGTGAATATTATTCATCGTTATTGGACCGTTTGAAAACCGAGCTGCAAGAAAAACGCCCGCGATTGGCCCACAAGAAAGTCCTTTTCCATCACGACAACGCACCAGCACACACCTCAGCAGTTCTGGTCGCAAAATTAATGGAAATAGGATTCCAACTCGTTTCACATCCCCCTATTCTCCAGACTTGGCTCCCTCGGACTACTATTTGTTCCCCAATTTGAAGAAATGGCTGGCGGGACAAAGTTTTATTTAAACGAGGAGGTGATTGCAGACACTAATGGATATTTTGCAGACTTGGACAAATCCTATTATTCGGAAGGGATCAACAAACTAGAATATCGTTGGACGAAGTGTATAAGCCTAAAAGGAGACTATGTCGAAAAATAAAAAAGGTTTACCCCAAACACATAAGTAGTTTTTATTTTTATTTTTGCACGGACTTTTCAAACCAGCCTCGTATGATGTCGTCCATCTACTTGTTTATTCCATCTGCAAAAAAATACCTCCTTTCTACCGTGATACGTAAATAAGTGTACTTTATTTCTCTTCTCCGTTTAAAAGAAAGAATATTTATTGCCAATAAACTTTATTGCATTGCCTTTTAGTTTATGATATTGTATATTATTTAAATAGTTATTTATATGTACAGTAGACTCAATAAATATATTATAATAATATTTTAATTCCAGGTACATGCCGCAATATTACCGACAATATTTAAATTTACATACTCACACCTCAATAATTATTATTTTAGCCAGATAAGAGGCAAGTTTTCATGTTGGTACATATTTAATGTTAATAACAGAAAAAATCTTTAGAACTACCGCTACTGTACATATTTTCAGAAAATTGTTATTTTAATGTTTGTTTATTAACAAACAACTTAATAAAATATTTTACAACTTTTTTTTTGTCGTCATTATAAATAACACCGATAAGATTTTTTAATGGTTTGTTAATCTAATAAAAATTATGTATTTCAACTACACGCAATTTTCTAATTACAGTAATACCCCGCTTTACGCGAGGGATACGTTCCGAAAAAAATCGCGTTAACTGAAATTCGCGTATATCGAGGTTTATCATTAAACATAGTCAAAAATTTAATACAAAAAAATACAAATCATTTTAATCAATCACTTTAATTCTAAGAACACTTTATGCAATACATACTCTTATTTTTTACGGAAAAATACATCTATTGTCTTTTGGGTAACGTTTTGTTTACGTTCTTGTAAAATACGTTCATAACACCCAACACTGTTTTTAATTGTTTGACACACGGTCAAGACACGGTCATCATTATTGTCTATACTCTGCAATATGTCCAAACCTGAATAAATTTTTGAAAGTGCATTTTGTATTTCCCCTGAAGATAAAACTTTCTCTTCTACTTGTTCTTCCTCATCGTAGATAGGATTATTCTGTAACTCGATCACATCTTCATTGCTAATAGGATCGTCGTGCGTTGCTACAAGTTCTACGAGATCTTCTACCGTGACATCTTCAAGTTCAGACCCCTCAATCATTGCAGCAATGTCTTCAAGCACTTGTCTCTGCATCTGGACAATTCTTCTAGGTGCTTCCACTACATCTGGCCAAAGATTACGCCACACCCCATTCATACAACTCATTTTAACTTCCTTCCAAGCCTCTTCTATGTTGTGAATAGACTTCATAATGTTGTATGACTTCCACCACTCTCGCATAGACTGTCTTCCTTCCCCGTCAGTTTCATGAATTAGTTGGCTAAAAGTGCGGCGATGGTAATAAGCTTTGAAGTTTGCTATTGCTCCCTGGTCCATAGGTTGTAATATTGACGTAGTGTTTGGTGGAAGGAACTTTACGTACACTTTTAAGTCTCTGGGCGTATCAAGTGAGGTTGGATGTCCTGGGGCATTGTCTAAGAGTAATATAACTTTAGGTTCAAGCCCATTTCTGTCACAGTATGATTTGACTGATGGGCAAAAACTATTAGAATACCATTCTTGAAAAATTTCCCGTGTAACCCACGCCTTTCTGTTTGATCGCCACACAACTGGTAGACTTGTCTTGTCTGTGCCTCGCATTGCACGGGGTGTTTCTGAATGGTACACTAGTAAAGGTTTCAGTTTGAAATCACCAGTGGCATTACCACCCAGCAGAAGTGTTAGTCGATCTTTCGCAGCTTTGAAACCACTGGCTTGACGTTCTTCCTTAGAAATGAATGTTCGAGATGGCATTTTTTTCCAGTAAAGTGCGGTCTCATCAACATTGAAGATGAGACAAGCAGGAATTTTCTCTCGTCTAACGAAGTCTTGAAACTTGTCTGGAAACTCAGCTGCAGCTTGAATGTCCGCGCTGGCCGCCTCGCCTGTTATGTGGATATTGTGAAGATTAGAACGCTGCTTGAACCGATGGAACCAGCCTCTGCTGGCAGCAAAAGTCGGAGTGGGGGACACTCCCTTCTCCTTCTTTTGTTTTCAGCATCTCATACAAAGATTTTGCTTTTGTGCATATGAGATCTTGACTTAGTGGTGTGTTCTTCTTATTCAAATCTTCGATCCAGACTGACAGTAATTTCTCCATTCTTTCTAAGATAGATGATCTCGAACGAGAAAGTTTTGTTGCACTTATAGGTGTTGAACCTTCGCTGGAGATTTTAATTTTTTCCCGATTTTTATATAAATCGTTCTCACAGTCGATTCTGAGAGTCCAAAATCTCTCCCAACAATTGTTGCTTTGCCTCCATTTTCCATTCTTCTTAACACTTTCATCTTCAATTCCAAAGTGACGCTTTTACGCTCTTTTTTCTTTACAGGCGGCATTTTTAACGTAGGGTTAAATTATGTATGTATGTATCTCCAATAAATATTAAAACAAAACTGCCAGCCGACCGAACTAACATTACGGAACAAATGAACACACGAAACGAACGAGGAAATCCCCATAGAACAAAGTCGAAGGACAGGGAATTCCCAATTCTTCAAAGAGAATATTCAGAGAAAGCGGGGATCCCCCCGCGACCATAGAGAAGTTAATGACTACATGAGCGCGAAATTTGAAATTCGCGTTATAGTGAAACCGCGCATAACGGGGTCGCGCTAAGCGGGGTATTACTGTACAATAAAACTTTTATTAAAATGTTATGTTTTATTGGAAATATATTATTCTTTGCTTTGTATATATTGGTATGTTTTTATTTTTGTGGAAATGAATATGCGAAATCTTGCACCTTTCTATTTGTCTATTATTTAAATGGAAATTCTGCAATCGTTTAACATTGATGACACAGACTTACAAATAATATCAAGTATATACTGGATCCAGACTGCCAAAATAAAAGTTGAGAATCGCATGTCCAAAGAAATAAAAATAGAGAAGGGCGTATTTTGTCACCACCCTTGTTATTCAATGTCTATTCGGAGGAAATCTTCAATAAAGCACTTTCTGATAAAAAAGTTGGAATGACAATTAATGGTGTGTGTGTGTGTGTGTAAATATCCTCCGCTACGCTGATGATACTGTTATTCTAGCGGCCAGTGAAGAAGGCCTCCAAAGGCTCATGAATGGAATTATTGATGCATGTGAGGAATATGGAATGAAACTGAATACAAACAAAACAAAAACAATGGTGGTCAGTAAGAATCCTAATACAAACATAAATATTAAAGTACATCAACAAACACTTGAAAGGGTAACAAAAATAACGTACTTAGGAAGCGTAATTGGTGAAGATTGGGACCACTCTATTGATATACGCTCAAGATTTGAAAAAGCACGAAGCTCCTTTAATACAATGCGCAGCATACTCTGTAATTGCTAACTAAACTTAAAAATAAGCACAAGTGCTAAGATGTTACGTGTTCTCAATCATGTTATACGGTATAGAAGCTTCAACAATCACAGAGACAACACAACAAAGAATGGTTTCATTCGAGATGTTGTGCTATAGCTGAATGCTGCGTGTTCCTTGGACAGCGCTTACCACAAACGTGGAAATACTTGATCGGATGGGAAAAGAACGAGAGTTGATTCTAGCTGTTAGAGAAAGAAAAAGCCCTTACTTTGGCCATATTATCAGAAGCCAAAACTATGAGCTCCTGCAACTTATAATTGAAGGAAAAATAATCGGTAAGCGAGGACCAGGAAGGCACCGCAACTCCTGGTTGAAAAACTTACTACAGTGGACAAACGTGACATCTACTGTTTAGAGCGGCAATAGATAAAATCAGATAGGCAAATGTGATCGCCAACGTCCTTAGAAGATAGGACACACTAAGAAGAAGATTATTTAAATTTTATTTCTTCTAATTTTAATTTTAAAAAGCTGTACAAATCCTATCTGTTGAAAAAATTTCAAAATGTACCTACCCACATTCTACTCCTACTCTCTCAATCCTTTGACTCCAACAGGAGGAGTATCAGTACCTCTGTGTAGTTGCTACCTCAACAGTTATTCTCCAGGCATCTCTATCCTGCGCGTTCTGACTTGACTCGTGCATACTCATACCAAGAAGAGATTTTACTTGATCAGACCATCTTGTTGGAGATCGTCTCCTTTGTCTACTACCTTCCACCTTCCCTGTTACTACAAGTTTTTCCATTGCATTCAGTTTCTTCATAATGTGACCAAAATATTTCAGGCATTGTCTATTAATTCTCTTTGAAAGACGGTCATTTATACTTAACACATAGGCTGAAAATTTTTTGGTCTAGCTACTCAAAACACATTTTTTTTTTGCAAAATTCGACTTTATTTATCAATACAGTCGCTTCAAGAGCGATACAATCAGTCCATCGCTTTTCTAACATTTCTATAGCTTTCTTGTAGAAGGATTTTTCTTTACCTTGAAATTAGGCCTGCGATAACTTCTTTATTGGAGCCAAATCTCTTTCCCGCGAGCATTTTTTTGGGATCTGCGAATATATAGTCGCTGGGGGCTAAATTTGGCGAATACGGTGGATGAGGAAGCAATTCGAACTTCAATTCATGCAATTTTGCCATCGTAAACCATTGACTTGTTACACGGTGCATTGTCTTGATAAAATAGCACTTTTTTCTTGTTCATTTGCGGCCGTTTCTTTGCGATTTCTGCCTTCAAACGCACCAGAACTTTATATAATATTCGCTATTGATGGTTTTTCCCTTCTCATCATAGTCGATGAAAATTATTCCATGCGCATCTCAAAATACAGAGGTCAAAACCTTCCCAGCCGGCTGTTGTGTCTTTGGTCGCTTCGGGCATGGTGAGCAAACGCGGTACCCATTTCGAACACGTTCTTTTGATATTTTTAGGGTGTCAGCTATCTCACACAGTTTCACTTTACGGTAACTCAAAACAATTTTATGGATTTCTTATATGTTTTTTCCGGTGTAACCACCTCATTTGGGCATCCAGAGCGTTCAGCATCATTTGTATTTGTACGACCGCATTCAAATTCAGCATATCAGTAAATGATGAGTGATTTTCCAGGGCAGAGACCCCGTAACACTTATCAAGCCATTGCTTTTCTTAAACAGTATTTTTCCCATCAAAAAACTGTGTTTAATCAACACACGAAATTCTATTTTTTTTTTTTTTCCATTTTTTTTGAAAATATCAATAGTAGCGTCACTAAAACCACCATATAACTTGTAAATTAGTCTTTGAAATGTTATGAAATTTTGACACATATCGGATTTTTTGAAAAAGAGCGACATCTATGTGTTAGACCAAAAACTTTTCAGCCTACGTGTTAGCTCTTCAAGAATAGATACATGAGTTCGGTATTCGGTGTATAATACTCTGAGGATTCTTCGATATGTCCACATCTCAAACGCATCGATTCTTCTTTTTGTCAGCTTGTTTAACGATGCGTAAGTTGCTATGGGGAATATATGGCTGGATAGCAATTTTAATCTTGTTTCACAGCACATTGTTAGTTATGAGGAAGCCCAAATGGTTAAAATGGTCTGCAACAGTGAAACCAGCAATTTCATTTATGTGTGATATATCTTCATTACGACTAATAATCATTACTTTGTTTTTCGCTTTATTAACTGCTATTTTTGCTAGTGATTTTAAGACATTCCATAATTGATTTCAGGTCTTGTATCGATGTTGCAAGTTTCTTCAGTTTTTGAACCGATTGTCACACTCCCACTCCAGCCATCCAAAATAGACCTCATTATATGTTCACTATATATGTTGAAAAGGAAGAGTGACAGAATACCGCCCTCTCTGACACCGGCTTCTGCGTTACAAAGGTTCGAAAAAAGAATGATTCAGTTCAATTTTGCCATTTTTGTTTTCATATAGGGATCGAATAAGGTTTACAAGATCTATAGGTGCTGATTAGAATCGACCAGAGTTTGTTCCATTGTATGCAGTTGAAAGCTTTGGAGTAATCTACAAAAGGGATATGGGTTGGTATTCTGAATTGCCTGACGCATTTTACAGGTGTATCATTTTTGAGTTGGCAATTCTTGAATTTGAAACTGTACTTGGTGCGGTTGTTCAGTCCGAAACTGCATTTTTAGAATACCGCCAAGAAAGTAGCTCAGTGTCCAATAGCGAAGTGCCTTCTATACTATACAAGAGAATGGCTATAGTGAGCGACAAATCGCAACAAAATCTGTTTTTCAAATAAAAGCGTACAATAGACAAATATAGATATACATAAATGAAGATATACAAAAGTCTGATGACCTAAAGCCACAACAGTACGTAAGGGTTAGTACGTTATAGTGTTGTCTATACCAACTCATGCTCAACTGGTCTTGAAATTACCGCTGCTTAAAATAGAGCTCATATTGAACCAGTCTCATCTACCGGTTACATTTTCAGGCTTAAGAGAATGTGTAGGGGCCAGGACACCGAAACTAACAATTAAATGCAAGCAAAACAGATTAAAATAGCCTAAAATACGGCGAAACTGGATGACAGACTAATGGAATATAAATTATTTGAACTGACGTATCGAAATTCCAAATTTTAGGATTTATTAGAAGAATAATGATACGTTGCCCAACTTAAGAAAGGGCTTCAAAAGTTTGCACTGTACTAATCTTGTCACCAATAAGTAATGACTAATTTTATCAAAAGTTTTTTCGAAGTCGTAGATGTAGTCAACCTGGGTTCTATTACCCATAATTTTGATGGTTAATTCAAAGAAGTCAGAATTATGAGATTAAATTATATAGATTGACTGGGGTAAAACTCATAGTGATGACAGTAATTTGAGTACTGATAAAAAGCCTTTTCAACAACCTTAGCAAAGGCACAAACATCTGAAATGAAATAATTATTTACCAAAGTCCTATCAGCAGATTTAAAGACATATTACGGATTTTTGGATTTGGAAAAAATACTAAAAACTGATTAAATACTATACAGAGACGTATCGCCAGACTTCCAGTACAGTTAGCTGTGTGCTGAAATCCCGTCTACTACAGTATCTAGTTTTTCCACACACGCAAATTATTTAAAAACCCTAAAAACTATAGCTGTCGCCAGAACCTCGTTAGTGGAAATACGGTTTACCAGCGGAGGGGATAGGTTGACGTTTGAAGGGAAAGGGCTATTTAAGATGCATTACTACCCCATTAAAACCTTAGCTTTGGACTGGAATTCGCATGGCTAACGTGATAGAGGAAGACCCAGAGCCAATGAAGGAAGGCCAAAACATGCAAAAAAACCTGGACAGAAACAAATACGTAGCGCACAATAGAGTCAGATGCTTTTGTGAAGGCCCTACTGAGAAATTTTGGGAAACTATTATTATTATAATTTATTATTCAAAATAAAACAAATTTAAAAGCCTTGTTAAATAACCAACGCGACAACCTATTCTGACAAGTCTCTAAAATTGCCTGATTATAATTCTTCTAGCCGTATTTCAATCAATGATGATGCTTTCGAACTAGTCACGTAATTTCACGTAGTAGTTATATAGTAGTTTATGTTTGTAGAAGACTTTTTAGATGTTATTAATATTAATAATTTCTCTTTGTTTCAGGTAAGCGTCACTCGGATTCAAAGCAATAATTTAACACAATCTGGAACTAATCCAAGTTATTTCAGGTTTGATAGAATATTTGAATAAATTAAAATCTATTATAATGTAAAAATAGTATAAAATAGCTGGGTTATTTATCTTTTCTATATATCTAAACGTTTTGTTCCTACGCTGCCAAAATACTAGACTGTATCGAATTACATTTATTTAAATCTGTATGACAATATAATTTATATAATTGGAACGCCACTGTTCAGTTATCTATCGATGTTCGATGTCATTCCATTTATACAGCAACAGCTGAGTGGTCCGCACCTGTTCGGCAGTCCATCAAACCGTCAACCATTTTTCTTTTTCAAATTATGAAAGCTAATTAAACAGAATTTCCTGGTGAACTAGCGTTTTCCATTAGGACTGATCGAGAATAATTGCTGACAATTTGTTGTGACTGACCATTGTTGTGTAATGCTTTTAACGACTTAACGTTTCTACTTTTACATTTTTGGGAACAGACGCGAAGTTCGTTGATAATATGTTATTTTAAATAGTTTTTTTATGGACACCACGTGAGCCACAGAGAAATTCTTAAAATGTTACAAGATGCGCGTGTATAGGTCGCAGTTCATATAGATTTTGAATCGTTGCAGGCTGTATTCGGTGGGAAACCGATTCCTAGATGGTGCATTTCAAAGGGGTGACGTTCTCTGTAAAAAAGAGTGTGGACGAGGAGTGACGAAGTAAATTAACCTGAATCAACCTCAGTTTCGTACACATGTGATGTGTGAGTAGCATGTACTGTTCTGAATAGAATCAAGTGGAATATATCCAATACTTCCCGTAAAAGAATTTATGAAATAGAGTCAAGTTAACAATTTTTCTTCGGTGATTTAAAAGAATCAAGATTTTTGGTGAATTCTAGGTTCCCGATCCGACAAATAACTTCCGTGGAAGGAACCCAACATATATATGGTAGTAGAGGCCGGCGATGGTCGGATTTGAGCTTAGATAGGATTAACAGCTGTTGCAACAGCTTGCAGCAGCAACTTGAATAACGATGCTATTGAAGTGCAGTGACCCTACATAACTAGTTCGGATTCTATAACGTTAACTTTTTTTGAAAAAAATTGCTGTCGGAATTTTTGAAGCGGAAATTATATAGTACTTGATTACTGTACCTTTCAGCAGAAGTTTTTTCTTAGTTTCTTAGTTATATGACATTATCCGTTATAAAGGAACTGTTGGGTGTGGAGGACGATCCAACATGTCTGGGCTGTTTTAAAGATGTGGAGACGTACTTTACTGTATTCTCCTGGCGCTGGAAGGATTAAGATACGGGGTGCTTCGGAGGGAGAATGCCGGCATGCTAACGTGGAGTAATCTTCTAATTTTGATAGTCAATTGCGGGATGTTCCGCGATGATCGTGGCGGTTAGGACAGTTGGAAGAAAATTTTTCGAGGTTGGCAAACAGGATCTCGCTCCTCTCTTTGCTAGGCACTAAGTTTATCCATAACTAATATGACTTTTTGCTGTCTACGGATATTTGAAGAAAAAAGTGCGCAGGAAAGCTAAATATCAACCGGTACAATATGGCTGGTAGAAGCCTAAAAATTAGAATCAAACCTGCCCTTTACACTTTAGCAAAGATGCATAAGTAATCAGAATTACCAAACTACCCGCCAGGTAGCGCAGTGTAGCAAGCCTAAAATTTGATAATGAGAAAATCATCTTTCATTTGTCGAAGCATTTTGGAGTGTATCTCGGCATATTACAGCTAATCAACAGAGCTAGGATAGCAACGAATACTGCACTTCTACGGCGTTAAGTACTTCGAGTTTTATTCTCTTCGTTGTTGATTTCAGTTCGGCTGATGACCCGTGATGCGACGAAAGGCATTCCGAGATGTGTCGACAGTTAAAACATTTTTGATTGCCAACTTTTCGACTTTGTTAAATTTTTAATAGTTTCGTAGTTGTATAGTTACTTATATTTGCATTATACTATGCAGTATACTGCAAAGTATATTTTTAAGTTGCGTTTTTAAAACAGTTTTTTGAACAACTTTTACTATAAGCTGTTTTTGACAAAATGACTTTATTAAGCGAGTACTGTTATCACGCAGAAATAATATCCCTATAATTTAAACAACACTTTATGCAATAATCTAATATTACTCCTTTTTTCGCAAAATATAGTCTATATATGCAAAAGTGTACAAAAACCACATGCACCATAGAAATATACTTCGTCCGGTCTTTATCGGTTCTAGAGTAAACCTTCAAAATTATCACCGCTTTGTTTTACGTAAAGACTCGTTAGTCGTATACATGATTTACTGAGTAAGAACAGAAAAAAGAATGATTGGATTGTCAAGGCAACGATATCTATACATTTGGTAAAAAGTCACGTACTTCTTGTCTAAAACCACACAAATCACGTTTTGAAGAAAATGTCAATAATCTAAACTATTAATTTGGTCAAGCAATACTATTTTTATAGTCTTACCAAAGCATGTATTCTTCTACAATTCTAATTCGAAATGAACAAAAATAAGGGGATTTTCTACTGCTTTCTCGCATCATTTTAGAAAAAACACTATTTATGCACACAAACACAAAACGTTCAATTTTTGTTATTTGGGTAAGTGTGTTTCTAGTAACTATTTGCGTAAAAAAGGAACCCTCAATTCCAAAAATTAGTTGGGTCTCTATTAATCGAAAATACATGTGCCCTTTGATTGCATAATAACCAGCCGATACCTAAAAAAGGCAAGAAGACCTTGCCAAATAACTACCGACCAGTCGCACTGCTTTCAATTATATCTAAACTAATGGAAAAGGTTATCAATCAGCATCTTCTAAAATATCTTGAATGATTCAACATTATTAGCGATCACCAATATGGTTTTCGTAAACATAGATCAACAGGTGATCTTCTGACTTATGTAACACATGTTTGGAACAACGCAATTGAACACTTTGGAGAATCTCAAGCGGTTGCTCTTGAGATATCCAAGGCATTCGACCGTGCTTGGTACGATGGACTGTTGGCTAAACTACGCTCTTGTGGTATGTCTGAGAAGTTCTGTTTGTAGCTCTCATGTTTCCTCAGAGAGCGTTCTTTACGAGTGGCGGTCGACTGATTTCTTTCTAACACCTTCACTATCAACGCCGGTGTGCCCCAAGGCTCCATACTGTCTCCTACTGTTTTTCTCATTTACATTAACGATCTGCTGGAAAAGACCGGGAATCCAATCTACAGCTTTGCAGATGACACTACGCTTGTCTCTTCATTCACTTTGAACGCTCGGACATCGGCTACTCAGGCTAATATCCGCAGACAGCAGGAGGTCGTTCAACTTAACAAACCTGGAAAACATTCTATCTTGGGGTGACAGTAACGATGTGGAATTTAACGCTACAAAAACCCAGGCGGCAGTTTTTTCTAAAAACGTTAGGGTTGCTCAACCCGACATAGTTATGTCGGGGCACTCCATTCCCCAAGCATCTTCGCTCAATTTGTTGGGCGTTAATTTGGGAGCAAATATGTCCTGTCATGAACATGTTGCAGGCATAGAAAGGAGAGCTTCTCAAAAGTTGGGAATATTATTTCGAACCAGAAAGCTTTACATTCCACAATAACTGTTAATTCTTTACAAAGCTCAAATTCGACCAACTATGGAATACTGCTCCCATGTTTGGGGCTCCACTGAATTTGTTGGATTCTGTTCAGAAAAGAGCGGTTCTTCTGATTGGAGACCCGGAACTGACCGGCGGCCTTGATTCGCTGGAACATCGAAGAACGGTTGGCAACTTGAGTCTGTTTTACAAGTATTTTCATGGAAAGTGTTCGAAGGATGGAGCCCGCTTAATTCCTCCCAAAGCGGTGCATGTTAGAAATACATTTCGCGCTAATACTATAATATAATAATACATCCGTATGAGCTTCAGCTTGTTATTCCGCGTACAATGCTTTTCAAGCAGTCTTTTATATGGAGAATATCATCTCTTTGGAATAATTTGCCCAGGACTGTGTTTCCCACCGAGTACAATTTACAGCGATTCAAGAACAACGTGAATCGCTTTTTCCGCGCACATGCCGCTCCTGGAGCGCTTTAGGGACTTCCCTGCAGCACGTGTGCTAGTGCTAAAAAATTTCTAGTAGTGGCATTGTACAAAACGTAAGTTCTTTAATTTCAAAGAAGTTGCATCGAAAGTAAGATCGCATGTAGGAAAGAATTAGAAGAAGACATCTGGAAGGGCATAAAGTGATTTGTATTGATCAGATTGTCGTTAATCGAATACTGCATGTATATATATATATATATATATATATATATATATATATATATATATATATATATATATATATATATAAATATATAAATATATATATATATATATATATATATATATATATATATATATATATATATATATATATATATACGAGGCTGGTTTGAAAAGTCCGTGCAAAAATAAAAACTACTTATGTGTTTGGGGTAAACCTTTTAGGCTTATACACTTCGTCCAACGATGTTCTAGTTTGTTGATCCCTTCCGAATAATCGGATTTGTCCAAGTCTGCAAAATATCCATTAGTATCTGCAATCACCTCCTCGTTTGAATAAAATCTTTGTCCCGCCAGCCATTTCTTCAAATTGGGGAACAAATAGTAGTCCGAGGGAGCCAAGTCTGGAGAATAGGGGGGGGGATGTGAAACGAGTTGGAATCTTATTTCCATTAATTTTGCGACCACAACTGCTGAGGTGTGCTGGTGCGTTGTCGTGATGGAAAAGGACTTTCTTGTGGGCCAATCGCGGGCGTTTTTCTTGCAGCTCGGTTTTCAAACGGTCCAATAACGATGAATAATATTCACCTGTAATAGTTTTACCCTTTTCCAGAGAGTCGATGAGGATTATCCCTTGCAAATCCCAAAAGACAGTCGCCATAACCTTTCCGGCCGAAGAAACGGTCTTCGCCTTTTTTGGTGCAGATTCCCCCTTGGTAACCCATTGTTTAGATTGTTGTTTGGTCTCAGGAGTATAGTAATGTATCCATGTTTCATCCACAGTGACGAAACGACGCTTAAAGTCCTCCGGATTCTTCTGGAACAGCTGCAAACCATCCTTGCAACACTACACACGATTCCGTTTTTGGTCAAGCGTGAACAATCGCGGCACCCATCTTGCGGATAGCTTTCTCATGTCCAAATGTTTATGCAAAATATTATGTACCCGTTCAGTCGAGATGCCCACAGTACTAGCAATCTCACGCACCTTAACTCTTCTGTCATTCATCACCATATCATGGATTTGATCAATGATTTCTGGAGTCGTAACCTCCACAGGCCGTCCAGAACGTTCAGCGTCACTTGTGCCCATATGGCCAGTCCGAAAATTTTGAAACCACTTATAAACTGTTCTAATCGAAGGTGCAGAGTCACCATAGTGTTTATCAAGCTTCTCTTTAGTCTCCTGAGGCGTTTTGCCTTTCATAAAGTAATGTTTAATCACCACACTAAATTCTTTTTCGTCCATTTCTTGAAAATCACTCGACTTCCTTGATTCACACGAATGCCAAACACAAAGAAATAGACCAATATGGCTGAAATTTGGTGTGCGTTCATTCAAGAGATGCTACTAACTAAACATGACCTCGATACGTGCCGGTGGTGCCATCTCTCGGACTTTGCACGGACTTTTCAAACCAGCCTCGTGTATATATATATATATATATATATATATATATATATATATATATATATATATATATATATATATATCCTGGTGCTTTGATGCTAGCTGGGTACAATATTTTTAAATACTTTTTTTAGGGACCTAGTAAATACATGTTCTCCCACAAATTTTTGTACAACAGTTTTTTACATTGACGTATTTGCCAGGGTGCTAATCGCAGCCTGTCAAATATCTAGTTGGCAACTATAATATTTAATAATTTATTAATTAATTTTAATCGGGTGTCATGTGTCATACTACTATGCCGAAGGATGTTATTGAGATTAAAAATTCGGTTAAGTGCAAGTTGGACTTGCGTCATTACTGTTCCGTACCGCGATTTCCTTTAAAATAAAAATTTTTGTTACAGAGGTATAAAATGACAAGTGACTTCACAAAACACCCCCCAATAAAAGATTTAAGAGCCCAGATTACAAACATATCTAGTCAGATACTGACTCAGTAAGCTAACCAGACCAACTAGAAAAAGACAAAAAGTTCCTAACATGTATATATCTGAAGATCCAATATGTATTTTCACGTTTTTTCTTAGTCACTAATGTGTAATAGTTATAACATCTTAGTTACGTAATAACCAATAAATCAATCCAGCTCAATCTAGAATCTAATAATAAAAGTGTAAAACAAATATTTACTACCCAAATATTTGTTTAATTATAAACAAATAAAACAAAATTATTTTGTCTCTCCGTTGGCCACCAGTGCATGTACCGAAAAGTATATTAACAAAAACCTCCACCATATTGTCATGCTAATTAGTTTTTTTTATACCAGATAAATTATCAAACGTAATGCCTTTGTGATATTTTTCGCTCAATCTACACTTTACAGTGAATATTCCAAAATTTTTTGATCAACACTTTTCGAAATAGATGGAGGCAGCTATTTTTGATGATTTTTTAAAAATAATACAAATAAAAGTGTGCGCAAGTATTACATCATATATATTTTTGAACTCGTATTTTCACAAGCTTTCATTTGATACTCTACTCAAGGACTTAGTAAACATTTTTTTTTCACTTCCGATTTCACCCTCCAAAACTAACTCCTTAAGTCAAAATTTAACTTTCAAAGCTACACGGCTCTGATGAGAAAATCAGGCGTAACATAAACGGACAGACCCACACCGAAGTGATCCCATAATATTTTATTATTTTATTATCCCATACAATTTTAACCTTAAAAATTTTAAAATATTAATAACTAATAAAAATATAATGTTTTATTTTTTCTGATAATACGATACTGCGCACTTTTTCGAAAAATGCAGCAAAATTATGATACTTTATTTATTTATATCCCAGACAAGCTCACTAACCTAAGATAACAAACAAGTTAGCGAGGCCTTCACATGAGTCTTCAATTATTTCCACAACTGTGATGTCAATAATTCTTTGAAACCCTCAATTAAATGCAACTCAATCAATCAACTTTGGATTTATTCAAAAGTCAACTCAGATTCATCATGTTTTATCTTGACAGTTATCTTATTTTATGTTACTTTTTTTAATGGGATGTTATTCTTGAATGCTTTGTGTTATATATTCTAGTAGGAGCGGACGTCGGTCTCGCCATTTATATCATTGAAATATTAAGTATTGATATGAAAAAATTATAACAGTTTTATTTCTGTGAATTCACCGAGTTACAACATCTACCATCCTGATACTTCTTTTGACAGAAACTTTTAATGAAAGATCTTGAGGCTCAATATTTTTCTCAGATGATAAATTAAAATCCGCTGTAGCGCAGTTTTTGAGGAGAAAAAAAGGATTTTTTTGATAGAATGACCAACTCGAGCAACATTGTTTGTAGTAGTGTAGTTAAGTAGAAAAATGTATTTTGTTTAAGCTCCACGAATGTTTCTTTATAGGTAAATAGATAACCTAATCTTTTAATCTCTATAAAAAACTGAAGAAATTGACTGGAAACACCAGGAAGAAAATACCAGTTCTAACACGAAACATCCAAAAAGACTTACAATTAATGAAAGCGAACAAAAAACGGACAGCATTTGTGTATACTCAAAACAGAAGTTTAGTAGGCAGTATAACTTTTTAAGAGTAATAAAGCAGCCTACTGCTTCTCGGTCGGGTCCTAATCCGACAACATTTCGGTAGAGTTCTTGAAGGCTTTGGACGATACGAACTTAACCAGCCTAACCAACATTTTCAACGCAATATATGAAATGGGTGAAATCTCAAAAGATTGGCGTAGATCAGTTTTCATTCGTTTGTCGAAAAAGAAAATCCCAAGTCATGTGATGAATATCGAATGATCAGTTTAATGAGTCACACATTAAAAGTTCTCTTAAAAATAATTCAACAGAGAATATACTGAAAATGCGAAGAACAACTTGATGAGGCGCAGTTTGATTTTAGAGGAGGGTTAGGAACACGAGAGGCTTTAATCACTATCACGGTACTACTACAAAAGTGTAGGGAATACAACAAAAATGCCTACGTCTGTTTCATCGATTTTCAAAAAGCCTTTGATGAAGTTCAACACGTCAAACTTATTGAGGACCTAAAAAGAATAAATTGAAATAAAATCGACATACTATTAATTAAAAATATTTACTATAACCAAACAGCAGGAGTGCGTCCTGTTTCCCCAACTCTTCAACGTGTATTCTCAGTTCGTGTTTCATAAAGCACTGGATGAAAGATGTGAGGGAGTGAGCATTGGAGGGACATTAATTCACAACCTAAGATGTGCAGATTATACTGCTATAATGGCTGAGAGTGTAGAAACCCTTTTAGAAAGAATCAATCGACAGTGCGAAGAAGTAAGACTCATTATAAACATCAAGAAAACAAAATGTATGGTTGTGAGTAAAAACAGAAACATTAACCTTATACTTACGCTGAATGGAAAACAAATAGAACGGGTTCAAAGATACAATGGCTGTAATTAAAAATTTAAATCTTAGCATTAGACTGAGATTTATGGAGTGCTATGTGTGGTCGATATTTCTGTGTGGGTGGAGACTTGAATCTTGAAAGCTCAAATTACCAAGAAGCTAGAATCGTTCGAAATGTGGTTGTATAGATGCATACTAAAGACACCCTGGACTCATAGAGTCACCAAAGACGAAGTACTGGTCTGGTAACAATAATTAAGATACGAAGAACATCTTACATAGGACATATCCTGCGCAACGACAGGTATTTGTTGCTGCAAAACATAATGCAGGAAAGAGTGGAAGGAAGGAAAAGTATCGGCAGGAAGAAGAAGTCTTGGCACCGAAACATAAGGGAGTGGACGAATCTCGTCCCTTGAAGAACTGTTTCATGTGGCAAGAGATAGAGACGCATTTAGAGATGTGGTCGTCAACCTTCGATAGAAGACGACATGAGAAGAAGAAGATAAACTAACTCGTATTAAGTGTAATTATTTTTAAACGACTGCAAAAGTACCATGCTTTTTATGAATAAAAATACTTTCTTGCACATTGTTGCTAATTTTACTATTTTCTACTTTGTAAGGTTTTGTCATGTCTCGTGTCGATAAGCTGTATGGTGACCATAATAAAAAACAAATATTAAATCAGACCAAATCAATATGTACTGTTTTATTAACTTTTAACTGCGCTGCTATTAAGAGCAAAAATAGGGAAAGATAGAGAATGCATCAGAAACATTGAGATTTTGCATCATGGCTCATGTGGTCAAAAACATCAAGAATATATTCTTTATCATCCCCTAAAATATATATACTTCTCCACCAAACACCTTGTACAAAGATAAAAGATAATGCAGATCGCTGAGATTTTAAATTTTTTTTGTTTAGTTTATGCTTTTTTGTTTATTATGTCGAAGTCGAGGGTGGATTGGAAAGTTTTGTAAAAATAAGGTAAATACCATTTTTTGCAAAAACAAATATTTATTTCTCTACTAATCTCCATTGAGTTCAATACATTTGGTCAAGTGAGGTCCCAATTTTTTTATTCCCTCAGAAAAAAAAACATTGTTTAGAACTGTACATAATACTCATCTACGGCACGTACAACCTCTTCATTTGACGAAATTTTCTTCTCCCAAGCCAATTTTTGACGTTAGAAAACAAGAAAAGTTACTTAGGGTCACATATGGTGAATAGGGTGGTTAAGGAACTCTTTCGAAGCCCAGCTCGTGCACTTTTTCCATCACAACAGTCGATGTGTGAGCAGGCGCATTGTCCTGGTGAACGAGCACATTTTTGGGCGCTAATCTTGGTTACTTTTGCTTCAATTCACCGTACAAACGGTCTAGTAACGTTGCCTACTAAGAGCCAGTCGCCATTTTATCATTTTCCACATAGTAAAACTTAATGGTATCCTGCGAGTCCCAAGAAACAGTTACCATCATTTTTTCCGCCGATAAAACTGTTTTCGCTTTTTTTTCAATGCACTCACACCTTCCCCAGTCCCCGGTTTTGACTTTCTTTTTGTCTTTGGGGTGTAATGATAGCTCTACGTTTTGCCTATAGTCATAAAATGACACCAGAAGTCCTTCGGATTATGCTACAACTTTTCTAAACTCTATTTTGAAATTTTCTTCCTCTTGCGTTTTATGTTTGGAATCAACAAACGCGGCATGCAACTCAGCTTTTTCATTTTTAGAACTTTGCAGAATATGATGTAACCGCTCATATGAGATTCCTACTATCTCGGTAGACTCATTAGGCTTAATGCTACAATCTTCTATCACGATACCATGACTTTTATCTACCATTTTTTCAGAAGAATGCTCAATCGGCCGTCCTGAACATACAGCATTTGCAGTGCTCGTATATCTTTCCAGTAATAAATGGTCTTGAGTGATGGTGCAGATCCTCAGGAACTTCCTTCAGTTTAGTTTCTATCTGGGCCGCAGTCCACTTTTTTAAATAAAAATGTTTCATCACTGCACGATACTCGGTTTTCTCCATTTCTATGAAACTTGTATCACCGATTACTTAGGATAGCTGCCAAAAAATAAGTCTACGTTGCATCTGTTTAAAACTTTGAACCGAACCGTTATAAGAATCACGCTTATCAACAGTCATGCCGCTTAACAAGACTTCCTGCCATTTCATAGAAATTTACCAGACTTATCAATCCATGCAATGCAATGCTTAATAGTATACTATGGGACAAAAACATAACCATTGAAAATAAGAAGAGAATTTACAACTCAATAGTGAAAAGTATAATAACTTACAGCTCCCAGGTGTGGCCATTAAAGGAAAGAACAGAAAAAATACTAAAAGCTACAGAAATGGATTTCTCGAGACGAGCAGCCAGAAAATCCAGAAAAGACCGCATACCAAATGACACGATAAGGCGAGCTTTAGAAATAAAGCACGATATAGCGGACGAAATCAGAACCCAACAGTTGGTATGGTACGGACATGTACAGAGAATGTCACAAGACTGCCTAAAAAGATTTTAAATTGGAACCCTCATGGAAAAAGAAAGAAAGGAAGACCACGCCAAAGCTGGAGAGCAGGAATCAACAAGGAAGTACTAGAGAGAGATCTGGAGGAGGAGGGATGGAGAAACCGGGAGGAGTGGAAATTAGGCATCGGAAGACGGAAGACGTTATAAAACCGATTGATATATATATATATATATATATATATATATATATATATATATATATATATATATATATATATATATATATATATAATATATATATATCAATCCACCCTCGTACGGTAAGGTTATCACGGCTTATTAATTTAGACTTCTAGTCTGTTTGTAAGTAGGGTGTCAATGAAATATATACAATATATACAATATAAATACAATTTACACTTCTGGTCTACTTATAAGTAGCCTGTCGATGAAATATTATAATGAACCTTAAAAAACATCACACGTTTAAACTCTAGTTCGAAAATAGCATCCCGCTGCAATTTTTTCTACCTGACCTCTTATTCTCTTCGTTGTTCTCACATTCGGCCAAGTCATGATGATGATGTGGAGACAAGATCTGTCATTTTTCGAGACGAACACGGTATGTCAATCAACACGTATCACGTCCAAGATAGAGGATTTGTTTAATCGGTTGAGTTCGTCAATAGACGGGATGTCAAACTTGTTCTTTTTTTGTCGGTTCATTTCCTATTGAAGTTTACAAAAGAAATAATGATGCAAATTACAACGATAATGATAGTCGCGACTACTTTTTCTAATGATTTTCTCATAAATAAGAGGTATGAGCAAAGGGATTGTTAAGTTTCTGGAATTATAGTACTGCAGAAACTATTTAAAAAATATTTTCATAGGCGTGGGTTACATGTGTACTGGTAAATTTTTTTTCTAATATTGCATTAGTTGTAAACAACAAAAGCACTTGTTACCGATGTTGCTGCCATCCTACCCACCACCAAATATATTTTACATATTCGTCTCTTTTGTACTTGAGAAAAAATAAACAAGACGGTACGTCGATTACTTCTCTTGCTAAAAGGAAGTATCTTATTCGTGAAAAAAATCTTCCTCTGAGATATCTGTATCTCTTCTCGTTTCAGAGTATCTAAATCATAAAAATATATTTTTCAATGAAAATATTAGGACTTTTCCTGGTTTGTGGTTGAGATAATGAACAAGTTTCAGGCATAGTTATTTATAGTCAAAGATATAAAGATGGGGACGAGGGTTACAGGAGTTGCTTAGTATACATTATATTACACGAGCTTTCCAGGATTATTAAAATTATGTTATTTTTGTCAATTCCCAGATATCGAACGAAGAAGTTAATTTCAGCTCTCATTTGTCTAAATATTTTTGAGTATCTATAGCATAGCGACTTATCAAATCGATAATCCCTTGAATTCGAGTAATGTCATTGTTATCTGCCTCCTGGAAATATCAAGATAGTATATTTATCCGTGACTGCATATGTATTGTAGAATACATTAGTACTTGTCTTCTTCTTCATTTGCATAAACAAGATTGCTGGTTTTTTGTTCATTTTCACCTCGCTCCACCATTTTCAAGGTTTGTCCATATTTCTTCCTGCTGCTGCTGATCTGTCTGTTGTGATTATAGCCCTTCTTTCGTCGGTCACTCTAACTATATGTTTATTCCAGTTTATCTTTTTGTTCAACACCTATTTTGCACGTCTGTAAAATGTCGCCATTTGTCTCTTAATATATTAGAGCCTATCCCACTATTCTGTACACTATTTTTATTTCTGTTGTTCTAACTATTTATTTTTAATGTGTCGTATCGGGTTACCGCTGTATATGTCATTATAAGTTAAATTGTCGTCTTGTAAATTCGTAATATCCTCGTAGTCCTTAAGTGTTTGATTAGCCATGTTGCGTCATATAAGCAGGACCGTGAAGGTAATATTCAGACGCCGGGGTTTCAATTTAACACTCAAAAAATTTTCTCTTTTCGTAGTACTTCAGCACTTTCAAAAGCCAAGAACAAGAAATAATAACTTTCCTCTTTTACCGTCTAATAATAACTGAAAGAAAGAGCTACCAAAAAATCCTCTTCTTACAATAAAACTCACGCTCAAAAATTTTTAATGGGGAGGGAGGAGAGGAAATTTCCCAAGAAAGGAAAACCTCTCTTATCATAAAATTTTATTAAAATCAGTGGTCGGAAGGGAAAAATATCCAACGGAAAAAGAACCTTGTATCATAAACCTTACCACCTTCAAAGACGCTAACCGGGAGGTGAGCTTTTCCAAAAAAATATCTTCTGTTATAATAAAACTGTCTAACTTTAAACCCTCCTCTAGAATCATAGAAGACCAGAACACTTTTTTACCATCCTACACTGAAACCGGATGCCCTTCCCAGAACATTCTAAAAAAAAATTATTATTGGATCCCTGAAAATATCCCTTTTTTACTTTCCAGGTTTAAACCCTTTCCTAGAATTATAGAACAAAAAAATTCATGTCCCAGTAGAGAATATCAAATTATTTCGGAAAATGGAAAAATCAATTGTAGCATTAATTTCTTTTTCCATTTTTTATTATATTTTTTTTTTAATTTTAGCCGCTGCGGCGACTAAGAAATCAAGATGGCGTGCCGTATTAATTTCCTTTAATTTACCTTTAAGGTACTACTACATATATAAACGACTATTCTGACACTAATTGTACATTTTTTGCACAATGTTCGGTTTTTTTTCACCATAGTATACATAAATTTCTTGAATTTTTTGATTCCGTTCGCCATTTTGTGGACGCCATATTGAATTTCGAAATAGGTCATGTTTCATTCGAGAGGTCTTGAGCATACGAACATTTTGGAATCTTCAAAATATACCCTTAAAACTGCACTTACAGCTGCCAAAGATGCACATTATTGTATCTTATAAAGAAATAATTATTGTTTCCAGTGTATTTACTGTAAATCTCCGATAATGCAAGAAAAAAATAGGATTTTCCTCAAGCCAAAATAAAAACTAACCTGAAATATTTCTACAAAATAAAGATAAAAAAAAAACTGAATAACAGCGTAAAGATAACCCAAATAAAGGTATAAAACGAAAGCCTGATGTTGATGGGCTCTAACGAGTGAGGGTTGACAAGTAATAAGAAGACTATCAGACAATGAACAAGGCGAGAGATGCGTGGGGGTGATGAAGGGAAGACGGTTGAGTGACAGAGCTCATTGTGGTCTGTTTTGAGTGACGGACGGCTGAATCGTTTTTGCTAAGACATCTCTGCTGTGTTGCCATATAGAAATTTTAGAATTTTTTTAGGAGTAATACCATAGATTAAAAAAAAACTTGCGACACTTCCTTGTAATTAAGACCTAAAAACTATTATCTGGTTTAATTATTGTTGTTAAATATTAAATTTGGTATTTCGTATGTTAAAAAAACACACACACTAATTATCGTATTTACACAAAAAGGTTATTTTTACAAATATTCCTGCTTTAGAATGGAATTTAGTGCTGGAGGCGTCGCCGAGATTCATAAATGATAATCTACTCACGCAAGTTTTTCGCCCAATTTCTTAACTCTATCCAATGTATGATTAACCTATGATGCTAATGTATACCAAATTATTGAATCGTCTATTAGAAGAACAAAAAAGTAAGTAATTTTCGTGTTGTAGTACCACTGGAAATCACTATTTTAATACTTACCTATTAATAGGCACGTACTTTAAAGAGGTGATTAACAATATAAGTGGGCCTTAAACACCATTCATTATTAATACTGGACTGTAAAGGCTGTCGTCTCATTATTTGTCATAAGACAATGTAACCTGAACTAACCTAAATTTTAGATAACCAAAATAGTGCGCAGATGGGGCAACAGAAGCATCCCTTGGTGAACATCAACAACAGAGGCGGCCCCTATCTCCAAATACCGAATACTGTTGAGTCATGAGAATGGAAAGAAACCAATCAGTTTGTTCGTAATCATCTGTCGTGAATTTTTGCGCATTTTTTGCTTATAAAAATTGGTATTTTGTTTATTTTTTTATAAAAATATCGTTATTATTTAAATTTTGACGACCGGGTACTTTCGGCGATTATGGAAGAGACAACAATTTGACAACGCGAATGTTGGCCGAAGAATTCAATGGCGACCATTTCACAATTGTTCTGAGTCTCAAAAGATGCGGTAAGGTGTCGGATGGGTAACGCACGTGCTAACAGATATCAACAAGGTTAAGGGAGCCGCAAGCGCAACCGCCTTTTTTTTTTTCACTGGAAATGAGTCTTGGTACCTTGTCAAAAACGTCAATAGAAAGAAACCGGAATAAACATCTCAAATGTACTCATTGCAAGAAGGTAATGTGGTGAATTTACTGGAACAGAAGCGAAATAATTCACTGGGAGGTCATCTGTAACGGTTACTGCTATTGGCGGAATGACAACGATTATCATCAGGAATGGCCAATGTCGGACAAAAATGGTGAAAGGCAGTTCCGTATCAACAACGACATCTATTTTGACCAGTTCGATTTCCTGTGGCTGCAGAAGAAGAACCAAATCGTCTTCAGTCATGTCAATACTAGTCTCTATGTCGAGTTTCGCGTAGTTAAATTGATCGCCAACAAGAAATGGGATCTGTTCCTTCATCCGCCTTACTCTCCAACCGAAGCTCCTATAAATGATAACATCAATCACTCTCAGACTGGCAAATGGGAAAACTCTATGAGGATTTGGTTCAGCTGGTGGTCGATGTCTAAATGTGGATACTTTTTGCAGCCGGCATTACCAGTGGAATTAATCATCTGCCAATCAAGTGAAAAATCAGATATTAAAGAAGTCGATGAATATACTCCAGAGTGATCTACTAGGCATGTTTTGAATGTATTTTATTGGTTACTTTTCATAATAAATATTGTTTAAAACGCTGTATAATTAGACAGCAACCGAATACAATAGAATATCTATAATATCTTGTTAAATGTATCCTGACGTGTGGTACCCTGACACTGAGTTATAAGGAAAAACAATTTGAGGAAACTTAAGTTGACGGAAATTTTTGTTTTGGACCATTATTGTGAATAGGTAGGAGGGAGGAAATTCGAATAAAAGAT
Source organism: Pachyrhynchus sulphureomaculatus (assembly GCA_019049505.1). Lineage (NCBI taxonomy): Eukaryota > Metazoa > Arthropoda > Insecta > Coleoptera > Curculionidae > Pachyrhynchus > Pachyrhynchus sulphureomaculatus. The sequence goes on from CM032456.1 coordinate 71,065,397, forward strand.
GTATGACAACGAATGGCAGTTGGTACTCTGATGCTTTAAAAAGTAAGAAATCGGTACGTCTGATTGGAGACCCAGAACTGACCGGCGGCATTGATTCGCTGGAACATCGAAGAACGGTTGGCGACTTGAGTATATTCTACAAGTATTTTCATGGAGAGTGTTCGAAGGATGTAGTCCGCTTAATTCCTCCCAGAGCGGTGCATGTTAGAAGTACACGTTGCGCTGATACTTCACATCTGTATGAGGTTCAGCTTATTATTCCTCGTACAACGCTTTTCAAGCAGTCTTTTATATGGAGAACATCATCCCTTTGGAATGGCTTACCCAGGGCTGTGTTTCTCACCGAGTATAATTTACAGCGATTCAAGAACAACGTGAATCGCTGTTTCCGCACACGTGTCGCTCCTGTAGCGCTTTAGGGACTTCCCTGCAGCACGTGTGCTAGACCCATAAAAAAAAACGTATCACAGCAATCTGTAAAATAAAAAAAAAGAAAGATGAAATCATCAGAACTGAACTGAACTATTACCAGATTGGTGGGACGACAGCAAGATCTCAAAGTTAAATATCGGAAAAACGCCAAAGACATTTTACATTATACATAGTGTATCTCAAAGTAAACAGGACTTCTTCAAAATGAGAACAAAAACTGACTATTTTCGCAAAATTCACTTATTCTATTCGAAATAGCTCTCTTCGGACTCGAAACAGCATTTTGCACTATCCATAAGCATATTAAATGAGTTTTTTAGCTCGTTTGTTAGCCTTTTGAATATCTTCAATCTCCACATAATGCTTTCCTTTCATTCACAAATGCAATTTTGAGAATATATAGAAGTTGCACGGAGTCAAATTAGGTAAATACGATGAATAGTTGATGGTAAAAATGCGGTTTTTGTTAAAAAAAATCAGTAATAAGCGTCGATCGATCAGATGGTGCATTATAGTGTCACAGTCGCCAACTTCAACTTTCACGATATTGTGGCCGCACACGACGAATTCGCGACCATAAACGCTTCATTACACCTAAATAATACACAACATTAACCGTTTGGCCTACTGGAATGAATTACTTGTGCACTATATTCTACGAATCGTAAAAAGAAATCAACATCGTTTTTACTTTTGACTTCTCTAAACGACTTTTTTTTGGATTCTCTTTTCTTGGGTGCTTCCATTCAGAGCTTTGGGCCTTGGTTTCTGGATCATATTGAAAACACCACGTCTCATCGCCAGTTACAATAGAATAATTCAAGTTGTTGTCCTTTCTTGACTCTTTATTCAAGTCTTTGTAATGTTGAATTCGAAGCAATTTTTGGTCATCAGTCAATTTCGGTTTAACAAACAGGGCACAAATCTTTGTAAGCCCCAAACGCTTAGTTCAGATGCTATCTTCGGACATATTTAAATCCATTTCCATGCATCGTAACGAAGATTTCGGTTCTTTTTTGATGAGTTCACAAACAATTTTGGATGTTTTCTTCGGTTATCACGAATATTAGTGGACCAACATGTTCATCGTTATTTAGATCCTCAAGACCTTCTTTAAAACATTTCTACCACTCATGCATTCTGCTACGGAGTGAACAATCATCACCACAAATAACAATCTTCAATACCGTTTTACACAAAACTTAATATTCGCTCTATGTTCGATGTTAATTTTTCGACCGATAGCTAAACCACACTGTCACCTTAGGCGCAATATCTCAGCTTCTATTCAGCCGATTGTCATGAAAATTAGATATACTGCCAATGAAATATGTTCCATTCCAACGCATATTATATCCAATAGGTGGCACTACTAATATTGGCTATTTTAAAAAGTCCTGTTTACTTTAAGGCACACCATGTATAGACAGATATTATTGAAGATAAGCTAGTTATATGTTAAAATACGTAAAGGGTATCTGAAGTTATGATAATCTCTTGTATTTATTATTTATTCCTGACTTCATTACATATTTCTAATATCAAAAACGGCTTAATATTTGATTGGTTTATGGGACTATTACTTCATCACTTATATAAGATGCTGATAGAGACTACCAACGCTCTTTATGCTCATTTGGTATGATTTTCCCAAAGACTAAGTAATCTAAAGTTTTCGATTAAGACTTAATTACACCAATAATAAGTTTTATGAAAGTTATAACAAATTGCAACCTCTGCATATATATATATATATATATATATATATATATATATATATATATATATATATATATAATATTTATATATAATATATATATATATATATATATATATATATATATATATATATATATATATACACGTATTGATTTGGCAACAGGGTATCTCTTGCAAAACTACATTGCGATATTCTCGTCACCGTGATGAGCGAGCGGACAGGTGAAAAGATGAGTGCTTTCCAGTCGAGGGAAAAATTAGCGTCTGTTCCTTTGTTTTTTGCTTTATTATGTTGTCAGTCGACAGAAAATAATATAAACGACGGACATGCAATACCGGGAAACATTATCTCGTATGTTTGGTTTCTTGTAATTTTTTTCGTAACTTTATATCATTATTATAACGTCTGTCTGTCATTCACTGTCTTGTTTACTATAATGGACATTGTTAAGGTTGGTAAGTAAAACGAGACACTGTGGTCATTTTCAATAAAACAAATGTACTTTGTCACGTAGTTCGTGACAGCTTGCGAAAAATAAACCTTATAATTCTTTAAAGTGGTCAACTTTCTTGAGAAATTTAATTTCCCGCTAATTTCTGCTCTAGTCTAAGGAGCTTGATAATTCATGCAGCGGTTTTTTCATCCCTATATCCTCGTGCAATATTTTGAAAACTACAGTTTTGTACACTCTAGCTTGTTTAGCAATCTTGACCCTGAGTACACCAGAATTTTTACTAAAATTCAGCAAAAGAAATCTGGAGATAGTGGTAGAAATCCTTACAGAAAACTACCACTTGGGTGAGACTGCTAATGGTGGTGCTTGGGGCAGAGAAAATCAGTTGTTCATCTGATCATGTCTTATCTAGCAACCACGAGGATTAGGCAGACTCATCTAAGAAATTATTGGTTTTTTTCCTTAATTTGTTTAAAAGCTACAATCTGCAACATCTCTTTTCTAATAGTACCTGTAAATTGATAAAAACTAAGCAAAAGGGTTGGTTTATTTCAAATTCTAAGTAAAGAAACCATTACCGTTGGGCGATACCGCTAGAAAAGCAACAGAATTTGACAGCTACTTTATATAGTACCTGATTACATTTTATTTAATGCACTTATTTCAATACATAGAACACTATGTGTATTTTGCAAGAAGGTGGGCTGCTAAGTTGGCAGTGAAAGTCTATATTTTATACATTTACTTAAAAATAGCCTAGTAATATTATGGGAACTTAATCAATTTATTTTTTTAAGAACGTTATTTTTCTATTAAAATAAACAGCAAAAAGCAGATACACTTTTTCGATTACTGATTCCACTGGATAGGCTTTAGAATGTAATGAGGATATAAATTGCACAAAGTAAGATGTATTTTAGAGTATAGTATGATTGATATTTTTTAAAAATCAGATGACAGCATTCTTTACAAACTTATCTATGGCGTACCATATAGTCTAACATTTTTCGTTGACTGTCTCCCTACACATATAAACTAAACCATACGATCTCACAATCTTTCAGGTATAACCTAGACAATTTATGCCCCATTGTTTTTCATTTGAACGCGTACTTCTCCCATATAGTATTTACAACCTTCTGTATAAACTGTATCTCACGACACCCAGTATTTATACGGGCGCTTTTTTACTATCTAATGTCTTATCTATAATGTACTGTCACTACTCTTTGTTAAAGTACAGTGTTGTACACCTGGACTAATTAGTTCAAAGTATTGAAGAAAATAGTAATCAAGAATGGTACTATATAATCGAACTCTTATAACATGAAATACTCGAGTTGTGCTGGAATTAATATTATGGCTGTCAGCAAGAAATTACTTACTTATTAATGATAATCCTCTCTTTCTATATTTTATACATGATACAGTTTTTATATAATTTTCAAAAAGCCGTAGGTAAGTATATATACAGGGTGTTATGGAATTTACTGGATATATGAGAACTGGCGTCTCCTTGTAGCAAAACCAATTGCAGAAAAATAGCCTTAAATAGCGGATCTCAATAATAAAGGAACAAATCGACCGTAAGGAAATTATGACATGAATAATTTTTCGCGCCGCCACTGGCGAACGAAACCACTCCACAATTTTGCCGATCGTTAATTAGATCTACAGGTCTACAGTGTTACTCAAATTTGACTAGCCTTTTCCCAAACAAATTTAATAAAAAAAGTATTATAAAAATTGTTATCTTTTAAAAGAATTACTTTGTGACACCAACAAATTAAAAACACACGTTTCATATTTCAATATTTTATTATAATAAGTAAAAATTTTAACACCTATAATTCTCTAAAATTTTATTTGCTTCCAGTTTCTGCTTTATCTAATGACTAGCTTGGACCGTGACTCGGCCCGAGTGGACGAATTGCAGCATTTAACAAATAAAGAGTATCAAAAAAGTACCAAAACTCCCATACTATTTTGCCTTCTGTCCTTTCCTAATTTATCATCATTGTCGATAAAAAGTTTTATGTAAATTTTCAGGAAGATTGCGTTACAAAATATGCTGTACAAAAACATGTAACGTCTATATTTATGTAAAATTCCATAATTCACTGGATTGTAATGTATGTAAATTACCTTGTATTAATTATGTGAGCTAACTGAGAAATCGGAAAATATAAATAAACTTGAAATAATTCTTCAGTAATATAAAATTATTCATAAAATTCTTTAGATTTTCATATCGTTCGTTCTAAATTAAAAATAAAAATTTAGCATAATGTTGCTGGTGAATAAATAGGATAAAAAATGTGAACAACTAATCTAAATATGACAAGTAAGTAAAATGATTTCTTTGGAGTACAGTCCCACCATGCAGATATAACAACATAAAGTGCAGTTAATAATTTAAACCAAATACTAAGAATCAGCCTTCTTAAGCTATAAATGTAAGTTTGGAAATATTTGGAGACGCTACTATAAATCAACGCCTAACAGCAATAGCAAGATTAGAGAATATGTAACACTTAAATTCCTATATCGAATGCCAAAAAAGACGAGTTGCAACGAGTTTAACTTCTCAGTCTCTTGTATTTTACATGAACTATTGACTGCTTTATATTTTTGTTAAGGAGGTTGAGGCATTAAACGTAAAATATGAAAACTATTTCGTACAGATTTATTTGATAGATTTATTAGTTTAGAAATTTTCTATGAAAAATTTAAGGTCTTTAGGAAACTTATTTAAATAAAAATCGAAATTAACAATTCATATAGTCTTATGGAGAATACGTCAATTTGATATAAAATTGACACATTTTTTGTTATATGTTTATATTACATATTTTTGCTTCGTGATAAGCACAAAAAATATTGAATTCGAGAAATTTGCACATGCAAAATGACCAACTAAAGATCCCATGAATGCTATATTCCATGCCTTTCCTCCTACGACTATAGTTTCTGAGCCTATACTCGTCATCAGGTAGGCTTTAGGCAACGGTATCGATCGTGAAGATCCGAGTACCGTGGAGAGTCAAGTTGGAATGACTCTCGCTGGCTTATAGCAATCATGGTACCTTAAGTAAACGAGATACTACTCGTTGGGCAAGATACAGACCCTTGCGCCATCTGGTGAGATTTTCGAACTTCGAAAAAATGCTCAACTATATAAACCTAACATTGTTAGGAAGGGTAAACTAAATCGATATTCCAAAATAAAATTTCGGAATATGGTTTGTTACTTGATTGGTCACTACAACATAAAGCCAGCGAGAGTCATTCCAACTTGACTCTCCACAGTACTCGGATCTTCACGATCGATACTGTTGCCTAAAGCCTGCCTGATGAAGAGTATAGGCTCAGAAACTATAGTCGTAGGAGGAAAGGTATGGAATATAGCATTTGTGGGATCTTTAGTTGGTCATTTTGCATGTGAAAGTTTCTCGACTTTATGTTGTAGTGACCAATCAAGTAACAAACCATATTCCGAAATTTTTTTTCGGAATATCGATTTACAAAAAATATTGCTGCCGCTACAAACAGGTAGAACAAAATATCACTATAAAACGAAGCCGGCTGGCTACCTCCGGATCGTTAAAATGTGCCTCGTCGAGTTTCTCAGAGATGTTACACATATCAATCTATCAAATCTATTATTATTACATACAATACAACTTCTATTTCGTGTGCTACTACGTATAATTCATTATTAGTTTAGGGTATGTAATTCTGACAACTTTTATTTTTTCGTTATTTCCATTTTCAATATTTGTCACCATTTTGACAAAAATCATTGCCAACTAGATTCACTAAAATGGTTTAAAAATTAAAACCGGATCTTGTTGCCTTGGAAGACTTGTTTTTAATATAACATATTTATGTTTGATGTTGTAAATGTTACTAAGTAAACGATTTTAAAACTAAGGAAAAAGTCCGCGCACACACACATTGCAAAAATGTACGTATTTTAGGTTTAACTCTGTTACTACATGCCAAATTTGGCGGATTGTTATGTGAGCATCCAGCGACGGAGCCAATGAGTTTACACCTTTCCTTTTTCTTTCCCAAGAGCTATCAAGAAATGGATATATAATCGAATCCCTTACTAACTATTGCTATACGAAATAATATGAGAGACTTGTGTTTTTTGTTGAAGTAGCAGCCAATATTTGCTGACTCTCTCTCTCCGAACCGTCAAATATTTTTAGATTCTATTAAATTAGAATTCATTTGTCTATCATCATTTCGTATTACTCTACTAACATCTCAATTTATTTAATGCACTTATGCAACTCCCTCTTAACATATTCCACGTATATACATAGCTATTATAATTAGATAAGAATTAGATTTATTGTTTCCTTCACCGATCACGCTGTATAATGGTATAAATTTATATCTTTTGAAATATTGTAATATCTTTTTTTAAAAATAAATTAACAAGAGCTAATTAATCATAGAATAACGTAATTTTAATTCGTTTACTTTACAACATGTGAATTTTTTTTCTTGAAATTCCTTATTAGTATGCATTGCTTATATATATACAATGTCTGTGATGAATTAGTAATATTCAATACGTTAGTTGAATTAAACTAAGCATACATACATAAGCCAATATATATATATATATATATATATATATATATATATATATATATATATATATATATATATATATGTATATATATATATATATATATATATATATATATATATATATATATATATATATATATATATATATATATATATATATATATATATATATATATATATATATATATATATATATATATATATATATATATATATATTTTATATATATATATATATATATATATATATATATATATATATATATATATATATATCTCATCTCATAAGCCTTCCGAAGTCCATTCCTGAACATAGACTTCCCTCATTGATCGCCATCTCTCTCGGCATTGGCAATTCTATACCACATTAATCCCGCTGACCTCTTGATATCGTCTGTCCATCGGGTGAGTGGTTGTCCCCTAGATCTTCTTCCGAGATATGGCCTCCATTTTAAAATAGTGTGTGGCCATCTTCTCTCTTGATCACGAGCTATATGTCCCGCGTAATTCCATTTCAGTTCCACCACGGCCTCTGCTACATCTCTGCATTTTGTCACCCCTCGGATCCAGTCATTTCTCTTTCGGTCCCTCACAGATATTTCGAGCATCTGCCTCTCCATTGCTCTTTGTGTAATTCTAAGCTTGTGCATAGATTTTTTCGTTATAGTCAATGTCCCCATATGTCAAAATCGGCAGAACACATTGATCGAAGATTTTTGACTGTATACCCATTGGTATATTTTTATTCCTGAGTGTGTCTCCGAGTCTACCAAATGCACCTTAGGCGAGTCTCCTTCGTCTGTCGATTTCAACTGTTTGGTTCTCTTTGCCTAATGCAATTGTGTGCCCCAGATACACATAACTTTCAACATTTTCAAGTATTTCGTTGTTTATTTCAATCAACGGATCCGTGCTGCACATGACTTTGGTCTTGGAGATGTTCATGTTGAGGCCTATTTTCGAACATTCGATGTGTAGTTCTATCAGCATCTGTTGGAGGTCTTCAGTATTTTCAGCTATGATAACGATATCATCGGCATAACTCAGGTCATTCAGCCGTGTTCCATCTATTAGAATACCTCTATCATGCCAATCTAACCTTTTGAATGCATCTTCAAGAGCCAACGTAAACATCTTTGATGACAATACATCTCCCTGTCTTATCCCTCGTTTTATTCTAGCGTTATTATATATATATATATATATATATATATATATATATATATATATATATATATATATATATATATATACTTTAAGAGTTCCACATATCTGAAGTCCACTCACGCATTTTCCAGTGCTCTGAAAAAAGCCCAATGTTCCACTGTGTCGAATGCCTTTCGAAAGTCGACAAAAGCTAAGCAAATCTTAAGGTTATACTCTACAGCCTTCTCTATCAAGATTCTCATTGTTAGGAGATGCTCACATGTACTATAATCTCTTCTAAAACCAGCTTGTTTTATGGGTTGATAGTCGTCCAATTTTCTTGTTATTCTATTCGTGAGTATTTTTATAAATGACTTGTAGATCTGGGAAAGAAGGCTGATTGGTCGATAGTTCTCCAAATCAGCACTATCTCCCTTTTTATATAAAAGTACAATAATTGAGTTGTTCCAACCGTTTGGTATCTTCCCCTCTTCTAAGCATTGGTTAAAAAGTTCGCAGAGTCTTATAAGTGTATCGTTGTCTGCAAGTTGCAAAACTTCAGTATCCACATATATATATAGTCCAAAAAAGTCTCCATACACCACCTACTTTCTATACTATTCTTCTGTTATGTTTAACTAATTACCTGAAACTATGAGAAAACATGTTTAAATTAATATTTGAAACTTAACCAACGAGGATTAGTATTAAAAACAACTACGGAACATTCTATTTAGAAGTTACATCATTGTTATAAAAATGTAAACAAAATTAATGTCAAAACAATTTTCAATAATAGCTTCACGGAGTTTAACGAAAAATAACAACTTCGTTTAAACTAATATTTAGTGGGACCGCCGTTGGCTTTGATAGTCCTGTACTCTTTTTGTCATGCTTGCAACCAGCATTCTAGTAACTTCTGCTGGCATGTTCTCCCATTCGTTCAATATTCTGTTTTTTAATTCTTCTCAATGGAGTTAACATCGGGTGATTGCGGAGGTATATGAGGCTGCTATCGCACATTATGGATCATTCATTCTCGCACCAAGTTTGCGGTATGTTTCGAATCATTATCCTGTTGGAAAATGTATCATTTTTCGAGTGGTAATTTTTGGACACTTTCTCTTAAATTGTCTCTTAAAATGTTCAGATAAAGATGCTGATCGATTGTACCATTAATAAAATATAAATTTTGAACCCCTCCAGCGGACATGCATCCCCAAAGCAGAACACTGCCACCCCCTTGTCTCATCGTGGAACATATGTTTTTAATATCGAATGCGGTATTTTTCTTTCTCCGAACTTTAGTTCTGCCATCAGACCCAAAAAGGTTAATTTTAGTTTCATCACTAAAGATTACTAACTCCCAAAATTCAGGGGGTTTAGTAATGTATTCCCTAGCAAAATCTAACTGCTTTTTGTGATTAGCTTCCGAAATTAACGGCATCTTCCTGGCTGCACACCCCTTATAGCCTGCCCTGTGTAACAATTTTTCACTGTTTGTGAACAAACATCTTTTGAAAATAGTTCCCGTAATTCTTCTTTTAGTTTTGCTACATTTTTCTTGGAATCTATAATTATTTGTCTAACAATACTGTCCTCTTTATGTGGAGCCAGTATCTTGGGACGACAGGAGCGTGGTCGAATTTTATAGGAACCCGTTGATTTATACTGGTATGGCCGGAAATTATTCATTTATTTTCAGTTTAGCGAGCAATAGATAGCTTGATAAAATGCAGTTGATTATAACGTGTTTTTTTCAATGCAGTTCTTGAGTGTACGGAGACTTTTTGGACTGACTATATATATATATATATATATATATATATATATATATATATATATATACATATATATACTTATATATATATATATATATATATATATATATATATATATATATATATATATATATATATATATATATGTATATATATATATATATATATATATATATATATATATATTATATATACATATATATACATATATATATATATATATATATATATATATATATATATATGTATATATATATATATATATATATATATATATATATATATATATATATATATATATATATATATATATATGTATATATATATATATATATATATATATATATATATATATATATATATATATATATACATATATATATATATATATATATATATATATATATATATATATATATATATATATATATATATATCGCAGAAAATTGACTTCAAATAGCGCATAAAGAAAAAAATTAACTTAAAGAAATGATGAAATGAAGATATTGCTGTATTGTACCACGTCTTGCACTCCACATTGTTCCTGATGTCAGTCTTTCGTGTGCTATCCCTCCTAGTTTTACCAACTGTTGTTCTTAGAATTTCATACTTTTTGTTTTCTTGTAGGTTAAGGGTCTGGCAGGTATTGCATATTTTAATCTTGTAAACAAAACAACTAAAGAATATGGCCGAATATTAGCAAGAACGTGACATTTACTGTGTTGCATCAACAATGCACCTGCGCCTAAGCTAGTTCGTACAATGGCGGCCTTCCAGGTGCGAGTTGTTTTGGCGGTAAAATCCATTTTCGCTCTTTTTTAATTTTTCAAAAGTGTTCGACTGTGCTTCTACATGACCCCACGAGTTACCCGTTTCAATATATGCAGTAATTTCCATAACACCCTATATATATATATATATATATATATATATATATATATATATATATATATATAGTAATCGCAACTGTTTTTCGGGACTAGTGGGGTATCACATCATGATCGACTATTCGTTATTGGATCGTTTGCATTGTGAATTGAAGCAGAAGGGACCAAGATTCGTGCACAAAAAAGTGCACGAGCTGGGCTGTGAAATATTTCCTCACCCACCCTGTTCCTTAGATTTGCCTCCAAGTGACTTTTTTGTTTCCTAACATTAAAAATTAATCAAAATTGATTAAAAACTATTTCGCATTTTAATATCTAGAAAAAAAGAAACATTTTTTGAGTCCTTCTTATTTAGCACCTAATTCTCTAAAACTTTTCTTGTTAAACCGTTTTTCTGCTCATATCTCTTACAGTTTGCAAGATCAAAATACATTCATCATTAATATGAGACACACTGCATAATATCTTAAGCATATGGAAAAACCTACAGTCCCTTTAAATGACCTCTTATACAGGATGACAGGGAAATTATTGTGTCAGATGAAGGTTAAAACTCAATAGATTTTGCAGAAATATATTTTGAAATGTTACATTCTTTTAATAGAGTGGTAATACAGTATCGAGTCGTTCTTAATGTCGGTTTTCTACGGATCGCCTTTTCTTAACTTAAGGATTAATAAAATGAAAAATTCTTTTTTCGATTTTTTGATCAATAAATTGGAGTTTAAATTTCTTGATCAATTTTGGGGAAAAGTTCGAGTCATATGATGGTCTATTATGCTAGTAATTCTTAATCATTTTAAGTTATATTACAAAGAAAACTGAAATAACAATATTCATTTTTGCCATTTTGGTGCTTTTTTTTATAAACTTCACAAATCACATTTTTCGAGATATCATCCACAATTTATTTGTATTACCCGTATAAAGTTCTAATAAAACTGCATTTTTGCCGATAAATAAATTGTACCAATTACTTATCAATTAATTGAAAATAAATTTGTCCGTGTAAAACCGGCTTAAAAGTAATAAATATAAGAACTGAACCGTTACTGGTCAGACATTGAAACAAGTGTTCGTTCGAAAATTTCATTGCCTATGCGTAGTTTTTTGGTTTTATTTTGTACGGGCTAATAATTTTTTAATGAGAACATAAAGTCTCTAAATAAATAAACTGATTTATTTACAATAATGCTGCTTGCATGATTTTCTAGTACATATTTAAAACGTGCACTTTACTGCCTACACAAACTTAGAAACGATGAATTTAATTTTCACGATTTCTTTAAAAGAATATCCGAAGTGTTCCGTTCATGTTTTGTAGCCACAAAATGCTAATTGAAAAATAATGTTTCGATTAGTTTACCAAAATTAATAGAGAAACACCGACTGAAGCAATAAAATAGTTGCAAATACGAAAATACGTTCATCTTAGGGATCGGTTACACGACTAGCTCAGATGAAGAAATTAATGACGATTACAGTCTGTCAAGTAAGAACGTGTCCGCGATAAATCATTTTTAGTAGATGCGATTCTCCCGATTCAATAAAAAATCAGTAGAGGGATCCTTTGCCTACGACACATTTTAGTAAAAGTATCAGTCTCCGAACTTTCGTCGAAATCACGTAAAATTCAAAATGATTCATTTGTTTGTGCGTCGGTTTGAGGCAGTCTTTCTTTGTTCCCGTCCAAAGGGGCCTAAAATAACATATTCTGCAGCCGCTAAATATATTAAAAAGTTGGTATCGTTTGTGAAGGCGTGGGTAAACCATTTTAACGAGACTAAAAATGTCGACGACTAGCCAAAACGTGGCTTGGGGGACCCGGAGTGGCAAAATTAACAAAATCGGCAGAGTATGCAAAAAATCTCGTCGACACCATGTCTCGAAGATGCCAGGCGATTATCGATACAGGAGGCGATTGAACAACCTACTAAGGTAATTGGGCCGTTGTTAGCACACCAAAGAATACATGGCCAAAAATGTTCTCGAAACACATTTTTTCAAGAATACGAGCGGTCACGTTCTTACTTGACAGACTGTACTCTACTAAGATATTGGTGGGATTGTACTGATACTTATTCAAGTGAGTTATTGGCAATGCCTTCTAGTAGCATTTATGATTATTACCGAGCATTAGCTTATTTACTTCTAAACAGTCTTCTAGCAAGACATCTTACGTATCGATAAACACGTGAACTATTGCTACCGCAACAAAAACCATGCAGAGATACAACTCTTGCTCATTTTCAACGATGCTATCAACAAATTGTTTATATTCCCCGAAGTCAAGAAGTAACCACTGGTCATTACACGAATCTCGCGGACGATTCTATAAATTGAGAAAAGATCAAAATCAGCGCAGAGTTTCTCTGTCGTACATTAATCAACAATTATCAGATATTGTTTGTATTTGAGGTATTGAGTAACTTGAATTTTTTTTCACATTTTGTCAACATTAATCGCTTGGACAGATGATTAATAATAATAATAATAATAGTTTTATTCCCAACAGTAAGAACCATTTACAGGGAAAACAAGAAAGAATATGAATAAAATTTTCTCTTAGAACTAAGGTACTAAACTAACAACAAAAATAGACAAAAACAACAAAAAAAAGAAGAAGAAAGGAAGAAATAAAAATGAATAAAGAAATTAAATGAATCGGCGCAGTACAAATTAGAATAAAAGTGAAATAAAACAAATATTAGTTACATACATCGAACAAGCAAAACAAGCTTCTAAAAGAATTTTTATAAATGTCCTATCAAGTGAAATGATCTAAATATATTGACCGAATCTTATTTTCGGTGTCTGCAGAAATGTCACATTCATTACTAATTAAGTTAAATTTATTCCACATAACACTGATTGGTTCAGTTAACCTGAGATTAGTCCTAGCACGTGAACAAACAAAAGTAGCAGTATTTCGTGAATTAATTCTAGGCACCAATATAGCCACCTCCGATAGCAGCTGAGGACAGTCGATGACTCCGTGCAACAATCTATACAAGAAAATTAAAGACGAACCCTCTCTGCGCGCCTCAAGTGATTGAAAATTAAATCTCTCCAACAACAAAGAGTACTCTATTCCTCTCATTCTATAGACACCATCTACCTTATATGATAAATATTTTAGAAATCTTCTTTGAACTCGTTCTAGCATTAGTTTGTAGCATAAATAATATGGGCTCCAAATAAGAGAGGCATACTCTAGTTTGGATCTCACATAAGACTCATATAGCAGTATTAAAGATCGTTCACTATTAAAGCTTCTACAGTTGCGCACTATAAAAACCATATAGACGATTGGCTTCCAGCGTTACGTTATTAATGTGATAGAAAAATTCATTTTGTTATCGAATACTACTCCCAAGTCCCTTACATTGTTGGTGCGCCCGAGAGTTGACGTTCCTAGTGAATATTCATATGTTATTATATGGTTTTTCCTCGTCACCGACATAATTTTACATTTAGAAATATTCAAGCCTAATTTATTGTACTTTCACCAATCCTCAAGCACGCAAAGCTCAGTTTGAAGCACTTTACAGTCCTGAAAACATGAGACGGGCGCATACAGCTTGAGATCATCAGCGAAAAGCAGCCTGCCACAATTCAGAGTATCACAGAGGTCATTAATATATAGCAAAAATAGTAAGGGACCAAGATTGGATCCCTGTGGCACGCCTGAGGTTGTGGTATAGGAATCAGAAATATATCCATTATAGCGTACTGACTGAGAGCGGCCCCCCAAATATGAAGAAAACAAACTGTACGCATCCACACCAAACCCCATACGCCAAAGCTTCTGCAGCAAAACGAAATGAGATATTCTATCAAAGGCTTTAGAAAAATCCGTGTATATTACGTCAACCTGCCCTCCTGCATCTAATATGTTCTCTGTAAAGTTTGTATAAATTCCCAAGTTTGTTACAGTGGATCTACCATCAATAAATCCATGTTGATGGGTTGACAGAATACCTCTAATCTGAGTATAAATGCGATTATACAGAATTACTTCAAATAGCTTCGAAAAATTGTTCGGAATAGAAATAGGTCGATAATTGTTTACCTCGCTACGTTCGCCGGACTTGAAAATGGGGCATACCCTCGTTTCCTTCCAGCTCCCCGGAAATGTTAACGTCCTTAACGCCATATTAAATATGTATTTTAGAGGCACCATAAGTGCACCCGTACAATCTTTAACCATAAAAGATGGAATACCATCAGGTCCTGCGGTCAGCCTATTCTTTAATTTTTTAGCAGCGTGTTGAATTTCACTGTCTGTTACAGAAGCTAATGAAATGTCAACACTACCGAAAAGCTGACAAGCACTCTCCGGAACAAAATCGATTTCATTTCTCGTTAGGCAAGAATACACTTTCAAAATAAGAAGCGAACACATTTACTATGTCTTGCGGCTTTTCATACCAAGCACCGCGCAAATCAGTTGCTCCGGGAATCCTTGATTCTCGATTCTTCTGATTAATAAAGGACAAACACTTTCCTGAGTCACTGTTAATTGCTTCCTGGACACCAAGTATGTACCTATCAAAAGCTGACTTGCACTTAACCTTAATCAATCTTCTAATATTTGTAAATTTGATATTATACCATCGATCACCGGTTTTTTTATATTTTGATCTCATTAGAGATTTATATTTAATATCCGTAATTATTTTTTGATATATACCAAACAGGAGATTTTCGCTTGAAATTTTTGCGAAGTGGTACATAAGTATCTAGTTGCTCATAGTTATAAAACTCAGTAACTGCGATATTAACGTCAGTACACTTACCCAGATTGGTCCAATCGGTAGACAGCAGAAAATCATATAAAGACAAGAAATCGGCCCGTTTAAAATTGTATGCTCTTATTAAACAATTAGGGACACTCTGGGATATATTACTGCCTAGATTAAAAAGATTAACAATAAGTGCCGAATGATAGGCATCCTCAGGAATAAGCGGAACAAGGTTATGCACAACTGAATATTTAAAGTTACTAAAAATATTGCCAGTGTTTCTAATATTGTTATATTGCTCAAAATTAGACCGAAGTAGATAATAAACAAAATGTTTTTCTCAATAAAATATTACCAATATCTGAGAGTAATCCAGTTGGTCATTGATTTAGTGAACATTGCAAATTTTACTAAAAATTGTTTTAAAAACGCTCTTGGTGAAGGTTTGGAAGCATTATCAAACGTATTCAATTATCAGTGTTTTCTAAATATCCTAATGAGAGTAGAAAAAAATATTTTAATGCAGACTCAGAAAAAAAAACCGGCAAAGTACAAGTAAGACTTGCGCAATGAGTGTTCCACACGGATTGCTTTTAAAATAAAATAAAATCTTTACCTAGGATAAGTTAATTAGGTCCCTGACATGTATATATTTTTTAAGATCTAATATGTATAGTATGTAGTATAGTATCTATAGCATCTTCGCTACCTAAAAGCTAATAAATCAATCTAGTTCAATCTACAATTTAATAAAACTGGTCAACAATGAAATTTTTTCCCAAAATTTTATATATATTATGGGGTATACCTGAGGCACTGATTACGGAAAAAATACTGGTTTAATGCTATCAGCTCTACTTTTTTATTTATATGAAATTACAATTTTCTTCAAAAATGGAACAAAAATACAACGTTTTTTCTATGTTTGATATAATTACCCCCTATGAACCGTTTTTTTTTTTATAGGATTTTCTTGAATGTACGGCTTGAGGATCATCTCTTGGCAAACTCCAACAGTAATCGGCCATCATATGGATGTCCCACCTTTCTTGATAACGCTTTTCCATTGGGCGTATATCTTAGTGAAATCTTTCACCCTGCTCTTCACTGAAATCGCTAAGATTTTTCTGGGAATCGATCTAAATGAGAATGTAAGTAATGAATTTTGATACTCATGTTGCAGCCCAGATCTTTCAGACTGGCTAACATGCACTCAACTAACTCAGAATAGTTGTCGTTGTGTAGTTGTTCCAAGCTTTAGACTCGACTTCATTCACCGAATTTACAAAGTTTGGTTCTTTTACAACTTGTCTGATTTGTGGCTCATCAAAAATACTCGCTTTCAATTTTTCTGTACTTAATCCTGGAAACTTGCGTGAAAGAAAAGCAATAAAATCGCCGTTTTTGTCAAGGGCTTTTACAAACTGTTTCATAATGCCCAGTTTGATATGAAGTGGTAGCAGTATAATGCGATCTCGATTTACTAAGGGCAAATTAATAACATTTTTGGTACCAACCATTAGTTCCTCTTGTACTGGCCACTTTTTCTGAGACCAATGACGTTGTTTGTTGCGGCTATCCTACAGACACATAAAGCATGGGTATTTCGTGTATCCACCCTGTTGTCCGAGAAGAAAGTTAACCATCTACAAGTCTACATAAATGAACCAGTTGTGGCCTGGATACTTAATTTTTTCCATTACTGAAGAAATAGTTGTATACTCTTCTTTCATAGTAGTAGAGTGTGCAATAGGTATAGAATCATACTTGTTGCTGTTATGAAGTAGCACACACTTTAAGCTTCTCTTGCTACTGTCTATAAAAAGACGCCAATCGTTTGGTTGGTATCGTTGTGAACTCATCTTCCAAAATACCTCTGACATCATTACAAAAAACTAAATCATTTTCTCTAAAAAAATATAATAACAAATTCTTTTCTCGGGTCAGATATAAAGTAATTCTGGTTCCTGGTGCAAGTAAAATTCTGTTCTTTTAAACGAGATATCAAAATTTCAGAAATTTCTTTTGAAAAATTTAGATCCCTTACTATGTCAATCCGAATCAGTATTGCCCATTGTGTTGTCTTCAATTTCCATAAGATCTGGTTCCTCAGAGCATTTAGATGATGCTCCTTGTATCTCATCAGAGGTCGTTGAGCGGAGGGTAAGTGACCATTTATTTCGATTTCCAGAATTTATGCCGTTAATATTTACGACGCAAAAATAATAGTCGTCATGGTAATTTTGAGGTCCCTGCCAAATCATCGGTGTTTTAAATTTGATAGCACTTCTTTTTCCATTTGACCATTATCGCAGACACACAATATAGTTCTGCCACACAATATGAGGTACCCATTGCTTATCTTGATTGCACAATGTTATTTGAAAGTCGTTAAAATACGTAATTTTAACGAAGTCCGAGATAGGTTTTCGATATTTTTCAAAGATGTATGTATTCGGCACAAATTTAGCAAAAACCATCTGGATTGTGTAAAGAACGTCTATGTGTCGAAGCCATATCTGAAATTAAAAAAAAATAATTATTCTGAGTCGGGTAGATCTTAAAAAACTGCGGGTGTCGTCTAAGTTAGGGTAGACCGAAAATAATTAAAAAACATGAACTGTCAGAGAAAAACTAATATCGGATTTGAAATCAGAACCCTACAATAAGCCCAAAACTGAAAAAAAATTAGAGGAAAAAATCAAAAAAACAATTATTTGTTGACCAGTGTAATAAGTGTAAAATAAATATTTACGACCTAAATATTTGTTTAATTATAAATAAATAAAACAAAATTATTTTGTCTTTTTACCTAGTTGGCCGTCAGTGTGTGTACTGAAAAGTATATTAAAAAAATCTCCACCATTTTGTTAAGCCAATTAGTATATGCCATATAAATTATCAAAGGTAATGTAGTCGCGAAATTTCCGTTCAATCTATACTTTATATTCCAGAATATTTTCCAAATTTGTTGATCAGGACTTTTCGAAATAGGAAGGGGACAGCGATTTTTGGCAACTTGTTTAAAAATAATACAAAGAAAATTGTGTGCAAGTATTACCTCAATCTTTGAACTCGTGTTTTCAGGAGCTTTCATTTGACACCTTGGTTTTTTTTTTTCACTTCCGATTTCACCTTCCAAAACTAACCCCTTAAATCAAAATTTAACTTTCGAAACTTCACGGCTCTGACTGGGGGGGACACCGAAATGATCTTATAAAAACGTTCCGTACCGAACACTAAAAAGATTGGTCGATAAGTACCATTTTTGATCTGTTGTATATCTACCAAATGAATTTGTTTTTTTTTTGTATGAAGTTTTCAATATTACGTATTTACCATTTATGTCCTTTTAATAGATGATTTCTGTCTTTGTAAGAACCTTTCTTAGTGAACGGATATATTTACTCTCAATTTTTGGCAAGATGTTTTAAGAAGGTAGATATATAGTATTAAGACTATTTGCGATCCTGCCTTACGAATTACAAAACAAATCCACTTGTTCGGTCTTCGGTAAAAATGTATTTATCAAATTCCCTGTTAGTGTTAAGAAGTAGATCCTGGTGAAAGAAAGTGGGAGTAGAGGAATACTTAAGAAACTTTCCAGCTGGACGAATTAGTTTTAAAAACTCAAATAATGTAAAGTAAACCACTTTAAAGTTATATTATCTACTAGCAACGAGTAAGTAAGTAACGAAACGTAGTTTTAGATAGGACAGGAAGTAATTTTTACGATATAATTTGTAGAAATGTAACGGATACCCGGTACAAAACCGAGTACCCGGCTCATTTGGCCGGGTATCCGGTTTGGCCGGATACCTTATTACCCGCCCTAATTAAAAGACAAAAACATTTATTTCAAAATATGCATAATAGAAATATTTCAAACATAACTACAACCAACTAAACTATTTATATTAGTCCAAAACTTACACATTGAATATTTTAATATTTATGTTAAAATCGAGCAAAGGTAAATTGTGATATATGTTAAGTATGTTAGTATTTCACCATTTTCAGACGACAATCTGTTTCTGTTTTCTTTACATATATTTCCAACTTAAGAAAACAGCGTTTCACTAAACATTGAAGAAGCTGGTGCTGAAAGAAATTCAGGAGCAGGTTCTCTTATACTAAGAAAATTCTTGAAATTAATTTGCCATCATAAAAACGGACTTGCTTTACGATCTATCAATGGCAAACTTAAATAAGAACTGAACTCTGTTTCTACCTCTTCTATACCATGAGAGAATACATCCCAAAATGTCCATTTTTGTTTCTTACGTTTTTAGTGTTAAGTTTTTTAAAATACCAAGTGTGACATCGTTTGCGGAGTCTGATTCTGATACTACATCTTATGGATATGGATCTTTAAATCTTGGATTCAGGAACATCGCAATTATATAATTTATATTGGTTTCAATATGTGCGAATCTCTGGCTCAAACCTTCAAGTAAATTATCCCTCATAGATCCCCAACCAGGAGCCTCGATTTCTATTAAATATTTAATTAATTTCAAAATTGTTGAAATCACTTCTGATATTATACACAAGGAAGTGCTGAAATGTTTGGTACTTTGTTTAGGTTAGTTCAAGTTCAGTTCAAATGGTTGTAAAAGCTCCAGTAACGTTTTAATTAAGTCAATGAAAAATGTGAATCATATTCAGCAGCAAGCAAGCAAGCTAACAGCTCCTCTTTGTCCAAAAAACCTTTCCAATAGATAATATCTGGAATTCCCTCGTGTAGGTACATCTTGTAAACTTTTTTTGACTCTAATGTTAAAATCTCTCTGATATTGTTCTTCTTTCTGGAAGGAAATGAGTGGTTTAAATGAGTTACGATGCTTCTTTTGACACTTATAACATCCAGTACAGATCTTTGCACCTTTAGAGAGCCGATTCCCATCAGTTGTTGGGTATGTATAAAACATGATCCATTATTTATTCTGAAGACTCTTGTAGCTTTTTAAATAGGTGGACTCTTGTGTTTTGTTTATTCTGTTTTCTTCGAGCGTCTGATTTAAGGCATTCTTGTGCTGATGTGACTATCTTCATGACCTTTGAAATTAAACACAAAATGTTTTGGTTCAAAATCTTTAGTTAACTAATGTGCTGTCAAAGTTATAGAGGTCTTGTTATTTACGTTAGATGTCCACATATCTGTTGTAAATCAGCAATTCGAGTCTTGCATTTTTCGTATAAAGTAGAGCAACCCTAAAGAATAAGTATTTAGAATTTTTGCGTTTTTATTTTTTAACTAGAAAAATATTTCGCTGGCTTATTTTTTGATATAGAAAGAAGAAGAAATTTATTTTCAAAATAATTTATTGTTACCTTTATCCTTTAAGTTATAGGTGCATTTTACGGTACAAAAGTAAATAACAACAATAACCTTAATACAGTAACATTTTATTTTTACCCTTACCTATATTCTCTATAAACGAAAAAGGCTCATTTTTCAAGGCTATAATCCCTCCTATTGCACAAATTTTGCTTTAGGACCATTTATATGCCACAGTTTAGTTGTCCCAAAATATTCTGTTCTTGTTTTAAATTCCCAGAGATGGTTGATGGTTCACAACTCACGTATTGCTTTTGATTCTTCTTTTTCAATAAGTAAAAAAAGTAGTTCCAGACCTTGCTTATTTTTTAAAAGCTAGCAATCGTTAAAAAGTTCGCTCGGGGATTTATCGTATTATCGCTAATCGCGGGGTTTTACACAAAGCAACCAGACGCGTAGTTGCCTAAGCGGTAATTTATCGCATCTTACTCATATTGCCAAATCATAAAAAATTACCTAAAGTTGACAGTGTTGGCTGAAAATTTTAATAAAACGCAAAAGAACGAAGTTAATATAATATTGCCGGATCCTACCGGACTGAGTCTCAGATTTTGCAGGATCCTACGTAGCAGGGTAGTAGGTTTTGTCGGATCCTAAAAAGTACTAGCCGTTATATCTCTAGTTATTTGCTTAAAATCACTAATGGAACGTTCTGAAGTTTTTCAAATTTTATTTAACAATCCAAGAAAATAATTGGGGAAGATGGTAAGAACTTTCTGTGTTGACCGTATATTCATAAAAAATTTAAATACATAAATATATTTTTAGTAGTTTGGCTGCCTACTAAACTCCTCTAAAAAAATGGAATACTTATTGCTTCGTAGGCACAAGTCAACGCTATTCCTTGAATGATATTAAATTTATTTAATTTTATACACATTTCCCATTCCATTTACTTTAATAGCGGTTCTTTGTCTATCGTCCCATACAATGTTGCCGAACACTAATAGCACATTAGAATGCGAAAAAGACAATCCTTAATTGCATTCTCAGGCGCCTAACCATCAGGCCATCAGACATTACGTGCCGTTGTCTGCCAGTCCTGCAATGGATGGATTGCTGCGACACGATTGACATACATGTGTGGGTGGTTGCCGACCCTGTTGCATATTAATTGTCCTGCTAGTTAATTTATTACTGCCGTTACCACCTGCATGATTCGATATCAATTGACTAATATTGTAAGAGCTAATAGCAGTTTTAAAGTACTCCTTATTGAGCTTAATTGTAAGTTGAAATATGATGCGCAGAGTGCCTTATGGAGACTAAGTAATTTAACACAATTTTATTGCCTGATTTACTAAAAAGTTTTAACTTGTTTTGACTTTACAAAAATAGCATTAAGCCAACTAGTTGAGCAGTACAAGACTATATAATTCATTTTTGATGATCAGTGGTTTTGAATATATTTTTTAGATACCTACATTATGGATATCTTGTAAGTTTACTATTTTTTTTTGATAAAATATTTTTAAAAATCTTTTCGGTTACTAATTTCTTCGATACTAATTTCTTATTTATTTATTAATGGACAATCTACAATTTCATGGAAAAATTACAAAACATATTATTTAAAGCTAACAAAGTACAATTTAAAATTTGTATCATATTATTTATATACCTTTACCACAACAGAGACACTATTTCTTGCAACTCGACCTATATATAGTTTTGCGACCTAAAATACAACTTACAGGACTTTGAGTCAGTCTTCGGAGTAACTTAAATTCTCAGTGAATTCAGTAACAGTAAATAAAAAATAGATATTTGAAAGAAAATTCATATCCTCTTAACTAGGACTGAGACAAGCAAAATTTTTTTAAAAATGTAGCTGTGAGTCTACACATGCTATTTAAGAAAGTTAAGATGCGATATTTTCGTACTCTTCGTGTGGCTATTGAACACAAAGAAGACATACTTGGCACTAAAAAAAAATAATTTAAAAATTCGGTTCGTATTTTTTTTGTTTTGACGGATATTTTAGGTTTCAGTAAATTCTAGTTTCCACGGCCATATTGAGAATAATTACTTAAAACAATAATCATCACCTGTCTAGATTTTTAAAGTTTAGAACTTTGGCGCCCAATGTGGTAGCTCTATTTATATATTAAAAACTGTTTGCAATCTTTCTTCAAAAAGACTACTAATTCTTATTTTAACTTTTAAATACATTATTTTTGATTATGCTGAGAAAAGTTATGATTGTTACGAGGGCTACCTATTAAGTTTTTACAAAAATAATGAAAGAAAAAAATTTTTTTGGTACAAATCGTTTTACTGTTTCTCAAAATATTCGCCTTTAAGATTTATATACTTTTGCATTCGTTCGAACCAATTCTCGAAACATTTTTTCTACTCTGAAGTTTGCACCTCAAAAAATGTGGTTTAGGAAGGATTCAACGGCTTCTTGAGATGATGAAAATCGCTGTTCACACATTTTTTTTTACATTCAGGAACAAAAAGAAGTCGTTAGGCGATAAACCCAGGTGAATGCTGGCAATAAGATATTAATTCATTGTTTTTCATGGTCAAATAATCGATTGTGTGCTGTGTGACAGCTGGCATTGTCATGATGGAGAATGATGCGACGTTTTCGGTTGTGTACCATTCAGCCTTAACTGTTCTTTGATGCTATAAAGTAATGGTTGCAACATGTCCAGTAAAACCAAAGAAGCAAGCGATCATTATCGTGGAAGTGCTTCGCGCACTTTTGTTGAATTTGGTTTATTTTGGAACACCCAAACAGTTGATTGTAGCTTAGTTTCCGGCTCGTACGTTTCATCTCCTAATACGATGTTGTATACGGGTTTTGCATGTCCTCGGTCGAATTTTTAGAGCATTTCCTTACACCAATTGACACGAGCTTGTTTTTGAGTTTCGGTCATATTATACGGAATCCATCTGGATCAGATCTTTTTCACAGTTAAATGTTCATGCAAAATCGAATGTACTGCTCTCTTCGATATGCCTAAGGATGCCTCTATCTCACAGTAAGTCACATGTCGATCCTCTTCAATGATGTTACGCACAGCTTCGATGTTTTTTAGAACAACCACCAATTTTTGTCGACCTTTACGAAATTCATGGCTGACAGAAGCACGACCATGACGAAATTCTGTAAACCAATTGTAAACAGTCGTTTCTGATGGTGATTCATTACCAAAAGTTGAACGAAGCGACTCGCGGCATTGTCATTGGGTTAGACCTTTTCTAGAATCCTAAAGAATCATTCAACGAAAACCTTTACGTGAATTTATATACAAAACTGTTTTTTTTAAACGCTCCTTGTAAACAAACGACTTGGCCAATTTCTGAGCTGCTGTTTTAACAATAACAAATGTCAAATTTTACAAACAATGGTAATGTCACATTTCAATAGCGCCATCTAGTGGTCGTTTGTAAATATATATATATATATATATATATATATATATATATATATATATACATATTGTTTTTTTTCATATTCTCTACCAAATTTTTTTAGTATTAGTTACATCGTTCTTACATTTTTATTTTTAATTTGGGGTAGAATGTTTTAAATTTAGAGGTTTGACTTAAAAATTGCGCCAAATAAAAAAAATTTAAAACAGCGATAATCGATAACCAGGATCTTAAAAATGTATGAATAATTTTATATTTTACTTACGTTCTTGCTTTGAGGTAGATTTCTGACAAAGTCTTAAGTTATTGTTTACTCAAAATATTGAGCTTATATTAATGATAAAAAAAGTTACCGTCTAGGTTATGTTCTTGCCTCGAATTAATAATGCAATCCCTTTTTCTCTTTTATTTTTAAACTTTAAGCAGTGTTCAAGTATTTTTTAACAAAATATTAGTTTTGACGTAATGACATTAACTGATAAAATCAAAGGACCCTCACAAAATTATAGGAATTAGTCGTTCTGACAAAATTTTTGAAACTTTGAAAGTTTTCCAAGTTATGTTGAACAAAAGTTCTCTTGGGTAAAATACTCAAAATTTAATAGATCGTCCGCCAGTGGCCGTTGAACCCTAAAGATATAGACCAATTAGATTCTTTTATTCCCTTTTTTTTTTTTTAATTAGTTTCACTTTTGAAGAAAATGTTTCAGACAAAAGTTTTCCGATTTTCGGGATCGAGAATATAAAAAAAAATAGAGAATAAAAGAATCTAATTGGTCTAATTAGGCTTCAAGGGCCACTGGCAGCCGAACTATTGAATTTTGAACATTGCGTCCATGAGAACTTTTGTTGAGCATAACTTGGAGAACTTTTTCGCAAAATTTCAAACATTTTGACTAAACGGCTTTTTTTCCTATACTTTTGTGCGGGGTCCTTCCAATATGTCCTAGTTATAGTTACTTTTGTTAAGTTGGATATATATATATATATATATATATATATATATATATATATATATATATATATATATATATAAATGTATATTATATATACTGGAAATTTCCCTCTTCGTCCTATTACTAATGGCAACAAATTTCTATAAATTTCACTTTTTTTTTAAATTCTTGAACTATTTTTATAATTCAATGCTCCAGTGATTAAAATAGATACATTTTATTATTTGTATGTATCAGGTAAGTTTAACATTATTTTTTTACTAGACAATATGCTAATTCTTTTTCGAATTATACTTTACTAAAATTTAAATTCACTAGATCTCAAATTCAAATCTAAATATTTACGTCCATCCCTTCTCTAAATTTCTCCTTCCAGTTCGTACCAAAAGAGGGCGTTCTCCGATGCAACAATGAACAATACGAACATAAATCAAAGTAATTAGTATAGTTAAGCAGTTGTATCTACATGCTGAGTTGCTTCGTCGAGTCATTGGTCAGATGTTGCAGGATTCACTCCGCCTTTCGATGCGGCTCGGCTGCTGCCGGATAGCAGGAATCCGGCTTGCACGACGCGTTTTTTATCGGACCAAGCCGATTTGTTCTAGATATGTACATATACACACGCTGCTGTTGGCTACTGCGAAAAGTTTTTTGTATTTTCTGCTGGTTTTCTATGTATTTCTGTTTGATGATAGATATTTACATTTTATTACAAGTAACGTTAATTTTTGTGTTGTAATTTGTCGTTTATAGCACAAGAATATGATAATTACAACATGGAATACAAATCAACTTTAAGTTGATATTATAAAGAAATATTTTAAAGAAAGTTTGTGTCTTAATTATAAATAATCAGTTGTCAGTAATGTGTTAAAAGCGAAATTAAAGTTCTTGCTTTATACAATCGCCACCCTTTCGGCCTTTACTTTAAATCTTTATCAAGGCTACAATGAGTAATAGTTTCAAAATTAACTTTTTCTTTTTTTTTTATTCGTCCTTGTCTCTCTCTGTGTGTATTACAGGTGTAAACATTTTATTGTTTTGTTATTTTCAACAAAATTATAAGACCTAGAAACTGACTTGATTTTTTTTTTTATTTTTCATATTTGTATGCAAATGATAAAATATTTTTTTTAAATTTACGTGATGTGTAAAAAAAGACAAAATATTACAGTAAAAAGGGAGTTAATAG
The DNA here is from genome assembly GCA_019049505.1 of Pachyrhynchus sulphureomaculatus. NCBI lineage: Eukaryota > Metazoa > Arthropoda > Insecta > Coleoptera > Curculionidae > Pachyrhynchus > Pachyrhynchus sulphureomaculatus. Next base: position 71,092,042 of record CM032456.1, read on the forward strand.
TTTAAAATTTAATATTAATCAGGTGGTCAAAGTTTCCTAAAAGATGTAAAAAAATGATTTTTTATTAAAAAAACTAAGTGGGAAAAATAGACCCAAAATTTTAAAAACAAAATTCATACGTTTCCTTCAGTTTTTTTCAAAAAAATATTGTGAATTACAATGCTAACGGTAGCAAACCACCATAGTTCCTACAAGTCTACGTAAGTTAAATTTTGGATATTTCCTACGATTAGGAATCCTGAAATTTTTAAGCTTTTCGAGCATGTAACGAAAAAATTAGAGTAAATTTGCAATAAACTATCTGTACAATCTGTCAAGTAAGAACCTTTGTCTACAACGCATTTTAGTAAAAGCACCAGTCGATTCCGAACTTTTGTTGAAATCACGTAAAATCCAAAATGAGTCACTTGTTTGCGCGTCAGTTCGAGGCAGTCTTTCTTTGTTCCCATCGAAAGGGGCCTAAAATGCCACTAAATATATTAAAAAGTCAGTGTCGTTTGTGAAGAAGTGGGTATAAATCATTTTAACGAGACGAAAAATGTCGACGACTTGCCAAAACTTGACTCCGTAAGCAAAGTCACTCTGAAAGTCGAAAAACAAATCGTGTCTTTGTTTTCGCGAGACTCGAAATTAACGCTGTGTCAAGAGCGGCAATTGGATTGCAATGTGTCCCATGAAACGATTTGATAAGATCTTCGTGCTCACGATGTCAAATTCTGCAGCACGTTGAAGAAACCTTTGCTGGGCGAAAATCACGTCGCGAAGCGGCTCGCTTGAGCCCACGATAAAATATTAGAGTGGCCCTTACAATCACCGGACGCTAACCTTATTGAAAACGTTCGGTGTGTTGTAAAGAGAAAGCTAAGAAGAAAGACTCTGAGAAGTTTGACTCGGTATTCTCGCGAGGTTCGAAAAATTTGCAGAGTTTGACGTCATGCCCCGAAGATGCCAAGCGATTGTTGATGCAGGAGGCAGATACTAAGGTAAATGCGCCGTTGTTAGCACACCAAAGAATACCTTGATGGCAAAAAACTGTTCTCGAAACACATTTTTTCAAGAATACGAGCGGTTACATTATTACTTGACGGACTGTATTCGGTAAAACGTAGATCTCACTTAGGTAACTTTCGAGGCATTTTAATAATTTAATGTATACCCCTGATTCACTAACTACTCTCTTTTCTAGTTAAACATACATCGGAGATAGTAGATTTTCTCTTTTATCAATTTTTTATAGTGATATTAATCAAATAAATAGCGGTTTTAGAAAACTTAAGAGACTGAACCCGCCCTTTGTAAATTTTATCATCAATATTTACCTTTACTTTGTTTATTTTGTAGGTGCCTTAATTTTTACTAAAATATTATTTTCCCTACCTAATAAACCAAAAGTGGGGAGGCAGATAAGCTATTTCATGGTGTGTGTGTTACTTACTTTATATTTGTAATCTTAGCTTAATTTAGTATAGTATAGTGATCTGAAGTATACATCACTGATATTACATATAAAATTGGTGCTGTGTTTCTCTTGTGTACTGTATGCACTAGTTGGTCATATTTCAAGTTATCTATTAAGGTAATATTTTTACCAAGTTTAACTAATATAAATATTACTTTTACTTCCTATAAATGACATTTAGTCTTACTAAATCGCTAGGAGAACGGAAAACACGTATCGAGTATTTGATTAAACTATTTCAGTTTGGTTGTTTTAAGCATAATATAAATATATCAGAAATGAGAGATACTTTTAGAGGCTGGATTTTTTTTTTGTATAGATCTAGCACACATGCTGCAGGGAAAACCCTAAAGCTCTACAGGAGCGACATGTGTGCGGAAAAATCGATTCACGCTTGAATCGCTGTAATAAGTTAAACGTATATTAAAAACTTGTGGGCTTAAGGAGTCTCTCTTTACGAATTTCTCTTTAATAGTCTTATTTAACTAATAGAACATTTATTGCAAAAATTAGCTGTCCGACAATTTCATGACCATTTGATAAATATCACCACTGTGAGCATCTTACTGTGCCCTCTGATGTTCCTACTAGACATTAACGACCCACCTGGCCATATAGAAAAGGCATTAATTGTTTTATTTAGTGACCACACCTTACACTGTCTCTGCTACTTGATGAGTTTCTACAAAAAATTAATTTTCTTTAGAGTTCTCTGAATATTTTTAAACGAAATAATTTACGAATCTACGAAAGAATGAAGTAATATATATATATATATATATATATATATATATATATATATATATATATATATATATATATATATATAATATATATATATATATATATATATATATAATATATATATATATATATATATATATTTATATATATTATATACAGTAATACCCCGCTTTACGCGAGGGATACGTTCCGAAAAAAATCGCGTTAACTGAAATTCGCGTATATCGAGGTTTATGATTAAACATAGTCAAAATTTAATACAAAAAAATACAAATCATTTTAATCAATCACTTTAATTCTAAGAACACTTTATGCAATACATACTCTTATTTTTTTTCTTACGGAAAAATACATCTATTGTCTTTTGGGTAACGTTTTGTTTACGTTCTTGTAAAATACGTTCATAACACCCAACACTGTTTTTAATTGTTTGACACACGGTCAAGACACGGTCATCATTATTGTCTATACTCTGCAATATGTCCAAACCTGAATAAATTTTTGAAAGTGCATTTTTGTATTTCCCCTGAAGATAAAACTTTCTCTTCTACTTGTTCTTCCTCATCGTAGATAGGATTATTCTGTAACTCGATCAGATCTTCATTGCTAATAGGATCGTCGTGCGTTGCTACAAGTTCTACGAGATCTTCTACCGTGACATCTTCAAGTTCAGACCCCTCAATCATTGCAGCAATGTCTTCAAGCACTTGTCTCTGCATCTGGACAATTCTTCTAGGTGCTTCCACTACATCTGGCCAAAGATTACGCCACACCCCATTCATACAACTCATTTTAACTTCCTTCCAAGCCTCTTCTATGTTGTGAATAGACTTCATAATGTTGTATGACTTCCACCACTCTCGCATAGACTGTCTTCCTTCCCCGTCAGTTTCATGAATTAGTTGGCTAAAAAAGTGCGGCGATGGTAATAAGCTTTGAAGTTTGCTATTGCTCCCTGGTCCATAGGTTGTAATATTGACGTAGTGTTTGGTGGAAGGAACTTTACGTACACTTTTAAGTCTCTGGGCGTATCAAGTGAGGTTGGATGTCCTGGGGCATTGTCTAAGAGTAATATAACTTTAGGTTCAAGCCCATTTCTGTCACAGTATGATTTGACTGATGGGCAAAAACTATTAGAATACCATTCTTGAAAAATTTCCCGTGTAACCCACGCCTTTCTGTTTGATCGCCACACAACTGGTAGACTTGTCTTGTCTGTGCCTCGCATTGCACGGGGTGTTTCTGAATGGTACACTAGTAAAGGTTTCAGTTTGAAATCACCAGTGGCATTACCACCCAGCAGAAGTGTTAGTCGATCTTTCGCAGCTTTGAAACCACTGGCTTGACGTTCTTCCTTAGAAATGAATGTTCGAGATGGCATTTTTTTCCAGTAAAGTGCGGTCTCATCAACATTGAAGATGAGACAAGCAGGAATTTTCTCTCGTCTAATGAAGTCTTGAAACTTGTCTGGAAACTCAGCTGCAGCTTGAATGTCCGCGCTGGCCGCCTCGCCTGTTATGTGGATATTGTGAAGATTAGAACGCTGCTTGAACCGATGGAACCAGCCTCTGCTGGCAGCAAAAGTCGGAGTGGCACTCCCTTTCTCCTTCTTTTGTTTTCAGCATCTCATACAAAGATTTTGCTTTTGTGCATATGAGATCTTGACTTAGTGGTGTGTTCTTCTTATTCAAATCTTCGATCCAGACTGACAGTAATTTCTCCATTCTTTCTAAGATAGATGATCTCGAACGAGAAAGTTTTGTTGCACTTATAGGTGTTGAACCTTCGCTGGAGATTTTAATTTTTTCCCGATTTTTATAAATCGTTCTCACAGTCGATTCTGAGAGTCCAAAATCTCTCCCAACAATTGTTGCTTTGCCTCCATTTTCCATTCTTCTTAACACTTTCATCTTCAATTCCAAAGTGACGCTTTTACGCTCTTTTTTCTTTACAGGCGGCATTTTTAACGTAGGGTTAAATTATGTATGTATGTATCTCCAATAAATATTAAAACAAAACTGCCAGCCGACCGAACTAACATTACGGAACAAATGAACACACGAAACGAACGAGGAAATCCCCATAGAACAAAGTCGAAGGACAGGGAATTCCCAATTCTTCAAAGAGAATATTCAGAGAAAGCGGGGATCCCCCCGCGACCATAGAGAAGTTAATGACTACATGAGCGCGAAATTTGAAATTCGCGTTATAGTGAAACCGCGCGTAACGGGGTCGCGCTAAGCGGGGTATTACTGTATATATATATATATATATATATATATATATACATATATATATATATATATATATATATATATATATATATATATATATATATATATATATATATACGAGGCTGGTTTGAAAAGTCCGTACAAAGTCCGAGAGATGGCACCACCGGCGCGTATCGAGGTCATGTTTAGTTAGTAGCATCTCTTGAATGAACGCACACCAAGTTTCAGCCATATTGGTCTATTTCTTTGTGTTTGGCATTCGTGTGAATCAAGGAAGTCAAGTGATTTTCAAGAAATGGACGAAAAAGAATTTCGTGTGGTGATTAAACATTACTTTATGAAAGGCAAAACGCCTCAGGAGACTAAAGAGAAGCTTGATAAACATTATGGTGACTCTGCACCTTCGATTAGAACAGTTTATAAGTGGTTTCAAAATTTTCGGACTGGCCATATGGACACAAGTGACGCTGAACGTTCTGGACGGCCTGTGGAGGTTACGACTCCGAAATCATTGATCAAATCCATGATATGGTGATGGATGACAGAAGAGTTAAGGTGCGTGAGATTGCTAGTGCTGTGGGCATCTCGACTGAACGGGTACATAATATTTTGCATAAACATTTGGACATGAGAAAGCTATCCGCAAGATGGGTGCCGCGATTGCTCACGCTTGACCAAAAAACGGAATCGTGTGAAGTGCTGCAAGGATGGTTTGCAGCTGTTCCAGAAGAATCCGGAGGACTTTAAGCATCGTTTCGTCACTGTGGATGAAACATGGATACATTACTATACTCCTGAGACCAAACAACAATCTAAACAATGAGTTACCAAGGGGGAATCTGCACCAAAAAAGGCGAAGACTGTTCTTTCGGCCGGAAAGGTTATGGCGACTGTCTTTTGGGATTCACAAGGGATAATCCCTCATCGACTATCTGGAAAAGGGGTAAAACTATTACAGGTGAATATTATTCATCGTTATTGGACCGTTTGAAAACCGAGCTGCAAGAAAAACGCCCCGCCGATTAGCCCACAAGAAAAAGTCCTTTTTCCATCACGACAACGCACCAGCACACACCTCAGCAGTTGTGGTCGCAAAATTAATGGAAATAGGATTCCAACTCGTTTCAACATCCCCCCCTATTCTCCAGACTTGGCTCCCCCTCGGACTACTATTTGTTCCCCAATTTGAAGAAATGGCTGGCGGGACAAAGCTTTTATTCAAACGAGGAGGCGATTGCAGACACTAATGGATATTTTGCAGACTTGGACAAATCCTATTATTCGGAAGGGATCAACAAACTAGAACATCGTTGGACGAAGTGTATAAGCCTAAAAGGAGACTATGTCGAAAAATAAAAAAGGTTTACCCCAAACACATAAGTAGTTTTTATTTTTGCACGGACATTTCAAACCAGCCTCGTATATATATATATATATATATATATATATATATATATATATATATATATATATATATACATATATATATATATATATATATATATATATAATATATATATATATATATATATATATACATATATATATATATATATATATATATATATATATATATATATATATATATATATATATATATATATATATATTATAGAGAGAGTAATGACAGTAACAGGGCACTGGCAACAAAAACAATCGTAAGTTTAACTACTGGGAAATGCCCTTATAAGGAGAAGAGATGAGCAATCAAAGATCTAAGGGCTCTAGTATCAGCTTTTTATTTTTGTTATCGAGCTTTTCGCTGCCTAATGGTAGCTTCTTCTGGATTCTAAAAATGCAAACCAGGTATAGAAAAATAAACTTAAAACGTTCGTTTTTGAAATATGATTCAATGAATTATAAGGGTGTGTGAGAAATTACTTACAAAAATTTAGCAGTTAATTCATCTCTGGTGAAGATAATAAAATTTGCATTTTTGTTGGTCAGGTAGTAGGTGATGATTACAAAAATCATGATAAAAGGACACTTAGAGAGTTACACAAGTATTAAAAATAAAACGTTGTCAATAAACATTATTCAAAAACACTTTTTAATACAGAAACACAACTGTAGACCATGATGTTGAAATGGTACTCCATTTTAAAAATCTTTTTGACATCAAGTTTAGTAACTTAGTTAGTGATATTTGAGTCTGAACCGGGTATTGTTGGTAGTCTATAGCATCACCAGGTCGACAAAGAAACCAAAAGCATTAAAGTTAGGGATGTGGTAAATTTTTTGGTGGATGCTACTATTGGACAAATTATTTATTATTAATGATATTTATTTTTTATTTTTTTAATTTTATAGTAAAGGGATTTAAATTTGATGAATGTTACTATTAGACGAGTTATTTATTTTTAATTATATTGATTCTTTAATTTTATGACAAACGGACTCATAGACTAATTTAAAGTATTTGAGAGAGAATATTAATATTGGTTGTTATTTATTATTTATCATATTTAATTTTTGATTTTTTTTTAATTTTTTTATAACAAGAAGACACAGAAAAAGTAATTAGTAATGTGTAAAAAGCAGGAATAACAGAAAGAGAAAAGAAACGTCAACTTTACTGGAAACTAATTTTTTCATAAAAATCGTTCTTTTTCATTGGTTTGGTATGATTTTGTGTTAGTAAATAGGTATACATAGAGCTCAATCCTTCTATGCCTTTTTTGTGATTGAGATTTATTTTTACAAGTTTTTTTTGTAACACATTTCCAAGAAACTTCTTTTGAAGTAATTAGTCCTCAACATCCAGAATGAAAAAGCTGTTTTTTTTATATTATACTCTGTGATCTATCTGTATTATTTACGTGTAAGCTCAAGCTAATTACGTTAGGTTTGTGTTTGCTATCACTTTTGTTTGTTTTTATTTGTTTCTGTTGGACAGGGCGCCATCGACAGCTAAGATCATTTAGCGCCCACTAGAGTTAGCTTGGTATAAATAGATTAGACTATGAAGTTTGAATTCTTTTAAGTAATTGGTTATGTTTTCTTTAAGTGGGACAAAAGATTTTATGAGGATGGTGATGTTGGATGGGATGCCGTGGGTGTCTCTCAAGTTTTGATGTTGAATGGATTCGATTAGATGTAACACTGATAAGGAGGAGTCACATTTAGGACAGAGTGGAGGGGGATCTCTCTTTAATAGATGTACATCACGTTTGTGTAATGCTAATCTTTCAGAGAGCTTTTGTGAAGTTTGTCCAACCTAGACCAAACCACATTGACAAGGAATGCCCTAGATTATATTAGATCTTTGTAAAGTATCGGTTTTAT